>CM076584.1:1196048852-1196709214 GCA_034641835.2 Pinus albicaulis | reverse complement strand
TGATGTTTTGAATATATTGTATGAAGTAAAACAGTCCATGAAGTCATTACATTTTCACATCTTAAGATTGGAACCCAAATATCCATCCAGAAAAGTGGAAGTCCCACCCCAGACAATGATAGAAAAAGACCCCATGTCACATACAGTGACTTGATATAAAACCCAGTAACGGTCCACATGGAGATTATCGACAATCTGAGAAAGCATCCAAATATGCCCAAGGCATCTATAAGAAAGTGAAATAGCCGTATGTAGAATAGTAAAGCAACAGATAGAGTACGTACCGACGTCCATTGTTCCAAATACAAATTAAAGTACCCAAAATCCTTGAACAGAGAAAAACTCTAATCATGTGAGGAGTGTGATATGTCCAAAATATAAAAAGACCATCAGACCATATCAATAAACTAGCAACATAGACCAACATCGCTAGTTTTGAAGGCAGAGTGATAAACATTAATCATTTTTTTTCACAAGAGAAAAATCATTGTTTTGAATATATTATATGAAGTAAAACAGTCCATGAAGTCATTACATTTTCACATCTGAAGATTGGAACCCAAATATCCATCCAGAAAAGTGGAAGTCCCACCCCAGACAATGATAGAAAAATACCCCATGTCACATACGGGGACATGATATAAAATCCAGTAACGGTCCACATGGAGATTATCGACAATCTGAGAAAGCATTCAAATATGCCCGAGGCATCTATAAGAAAGTGAAATAGTAGTATGTATAACAGTAAAGCAACAGATAGAGTACCGACGTCCATTGTTCCAAATACAAATTAAAGTACCCAAAATCCTTGAACAGATCAAGAAAAACGCTAATCATGTGAGAATTCTAAGTAAATTTAATCTATTAACATTGCGAATAAAATTACACCGAAGTCAAAAACATTGCCTAGCCATACTCATGGCAAATTTCTCATCAAAAAATCAAAAAATTAAGAAGACTGCCCTCATACGGGGAAACCAGTCTTGAACGTTTAATTTACATAATTCAAAAATATTACAAAGGTCCAGCATAGTAAAATAAACTAAAAGCGGCCCAATTAAGTGGGCCTGCTAAGGAAGAAAAAAAATTAACCAAACTACTCCTCCGGTGGTTCCTCCACGATTTGGCACCATCCCTCGGAAGGTCCAGGATCACTAGGTGCTACCTCCACATGCATGCCACGGCTCCCCTCCTGGAGGCCCGAATGCTGGCCGGCTTTTTCCGAGCGCAGACCCGCCGGACGGGTGCATTCTTCCTCCGTTTGGGCCTCCTCGCGAAAGACCACAGTGACTAAAGCCGTGATTCTTGGGCGGTTGAGAGAGAAATTAAAGGAAAATTGCGCAGTGCGCGTCGTGGGAGAAGGTGAACTAGCGGTGGGGAAGCCAGCAGCAGGGGAATCCATACGGTGGCCAGATGCTACAAGCCGACCCCACCCAATCCTAGTATTTGGATATCGACCTAAGTAATAATCACTGGACCGGCCGGAAGTCGACTCTGTTGAGGGGCTGGAGGGAGCATGCCGAGGTTGACCTCTAGGGCTCCCCCTGTGGCAACGCATCCTATGACGCACGCGAGGCATGGGTGCAATCTCAGGCGCAGTGGGGACAAGAGGAGACGAAGAAGCAAAATTCCAATTAACAGAGGAAGACAGACAGAGACAGAACCGAGAGAAATGCAAATATGCAGCAACGTCTAGGCAGAAGTTCAGCTGGCCACTTCTCCTTATCGTCACAGTTAGCAGGCAGTGTAATCCAGCAACCGGCTTGTCTGAAAAACCATGGCTAAATGCCATTTTTTCGACCCGTATGCAATGCAATCAAAGGACGCCCGTCATAACTAATCTCTGATCATTAATAATGAGAGCCGAAGGTCAGATCAAATTGGAGCGTGCAGAATCGCTAAGAGGAGTGGAGGTCCGATCTTGAACAGTGTTAAAAATTAATTAATGTAGATTTGATGTGAAAATTTAATTGAACATCGTTAAATGTTAATGCGATTGATATGAAATCGCCATATCCATGTCCCATCACCTTAAACGCCATCGAATGCACCCGCAGCCGGGAGCAGGGCAAGTTTTTATTGAGGACACGTGGCAGAAATTGATTGGAGCAGATCTTTGTTTGGGCCGCTCGCGCAGTGGAAATCCGGACCCGTAAAATATTAGGGCGAATTTGATAAGAAATTCACGTCACAAAATTGGCTGACGTCAGCAGGCTATTTTGGAATGCGAATTTGGTTTGAATTATGATTTATCGCCGTTTGAAGTCCGGCGGGCTCGACTTAAGAACAATTTTGTTTGATCCCATCTTATAAAATTTGTGTTGGTTTTCTTTGATAATACACATATTTATAATAAATCATGGGAATACCACACTAAACATGTGGAAAAGTTATATAATTATTGAGAACAATCATTTTTATGTAAAAATATCCAAGGCGAGGTCTGTGTAGAGAACCGGGGTCATGAAAACTGTTCAAATATAAAAATCCCGCTTAATAAAGAGACAAAATTGTTGTGCTTTCGGAACCTGACCTGAGGATTGGACATTTGTTAACAAACAAAAGGATAGCGAAACCAGACTTGCACCCGTGGTCAAGCCCTCTACCAAAACCACGAGCAGAATCACAAAAGCGGGTTGCCCATATCGCACCGCTTTTGCGGAGTAGGCAGTATTTCCTCTTCGCGAGCGATTCCATAGGGAATGTGACACGTGGCAAAGTGACCCCCGGAAAACCACCGTTTAACCCGCGCCATCGCACGTTAAAGCCCGACATTGGAAGCCGAGCGAAATTGCCAAGAGTCGTTGATTTGGAGAAGGGCCATCGGACAGTGGTCGCACGTTGAACTTGCCCGGAGGTTAACTAAGGTGTGCGGAGGATAGCCAGGTACGATATGAGTGTTTGATTGGTTATTGATATATATAGTTGGGGCCGGAGTATAATGAAATTGTTTAATTAAACGATTGGCGGATAATTAGCATAAGTCTGGAGCGTGATTGTTGTAAGGCTGGGTGGTGAAATATAGAGCCGAAAGTTCATTACAAGTTATTTATTTAAAAAGAAACGTGGAGTATAAATACAAAGTGTTGAAAGTTAAACATTGGTTATAATGATTGGAGATAATATAAAGTCGGGAATATAAATTACAGTCCAACCATTGTGGATAGTATTTATTTATCAAATTCTACGAATTTGATAAATAAACCCGAAGAAAGAAGAAGTCAATTAAGACTCAGGCCGGAGGAAAAGAATGGGGTACACCAAGGGAAAATGCTGACAGAGTGATTGTAGACACAGCATCTCTCCTTGGGGGTTCAATTTCAGTTTTGTTGCGTCACACGATGATCTCTCTTCTCTGGCATTTACTTGTATTGAAGATCACTATTCTAGGAATAAGGAGTTATTTTCTCCAAAAATAACCCTAGCCAAACATTGATAATGCATCAAGGATATCTTTCTATGCTTCATAAGTACATATGTTCTACTTCTAAATCATGTCTTGGAAGTGGTTGTTTTGCTGGAAATTATTCACCAGTTGGTTTCATACCAAAGTCTTTTTTCACATTTTCAGCATCCAATACATGAAAAAGATAATGGTTTAAAACAACATAAATATTTGAAATTTTGCAAGAATTGTCTGGCACACTTTGAATATGAATTTTGAAGTCAAGTGCATGATCTTGTATAGGATCAAGTGTCATTTTGAATACCAAATGTTTCACAAGAAACTTCTCAACATGCTACCCTGCAGTAAGGATTAAATGACAATATTGCATCAACTATTTCCATAATAAAAGTGCACCTCGGCCATAAGACTAAGCAACTACAAATGTTGTAGATCTAACAAGACCACACAATCAAATGTATTCCACAAGGCCAATATTGTATGAAAAATGAAAAGGAGTTTGCAACCAAAAATAACTTAGGCAACTAATTCAATTAGATACACCAAACCATCAGCAAAAAGGAAAACCAGCCTACTCAAAAGGCAAGCGTTTACCTCCTTTGACAAAATTTTGAGTTTCGAAACAAGGGCCTTTATTGTCTTGTCAATGCCCCTAGTAATTTGAATGGGATTTGCACCTGCTGCAAAAACCTAAAAAAAAAGGTTTCATTTCAAATTATTTTCCACAAATTTAAGATACAACCATTGTCAGTTTTGTATTTCCTAACAAGCTCATAAATTTTGACAAAAGAACCAACATTTTTTAATACCTGATAGCAATTTTTTCACTCAAAAACTATCTTAGACTCAATAAACTCAACCCAAAACTAAAAAACCAAACACCATAAGACCCTACAAAAATGAATAGATGATCTTAATCCAGTACCATCGACAAAAAGTTACCTTTACACCCTCACTTATTAAACCCTGTGTTGTTGAATTTTAACTTCAACTGCTGCAGCAGAAGGACGGATGCAACAGCAACATTTTTTTTTGGAGGTTGCTTGCATGCCATCCAGAAATTTAATTCATCATTTAAAATTCCTGCAAGTTTTTTTTGTAGACGGCCGCAGCCATATTTCTGTACAGGATTGTATTTAAACACAACAACCAGCATTAACACAATTCACCAACCAGAAATTTACCCGACAGTTTTGTAAATTCAAAAGGAGGACACGTGGAGCATTAATATTGGATCGCATGAAATTGAAGGGAATATGAAAACCTGAAAACCGGACCCAAATTTTTTATAGGGCACATTGGATTGAGAATTCGAGTTAAAATTAGGCAGACGTCAGCATCCCATTTTGGAACGTGAATTTGGTTTGAAATTCAATCTATTCAGACTTTTGAAGTCCGACGGAAAGGGTTCTTTAATGTTTTGATAGTTTAATATATACATATGTTTTAAACATATGTTATATATATATCATATACGAAATGAAAGGTGGGCCATAGAATTTAGTTTTAATTTTATTTTTTTTTAAAGAGGGTTTATTATAATATGTTTTATATGTTACGGCATATAAAAATAAAAAGGACAAAAAAGCTTGGTAGTTTTTTTTATAGACAGTACGTAATTTTTTTATTACACAGCGGTGTGTAAAAAGTGAAAGACTGAATGTAACTTTTGAAGTGTGTATGCACAGTAGTGCGAAAGTGAAAAACACAGCAGAGTGTTTTAGAGACAGAGTATGTTTGTTTTGAACAGACAGTGAGTTGGTTTTATGCACTGCGTTTTGTAGCAGTCATAATTTTGTAATCCCTCTCAGTGAGGAAGTAGTGTAATAGTTTTTTTTTGAGTTATTGAAGGGAATAGAAGTTTGTTTTCAAAGTATTGAAACTCTGTCTCTTGTCAAAGAAATTTTTATTTTCTGTGTTAGAGGAAGGGAGATTTATTCTCCATTCATTGTTCTGGAATTTTTCAATATTCCAACATGTGCAAGAACAACAGATGTTGTGGTTCCATCCCCAGCTAAATCATTTGTCTTTGCCGCAGCTTGCCTTACCAACTTGGCCCCAATATTTTCAACTGGGTCCTCTAATTCAACCAATAAAAAGGCCAAAACCATAGCTTTGAGATACATTTCATTACACTGTCAATAACAATAAAATTTGACTCAGCCATAACCCTTTCCTTTTATTGTTGTGAAAAGCTTTATGCATTACTCTAATGTAGCTAGTCCATAGGCCAAGTAGACCACTGGGTAACAAATATGTTTCCTTTCACCTTTGAGTTTTCAAATTATGCCTACCAAATCTAAGACATTTAAGAGGGGGAACTAATACAACGTTAAAATGAAAACCAGAGCACACATCTACGAATTACCTCCTTAGCTACTGTCACACCATCATTAACTATTTTCGGAGAACCATGCTTGCTCTCCAAGACAACATTTTTCCCTTCGCCCCAAGGGTGACTCCAACAAGATCAGCAAGTTTGTTCACACCGCCTACAAGACAAATTGACAATGCTTTCAGTAAGTGTGCAATTGAATTCCAGACCATATTCCAAAACAACCCTCCATGAAAAATTAAAATAACACATTAAAATTGAATATAAGTGGACAAGGAAAGATCCACTGCAGTGAAGTTTCACGTGCAGGTGACCTTCCTTTAAACATAATTTTTTCTCTGACCTGCAATTTTTTTGTCACTGAGCCATCCTTGTTGAAGTACAACTCCTTTTACATAGCTCTTGTATTAACTACCTTCTCTCTGTCGCGTAATCTCAGAGTCCCTCTTCTGCTTGAGCGATTAAAGGAAATGGGTGAAAAAACTGAAAGAGAAGACAATTGTCTGCCATAATTATGAAACATTGCACCCAACTTCTTCCCCTTTCCATTGTTACCCAATGAGGTAGATGTGGCAATTGTTGTCATACTGCCCAAAGCAGAGGCCATCTTCTCTTATGCTGAATATAGAATTACAAGATCTTCATATTATTATGAACCTTAAAAAACATGACTCCCATTGCTAAAAACCACTTTTAAGTTGTAACGGGCAAACTAAACAACTATCGCAACTTTTGGCAACTTCTGGAGCATTAAGAGAGAAACAACCAAAGAGAAATACAACCACAATCCTCATTTTAATGAGACCGGACTATATATTTGCATTAAGATAATAGAAAGAATCACGACTATATTAAGGCCAGCACAAAACAATCTTTAACCAGTGTCTCTCGCGGCCTTCAGGTTGCCATGCTAGAGGTTGCATATTTTTAATTTAAATTCTTGACCTCTCGTGCCCATATATGAATGCATCCAATGGGATATCTATGTCAAATGCTCCTTTATATCCCCAAAAACAAATTCCCTACTACAAGAGCACCAGTATTGATGGATCACCCCACACCATCCCACCCACTAGAAACGGTGAAAAAGGAAACCCGAGAAACCTTCTGAAATATCTCAATATGACTATATGGGTGGTTCTTATGAATCAACCAACCATTCAAAACATGCTCATCAATCCAAACCATAAGTATTATGTGACAATATTCAAGCAGGCACTGAATTGGATTTCTGAAGCTATGTCAGAGAAACCCTAAACTCTCACTGAAAATAGGTGAAATGTGGCACCACTCAGAGATTGACATGTTCCAATTGGTACAAGTGGTAGAAAATTGGCATGCTAAAACAACGAGGTGATGCAGGAATGACATGAGGGAGAAAATATCAGAAAAGCCCCAAATCTGGAGAACTAAAGCTCATCACCAACCTGAGATTGACAACTTTACATGATGTAACCTATGAAATCGTAAATGGAGAAATCATAGTAACAATAAATTAACCTATGTAACAATAAATTTGGATTCATCCTGGGAGTGGTAATGGGAGAAATCATAGTGAACAACAGGAAACATGCAGAGTTGCTTACAATCAAATAGATGAAAAAAAACATACAAAAAACCTAGATAATAATCATGAACAAGCTTAATATTGAATTATGAACTATAAAGGAACTTACAAAATGTCACATTACGAACCTGGTCAAGCGCACAAGCAAAAATATCCTGGACATGACCCTGGTTGACAAGTTGTATTGCTCATGATGCAAGAGGATTTGTACCTGCACTGCCAAGTCAATCAAAATCCATCATTATCTATACAATAAATACAAGTAATTGATGTAGTATTTTTACTCTAAGATGCATTCTTATGATAATGTTAGAACATATGTTGAAAATGTCAAAACATACCTGAATAAGCTCCTCTTCGTTTCAAGAACAATTTATTGGATTCGCATGAACTTGGAACAAGCCTCCCACGATCTGAAAGAGTAGCAACTAAGTCAACAGTGACTTTTTTGTTGCTACGCTGGATCAAGGGAGGTTTGCTCCAAGATTAAATCGCTCCAATAAATTATTCTCTACTAAACGGGGCCAACCACGTGAAGGTGGAAGCTCTTATGGCCCCTCCCCCCCCCTCACATCACTCTCAATTCCCCAATACCCAATCTATATTTCATTTTTTACTTTCATGAGCATAAAAAAAAAATATTCAATAACTAATAAAAAAACAATTCAACAAAAAGTACGCAAGGAAACATTGAAATTAATGCTTGACATAAAAATAGTATGATAAATGAGTTTTTATATAACGCAAAAAACGTTCCAAGTATGGTAACGTTTGTCTTATAATAATACAATATTTTACATTATCAAATTTTCTTTTTCTTCTTCCTATTTCTAAAGCTCCTAATTACATCATCAATATCATCGTGCTCTGCTCCTGTTTTGTGCATTTCGACCCGCACTGCTAACCTAGTTGCTTAGTCACGATGTCTGGTCTCATCCAGTGACGGGGCATCGCCTACAAAAATAGATAATATTAAATTTTAATTGTCGGTTTTTAAATATCATTGAACTAGTTCGGTAATATTAATAAAAAAAATTGCAATGAGATTATTTACCTGGTGCACCAGTTGTCGCCGCTGACCTAGTTGCGTAGTCACGATGTCTGGTCTCATCCAGTGACGGGGCATCGCCTACAAAAAGAGATAATATTAAATTTTAATTGTCAGTTTTTAAATATCATTGAACTAGTTCGGTAATATTAATAAAAAAAAAATTGCAATGAGATTATTTACCTGGTGCACCAGTTGTCGTCGCTGACCTAGTTGCGTAGTCACGATGTCTGGTCTCATCCAGTGACGGGGCATCGCCTACAAAAACAGATAATATTAAATTTTAATTGTCATTTTTTAAATATCATTGAACTAGTTCGGTAATATTAATAAAAAAAATTTCAATGAGATTATTTACCTGGTGCACCAGTTGTCGCCGTTGGGACTGTTGCCCTGTCTTCCTCTCTGGTGGTAAGATCCTCAAGGGAAACATTCTCTGTCATTTAAACAAAAACGTTATAAGGACAACCATCAAGGTATAATTAGAAAAAATTATAAGTGGAAATTAATTACCGTCACGGCCCTCACTGATAGCAGCATTGTTGGCCTGGTCCCCACTACAATGATCAGGTTGCACGAGAGGATCATCTACTTCTGGCTCTAAAACTGGGTTATTTGCCTCGTCAGTAGTGCTACTCCCCTGATTTAAACAAAGTTTTTAGACATTAAATTTATGGACGAAAACAAAAATATTGAAAGGTTAATTTTTTACCTTATCAGGCATTCTAGATCTTGGGCCCTGCCCCAAGCTTCTGCGACGTTCAACTACAGCTTGATAGCCAAAATGGAAAGCAATATTTTTATCTTCCTCTGTAGTTTCTGTTCCAAAGTCATCACCCTACATTACATATGATTGTGTATTTTTAATCATATCTGATAGGATTACAAAAACGTTGGAAGGAGATACAATTAATTATAAGATGTTTAGCTACTTAATTACAATTCTTGCAACTAATTTCAAGTAGCCACCCTGGTCGAGCTTGTGATGGGCCTTTTTCTCAATCCTAGCTTTTGTTGCCTTTGAGGTGTCAGGAAACCTAGCATCAAAAGATTGAAGTCAGATATGACGTAGCACACTTTTATTTTAGACATAAAGAAAATTAAAGCTATTGAATTAAAGTTGTAATTTACCTTGCGGGTCCAGTTGGCATTTTTCCTTCTTTCTTTGCCCTTTTCTCTTTTCCGTCATGGATGAGTGCTCTCCACTCACTCTATGGAACTATGAGAGGACACTCATATCTAGAGTTAAATTGAGATTGTGTCCTATAGGTGTCCCTGGTATATTTCAAATATTTTCCGGCTACCCGAGCCACCGCTGTTCTGTCAAATGTGCCGACCCCAAAAAGGGCTTCTAGATAATCTAGAAGTTCTTTTTTCAGGTTGGAATTCTGGGAATTCCACCCTATACGTATGGTTGGGCCAAAAATTACCAACGCATGGCTCTCCAGAATCCTGTAGAACTCATTGTTTCCTACACAGAATAAAACCAAAAAAAGAAGATATTATCATTAATTTAAAAATAAAAATCATGATAAATATGTTTTAGATAAAGTACATGAAATAGTTAAAATATTAAAATTTACCTGGGAGTTGTACATGCTTTATATGGACACCCTCATCGTTCACCAACAACGTGCCATTAATGGTCCCTATGGAGCTGACACGTGTAGCTCCAGGAAACGCAATAATGTAGTTGACCATATCAGCCTCATCATTGCCAACACGTTCAGCAGTTGGCTGGGTGTCTGCTTAGGCAGGGTGTGTTTCTTGGCTAGCACCTAAAGGAGTAGAAGGTGTATGAGAGGGTTGTTGGGCAATCTCTTGCCCTTGTGTCCCACTACCACCAACACTGGGTTCAGCAAATGCCATAAAACGCTACATACAAAAGAACTTTTTGTTAGTTTAGTCAATGTAAAAATTAAAAATCAAACTATCACAATTCATCTCATGCAGAACAAAAAAAATATCCTTTTGACTTTTTATTATTACCTGATATCTTTCTAGCTGCCTCATAAGATGTTGTATCCTCTCTTCTGTTTCAGGTGTTTGAGGCGTGTCTATCAAAGCATTAAATTCCTACCTTGCATCTTGTGCCTTTTTTTGCAACAAGAACACTGGAGATAGGGATGAAGAAAGCTCTTCCTCAAAGAGGGAATCATCAGGTGTACCATGGCTAGGTGTCTGCATATTTGAACAAAATTAATATTATTTCAATTATGTAAATAACTAAAATACCTAAAGATAGAGTAATGCTGGCACTTTACATGTTCTTCCGCTGGCCTCTTTCCGCGATCATCCCGTCTCGGGGTTGTTCATGCACTACTCTGATCAGTCTGCCACATTGCAATAAAATTATAAATGTAAAAACTTGAAAACAATATCTAACTTGAAAACACAAAATGAAAACTGAAATAATTTCTAATAAGACACCGGAAGACAGGGTTAGAGTTTCAAATATGCCTTGCATTGAATTCAGTCCTGGAAACATGTCATTGCACATTAAGGCACCCAAACATTCAATCCACGAATGATATATTTAAGTAGGCTTCTCCTATTATGGGAAAAAACCATACCTATAATGCATTCACTTGCATGTATAAAGGGAAAGGAAAACATGTTTTCATACAACGGTGACAAAGGCATCTTGGGGAAAGGTATCTTCACTTTTTATTTATGTTGTTCACGCACACCACTCTCGTGTTTTCACTAATCCTGTTTTGTCATTTTTGGATTCAAATTAAGTTAAGGCCTTAAGTATTTTTTGACCTTTCGGTGTAGTTTTTATAAGTGGCATGTATGGATTTTCCATTAATTCTACACTTTTTCTCTTCATGCGCAGGTTTCCCTGGAAATCAAATGCATGATTTAGTCCCATACATTTAACAAGTTGTTGGATCAACTCCATAGGAAATATCATGTTTCCTATTCAATCAAAATTTATCTCAGTTAGGGTAGGTAGGAAGGTTTTCCCTTTGTATTAATAGGGCACTTCTAGCTTGCATTTTTATTATATCTTTCAAATTTAGTGTCGTTTCAATTAGGGCATGATTTTTGCAACTTTCAAGGTGAGAATGAACAAAGACAAATTTTTGTGATGGATGACTGTATATGACTCCATGGCCAGAGGAAAAGGCACTAATCTACTTATTCAAATATCTATAGTTCTCATTCACCTCATACGGAGATGGTCCCTGATTTTGAGCCAAATGTTGCAGCAAAAAGTCCCCCCCCCCTCCATAATTTGATATTCAATGGAAATTTCTTAAATTGATGATGGGGCATGATTATGGAACATTGGCACATACATATGTAATGGAATTCCAAGATCATGATATATGTTTTCATATGTTTATGGCAATGTTCCACCAAGTCCCCTGGAGGTGGGAGCGAGGGGACGAGGGAGCGCGAGAGCGGCCTATGCAAAAGCTCCCTACCAATTTTCAGGAAACGTGGGGGGACGTCGGGGTCATAAAAATTATAAAATTTAATATTTAAAATGTAACTATATTTTTGCAAGGAATGTATATACGGTCATCATACACTTGCATCATGAAAGATAAATCATAAATGATAAAATTACAAATCGATGAATGATGAATCATATAATTGAAACAAATTTAAAAGTTAAAAGTTAAAACATACATCATACAATCATGCATGTAAGTTTGTAAGTTTGTAACTATATAATCATTAATGTAACTACTAACAATGTACAATGAAAATAAAGTTTAAGATATCATATGACATATTATATCAAGATTCAAAATTGAGTTTAAACTGAAGTTTACAACTCAAGTCTGAAACATAAAACTTAAACACAAATAAGTTATGTCTGAAACATAAAACATAACACATAACATATGAATATCAAATGATATCATCATACTGATAAATGAGCATAAATGCTCAAGTTAATGCCCCACTAGTCTCTGCATCCAACTTCTGCACGAATATATCAAGATCAACCATGTCACCATCTGAATCAGAATCACTTGGGTTCTCAAATATGCTAAGTGACACATCAACTTTTAACACGAAACCATAAACTAAAATGGGCGGTGAGGGGACGTGAGGGGGCGTGAGGGAAACATCCCCTAGAAGTCCCCAAGACCCCGGAGCGCGAGGGGGCGAGGAATCTAGACCCCTAGGTGGGGGGGCGAGACCCCGTGTAACATTGGTTTATGGAGGTGGTGGAGCAAAAAAGAGCTTAAATAGAGCTGAAATTTTTCACATAAAAAGGACTGTGGGCTTGACTAATGGTTCCGTTTAAAAAATGATATCTAGACAGAGAATAAGTGTAGCATGCAAACATGCATTGAAAATCCATCTGAGTTTGCATTGTATTACTTATGATGGATTCAAATTTGGGTTTCAAAATGCCAGGTTATTGCATGATTTTGTCGAGAAGCCCTTAGTTGGATTCTCATGTTGGTTTAATTTATATTTTAAGTTTGTTTTGCAATCTTTGGGTGATATTAACTCATGAACTAGGTTACCAATGTGTAACAATCATATTTCAAGAATAAATTTGTGATTTTTTTATATTATTATTATTATCTATTAGCTACAAGTATTGACACCTAATGCCTGGAATTTTGAAATCTTGATAGCATGGATAATTTCGAAAATGTTTCTAGTAATGTTAACATAATAACTATCATTACGTGTCTTCACTTTTGTCACCATAATAGACCTGTGATATGGACTCATCACACAACTTCATATCCTATGTCCCAACAAGTTCAAACTGGTTGAACCTACCTCATAGTGTGGTTATTAAGGACAAGTTGCTTGGTATATAACTCGATAGCATAGACCGCGTTGCAGTTCTAAAAAGAATCCTCAAGTGTCAAAAAAACTTCACAATATTTTCTACTATAAAGCCTTTTGGTATACTTGAAATAATATATGTATCATTGATGACTTTTAAAGTATGACAAGATCCAGAGGGAAAGGAAATCAATGGAAGAGTGATCCACCAATGAGAACATAGAATTTAGCATCAGATGAGTTAGAGTCTAGGAAATTGAAACCCTATAATTTTAATTAGTGATGAAGGACATCACATAGGTAATTATATTTTCATGTAGAATAATCTGTTAATTCAAATTTAAACTACATAATATGAAAGGCATACCATAAATTTTTCCACGTAAGTCCAAACAACCTATAAAAATGGAAAACCTTCTTTTTCCATGGGAAATAATTTACCTTTCCTTTTTCAAGATAATCTAAATCACAAAAAATATGAACTATACTGCATGCATTCTTGGATAATGTGAAAGTGGAAAAGGAATACCCTACACAAGTGATGCACACATGTACATTTGAACACTAATAGATTTTTGTATTTGAAATGCAATGCTTGTTTTCATTTAAATGTAGGGTTTTTAAAGCAGGGAGAAATAATGGCTGCCAAATTAATAAGCGTTTCTTTGGGAAAAATTTAAAACTTGTATTGGGTGATGAAGATAATAGAGGGTATTGAATCTTGATTCTTGACATCTAGAGAGAACCCTACAACCTAACACAATCCAATGGAATTGACCAAAAAAACCCAAATAGAGTCAACCCTACTATAGGAGGAAGGGCTTGCAGTAATAACTTACCATTTTGCAAGAGGCATAGACCACGTTGCATTTCTAAAAAGAATCCTCAAGCGTCAAAAAAACTTCACAATATGTTCTACTATAAAGCCTTTTGGGATACCTGAAATAATATATGTATCATTGATGAATTTTAAAGTATGACAAGATCCAGAGGGAAAGGAAATCAATGGAAGAGTGATCCACAAATGAGAACCTAGAATTTAGCATCAGATGAGTTAGAGTCTAGGAAATTGAAAGCCTATAATTTTAATTAGTGATGAAGGACATCACATAGGTAATTATATTTTCATGTAGAATAATCTGTTAATTCAAATTTAAACTATATAATATGAAAGGCATACCATAAATTTTTCCACGTAAGTCCAAACAACCTATAAAAAGGGAAAACCTTCTTTTTCCATGGGAAATAATTTACCTTTCCTTTTTCAAGATAATCTAAATCACAAAAATATGAACTATACTACACACATTCTTGGATAATGTGAAAGTGGAAAAGGAATACCCTACACAAGTGATGCACACATGTACATTTGAACACTAATAGATTTTTGCAGTTGAAATGCAATGCTTGTTTTCATTTAAATGTAGGGTTTTTAAAGCAGGGAGAAATAATGGCTGCCAAATTAATAAGCGTTTCTTTGGGAAAAATTTAAATCTTGTATTGGGTGATGAAGATAATAGAGGGTATTGAATCTTGATTCTTGACATCTAGAGAGAACCATACAGCCTAACATAATCCAATAGAATTGACCAAAAAAACCCAAATAGAGTCAACCCTACTATAGGAGGAAGGGCCTGCAGTAAGAACTTACCATTTTGCAAGAGCCGAGGGCGAATGCTGTTCTGCAAGAGCTGAGGGCGAACGCTGAGGGCGAATGCTGAGGGCAAATGCTGTTCTGCAAGAGCTGAGCGCGACACGTGTGGTGAACGTCAAGTCTGAAAGAGATGAGGGCTAACCAGCAGCAAATGTTGCCCGCAGCCTGCTGCATGTACGTCGGGTGGCGTACGTCGAGGGCGAATGCTGTTCGTACATCGGGGTGAATGCCGGCTGCACGTCGTTCGCAAGAGCCGAGGCGACCGTCGAGGGCGAATGTTGTTCGCAAGAGCGAGGCGAATGCGCGCGTGATATCGACGTTAATGTAGCACACATGTACATTTGAACACTAATAGATTTTTGTAGTTGAAATGCAATGCTTGTTTTCATTTAAATGTAGGGTTTTAAAGCAGGGAGAAATAATGGCTGCCAAATTAATAAGCGTTTCTTTGGGAAAAATTTAAATCTTGTATTGGGTGATGAAGATAATAGAGGGTATTGAATCTTGACTCTTGACATCTACAGAGAACCCTACGGCCTAACACAATCCATTGGAATTGACCAAAAAAACCCAAATAGAGTCAACCCTACAATAGGAGGAAGGGCCTGCGGTAAGAACTTACCATTTTGCAAAAGCTGAGGGCGAATGCTGTTCTACAAGAGCTGAGGGCGAATGCTGTTCTGCAAGAGCTGAGGGCGAATGCTGAGGGCAAATGCTGTTCTGCAAGAGCTGAGCACGAATGCTGAGGGCAAATGCTGTTCTGCAAGAGTAGAGGGCGAATGCGCATGTGATATCAAACGTTAATGTAGCTATTGCAACAAATACGAAACAATAAAATCATTTTTATGTAGCACGCATATAAGTTTCGAATTTTTATGTAGCGGGCATATAAGTTTGGTACTTTTATGTAGCACGAAAATAACTGTCGTTATACCGACGGCGGAATAGGTGTCGCTATTATGACGGGTACCTCCAAACGTCGCAATGGCGACACCTAGACATTGTGTCCTAGTTGCGACGTTTAGAGTCATCCCAATAGCGATGCCTTGGGCCATGGTGTCGCAATTGCGACGTCTTCCTCTAAACGTCGCAATTGCGACAAGTTTTAAAGTGTCGGTTTTGCGACACTTTTCTATAGACGTCGGTATAGTGACAGTTTCGGGCGGGATGGAAAAAATTTGGGAAAATTTCCGACATTTGGTCAAAAGCGTCGGAAAAAAGTGTCGGAATTTCCGCCAAATGTAGTAGTGACTCATAATACTCCACAATTCTAAATATCTGAAAAAAATATCAAGGGTTAACACACAAAATAGTAAAATATCAAACAACAATGAAGAGATATGAAACCTAGCTAAATGAATGCACAAAAAGGACAACGAGTTGGATTGGTGGGCCCAACTAACCAGCTCGTGCGGCCCAACTAACCATCTCATGTCTCTTATAGAAAAAATAAATAATAGAGAAGCTTTAATTCATTAAATGCACAAAAAAACGTAAGATGGAACCTGGCATAAAAAATTTGCATGCTTAGTCTCTACATTGTATAAGTGGCTTAGGTTCAGTCGACCAAAGAAGTGACAAAAAATATGGATCTACAATAATATCACCTTCCTTTTGCACATGGCAATGGCTTGGATTTTGTAAATTTTACAATGAATTATCCAACTCCAAATCGAACACAAAACAAAAATGAATAGAAATCTTAACAACTAGTAAGTTGGTGCAACCACACGCTAATTGAGAAGATTACAGATCGAATGCAAGGAGAAAATAGAAAGTGGTTTATTTTTCTCCATCATAAACTAATTATATTCTTTATTGAGCACACTTGACCTAACTTGTTGTTGACTTTGAAAGAGTGTACGAGCTGACCATATATCTTGAGCCCGTGTATAAACTTTCCAAGAAGACAACCATGCACAATACTTCTTCTTTGGTTGCAGGAATCCTCAAGGGGTGCAATATTAAGGTTGGAAGATCATGCTGCAATGTGATGCACTTAGAATTAAGTCAAGCAATCATTTGTATATTTTTTTTGGTACCTAGATATAATTAAACCTTTATTAATAACAATTTGATGCAAATATTATTTTTTTAAATTAAGATAATAGGTTAAAAATTATGCAAAATGATAGTAATAATGATAGAAATTTTATAAAATCATGAGTAAGCATAGGGAAAAAAGGTGTGTTAAATACGACAATTTCGGGGCTTGAAAATCGGTCCAAAGAGTTCATAGAAGTGGACCAACATACCCATATATATTCCATGGTCAAGCATGAGGAAGATAGCAATCAACATGTGTTTATTTAGGTTATATATTTTTTAAAGTTGTTTGAAATTAAGAGTTTTTATTAAGTAGTATATACACATTAATAGTTGGAATGTAGTAGCCAAAAACATATGTGAACTCTCTTTTTTTTTTCTATGAGAATTGCAAGTTCTATTTGAAACTCCATAGCACCTCCATTTTATATGTCTACCAATAATTATGCTATGGTTTTTATTAATGTGATACCTTCCAATACTAGTTCTAAAAAAAGTTTAGATTGTTCCTTTAATATGGGTGTAAAATCTACATCATTGAAAAGATGTAATTTAAGACAAATATATGATACTCTAAATGAAAAATTACTCTAAAAAAATTTCATGAAAAATTATATATATATATATATATATATATATATTCATGGAATTAACTTCTAATCTTAATGATATATAAAAATGAAATAAATATAACATCTATGAGTAATGTTAATAAACAAATAATAAAAATAATTAATATTATAATTTTAATATAAAAAAATAGTTTATTTACTCCATCTTATAAAATAAAATAAAAAAATAAACTAATATAACAACATTTTAACTTCAAATCAAATTATTATTTTAAAAAGTTTATAATATTTTTTTATGTTTTAATAATTAATAACTATAAATAAATTTTAAATTAAAATAGATGTTTTAAATCACTCCTCTAATCTTAAAAACAAATTATTTATATCTCACAATCTTAAAAGGAAACTATTTATATTTCATAGGACCATGAATTAGATAATGATTAAATGGGAAAAAGAGTTGTTAAACATATCCATTTATATCTCACATTCTTAAAAGGAAACTATTTATATTTCATACGACCATGAATTAGATAATGATCAAATGGGAAGAGGATTTGTTAAACACATTCATTGATTGATTTTCGTAACAATTATTTTTATATCAATGTACCTTTATAGTGTAGCATAAGTATTGAGATAATATATTACACTTGTTAAACTCAATAGAAAAATATATATTTTTAACTTATAAGAAAATTTGTTATCTTCACCTCAAAAATATACAACCATAGTTGTACTTACTGGAAAAGGAGTGAAGTGCATTAGAGCATCACTTTTTATCATTGTACTATCCTTATAATATTATAGGTATTATAAAATGTTTTTTATTACAAACCATATAACGAGTTTTTAAATGAATGAGATAGAAATGAAGGTTTATAGAGAGCCATTCAACCTTATCAACTTGCACTATAAGTTATAAAAATGAAGTTTATGAAAGATTATTATTCTCTGCGTTGTTAGGGACTATAACATTTGTCTTGCAGTTAAAGTTTATTGAAATTGATTTTTTTTGCTATGTTTTTGCAATTTTAAATAAAGTTTCATGAAAATGATGAATATTTCTATTTTTTTGTAAATTCAAAATTATTTTTTTAATTTTCTGAAAATCTTATTTCTAATTTTTGATTGGGTTAGAGAACTCTGATGGGACATAATTCCCCTGGTGGAGGGAATTTTATTTTTGGTATTTGTTAGTGTCTGACAATTCATTAAAAAAGAAAATTGTGAGTGCTCATTCAGTTTGTGAGTACTTTCACACTGAAGTGATTATAGGGTAGGGGGTTGATGTTCTGACACTGATATGGTATTTCTCAGCCCAATTATTCTAGAAATGATGTAGTTGCAGGTCCTTTACCTAGACAAGAAAGGGGGGGGGAGGGGGAACAATTGTGCCGAGAAAGCTGGAGGAAGCTTACCAAATCAGTAAAAAACATTATTCCCAATGTAACCATGACCCATCATAACTCTGAGGGTATTTTTATTTTTATGCGATGTATTGGATGAACTGTCTAAACTGCTATATGTGCTCTTGGTGGATATTTTGGTGGCTCAAACACTTCAATTGCATCTAGAACTGAAGGGTATTCTTCTCAAGTAATAGAGAGTCAAAAAAATTAACTTATTTGACACTGTTATTTCTTACTTAAGAATGAAGATGGCTTAATGCCTACATATAGAATTACAAATTCATCCAACAAATATTGTTGGAAGATCAACTAAGGAGCATTTTGAATCCATATGGACATTTCATAATTCGTAATCTTCAACTTGCAGTTTTGGACATTTGATAATTAATAAACTCCTATCATTATCCGACCATCCTTTGATAAATGAAAGCATCCATGTCGAGTTTATCCTTAATCCATGTCATTGCATATATTCACCAAACCATCACCACTCTGCAACAATCTAATATTCAATAGAAAATTAAACATTGCATGATTAAAGGAAATACACACAAGCATAGTAGCAGGTACTGAAGCTAGTTTTTCTAAACTGTCGGAATGGTATCTCAGTTCTACAGTGAAAAACTTGGATTTCACCAAATGGACCAATTGCAGGGCTCTTTCGAAACTATGCAAATGATTTCTTTTGAAATCATGAACTATAAATTAGAATTTAGACAATGCACCTTTGGAAGAACATGCCTTCTCGATGCACCTGACAAGTAAATCAACAGTGATAATATAGCAATACGTAACTGAACGAAGCGACGACCGATGTATCGGATACATGGCTCTTGTGAGTCAATGTGTTGTGACGGAGCCATCCTCTTTTGAGGAAGTCGTGGAGGAACCCGCATGGGTTGATGCCATGATCGAAGAATATGATTCGATCATCAGGAACAGTGCATGGGAGATTGTCCCAAGACCGGTTGGGAAATCAATTGTAGGTTCGCGATGGATCTACAAGGTGAAGCAGGCGGCTGACGGGAGTGTGGAGAAGTACAAGGCAAGATTTGTCGCCCGTGGCTTCTCACAGATCGAGGGGATCGACTATGAGGAGACTTTTGCACCTGTCGCAAGGTACTCTTCCATACGGACGATCCTTGCTCTCTCAGCGCAGATGGGGTGGCACATTCATCAGATGGATGTGAAGACTGCGTTCTTCAATGGAGTTATTGAGGAAGAGGTGTACATAGAGCAGCCTGAAGGTTTTGAGATCTTCAGCAGTGAGTCGCATGTGTGCCGACTCAAGAGAGCACCGTATGGGCTGAAGCAAGCACCTCGTGCTTGGTACACTCGGATAGACAGCTACTTCACCGGGCTTGGATTCTCCAAGAGTGAGGCGGATCCAAACCTGTACCAGATTGTGGTGGAGGGGAAGCTGTTGATCATCGTACTGTATGTAGATGATCTGATTTTGACTGGCGACGAGCAGTTGATACTTTCATGCAAGGAGGATCTTGCACGAGAGTTTGAGATGAAGGACCTGGGCATCCTTCATTATTTCCTGGGATTGGAGATTTGGCAGCGCAGCGGAAGACTGTTTGTTTCTCAGGGCAAGTATGCCCGGGAGATTCTGGAGAGGTTCAACATGCAAGGCTGCAAGCCTGTTGACACTCCTCTTCCTGGTGGTTGGAGGAAGGAGGATGCTACTTCAGCGGAGGTAGTGGATGCCACTGTCTATCGACAGTTGGTGGGGTCGCTTATGTATCCGGTCAATACACGACCCGATATATGCTATGCAGTTAACCAGCTTTCGCAAGCTATGGTTAAGCCTACCAAGCTCTTTTGGAAGGCAGGCAAGCATGTATTGCGCTATATTAGTGGCACATCGAGATATGGTCTATGGTACAGACAGGAGGATGGAGCGAAGCTTTCTGGCTTCACTGATGCAGATTGGGCAGGGAGCCCAACGGACCGGAAGAGCACATCTGGAGGAGTTTTCAGCATTGGGTCGACAGCAGTTTCTTGGTACAGCAGGAAGCAGAGATCCGTGGCACTCAGTTCAGCAGAGGCCGAGTACATGGCAGCTAGCTTGGCTGTATGCGAGGCTATTTGGATGAGGAAGATCCTCGCAGGATTGTTCAGGTTGCATTTGGAGCCTACAGTGATCTACTGTGATAACCAGAGTTGCATTAAACTCTCGGCCAATCCAGTATTTCATGATAGGTCCAAACACATCGACATCAGCACCATGATACCAAAGATTGTGTTCTGCCGGAGAATCATGATGCTTTCATATGTTCCCGTTTATTTTATGATCGTGATGCCACATTCACGAAGGCGCTCACCAGGAGAAAATTCGAATTCCACAGAGGCAGGATAGGGGTTTCAGATAATCCATATCTTGCTGAGAGGGAGTGTTGAAAATGCAACAAGATGATGGAGCTTAGTGAAATGAAGTCACCTTCACTAAGTGGGCCCGCAGGCAATTTTTGGCGCAAAGTCTATTTTTAGACTATGTCTATTTTTAGACATATGGAGCATGGTCCAGGGGTTGCAGTATGTTATTCTTGGAGTATTGGTCATGTTGTTAAAAATAGATGGACCTATATTTTTAGACATATAGGTCGAAGTCTATTTTTAGACTGCCTATCCTAAAAATAGAAAAGTCAAATATTATTTACCCTTAATAATATTCGGACTCTAAACTTCAGTTTACTCTCTTGGAGCACTTCAGTTCGAGCTACAGAAGTGGCTCATGCATCTGACAGAGGAATTACGCTATTCCTAGGGGTTTGGTGAGCTCATGCATGGTTGACTTCAGTTAGGACTTCAGTGGCAGAAGTTTGGTGGAGTTGATGAGACACTTGGTGGAGTTGTGTTCGGTTTAACTTAGTTGAACTAGTTGAGATTAGTTTAACTAGCTAATCAACTAGTAATGAGTGGAGTGAATTAAATATTATTTAATTCATTAATTAGTAACTCATTATTCAACTCAAGAACACATCAGTTCACTACAATGCATGATCAGTTCAGTGGAGACCAGTGAAAGAGGTAGATGAAAGGGTGGAGTTAGCTATCAGTGGCGACATCAGTTGTGCATGAGATTTGCACCACACTTGGAAGAATTGCCCATGATGATTGCGCTGTCAAGCCAAGGAGATTCGAACCTTGGATCTCTATTTAGACAGGCCATGATTGCGCAATAGAGGCAAGGCAATTAGTGGTGAGTTTTGAACCAGTAACCTGTTCAAAACCAAGCTAGTTTGTGTGTAATTTTATGAGAAAGTACTGAGTACTTGTGAGGAGTATTGTACTGAGTTTGTTACATGATTTCTCCATTATAATATACACAATAGCTGCGGGGTTTTCAGCTATAAGCTTTCCCCATACATACTGTGTTAATGTGTATGATGAATTGATGTGCTATCGCTTGTTTTATTTCCACATGTGTGATGATCTAAGTGGAAGAGATTATGTGCTTTAAAGAATTTAACGAGGCAGGTGACTGATAACTTTGGCTAAATCTCTTTATTCACTTTACACTTTTTAATCACTACATATTGTGACCGTCAGATTATTAGTTACAAATGTACATATTAAAGAAACACACTTTATCTAACTCTATGCTAGACCAAGTTATACTTTAATATTTCCTATGTTTCAGAATATTCTAACATCCCCCCTTAAGAACAACTTGGGATAGGATTTAAGGGTTTACAAAGGTGACACAATAGGAGACTATTTCCTATGTGTCAGAATATCCTAGCATCCCCCCTTAAGAACAACTTG
This sequence comes from Pinus albicaulis, assembly GCA_034641835.2. Classification (NCBI taxonomy): domain Eukaryota; kingdom Viridiplantae; phylum Streptophyta; class Pinopsida; order Pinales; family Pinaceae; genus Pinus; species Pinus albicaulis. The sequence continues at coordinate 1,196,686,630 of CM076584.1, read as the reverse complement.
GGATAAGATTGAAGGATTTACAAAGGTGACACAATAGGACAAGGAAGGAGGCATTAGAGCCTATCCCCCCTTAATGATAACTATCCTAAACTCCAAGCATAGATCGAAGTTTGGTAAAATTCGCTTCTGTGAGAGCCTTTGTAAAGATATCGACAACTTGATCGTTGGTTGAACAATATTGCACTTCAAGAACACAATCATGAATGAGCTTTCTAATGAAGTGTATGTGAAGCTCAATGTGTTTCATACGTTGATGCCGAACTAGATCTTTTCATAGACGAATGGCACTCTGATTATCACACCAAAGTGTAGTTGAATGCTGCTGATGAAGACCAAATTCGGTTAAGATTTGACGAAGCCACGAGGCTTCCTTGCTAGCTTCAAATGCACCACGATACTATGATTCTGCCGAAGAAAGAGAGATGGCACTTTTTTTCTTACTAGACCATGTAATAGATCCTGAACCAAGAGTGAATACATAACCTATAGTAGAATTTCGATCATCAGGGTCACCAGCCCAATCAGAATCAATGAAACCAATAAAAAATAAAGATGCTCCTACACTGTAATGAATCCTGAACTGACCTGTACCTCGAATATATCGAAGTATTATTTTAGTTGGTTTCCAGTGACTTTCATGAGGTTGGTGCATAAACCAAGCAAAAATAACAACAAAAAAGGAAAGGTTAGGATGGGTATGGGTTAGATATAGAAGTTTGCCAACAAGTTGATGGTATAATCTAGCATCAACTTCAGGGGTAGTACAAGTCACTGAAATATTGACTCTAGAATAAAAGGGAGAAGGGGTTGGCTAAAATTCTTCCATGTGAAAGTGGCGTAGAATATCATAGGCATACTTGGACTAAGAAAGGGTAATACCTTCTTTGGATTGCAAGACTTGAAGACTAAGGAAATAATGCAAGTGTCCTAATTATGTCATTTAAAAATTCTTTTTGAGGTTAGACTTCACATGGTTTATATGGTTGGGATCACTACCAGTAAGGATAATATGATCAACATAAAGAACAAGGATGATGAAGGACTTACCCACTTTCTTCGTGTAGACAGTGTTGTCAGAATGACACCTAGAAAAGCCATTATCTAAGAGAAAGCTATCCATTTTGGCATACCAAGCCCGAGGAGCTTGTTTGAGACCATAGAGAGACTTCCTATGGTGACAAAAAATGATAAAGTCATTTTGGATAAAGCCAGGGGTTGTTCCATGTAGATTTCTTCATGCAAATCTCCATGTAAGAAGGCAGATTTAACATCCATCTAATGGACTTCCCATTTAAAGGAGGCAACAAGGGAAAGAACAAGGCAGATATAATTCATTTCGGAAACATGGGAGAAGGTTTCAGTATAGTCAATGCCTTCAAATTGTGAAAATCCTTTAGCCACAAGACGAGCTTTATGTTTATACACTTTTCCATCTGGTCCAAACTTTGTTTAGTAAACCCATTTGCATTTGACAAGTTTTGTTCCCTTTGGAAGAGGAACAAGATCCTGAGTATCATTTTCCAATAAGGAACAATATTCTTCATTCATGTCTTCATCCAAATCTGGATGACTTTAAGCTTCTTCAAAGGTGTATGGATCATGATTTTTTGAAACTTGAGCCAATAAGGAAGAGGCTCTTTCGAACTGAGAACATGTATGTTGTTGATCTGCAGGGTCACCTGCAAGAGAACCTGCTGCATCTCGAGTAGAGTGGACCCATCTTGGAAGCTCTGGAGCTGAAGGAATATATTGAGGAGGCATCATCTGAACTAGAAGGAATGATATAAAAAATATAAGAGATAGAGAGAGGTGTTACATATGACGAATCAGGCTCGCATGCCAAAGGTGGCACACCCGCCGAACTAGGCTCGCATTCCAAAGGTGGCACACCTGCCGAACTAGGCTCGCAGGCCGATATATTTTCATCAAATTTTACATCTCTTCTAATGATTACATTTTTGAATTTTGGTTGAATAAATCTATATCCTTTGACATCTTCAGAATATCCAACAAAAATGCATTTTTCACCCTTAGGTTCTAAGGCTTTATGTTTCGCATCTGGAATATGGGCCCAAGCTTCACTTCCAAAAACATGAAAGTGACTTACATCTGGTTTGATTGAGCTCCAAGATTCTTCTAGAGTTATATTCCTTAAAACCTTAGTAGGAGTCGGATTTACTATGTAATTTGCACAATTAATTGCTTCTGCCCAAAAATTAAGACTAAGTCCTTTAGATTGAAGCATACATTTAGCCATTTCTTTTAGAGTGCGATCCTTCCTTTTAGCTACACCATTTTTTTTGTGGAGTATATGGAACAATATGTTGCAATTTAATTCCATGCTCAGTGCAAATGTAATATTCCCATTTAGCCCAAGCTATTGGGAATATACATATTTTGTTTCATTTTTCTATTTCATGAATAAAATTGTAAAGGAGGATCAATAAAACTCCAAATCAGAAAAATAAATCAATGCCACATGTGAACAAAGTTGAATCTGGGCTATTTACATAAGCACACTTAGGTGTGAAAGAGGCTGGATCATTTGACCAAGTCAGCCAGGACCAAATCAACAACGCTGTCTATATACAATGAATCTCCTAGATGCAAAACACAGTTTTAGTTGGAGGCTCCACATGTGAAAGGAGCTAAATCATTGAGATGGTTTAGGGTTTGGTAGGAATTTAATCTTATAAAAGGAAGAGGAGGACAACAGAAGAAGGTTTTTGATTATGTTATATTTCTGAATATATTTTCTGTTTAGACATGTATCATTCTCTTGCTGTTTAGCTGAGAATAATGCTGTTTAGCACTAGGGTGTTCCTGTTCGGGAATCCCACCTCTTCCATTAAGTAGCTTTTGGAGGAGTCTTGCTGATCTTGTCCACTATCAGGAATTTGGCCAAGATCATCTTCCAACTACAACACAGATCCTGTTGAGGGTTTGGTTGTCCTTGTAAGTTGCAGCAAGTGGAGGCTAGATCTACTCAGATCTAGGCCAATCTAGTGCCTCTTTTCAGTGGGAAAGCCATCTATCCCATTGATAAGAGAGTATGAGATCTTTGGGGCTGCATTTTTAGATCTCAGCATTATGCCAAACGAGTGCTAGAGCCTACAGTGCAGTTTACCTTCCAGGACTGTGTTATTTGCAAGTGCACAGTTGCATGGTGTTTTGACACACATTTGGAGGAGAGAACTTTGGTGTTGGGGTTCTGCCCTTCACTATGGTGATCCATGGATTATACTTCTGATCCATGTTCCATTCAGATCTGATCTACTTCTATTGTATTCTTCTTCAAAAATTTATGAATATTATTGCAGATCTGCAACTTTAGATCTCAGATCTACTCTTTGTGTTTCATGTTTTGCTCAAAACCCTAAGGGGAATTTGTAAAGGAGCTCTTCTAGTGTACAAATATGATATAGATCTAACATTTTGTACACAGATCTTCTCTAGATCTGGATTTTAATATACAGCTACCGCAACTCTTTAAAATAACGCTGTCAAGCCATTTTTCAGTCAATACATGTGTTGCAGCCCCTCTTTTTGAGGAATTTCTTCTATTCTTGTCTTCTGTATCCTGTTGTACATTGTATGGGCCTCATTATGGATCTTATTTATTGATGTATACATGAATTTTGAGCCTCCTTATTTCTCTTTTGTTGTTGCTCAGAAAAAATGCGTTATTTTCCTGCAGTATTGTTGCATATTGTTGCAGCCCCATTCTTGGGTGTTTTCCAGCCATACTAGGTGTGGGAGGTCTTTTTACCTCACCTATTTTGATTTTTTTTTTCTCTCCTATTGGATTTAGATGCTAGATCTCCATATATAAGGGATCCATGAGCTGCAAATTCATTTCAATGCACATACTTCTGAAAAATGCATTATTCTAGTAGGTATCGCTGATTTTACCCATTCGAGAATATTACAGTGGTATCAGAGCAATCACCTTGGCACAACCTATGATTTTCTTTCTTAAAGAGCCAATATGTCTTTAGAAGAAGATGAGCCTCTCACTAATAGAGAGAAGAGGTATCTAAAAAGAAGACAGAAGAAATTTTATTACACCAATGATGATAAAGACAAGGGAAAAGCCCCTAAATCTGGAAGTGATGAAGATGGAAAGGAGTTTGCAAAAACCCTTTTGAAAGCCATGCAATATATTTCTAGAGAGATTAAAGAGAAGAGAATTGATAGAGTCAGGGAATATCCTAAGAGATTTCATCTTGGAGAAAGCTCTGGCATGTATCATCACTGGAATGATCAACCAGTGAACTAGCCACAAGCTCCACAACGCTCTACCATGCCTACTTTTTTGGTTGTGGAAAATGAATGGCCTCAAGAGCAAGCATCCCTTGAAGACTACTTTGAATAATATGAGTCTCAGAATCAGAGATTCAAGGATCACTTGAGTTTTCAAGAGTTTTGTCACCTCAAGGGAAAAAGAAGAAGACCAAGGCATCAACATAGATATGGTGGATTCACTCAGAATCATGATCGACATCACTCTATGGGCAGATTTTTTTTACCCAAGTTTGATGGGTCATACACTTGTTCTACCAAAGCATGGGTAGAAAAACTGGATATCTACTTTTATTTGAAAAAAGTCCCTGTTACACCATTTTTTGGTCATCTAACTTATTATCATTAGATGGACCCAAGTACACCATGTAAGACCAATTTTACCCTAAGTAAAATTGCTATCACTATGTGAAATAACTTAGTAAAACACCTTTATTAAGTTTTTTATGGTCTAAACAGGAAACCCCAAAAGGAAATAATAAAAAAATCCATATTTGTTTATATTTCCTCAAGGAATAATTAGTTAAACATCAATTTAATTATTGTTCCTAGTCATATTTAGCCCAAAACAAGGAAATCAATTAAATAAATCCTTATTTATTTGATTATTTCCTAGGAATAAGATATTTAATCCTGATTTAAATAACATTCCTATTTAAATTTGACTAAATAATTTTAAATAAATCATTATTTATTTAATTGTATTTCCACCATTTCCTCAAAATAATAAATAAACCATTTATTTATTTATTATTTATAAATAAAGGATTTGACCCAAGTCAGAAATCCTTTTCCTTCCAATAAATGTAATAAAATATTCCTAAAAGGTGGTTCTAGAATTTGGTTAATAATATTTTATTCATACACCAAGTCCTAGAATACCCTAATATTTTGTTATAAATAGAAGGGTTTTTCCATTCATTTATCACCTTTCATTTCCCACTAGATCACTCTGGATCTATGCTCTTGGTCTGACTTTGAGCCATTATAATTGTCAAATTTTCTATCATTCCACTTTGTGAGCTCCCTTTGAGTTCTATGTTTGTCTAGGTTTTCTACACCAACAAGAGAGAGAAATTTTAGATCTGAAGTTCTGAGGACTTTCAAGAACCCATCCCATTGAGGAGAATTGGAAACACCTTTCTTGTTTTCCTCTCAGATGCCCTTTAATATAAAAATTCTTTCAAAAACATTGTTCTTGTCTTGTCTATTGGATGCATGGAGCAAAATTTCATTTTCACTGCTTAATGTATTTTTATGCATAGATCTGGATTTGTGCAGCTTTGTCTTGATCAACTAACTGCAGATTTGAAGATATTGGCAGCCATAATTGATGTTATGGCTATTTGTTATGTGTAGCTAAAGTGGTATTTTTTCGACAAAATATTCATACTAACAATTGGTGATTCCACACGGGTTTTCTTTTATGACCGCTGTCGTTTTATATATTCCTGCATATCCAGCTATTTCAGACTCTAGGGTTTCTCTTTCGTTTTTTGTTTTTCCTATTTTTATGGTGTTTTTCACCTAAAAAACCCTCAAACATCAAAATTTTTAACTTCTGTGTGTTTCTGGCCCTATTGCGTAGGTGACAGACATCAGCCGCAGTTGAGACGATAACTTTTTCTGAAATCTGCCGCCGAGAGACCCGGATTTGCAGGTTGCATTTATCGGCCCAAAACCTGTGACCTAGCCTAGAGGACGCACTTTTTTTCCCCAAAACTACGACCTGGACTAAAAACAGGTCAGAACCTATGACCTGCACTTTTTTCTGCACTTTTCCAGCAATTTTTCTGGGTTTGTCTGAAGCTTCTGTCAGGGTTTTCCAGCCTCTATCTCTGCTCGTTTAGACCTGTTTCTGATCTATTTTACTCAACTAAGTGGGAATCTTTCCCCCTTCGGCTTTAGTACCCTCCATTTTTTGTGGAAGATTTTTTAGCTGTTTCAGACGTCTAAATTTTCAGAGTTTCCGCCTTCTTCTTTTCAGATTTGATACCTCCTTTTAAGATCCCTTTCAGATCAACTTTTTTCTCCCTTTCAAATCACCTCATATAGTTTTGTTTGGGTTTGCCTCTAGGGTCACCTCCTTGTCCCTTCTGCCTTTAGCTGATTTCCTCCTTTGTTACTGCAACCTTGCCTCTGTCTCTTTGCTATTTTCTGCACCTCTTTTCCACAGATCTCTCCTTTAGATCCCTGTCCCTCCCAACCTTAAATCTATTGGCCCCTTTCTCATGTGTTTCAACTAGATTTTTTCCCTCTTGTAGACTATTTTTAGGAGATTCACCTTCTTGGGTTAGATTGATGCATTGTTAGCTGTTAATTTTCTGCATTATATACCGTTATTTGCAGATTTATTTTCAGTTACGCAACACACCTTTTTTTCTTTTACTCTCAAAACGTCTGGGTTTAATAAATTAAAATTAACACACGCCACACACTGACCCTAAGTGAAGAAGAGCCTGGTTAACACCGCTAGGTAAAGAATTTAAAATCAATTGACACTGAACCTCTCAGCCCTTGTTTCGACATCGTCTTCATTTGATTCTGCACCTCCCTGCCTTTGTTGGTCCTTCTTCTTCCCTTTGCGCTGTCATCATTGCACCTCCAAGGCGTTTATCCTAGAGATTTCTTGGCCTTCACCCTCAGTTTCCGGTTGGTCAACTTACTCTCTCCCGCCGTTGTTGAGTTAGTCCTCCCCCGAGTCCACACTCCGACTCTTCTTCTGATTGTTTGGGTTCTCCCCCTACTTCTGGTTCTCCCCCTGTTACCTTCACCATGTCTAGTTCAGGGCCTAACGCTAGCAACCCCGATCCTACTTCTAGGTCTGTTACTAGCGGAACCACCACGGGAACTCCCTCGACTGTCCCTTTGCTCCCTTATATGGCTGGTCTCAGTATCCCGATTTCAATCAGTTGATCAACGATCCTATCCGCCACGATGTTAGTTGGCTTGCTATGCCAACCAAGCTCCCCTCCGACATTCCCAAGTTCGAAGGCCTTGCTAGTGAAGATCCCTCCAACCATATCCGATCTTTCCACATGTGGTGTTCATCCAATTCCATTACTGATGATTCCATCCGTCTTAGATTGTTCCAACACACACTTATCGGCGAGGCTTCTAAATGGTATGTTGATCAGACCGCCTCTTTCCATACCACCTTTGCAACCTTTTCCCAAGCCTTCTTATCTTATTTCCAGCTCCCTCTCTGATACGACACTGGTACCAAACTCTTGACTTATTTCCGTCAATCATCTTCGACCCGCCTTTCTGCTCATGTCCAGGAATTGCGGAGAAGAAGGAGCTTATGTCGAGCTCCCACCTTTGAAGATCACGTCTATATGGACTGGTTCCTTCGCTCTCTCTTACCTGCCATCGGCAAAGATGTCGCATCCCAGTTCCCTCAAACCGAAGAAGCCGCCCTCCAAATAGCCTTGAAATATGACCTCATCTATGCTCAATCTGGTTATGTTTATACCGTCCTTCCTCACCTCCCCAAACTCGGTGGCGCTAACACTCCAGGGCCATCTCACCCCACCAACGGTATCGTTGGAGCTCTTTCACATACCTACACTCAACCTCCTATGGGATATGGTTTCCCTATGGGAGGGGCTAGTATCTCTAACACTTTCCCCCCTCCAGGAAGCATGTATCCAGGATACGGCATGCCTCCTCCTTTTGACCACCCTCCTGCTTACCTCAATGTTTCCCATCCTAACCCTTATCCTTACCCACAGCTTGGTGTCCCAGCTCCTCCAACATTTGGACCTCTACCTCCCTTGCCTTCTCAACCCCCGCAACAGCAACTACTACCCCCTCCAGGGCAAGTATTTTCATAGCAGGGCGCGACTAATCCTCCTTCTTCTCAAAGAAAGCAGAAGGACAATCAAAATCAATCTGCCCCTGGTAATCGTGGATCTAATCCTCCAAGTATTGATTCTAACACTGCTAACCAGCCACAGGGCTCTCAGCCCAAGCCGGACAGGCCTCTTCGTACCAATAAGCCTTGTTTGTGTTGCGGTGTTTACGGTCATTACACTCATGATTGTCCCCTATTACCACTGATGCGGCAAATGTGGGAGTCTTAGGCTACATTGCGGGGACAACATACCTCCCATACTGTTCCCCCCAATGCGGCTACTTCTCAACCATCTGTGTTTACCAATCCTTTCCCTCAACAAGGATTCGTGGCTACTCAACCACCTCATGCCCCGGTAACCACTCAAACTTCCCCTTCTGGTTCCTCCGATTACCAGATTCTCATGACGAATTTTGACCAAACTCTTACTGTCGACCTTAACCTTCAAACTTGGTCCCGTTAGTATTCCATGCCTCCCGTTCCATCTGTCCCCGAGTCACCATATTCAGGTCCTACAGAGCCTCTGTCGACACCCAATGGTCCCTTGCAAATCCCTCATCCCAAAGCTGAGGTTCATACCAAGATTCCTAAGGGCCCATTATGCCGAAATGATGCTTCTGGTCGAGCTGCCCATTTGTATAGCATAGATGATTTGGCACAATCTCCTGCTGCCATTTCAACACTGGAACTCCTCCAGTCGTGTCCTTCTCAAAGGAAGGATCTACTATCTGCCATGGGCACTGTAGATCCTGCTGATGACCAATTGATTGTTTTTGATGCCCGTCAGTCCGACCATCCTCCCCTTCCTGCTTCCGCTGCTTTCCAAATCCCAGTCAAAATCTGGAATGCCAACATCGCTCAGTGTATTATTGATGAGGGGGCATCCACCTGTGTGATGTTTGCTTCGGTTTGGAAACAACTCGGATCTCCTGAGTTGGCCCCTTCCACCATCACCCTTCGTGCATGGGATGGCCATGCCTCCCAGCACATTGGCCTATTCAGTAATTTTCCTATCACTCTTGCGGGCAAGACTGTTTGCGTTGACATTGAATTCATCGACGACGCTCTTGATTATAACATTCTTTTGGGGCGTAGCTACACCTATGCCATGTCTGCTGTCCCCTCATAATGGAAAGATAGTCACCATTGACCAGTTGACATATCATGAGCCAAAATCTCAGACCTCCCCTGACTCGACCATCTCTTCTGTAGCCAATAAGCAAACCGTCAATTCTTTGACTAGTGTCTCCCTGGTGTCTATAAAGACTCCTCCTTGCTTGGAACCTTCTCTGGTCTTCCTCCTCCTCTTGTCTCTTATCCCAGCTTAGCGAATGTTTGCATGATGCAATCGTCTCGGGCTGACCTTAAGCAACCCACCTCGGCTACTCAGCAACCTCAACCTCACCCGCCACAACCTACTCCTAGCCCTTCGCCCCAGCCAGTTGGACCTCTTCCTTCTGACCCTTCTTCTACCGCTGGTGCCCAAGAGCCCCTGTATCCTCTAGGGTCAGTCCCACTAGGTCTCAACCCTCTTAGAGCCATCCCCCCTGGGCATTACCTCGCTGGTCAGATACTTTCCTTGCTCCCCCTCCCGGAGTTTATTCGGTCCCCATCATGGCCACTCTCTCGCTCCCCAATTTAACCCTGGGCATACTCGTCTGGTACCTTGACCCTCCAACCGCTACCCCACCCGGTTACCCCAAACCATACCTTGCTTTGACATCGGTTCAACCGATTCCCTTAGCTTCTTCCATCGCTACAGTGTCACCAGCACCTCAACAAGACCATTCTCCTACTGTGACAACTACGGGAAATAAAGGAAAAGCTCGCAAGGTGGCATCCAAAGACAAGGCGACCCCGACTGACCCTACCCCTCCTCCACCCGCCAAACCTTGTGCCTTGTGTGATGGTGTCGGTCATGCCACCCATAATTGTCCTAAGTTGCCTCGTATTAAACCCATGGTTAAAGTCGCGTTCCCTGAGTCTATCCTTGAATCCTCCGTTTCTTTCGCGTCCACAGCCAAGAACCCAAAGACTCTTCGCACCAACAAACCCTGTGCTCTGTGTGGTGTCCATGGTCATTATTCTCACCATTGTCCTCACCTCACACATTACCGAGCCTCTTTAGAGGTCATTCGTGAGTACGAGGTTGAACAAAATCAATCTGCCTCTCCCATCCTCGCGCAATATGCATCAGGCCAACTCGAGGATCCTCCTACTACCATTGAAATTCCTCCCCCTGATGTTGAGATGACAGAACCCGCTGCCCCCCTCCTATACCTATCATCATCCGCGTGACCCTCGGAGTACATTCCCTCTGAATCCCCTCCGTCTGTTTTGCTTGATCTCCCTTTAGCAACATTCTTGGGCTCCACATCATTTGACCATATTTTTACTTGTTCTTCTGTCATCCCCCATGACGATCAATATGTGAGCCTTTCTTCCCATGCTGATGATTTAGGTAGCTTTGCAGCTTCATGTGGTTTTCCCGACCTTTTCTTTCCCACCCATAACAAGGATGATACCATCTGTACCTATGATGTCCTCCGTAGCATGCGCTCCAGCTATTCCTCCCATAGCCCTCATACATCACTCTCTAGTCGGTCTATGAGTCATAGCCATCCTACCTAGACTACTCCCTCCCGTAATTGTCGTTTGATGTCTACCCTTCACTCACCCTACCATCATTATCCTTCCTCTTCCCATTTCTTGTCTTGTGACACTATTTCGCAAGACCTCTCGTCCACACATTATATTAGCTATGCCGATGGGGCAAATCGCTATTCCCGGAATCTAGCCTCGGCAGCTTGGGCCATATTTACCCCCTTACATACCCTCGTTCTTTCTAATGGGGTCTGCATTGGTAATGCCACCAATAATCAGGCCGAATACGATGCAGTACGTGGCCTCTTAGCCGATGCCCTCTCTCATCGCATCCTCCATCTGCACGTTTGTTTAGATTCCTTGCTTCTTTTATTACAAATCCATGGTGTCTATCGTGTGCATAACCCTATCCTGTTTAGACGATATTTACGAGTCAAACTTTTGATACGTGAATTTAGATTCATTACTTTCAATCATGTACCTAGAGGACAAAATCACTACGTAGATAGCATTGCAAACCATGTTCTAGACTGGAATTTATCACACATAAGACAATAAAATTCCAAATCATCAACACAATGCATATTCATAATATATATCATATAACATGTTTTTAGAGTCCATCTACTCTAATACATATGACTTGCCCATAGCATGTTACAAAATAAAAAACTCAAAACTGGGGGGCACCACTTGCCCCTACATACACACTAGGGGGCACCACCTGCCCTACATCTAATCACTCTCTGGAGGATCCCGAACTAATGGCTCTACTCCCGTAGCTCATAGATCACGCACAGTCTGACTGGCTATTTCCATGCGTCGCATGACACCTCGCGATTCCGAGGGTAGCCCAATACATAGCTCTACGTACTGGTCGTCTAAGTCTTTCCAACCCCATTCCGAAACACCGGTTAGCAGCCCCTCACATCTACGACGGATGTCCTCCAGGAGAGCGGTCATATCCTCATTCTGTGTCGTTCTCGATCCACTAGAACCTGTAGTTCCTGCTACTGCAGGTCGTCCCATATATCTGGCCGGTTTCACCAGAGCTATATCTGCATACCAAAAGTATAAGGATCAGTACCATAAATATTATTCACAAACTTTAACACACACGTAAAATATTAGTTACTTGTCACTTACCATTGGGCCCCCATACTCGACCAGGTGGAAGCGACAAGTCTGGATCTCCCCAATAACTCATCCCACTATAGGGATAGTCTTTTATGTACAATGACATCTGATCCCAATGGGAAAATAACTCTGGTCGGAACACCCATTCGACCACCCCTCCTCCTCCTTTGCACAGTAGTCGCCCCCACCGACGCATCCTGGGTTCTCTCGGACCCCCATTAGGTAGCTGTACACGAGGTCACAAGGTCGGGATCTTCTCAAAAAAGAAGGAGCACAATACAGTCCCATAAGCACAATCATGGTTCACTTGCTGCTTGCAAAGTGACAGCTGTCATTTCAATGACACCAACATCATCTGGGCCCAGCCATAGTAGGTCCCACTCAACAAACTTTCTATAATCATCATTTTCCCTCCAGTGATGTGATGGAGCGCCTGGCTGCCCAGGATCCGCAACACTGCTGTCGCCACTGCACGTGTCTCTAACCTCTCTAGATCCCAAATCGATATCCGAGTCCCTTTAACTCGGAGGCCTGGTCGATAATGTCGCTCTACAAACTCCATGATGTTACGCCCCCGCAGTAACACTGGCTGTGTATTTCCCACCATCCCTAATGGTGGGAGACCAGTCAGGAAATACAGATCCTGGACTATCAGCTCAATCCTGTGCCCCTGCACTATAAAGACCTCATGATCTGGATCCCAATAACTGACAATCCGGGCCAACCAGGGCTCCCCAACTCTCATCAGAGGGTTCTCCACAAATTTCAGAACCCCAAACCTGGCCAATGCATGATGGACACCTTGATCTGCTTGGATTTCTGACCGTAATTTACCCAGATCTCTCTCTCTCTCCACTTGATCTGTATATCTGCCATATCTACACAAAAACATCATATTTGTCAGTACAGATAGGAAAAACTGCACCTGAATCCCTGCCCACAACAACACTGAAATCACCTTCATCTGACAGGTCGCACTTTTTGGCAAAATTCTGGGACATGTCGCACTTTTCAGGCCAAAACCTACTTCCCAAGTCGCAGTTTTTGGCCCAAAAAGTGCGACCTAGCCGTAAAGATGAGGGAGGGGTTGTTCCTGAGATTTGGGACCCTAATCTGAACTTTTAATCCATAAAAAACAAAGAGTAGGATTAGGCCTCTTACCTGCAACTGACGAATCTCGATTCCAACGGTCGGTTTGTCCGCTACGATCACCGCAAGATTTAGGGCCTCCTCTCCTCTCTATATTCACCACAGCTACACAAGAAAATGAATGCATTTGGAGGGAAAATGCCTTATTAGAAGAAAATCCCCTGATTTTTCTTTCGCCTGCTGCGACCAAAACTTTGCCCCGTTTGACACACCGTCTGTACCATTGGAAATCTCTCACCGAGCACTCAAATGGGTATCTATTATTTTTTCATCATTTGATACTTCACTGGGGCAAATTTTCCCCACGAAAGCTCTATCCACTTCTCCTTCAAATCGGATTTCTTCACTTAAAACACTTGTATTTGGGGCACCACTTTGCCTCCATACTTGTCCTTGTTCGTGTTGATTTTCATCATGAGCTACCTTCTTGTACTCATGTTTTTATGGTCCCCCATTGGACCTTTACTATGTGGTAGCACCATTGCATCGCCCTTTTTTAGAGCATCCGAGTTGAGTCATCATTGCATTCATGGAGTCTATCCTGAGTCCCTTTGTACCCCATTATAGTCCTCCATCCTTCATTGCTTGGTCCTTCTCTTGTGTCGCATATGATGGCATTCAGTCCCACTTTCCACTATCCATCCTGATATTGTGTCCATCGCTGCCAAGTCATTCATGCCCTTTATGCTCTAACAAGGGAAGTCGTCCATCCATTACTCAGTATCCCCCATTTCATCATCATCATTAGTGTCAGTTTGTCATTCGCTCTATTATTTTCTCTCGTGCCTTAGTTGAGGATCCCTTATTGCCTCACCTATGGCGGACCTCCTTCTGTCAACATAAGCTCACTCACTCCAGAAGACAGGTATAGAGGGCAGTGTACCTTGGTTCCAGCTTCTCCACTTGTTCGGTGCCTCGGATTGAGCAAAGGGATTTCTCATTACCCTTTGACTTGATTGTTTCTCCACTCCAGCTCCTTTCAGCATGATCGAGATCCGTATACTTGATGGTCCAGTGATGCAGCAGCAGCTAATGGTGATTCCCGGGTGTGTGTCAGATGTCTCAACCCTCATGAGGGGGTGGCCCTGCAGGTAGCCCCCCACATGCTCGGATGACCTCTTCATTCTAGAATTTGATGCAGCTCCCTATATTTGATGATTTCAGCCATAGCTGCTTGCAGCACCTCTTTGATTTGCATGTATTAGTCAGATTTTGCGAGCTCTTCCCTGTTTATAGGGGGCATTTGGGTTGTATTTGTATCTCATGTACTCAGATATTATTGTATAAGTCCTGGCTATTATCACAGGCACAACATGTATGTGGTATTAATTCTTATATCTTTTATCTGGCTCGTGTTTTTGCCAGCATGTACTTTATAGTTCGGTTCCTTGTCTACTCGACACACTATTCTTTTGTACTTTGTCTTGGCGGGCATAGGTATGCCTCCCCTGCCGCCTTTAGCACAGGTACCATATCATAAAAAGAGACTTGTTGCACCTGTAAGTCTCGTCTCCTCAGGGTATAGTCCTTTATCACATTAGACTACCTTACATTTCTCTCTCTGACTTCCCTCTTAACGTCTGGTGATTGAGTTCTTACAACGTACTTCGGTCATACGATTTTCTCCTAACACTCGTATGCTTGGGGGAAATCTATTACACCATTTTTTGGTCATCTAACCTATTATCATTAGATCGACCCAAGTACACCATGTAAGACCAATTTTACCCTAAGTAAAATTGCTTTCACTATGTGAAATAACTTAGTAAAACACCTTTATTAAGTTGTTTATGGTCTAAACAGGAAACCCCAAAAGGAAATAATAAACAAATCCATATTTGTTTATATTTCCTCAAGGAATAATTAGTTAAACATCAATTCAATTATTGTTCCTAGTCATATTTTTTTTTTTTCTAAGTAAAATTATCTATTAACAGGCGGGTAAAATTACATCAAGACCGTAGTCAGAAACAGCTGCCCATGAGGCAGAAAATTCAGAAAAAACAGTGTTGTAAACTGTCGATGCCCACGCAGGGGAACATAACCATAGTTTTCTGAAGCATACTTTGACCCCAGAGATACAAAGGAGGGCCAGAAACACAGCAAAACTTCCAAAGAAGAAAAAACCCGAAGGTTTGAGAAACAGAGACATTGAAGTAACCAGACAACAAACCCATTTAATCTTCCGGGGGCTCCTCTTCGATTCTGCACCAGCCGGTGGCGTGCTTGCCCGAAACAGGTTCGTCATGAGTTGCTTGGGTGACATGATCGGCGGAAAGCATATCCTCATCCACGACTGGATCTGCAGGGCGAGGCGGAGGTGGAGCCTGGAAATTGCGATCATCGAGATTGAAGGCAGAAAACTGAGTGTCCGGAGCAAAAACAGTCGCTGCAGGAGCCGTAGGAAGCGAGTCATCCCCAGGAACGCTATCTTCAAGGAAAACCACCGAAAGTATGGCAGTAATGCGAGGGCGGTTTAGACTGCTGTTGAAAGTGAACCGGGCCGTGCCAGTGGTTGGGGCATAGGAAGCAGGAGGCCTGTGCGTGTGAGGACCCCAAAACAAACGAAGGCCACGAGAGCTCCCTCGACCAGAACGAGTGCGGGGATAGTGGCTCGAGCCTTCCCCAAAGGAAGATGAGTCAGGAGAAGGACTGGCAGGGGCATGGGAAGGGTGGCTCCGCGAGCTACCCCGACGGCTCCTCATACGATGACGAAGCCTGGGCATGTTGAAAGGAAGCAGAAGCCTGAAAACCTCCCAAACCACAGAGAGAACCCGCGCAAGGTATCCCTGAAGAGAAAACAAATGCAGCAATTGTTCGACACTCCACCAGGCGCTGAACAAACCACGAACCTCTCTTCTCATGAAACGCTTCAAGCGCTGGTCGACACTTTCCTCCCTGCAGACTCTGCAATTTTTGACAACAGAATGATACATAATGGGAGCCGAGAGCAGGTGGTTAAAAACATGTTGCGAGTGAATGTCACCCACAGCGCGCCGAACCATAGCATGCTCCTAAGCCGTCCTTCCCAAGCGAAACCTATCAGAAAACGTAACTGCCATCATGCTGTGAATCCCGCTCAAGCATGCGGAGGAATGTCTCACAACAGCCGGAGTCGAGCGAGAACCAGAGTTTGCAGGGCGAACATCTTTGGAATGGGGGAATGATAAATGGTGGTTTGCGTTGGGCATTATGCCATTTAACACGTCGTACCCAGGAGGCAGATGGCGGCAGAGAGTAGCAGCCCGCCAGCCCATCACATTAATTCGGCTTTGGAACACCCGCATCCGGGGGTTCCTAGTCATATTTAACCAAAACAAGGAAATCAATTAAATAAATCTTTATTTATTTGATTATTTCCTAGGAATAAGTTATTTAATCTTGATTTAAATAATATTCTTAGTTAAATTTGACTAAATCATTTTAAATAAATCATTATTTATTTAATTATATTTCCACCATTTCATCAAAATAATAAATAAACCATTTATTTATTTATTATTTATAAATAAAGGATTTGACCCAAGTCAGAAATCCTTTTCCCTCCAATAAATATAATAAAATATTCCTAAAAGGTGGTTCTAGAATTTGGTTAATAATATTTTATTCATACACCAAGTCCTAGAATACCCTAATATTTTGTTATAAATAGAAGGGTTTTTCCATTCATTTGTCACCTTTCATTTCATATTATATCACTATGGATGTATACTCTTGGTCTGACTTTGAGTGATTTTCATTGTCACATTCTCCATTATTTGCTTTGTGAGCTCCCTTTGAGTTCTATGTTTGTCTGGGTTTTCTACACCAACAAGAGAGAGAAATTTTAGATCTAAAGTGCTGAGGACTTTCAAGAACCCATCCCATTGAGGAGAATTGGAAACACCTTTCTTGTTTTCCTCTCAGGTGCCCTTTAATATAAAAATTCTTTCAAAAACATTGTTCTTGTCTTGTCTATTGGATGCATGGAGAAAAATTTCATTTTCAATGCTTAATGTCTTTTTATGCATATATCTAGATTTGTGCAGCTTTGCCTTGATCAACTAACTGCAGATTTGAAGATATTGGCAGCCATAATTGATGTTAGGGCTATTTATTATGCGTAGCTAAAGTGGTCTTTTTCCGACAAAAGATTCATACTAACAATCCCTGAGATGGAAGCTATCAAGATTGTAGCCCACTACCAAGCCCACTACCTTGGATGATGCCATTAAGAGGGCTAGAGACCTTCAAGATGCCTTGCCAAAAGCAAAGGCAAACTTTCAGAACAAGCCCTCTTTTCCTTCTAAAGGAAAGGAAGAGAAAGTTGCTCCTTCAAAGGAGAGCTCATACAAGAAGCCTCTTGATGATGAATTCCAGAGAGATATAAGGAAGAAGAAGCTATGCTTTACTTGCCAAGAACCATGGGTACCTAGACATAGATGTGCTGCTGGTAAAGCGCATTATATAGAGGTCTTCTCAGATCTTGAAGAAGATGAAGATGATGAACCAAGAAGGGGGCACAACGCTGACAATGTTGAAGGAGATCCAACACCATTAGGAGATAGGAATGGAGCATTTGCTCCTATTGGAGGAACTCTTGCATCTTTGAGAGGAGTACCTAAGTACTTGACCTTAAGAGTTCAAGGTTCAATCATGAATCAGAGGGTTTCTGTATTGATTAACAGTGGGGCTACCCACAATTTCATTGATGCCCATCTTGTGCAAAGGAGGGCAATGCCCACTGATACTTTTGAGGGATTCTTTGTTTTGGTCCCAGGAGATAGAAAAATGCAATACATGCATTATGTACCATCACTTTCAGTCACCATGGGATCCTACAGTTTAGTGGATCACTTCTTTGTAGTTGACATACCAGACACCAATGTCATTTTGGGTGTTCAATGGTTGATTACATTAGGGAAAGTCACCACTGATTGGGAGGCTTTGCAAATGGAATGGGTGGACAAGAAGAGTTGTGCACCTCAAATGATAAAATTCATGCATACTTACCCCTCACACAACACTTCCACACAAAAAACAGAGATGGATTTGTGCAGTGGAAGCAAGGACCTCACTGTCCCATCTATTATGTTCATGAGATTTCTGCAAGGGACACTCTTATCTAGTGGAAAACCACTTGGGAGGCCACCTGATTCAATTTTGGTGAGAGATCTCTCACTTCTTGCTTCTCCAGAATCAGATCCAGGAGGGATGGGAGCATTAGAAGACTCAGCTACAGTGCTGGAAGGTTTGGGCAAGCACAATAAAGAGGGAGATTTTCTTCTCTCATCATCATCACCCACCTTCATTCCTGATTCTGTGCCATTGGAGGAGAATAAGGGAAGGTATGTCCTTCATACATGCACCTTTGTCATAGGAGATGTCAAAGAGAAGATCAACAACATGGCAGACATTCCTATTGATGTATCATCAACGCTGTCACTATTGGGGAGTGTAGATCTGTATTGGAAATCCCAGTTGTTGGTGGATTAGTCCAAATATATTCACACTTGTATGATGCTAGAGCCTCCTAGAGCCTCCAAGCTCAAGGAGAGGATGCTACAAAGGGCCTACAAAGAGTTTTGTTTCAGCCCTACCTATTCTATGAAGATCTACAACATTATCATGAGATACTTTGAATGGGAAGGCTTTGGAGGAGAGCTACATCAGAATTTTCAAGAATGCATGAGATATGTGGAGTTGGGGCAGCCAAAGGACTCTATACAAGAGTCATTTCAGCCATCTCTTCCTTCTTTTGAAAGAGGAGAAAAATCTATGCACAACTCCATATGTATGAGAGACATTGTTGGTGAAAAATCTGATCATGTAAAGCAAGTTTCATTTTCTGATTTGACATATTCTTTTGCCATGTTTATGTAGGCCATGAATCCAAGGAGGAGTGATGTATCAGGTAAATCTCATGGCAAACATTGGGCCACTGAAATTTCTGAATTTGGCCACTCCCTTGTTGTGCAAAGGGAGATTTTCTTTCATGATGGGTGCTTCCCAAAGGCACCAAACATATCTCACATTTTCAGCCATGATGAGATGACATGTGCAGCAAGAAAGTGGTGGGGAAACCACTTACCATACCTTGATATGATGCAGGCAGGAGATGCACTGCGCTGGTATCATATGTGGGACTATGACCCACCTCCTCATGCTCCAATTTCTATTTGTGTATATGTAATTTTGCTTCCATACCTTGATGATATAGTTGTACTTTTTATGGGATTGTATGGAGGGAGGATGGGAAGTTTGTATGTACCACATGGGATTGAAACTCTCTATGTACCTTATGCTACATGTTTTAGAGAGAGTATTGGTTCAGCCATGTTTGTTTCCATTGAGTTCTTGACTCCTTGTGGGATGGATTATGTAAATCTCATGATGAGTTTGGAGGAACAATTCATGGTGGTTTGGATTGGTGAACACTTAGCTTGTGAAGAAAGCTTGATCCTTGATGGTGTCACCAATGGAGGAGGAGAAGTGTTGCAGCACTCACCCTATTAGTTGCTTGAGAACAAGCAAAATTTTGGATGGGAGGACTATAATATTCCCAATTAGCCCAAGCTAATGGGAATATACAAATTTTGTTTCATTTTTATGTTTCATGAATAAAATTGTAAAGGAGGATCAATAAAACTCCAAATTAGCAAAATAAATCAATGCCACATGTGAACAAAGTTAAATCTGGGCTATTTACATAAGAAAACTTAGGTGTGAAAGAGGCTGGATCATTTGATCAAGTCAACCAGGACCAAATCAACAACGCTGTCTAGATACAGTGAATCTCCTAGATGCACAACGCAGTTTTAGTTGGAGGCTCCACATGTGAAAGGAGCTTAATCATTGAGATGGTTTAGGGTTTGGCAAGACTTTCATCTTATAAAAGGAAGAGGAGGACAACAAAAGAAGGTTTTTGATTATGTTATATTTCTGAATATATTGTCTTTTTAGACATATATCATTCTCTTGCTATTTAGCTGAGAATAGTGCTGTCTAGTACTAGGGTGTTCCTGTTCGGGAATCCCACCTCTTACATTGAGTAGCTCTTGGAGGAGTCTTGCTGATCTTGTCCACTATCAGGCATTTTTCCAAGCTCATCTTCCAACTACAATGCAAATCCTGTTGAGGGTTTGGTTGTCCTTGTAAGTTGCAGCAAGTGGAGGCTATATCTACTCAGATCTAGGCCAATCTAGTGCCTCTTTTCAGTGGGAAAGCCATCTATCCCCTTGATAAGAGAGTATTAGATCTTTGGGGCTGAATTTTTAGATCTTGCCATCAAGCCAAACCAGTGCTAGAGCCTACAACGCAGTTTACCTTCCAGGACTGTGTTATTTGCAAGTGTATAGTTGCAGGGTGTTTTGACACACATTTGGAGGAGAGATCTTTGGTGTTGAAGTTCTGCCCTTCACTATGGTGATCCATGGATTATAATTCTGATCCATGTTCTGTTTAGATTTGATCTGCTTCTATTGTATTCATCTTCAGAAATTTATGAATATTACTGCAGATCTGCAACTTCAGATCTCAGATCTACTCTTTGTGTTTCATGTTTTGATCAAAACCCTAAGGGGAATTTGTAAAGGAGCTCTTCTAGTGTACAGATCTGATATAGATCTAATATTTTGTACACAGATCTGCTCTAGATCTGGAGTGTAATATACAGCTGCTGCAGCTCTTTAAAATAACGCTGTCAAGCCATTTTTCAGTCAATACATGTGTTGCAGCCCCTCTTTTTGAGGAATTTCTTCTATTCTTGTCTTCTGTATCCTATTGTACATTGTACGAGCTTAATTATGGATCTGATTTATTGCTGTATACATGAATGTTGAGCCTCGTTATTGGTCTTCTACTGTTGCTCAGAAAAACTAGTTGTGGGAGGTCTGTTTACCTCACCTAGTTTGATTTGTTTTGCTCTCCTCTTGGATTTAGATGCTAGATATCCAGATTTAAGGGATCCATGAGCTACAAATTCATTTCAATGCACATACTTCTGAAAATTGATTTATTCTAGCAAGTATTGCTGAGTTTTCCCATTTGGGAATATTACAGCAAAAGTGGATACTTAATCCACGGATCAAGTGTCGGTGACACCACTTGTTTGGAATCACAATTGCTGTTAGACCCAAAACCGTAGGTGTTAGTCAACGATCGCATCGCCAAAGATAAGAATCCACGAGAGGCAGTTAGTCCATGTCGTGAAACACATGGGGAGCGTTGGTTTATCCAATGTCCAACAAACTCCTCCCAACGTGAGGCGGGGTTGTATTGAACTCTTGACCTACGCTTTGAAACCATGTAGGAATTTACAAGGTAAGTTCCTTAGATCAAACACCAAAGGTCACCACTCACAAAGAGATCACAAATCCGTACACCAATATTTGACGTGGTTAAAACCCTCAAAGAGGGAAAAATTCCACATCCTGAGCCAATGCAACCACTTCAGGAAATTTATTAATATAAAGAAGTAAATTACATAAGCTTCTATCATAAACGGTTACCGGACAAATGACCCTCCATTCTCTTTAAATAGAGATCATGGACCAATCAGGTGTCAAGCCACGGATCAAGTGTCAATAATACAGAGGAAAGAGTGAACCGTCGGATCACAACATATCATGATCGTCGGATTATAAGTTACAAATGTACATAGTAAAGAAACACACTTTACCTAACTCTATGCTAGACCAAGTTATACTTAACTATTTCCTATGTGTTGGAATATCCTAACTTGCTGTTAGGCTGACTTAAACTGTCTCTAAGATGACTTGTTCATTGTAAATTGACAAGGTCGTGGAGGATCCTTTGACTCCATTTTGATTGAAATAAATTCTTTTTAAAATATATAACTTGCCCCAAATGGGTCTTTCATACATGACAATGAATTAATGACTTTTAGACTCAATGACAAGCCCTAGGAGCTCACACTAGGAGTTTGACCTAAATTTTTTTTTCCTTGAGCACGAAACCGATGCCTCAAGAACAAAAATAATAAATTTATTTTTCTCATTACATCAAATACATAAATTCATGATTAAATATGTCAATATGAATACCGAAACTAGTTACATATTTCAACAATATTTACCTTTTCTCTATTTTCCACATATTACCTATTGCATGCATAAATAAGACAACAATAAATATAAAATAAAATAAACCTTCATAGTATATATTTTGATTTATTTTCACAGATATGTTGTGATTAACTATGCAATGGAATATCCAGAGTAGTTTACTTATCACATTACCATTTATAATTAATTACTCATCCTACTCTTGGGCTAGGTCGTCCCTTAACTACCATAAAATAAGAGGATAAATTAATTTTGGGATTTAATCCAAGATCCATATTCATTCATGGGATGGTTGAGGATGTAGGATTTATCCTCCAAATATTTTGTAGATGCAACTCGATCTTCAATTGAGGCCCATTCTATAGGATCTCATGGGAATAGTTATATTTCCATCCTAAAGCTAAACCTTCAATGTTTTTTTTTTCCTTCAATATTTTGTTTCCATAGTGTCTATTATGGACTTTATAATTGATCACTTGAATTTTTATTTTGGGTAAATTGATGTTGAATATTATGCTCTCATAGCCAATAATAGCTTCCAATGCACCCATCTAGTAATACAAATTTTGATGAATTTAAGCATAAGTTTATTTTTAAAATTACTTGGATATTCACCAAGTCATATCATGAATATGTAGCTCAAATATGGTTGGAGGAATGTATAAACACTCTCTTATATATGAAGATTTTTCAAGATTATTACACACTTCCTTTGTAAGTGTACACTCCAAAAATATTTCGTAGGAGGATTCAATTGATTTTTCTTCAAGAGCACAATAATATGAGTGAATACTGCCATTTTTGGATAAGATTTTTAACTATTAGGAGCTTCATTTTCACCTTAGTTAAAAATAAATAAATTGATTTTCATAACATAATTATTAATCCATATTTTTACTCCATTTGAAATAAGAGAAAGTGGGACAAGAAAGTTGGTTTTGGAGATGCTAATATATCTCATTCACATAGTTTTCCCCATTTGGTGAAACTTCCTTGCTAAGAAGAATGGAAACAACACCTTCTAGCACATGTTTTAACATGGTTCATTTCTCTAAGAAGGCAATGGCATAGACTAGGTGGAGTCCATCTATTCCGAAGGGAGAGTTCACCTTATTTACAAATTGAGATATTTTCATGAGTGAAAATTATTTTGAGAGATCCACTTTTTAAGGGGAAATATCTCTCTTTTTGGACATAAAGATAGGTTCCCCATGATTTGGTTTGATCAAATTTTAACATTTTCTAATTGTATTGAGGACCGGGGGGAATTATCCTTAATTAGAGGGAATAATAGTCTTAGAGTTCTACAACTTGAGAAACATTAGCGATTTTTTTTTTTTTTTAAATATTATATTAAATATTTCTTTATTTCTAAAATAATTTTTGATGATGACCCATTTCCACCAAGAATAATTCCATTAATGAGGTTACATAATCTCCACAATATTTTGGTTTCCATTTTTGTATTAATAAGTTTATAGTTCTCATCTCTAATTGGTTTCACCCCTTTTCTTTTGCTCAAAATTGAAAGTTCTCAAAACTGTACCAAACCTGAGTGACCAGATAGGTCTCATCGTTGCGATTCCAGTGCCATGAACGGTTCAAAAAACTAATGTCGTATGAGGAAGATATCACATTCTGATCGTTTTCCTAAATAACCAAATTTTTGTGACAAGAGTGACTGGGATGCCCAGTCAGCATGAAGGTATAGTTAGCATGGGTGGCATATACTGGGAATATTCCTTTTTCTCAAATCCAATCAGATTTCACCATGTGGCACATTCAGGGCCGAAGCTTTGGTTAGTATGAAGTTTATGTGCACCGTTGGATGGGTGACAGGTGGCAAGCCCAGAGGCTACCACGTGTCCCCAGGATCATTGGCCAAAATTTTGGTGGAGTCCGAGGGGTTCGACCCCGTGACCTCCATGCACACCTACATAGGTCTCGACCAACTCTGCTACCGGGTGAAGCTTACCTGTATAGCGCGCCATCACATTTTATATTGTATTTTTTTCATAATTTTTTTTGGGGGGGTGGGGGACCACTAGCGGTCCTAACCCGTTGGCGGCCCCATTGTATGTGGTCACATATGAAATTTAAACCGTGACATCAAACATTCAATTGGCGGCTATCCAAACCATAACCGCAATGACTTTAAACATGTTCCCAAGGTGCAATTTAATAAATGTTTAATGTGATGGTTTGTTACCACAATCACCGGAGGAAAGCGCTGCCACATGTGCAGTTAGATGACATATGATGCGACGGTGTCAGAACTTTGTGTTATGGTTCCACTCATTCTTGCGGTGATTTAAATATAGTCCATAACCGCGGGGTTTAAGGTGGGGGGTCGTCTTGTGACCACCCCGCCCCTAACCACCAGAATTGAATGCAAGTGGTTAGCACTGGCAGAATATTAGTGCCACCCCTAAATTTTGGGTTTGTCACTAAATTAACTGCAGTTAACTACACTTCTCCACATTTAGTGGAGCAATTCTAGCTGTTATTGGGAAAAATATTTGGGAGGTCAATTTTCGACCAATTTGGGGAAAAAAAGAGTCTATCTAGACTAATTGGAGCATTCTGGAGTCACTGGTGCAGAGAAAACAACCATTAGAGGCTTGTAAACACATGTATTTACAATTTTGAGCATAATGACAAAGAGGGACATGCCATTGGGAGCTGGACCAACAGATGTAGCCCTGGAGGGGTGAACTGCTTCATCATGCTTGCTTTGTAAAACTTATGTGTGATGTTATTGCTCTATTATACACTATTGTACATTGTTATTTAGGCTTATTTCATACTTTAAACTCACAAATTCATCTATGTTTCATGGTTAAAATAATCTTTCCTTAAGAAAACAAATGGAGACAAATTGTACATGTTTTTATTACTGAAAGGACACTTAGCACAACAAACTAATACACTCATTTCAGATTAGGTTTAATCTTTGGTGTTGTTGTGTGCAAATATTTTTTTAACTGTTTGCAAGTTTTCACATGCTTACTAGGCTCAAGCTTAAGAGAGGAGAATGCAAATTAGTGGAAGAAAGAGGTTCTCAAAGTGAGCCACAACAAAGGAGTGCAAGATTTCCACATTCTCCACCACCTAGTTCACCTCCAAAAGAAGCAGAAAAAGCATTAAGCATGCCTCCAGAGGAAGAAGAAATCCATGAAGAAGTGGATCCCAAAGAAGAAGAAAGGGTGTTCAGGAAAGCATTCCTTGACATGACTGAGATTGTGAGAGTCCTTTATCAAGAAAGGAATGAGAGACTAGAAGGAGAAGGATCCAAACTTCACAAGGAAGGTTAGGGATCATCAGGAGGTCAAAAAGATGAAGATAAATCAAAGAAGGGAAATGGAGGAAATGGAGACAGTAGAAAGTCACCATCATAACCCTCATCTTCATCCTCATCATCCTCTACTTCATCTTCAGTACATCAGCCATACATTTCAAAGAACACTGGTAAAAGTCCTTTTCTAACACTTGATGTTAAGTTTGAATTGCCAATGTTTAATGGTGAAGTCAATGTAGAAAAGCTTGATAATTGGATTAGGCAATTGGATGTCTATTTGGTAATTCAGAACCTTCATGATGATGATACATAAATCCAACTAGCTTCATTGAGAATGGAAGGTGCAACACTTGTTTGGTGGGAAGCCAAGACAAAGGAGGAGATCAAGAAGCATGGTAATATTCTTATCATGGATTGATTTCATTACTGCAATAAAACAACAGTTTTATCCATTAGCTCACATGCAGAAAGCCATAATGAACTGGCAAAATTTTAGACAATTGAAAGGAAATAATGTGCAAGAATACACCCAAGAATTTAGGAGAAGAGCTCTCTTATTAGGGGTAGATTTGTAGAGCCAAGATACTTTTCTCAAGTACATAGGAGGCTTATATAGCTACCTAAAACATACTATTCTCATGTTTAAATCTACAAGCTTAGACGAAGTTTGTGTTCAGGCCACACATCTAGAAGCGAGAGAGAAAAACATTACTGATGAGGGTAGGAGGAAACATTTTAAGGGGAAAAACAAAGAGAAGACCTCAAAAGGTAAGGGAAAAAATAATGCATCTGTCAAGAAAGAGGGAGAAAAAATGGTTTGTAAACATTGTTCAAGAGAAGGTCATGAAGAGAAAAATTGTTGGAAATTACATCTTGAAAAGAGACCCAAGTATAACAATAACAAAGGGAAGTAGAAAACTGTAGCTACAACTCAACATGACTTAGGAGAGGATTCAGGTGATGAATAAAAAATTACAGCCATGGGATTGAAGAATATGAAGGGGAAAGAAATTGAAACAAAACCCAGTACTAGTACATCAAATTGTCACATACAAGCTCCAAATGAAGAAGAGAGAATTGAACTGTTTCATGTGAGGGTCATATCCAAACATACCAAGATTGACAGACTATTTGACAGTGGGTCACAAGCAAAATTAATCTTTGAATAATTGGTCAAGAAACTTAATCTTGAGACCATTCCAAATCCAAAACCATATCCACTTGGGTGGATTTGTAATGATGGAAATTTATAGGTTTCAAAGAAGTGCATATTGCACTTTGCAATAACTGCACATTTTGTTGACACAGTTGAATTAGATGTGGTTTCGCTTGATATTATAGGTATTGTGTTGGGCAGTCCTTAATTGTATGAAATTAAAGAAATATTCCATCGCCATGAGAACAAATACAATTTATTCAAATATGGCAAGGCGTACATTGTTAGAGAACATCTCAAGAAGACAAATATTGCAATGGTAAATGCTGGACAGGTAAAGAGGCTGGTGAATTCAAGTAAGAATTTTGTTCTTCTAATGATTAAGCCTAAAGATGATGTTAATCATGAATCATTTGAAGATTGTGATCCTAAGTTGAAGTCATATTTATATGATGTAGTTGATGCACATCATGAGATGTTTCAAGAGCCAATAGGATTGCCTCCAAAAAGAGATATTCAACATGAGATTCAGTTGCAAAAATATTTTCCTCTTCCAAACATCGGCATGTATCACATGTAGATAATGGAGAATGCTGAAATAAAGAGGAAAATCAAGGACATGTTGGACAAGGGACTCATAAGGCCAAGAACTTCGCCATGCGGTTCAACCATAGTCTTGATTCCGAAGAAAGATGGGACTTGGCACATGTGTGTAGACTTCAGAGCTTTGAACAAGATAAAGGTAAAAAATTGATACCCACTACCAAGGATAGATGATTTGCTTGATCAGTTGAAATAAGAAAAGTTTTTCACTAAGTTAGATTTATGAAGTGGATGTCATCAAGTAGAATTGCAAAAAGTGATATATGGAAGACTGCATTCAAAACCAAACAAGGACTCTTTTAGTGGTTGGTTATGCCATTTGGTTTGTGTAATTCAATAATGAATTTAATGCGTGTTATGGATAATATTTTGCGTCCATTTCTTGATGACTTTGTGATTTTTTATTTAGATGATATACTAATTTTTAGCAAAACAAGAGAAGAATATGTCTTGCATGTGAAAAGAGTGCTTGATGTTTTGAGGAAAGAGCAATTATTTCTTAAGATGTCAAAGTGTGAATTTGGAAAGACTTCTCTGGTTTATTTGGGACACATTGAAGGAGGAGGCGAGTTGAGAATTGATCCTTCTAAAGTGCAAGGCATTGTGAATTGGCCCACTCCCAAAATAGTAACCAAGGTAAGAAGTTTCTTAGGCGCAACTCAGTATTGGAGAAATTTTATTGCTAACTTTTCTACCATAGTAGCTCCTATGCATGTAGTGACAAGTGTGAAGAAAGGCTTCCAATGGGGAGGCAAACAACAACAAGCTTTTGAAGCTTTAAAAGACAATATTAGTTCAGCTTTGGTCCTTGCATTACCAAATTTGAGACAACCATTCGAGATACAAACAAATGCTAGTGATTATGCCATGGGCGCAGTACTTTTGCAGCATGGTAAGCCTATCAATTTTCATTATAAAACATTCAATGGTGTTGCAACTAATTATCCTACATATGAAAAAGAGTTGTATGTGTTGGTACAAATCATTAAGAAGTGGAAACACTACTTGATGGGTATGTTAGGGTCTCTGTAGTTTGCAAGATTGGAAAGAACAAAAGCTGCAGAGTTTACATCAAAACCACTTTGGAATCTTAAGATCTAGCCCTCCTAGATTCAGAGAGGGATCTCTCTATATACGTGTTTTCAAAGATATAATATTTAAGGCTTATGATATGATTTTAGGCTAGTTATAAAGTACAAGGGTTTTTTTTGTTTTGGTTGGGATGGATATCATTAAAATGAAGGAAGTCTTCTGAGGGGTAAAGGTGTAAGTAGGTGGAAAATGTTTTAGCTGATAAGATAGGTAAGAAACAATATCAATCCATTGGGCTATGGAGTTATAAAAGGATTTAATTTCACAAAAAATTTCAAGTGTGGTCTATGGGGCAAGTCATCTATGTCAAAAGATCTCTTTAAGTTGATTTATGGTGTGGAACATTAAAAAATGGTGAAAGAAGCAAACATATAATAAAACAAAGGGTAGCTTAAGATCAAGTAAGGAATTTTAACCTCACCTTCTTTCAACATACTCAAAAGAAAACAAAGAATATATTAAGATCAAATAAGGACTTTTAACCTAGTCTGCTTTTAGCATATTCTCAAAGGAAACACTTAAGATGAAACAAAGAATAGCCTAAGATCAAGTAAGAACTTTGAATCTAGCCTGCTTTCAACATATTCTTAAGGAAAACAAAGAATAGCTTAAGATCAAATAAGGATTTTTAACCTAGTCTTCTTTCAGCATATTCTTAAGGAAAACATTCAAGATAAACATAAAAAGTAGTCTAAGATCAAGTAAGGACTTTTAACCTAGCCTGCTTTTGACATACTCTTAAGGGAACTTTTCAAAGCAACTGTTGGAGATAAACTAGAGGACAGGGCTAACCATAGACTTCCCTAGTTCAACTTTACTTAGCAGACTTTTCAAGAACATTCAAGAACATAATCTCAAGTTTTACTCAGCAAGACATGGGCTCACCAACATTCCTTGATTGATTACACTCTATTGAATTGTCCTCAAACACACAATTAGCAGAAAACATAAAGATAAAGATTATCAGTGAGACTTAGGGTACTTTGTAGTAAATCCTAATCTATATTTTCTATTCTTTATCAGAGAAAGTGGACAGTATGGAAAACATAAGAAAAATAACAATTACAGTAAGAAAAACATCACCATTGACATAGACCAGGATCCCATAAATCAACTTTTGTATTTGATGTTCAAACCAGTTACAATCTTCAAGTCTAGTGGGTATTTTACAGCTTCAAATCTCTCATCTCAACCTATCTTTTTTCAATTATAAAACAGAGCTTCAGCAGCCTCAAAAACTATTTAATTTCAACAAGTATGCAACGAAAAACAATAC
The DNA here is from genome assembly GCA_034641835.2 of Pinus albicaulis. Lineage (NCBI taxonomy): Eukaryota > Viridiplantae > Streptophyta > Pinopsida > Pinales > Pinaceae > Pinus > Pinus albicaulis. The sequence continues at coordinate 1,196,657,092 of CM076584.1, read as the reverse complement.
TAGGCTCCTGATATGGTATTTATAGATGAATTGAGGAGGTGAAGTGAAAGGAAGGTTTAATTGTTCAATTAATACAAAGTAAATGCTTCTCGGCCTTTGGGAGGCCTAAGGGAGAATATATCAGATGTTTTAACTCTTTTTTAATTAATTTTACATTAAATTTTATCAACTTCAGTTACTTTTGTTGACCTTTGAGGCTTTTGGTAGGATGGCAATAACTTCTGAGCTGTCTTTAGCAAATATCTCTGACTGTGCATTAACTGTGTATTCTTTTGAGGAAATAATTCTGTAGGTGGCATTTATGGCTGTAATTGCCTTACTGATGTGGAATTTGGAGGCTCTCTTCATGATTTGTGCTGATTTGGCAATTTGAACTTCAATTATGTTGAAAATGCAACAAGATGATGGAGCTTAGTGAAAAGAAGTCGCCTTCACTAAGTGGGCCCGCAGGCTATTTTTGGCGCAAAGTCTATTTTTAGACATATGGATCATGGCCTATGAGTTGCAGGATTCTATTTATGGATGATTGGTCGAGTTGGTAAAAATATATGGACCTCTATTTTTAGACATTGAGCGGAATCTATTTTTAGACTGCCGAGCTAAAAATAGAACAGTCAAATGTTATTAACCCTTAATAATATTTGGACTATAAACATTATCTTATCCTCTTGGAGCACTTCAGTTTGATGCTTGGATGTGGAACATGTAGCTGAGAGAAGGAAGTACACTTTTCCTAAGGGTTATTTGAGTTATTGCATGGTTGACTTCAGTTAGAACTCATGTGGCAGAGTTTGGTGGAGTTGATGAGAATGTTGGTGGAGTTTTGTTTAGTTTAACTTAGTTGAACTAGTTGTATTTAGTCTAACTGATAAATACACTAGTGATGAGTGGTGTGAATTAATTATTAATTAATTCACTAATTATTAACTCATAAATCAATTAAATAATACATCAGTTAACTGCAATGCATGGACAGTTCAGTGGAGACCAGTGTTAGAGGTGGGTGAAAGGGTGAGTCTACTATCAGTTGTGACTATAGTTGTGCATGAGATTTGCACACACATTGATGGAGATTGCCAATGAGGATGGCGCAGTTGAAGCCAGGTGGATTCCAACTTGGATCTCATCTATTCTCATCTTGGATTGTGCAGTAGAGGCAGGCAAACTTATGGAGAAGATTTGAAGTTGTGACTTGTTCTATATCTGAGCTAGTTTGTGTGTAGCATTGAGATAGTGCTGAGAGCTATGAGAGCTTTGTGCTATGTATTGTTACATGTTCTCTATCATTATAATATACAGATAGTTGGGGGTTTTCAGCTGTATGCTTTCCCAATTACATACTGTGTTCTATGTGTGCTTGATTATGTTTTAAAGTGCGCATGCGACTGCTTCTATTTCTGCATATTGATGATCAATTGTAGAAGAGGTTATGTATTATGCATGAAGATTAAATAGTGTGTAATCAGGATAATCTCGGTGAATAATTTAGCTATTATTCAAATTTATACATCGTATCAGAGGGAAATTTATCATCGGATCTATTACAGTGATTACAATTATTTCGGTAGACAGAGTCTGTAACGGGCCAGGTAGCCTCTGGATCCATCCTTTCTTTGAAAGGTGATATATCCAGTAAATTACCCTACAGTAGATCTCTGTGCTAGAAATAATTTGTTCTCACAGATCAGAAGTGGTTGAGTTTTGAGCTGGTAGAATTCGAATTTGCAGCAGAATTTGGAATTCGAATTTGTAGTATTTTTCTTGGTGTCGAAGTCAAAAATGTCTTTCAACGGATTGCGACTGGAGTATGCCCTTGAGGGCAGCTCGAATTATGTTGCATGGAAGGACATGATGGAGGCAGTATTAGATGATAACGGGCTGAGGGATTTCATAGAGGCTCAGATCCCAAAGCCTACTGATGCTGCTCAAGTTGAGGCTTGGAAAAAGAAGATGGAAAAATGTCGAAGGATTCTGTTGGAGGGCATGAAGGATCACATTGTATCCAGCATGCATGGAAAAGCTTCTCCATACTTGATGTGGAAAGCGTTGAAAGATTTATTCCAAAGCAAGAGCGACCAGAGAAAGTTGGCGCTCAAGGATAAACTCAGACACATAAAGATGGAGAAAGGCGACAGTATGCCCAAGTACCTCACAAATTTCATCCAATGCAGGGATGAGCTGGGAAGTGTGGGGGTGACTGTTGATGATGAGGAATTGGTGAGCTTGGCTCTCCTTGGTCTTCTGAAGAGTTGGCATGCCTATCAGGATTTTGTCAATGGTCGGGAGAAATTTCCAGGATGGGAGCGAATTTGGTCGGATCTTGTGCAAGAGGAGATAAGGCGGAATACCAGGGACGGATCTTCATCAAAGGAATTTGATGAAGAAAACTGCACTTTGGCTGCCAAAGAAAAGAAGGGGAAGAGCAAGGAAGCTTCTCATTCCAGTGCGAAAGGCAAGAAGCAGGATATGTCCAAGGTGAAGTGTTTTCACTGTCACCAGCACGGACATTATGCCACAAATTTTCCGCAGAAGAAGAAAAATAAGCATGCTGCTGGATCTGCAGCGGGAGAGGCCTTAGCCTCGCAGTTTGAGCTAGATTTTTCTTGGACAGTGGTGCATCTTTTCACATGACTGGAGATTGAGATCTGTTTTCAGATCTGGATGAGAAAGATCTTGGAGTGCACATCGAGATGGGCGATGATGGTAGATACAGTGCGACCGGTATCGGTACCATTTCCTTTGAGAGGGAGTCTGGTAAACCCTTCGTATTGAAGTAAGTGATGCATGTTCTAGGATTGAAGAAGAATCTGATCTCTGTGGCGATGTTAGAAGACAAGGGGTACGATGTTGTCTTCAGCGAAGGAAAAGCTTTCCTGCGCAGTAAGACAACTGGAGAAACCCGGAAGATAGGGGTTCGAGTCAAGAACCTTTATCAGTTGCAAGTAGATGGCTGCGCAGCAATGGCATGCAAGGTGGAAGGAGTGGTGAGCCGGGATGATGGCGAGCTGTGGCACCGGAGATTGGGCCACCTTCACCATGGAGCTTTGAAGATACTGCAGCAGATTTCTACTGGGCTTCCTAAGGGCACTCTTACGCAGTCAGATCAGTGCAAGGGGTGTACCTTGGGAAAATTTGTGAAAGCCACCTTTCACGAGAAGGATAGTCGCGCCACGACGATCCTTGAGAGAATTCACACAGACGTGTGTGGACCTTTCTCAGTAGCTTCGACAGCAAAGCACAGGTACTATGTGATCTTTGTTGATGATTTTTCTCGGAAGTGTTGGATCTTCTTCATGCAGAATAAGAGCGAGACATACTCAAAGTTCTGTGAGTTCAAGGCACTGGTTGAGAAGGAATCGAGGAAGCATGTGAAGGCTCTTAGGAGCGACAATGGTGGTGAATTCATCTCTGCCGAATTCAAGGACTTTTGCAGCGCAGAAGGAATTCGGAGAGAGCTCATAGCACCTCATAACCCACAGCAGAATGGGGTTGCTGAGCGGAAGAACAGAACGATCGTGGGTGCTGCACAGGCGATGTTGCATGATCAGGGCCTACCCCTTCACTTGTGGGCGGAGGCATGCAATACTGCAGTATATGTGCAGAACCGTTGTCCTCACAAGATACTTGGCATGAGTACACCGGAGGAGGCGTTTTCTGGCAAGAGGCTTGATATTTCCCATTTGAGGATTTTTGGTTCACCTGTCTACATGCATGTGACGAAGGATGCCAGGAAGAAGCTGGAGCCGACCGCAGAGGTTGGGATATTTGTGGGGTACACTGATACGCCCCACAACTATCGTGTGTATTTGCTAGACAATTGCAAGACTGTTGTGCGACGAGATATCAAATTTCAGGAGGAGAAAGCCATGGAGTGTTCGCTTGAGAGGGAGCCACACTTGCATGCAGATGAGGAGATAGTAGTTCCTAAGGATGATCTTCTGGATGTGGATCAGCCACAAGAGGAATTTCATGGAGTGGAAGAGACCACTCATGCAGCGCCAACCATCAGAGGGTGCAAGCACACTACAGAAGCTGAGCGACTGGCTCAAGATGCAGAGAAGGTTGTAGGACCACCTACAACACAACGCAGACAGAGACAGTCACCGGACCGGTACACTGGATACATGGCTCTTGTGAGCAAATGTGTCATGACAGAGCCATCCTCTTTCGAGGAAGTTGTGGAGGACCCCGCATGGGTAGATGCCATGGTGGAAGAGTATGATTCGATTTTCATAAACAGTGCATGGGAGATTGTCCCAAGACCGGAGGGGAAATCAGTGGTGGGTTCGCGATGGATCTACAAAGTGAAGCAGGTGGCTGACGGGAGTGTGGAGAAGTACAAGGCAAGATTTTTTTCCCGAGGCTTCTCACAGATAGAGGGGATCGATTATGAGGAGACCTTTGCACCTGTCGCAAGGTATTCTTCCATACGGACGATCCTAGCTCTCTCAGTGCAGATGGCGTGGCACATCCATCAGATGTATGTGAAGATTGCATTCCTCAATGGAGTCATTGAGGAGGAGGTGTACATAGAGCAGTCCAAAGGATTAGAGATCTTCAGCAGTGAGTCGCATGTGTGCAGACTCAAGAGAGCACTGTATGGGTTGAAACAAGCACCTCGTGCTTGGTACACACGGATAGACAGTTATTTCACCGGACTTGGATTCTCCAAGAGTGAGGCGGATCCTAACCTGTGCTAGATTGTGGTGGAGGGGAAGTTGCTGATCATTGTACTTTATGTAGATGATCTGATTTTGATGGGTGATGAGCTGTTGATACTTTCATGCAAGGAGGATCTTGCTAGAGAGTTTGAGATGAAGGAATTGTGCCCCCTTCATTATTTCCTGGGATTGGAAATTTGGCAGCGCAGTGATGGACTGTTTGTTTCTCAAGGTAAGTATGCCCGGGAGATACTGAAGAAGTTCAACATGCATGGCTGCAAGCCTGTTGACACTCTTCTTCCTAGAGGTTGGAGGAAGGAGGATGCTACTTCAGCGGAGGTAGTGGATGCCACTGTTTATCGACAGTTGGTGGGGTCGCTTATGTATCTGGTCAATACACGACCCGATATATTCTATGTTGTTAACCAGCTTTCGCAAGCTATGGTTAAGCCTACCAAGCTCTTCTGGAAGGTAGGAAAGCATGTATTGCATTATCTTAGAGGCACATCAGGATATGGCTTGTGGTACAGACAGGAGAATGAGGTGAAGCTATGTGGCTTCACGGATGTAGATTGGGCAGGGAGCCCAACATACAGAAAGAGAACATCTGGAGGGATCTTCAGTATCGGGTCGACAACAGTTTCTTGGTACAGCAGGAAGCAGAGATCCGTGGCACTCAGTTCAGCAGAGGCTGATTATATGGCAGCAAGCTTGGCTACATGCGAGGCAATATGGATGAGGAAGATCCTGGTCGGGTTGTTCGGGTCACACTTGGAGCCTACTGTGATTTATTGTGATAACCAGAGTTGCATTAAACTCTCAGCTAATCTAGTATTTCATGATAGATCCAAACACATCGACATCAGGTACCATGATATCAGAGATTGTGTGCAGCGGAGAATCATGTTACTTTCATACATTCCCACGGAGGATCAGGATGCTGATATCTTGACGAAGGCGCTCACCAGGAGAAAATTCGAATACCACAGAGGGAGGATAGGGGTTGCAGATAATCCATATCTTGTTGAGAGGGAGTGTTGAGAATGCAACAAGATGATGGAGCTTAGTGAAAAGAAGTCGCCTTCACTAAGTGGGCCCGCAGGCTATTTTTGGCGCAAAGTCTATTTTTAGACTATGTCTATTTTTAGACATATGGATCATGGTCTATGAGTTGCAAGATGCTATTTATGGATGATTGGTAAATTTGGTAAAAATATATGGACCTTTATTTTTAGACATTGGGCGGAATCTATTTTTAGACTGCCAGTCTAAAAATAGATCAGTCAAATATTATTAGCCCTTAATAATATTTGGACTATAAACATTATCTTATCCTCTTGGAGCACTTCAGTTTGATGCTTAGATGTGGCACATGCAGCTGACAGAAGGAAATACGCTTTTCCTAAGGGTTAGTTGAGTTATTGCATGGTTGACTTCAGTTAGAACTCATGTGGCAAAGTTTGGTGGAGTTGATGAGACAGTTGGTGGAGTTGTGTTCGGTTTAACTTAGTTGAACTAGTTGTATTTAGTCTAACTGATAAATACACTAGTGATGAGTGGTGTGAATTAATTATTAATTAATTCACTAATTATTAAATCATAAATCAACTAAAGAACACATCAGTTAACTGCAATGCATGGACAGTTCAGTGGAGACCAGTGTTAGAGGTGGGTGAAAGGGTGAGTCTACTATCAGTTGTGACTATGGCTGTGCATGAGATTTGCACACACATTGATCGAGATTGCCAATGAGGATTGCGCAGTTGAAGCCAGGTGGATTCGAACTTGGATCTCATCTATTCTCATCTTGGATTGCGCAGTAGAGGCAGGCAGACTTGTGGAGAATATTTGAAGTTGTGACTTGTTCTATATCTGAGCTAGTTTGTGTGTAGCATTGAGATAGTGCTGAGAGCTGTGAGAGCTTTGTGCTATGTATTGTTACATGTTCTCTATCATTATAATATACAGATATTTGGGGGTTTTCAGCTATATGCTTTCCCCATTACATACTGTGTTCTATGTGTGCTTGATTATGTTTTAATGTGCGCATGCGACTGCTTCTATTTCCGCATATTGATGATCAATTGTAGAAGAGGTTATGTATAATGCATGAAGCTTAAATAGTGTGTAATCAGGATAATCTCGGTGAATAATTCAGCTATTATTCAAATTTCTACAAATTAGGCCTTTGATTTTGCTTTAGGGCCTTTATAATCATCTTTGAGCTTTAAAATTTATCTGCTGACTGTTTTAACTTTTAAACATCTTTCTTTGGTCTTCAGCCTTTATTTATTTCTTTAATCACTACACTTTATCCATACTGTGCTTAGTTTAAGCCTTAACCCTTCGTTTCTTAATCTTTGCTACCTTTTCTTCTTTGCCATGTACAGGTGGATTTTAGTGCGTGGGAGGGTTTTTATTTGCTTTACTGGCGTTAATGGGCCCTGTTAAAATAGATAAAACCATGGAAAATCCCCTTTAATGTTTTAAACCCAAAGGGTCAACATCCTGGGAGGTTTCTGCCACTGATTCGGTTGTGGAGGACCCTTTAATACCCTGGCCACCATTAAAACCCTACAAAAAAAACATCAAACGTTATGAAACCCTGCAATTTAGTTTAACTGCTAACATAGGCTAGCGGAGGGCACAAGGAGCAGCGCAAAGGAGGTGAAATGCTGGCGGAATAGGAGATTTCATGGCGGAGAGTTGAAAATCTGCAAAAACCAGGTTGAATTTGAATATAGGCGCGAAAAATGGCTTGGCGATATTGTGAAAACCGCGAATGGTTTTCGCGTTCGTAAAAGGTGGTAAGAAGTTTATTAAAAAATGAAAGCGATATTGTTCTTTGCGTGACATGCGTCCCTTGGAAAACCGGTGGTTTCACATGAGTTTGGGTGGTTAAACCCCGGATGACAGATTTACGCGAAACGCGATACTAACCATTGGATGAGGTGGGGTAGATCCAACGGTGGAGGAAAGAGCGCGATGGGAAAGGTGCATGGGCGAGGGTCTTAGTGGGAGCCAGGTGGCAGCCGAATATTGGTGGATGCTTTGCGTAGTGGGTGGTAGGCCCCGGCGGGGTTGGCTGTCGGGTTAAAGGAGAACCGTTGGATTTCATAGATCGACAACGGAAATTTGATTATAGGGGTGAAAGGATATAATTAAGTCGCGAGGATAGGGAGAGAAAGGGGAAGCATGGTGGCCATTGATCTTTATAGATCAACGATGGGGATGGGTTCGTGGAGTGATAAGCGGGGAGAAAAGAAAATAAAGGAATGTGGCTAAGGGAGAAAAGGGATGGTGGAGGTGAACTGGCGCCGTCAGATCTACCAGATCGACGAAGGGAAATCATTAAGGGGGGGGTAAATAACTACAAGAGAGAAGGGGGCAAGGGATAAGGGGAAAGGTTCTGTGGGAGAAAGAAGAACCATGGCTAAGGGAAGAGGGGCTGAGAGTGCAATATTTAAGCGCCCGGTTGTGGGGCTTGGTTATATGACGAAGAAAGAGCTAGGGGCTAAGCCAAAAGGGGCTTAAGGAAAGGCAGGGTCCGATGGAGGGATAAGGTGACCTGAGGCGGAGAAAAAGGGCTAGTGGCTAGGATTTTAAGTGCCAGGTCATAGGGCTTGATTATTTGATGGATAAGGAGCTGGATTTTTAAGCCCTCAGAAGCTTAAAGCCTGTGTTATAAAAAAGGGCATTTTTTAGGCCAAAAGAAGGGTTTTTAAGGGTTTTTTGAGGTTTTGATAGGCAAAATTGGGTGGTTTAAACCATAAAAAAGGATTTTTTATGAGTTTAGAAGGATTTTTTGAAGGTTTTTTAGGATAATGAAGGGAAAATGAGAAGGAGTAAAGGGGATTTTTCATAGGAAAATGAAGGATAAAATAAGGGCAAATAATGAGTAACATAGGTTTAGAAAATGATGGAAAATGGCCTAAATAACAGTCTTTTTGGATATCAACATGGTTTCTTGGTGGATTTTTTCAATGAAACAGTAGTGAAGATTAATTTTTGAGTTTAGGCAGCATTAGAAGGCTTCAAGAATGAGCAATTTTCTATGAAAATAATCTCTTGAAGGCTCAAGACTTGTTTTAGCCATCATTTTCCATGACAAAAATTTGCTGATGGCTAACAGTGGCTCCACTTGGGGATGGCAGCTCCTTGGAGGTGTCAAGAACTTCAGAAATTTATCTCTGGGATGTATACCTATGCCTTATCCATTGACAACCTTTCTTCTCTGATCATGCTGCTTGGAAAAGATGATTAGTATTTCATATTAGCAAACAAATTTCTCCCAAACATTCTACCTACACAGCCTACTTTTCCTAACATTTTTTCTTCATAAGGTGCACTTGGACTTGCAAACATTTTGACATCAACATTTTATTCTTTTATTGAAAGTAGGAAACTAATCTAAATCTACCCTTATTTCTTCCATGAGTTCATATTAGACAGTTGAACTCATAAATTCTCTACCTAAGCTACTATCTGCCAGGATTAAACTATCTGACAAATCTTATTCTCTATTTTCTAAAATAGAAATTTAAACACAATCAAATCAGGATTAGATTTTCTGATTTTCTATGGTGTCTATGGCTGTATGTACAAGCTGCACATAAACTTTATTTGCGGAAATTTTAAAATAAAAATGTGAAGGCTTAAGATCTGAAAATTTAAAACATCCTTCAATCTTCACACGACTCAGATTTTGATCTGTTAGAGTCATCCTTTTTCTCTACTTGGTTCAATTTTTCAGTGTATTAGAGCCATTCTTTTCTTTTTCTTTGGCTCAAGTTTTGATCTAATTAGAGCCATTTCTTTCTATCCTAATCTAATCTACTATTAAGCCAAGATTTTATTGTTTGGCTAATCTGATCCACTAACCTATCAGTAGTTTAATTGAAATCTATCTAGTCATGATTAGGCTGTATGACTAAATAGAAGTGCTCTTTTTTAAGTAGTGGCCTTTAAGCTTGCACACTTTCAGATTGTTCTTTTCTTTTTTTGGTATGGGGCTATACCTTTCTTCTTTTATATCTGCCCTCTTTTCTCTTTTTCTATTGTTTTTGTATTTTTGTATTTTTCTTTTAAAGCAAAAAACAAATTAAAACCAACTAAATGCTCATAGGCTGAGCTTTATTGGCATTCCTATATAACCTATTCTAACTCTGAAATATTTACATGTTTACCTGTCAAACTTTCTTTTCCAATACATCCAGTCAATCAGATGGTTCCATCACTGGTCTTTGCTCATCTCTTTGAGCATGTTGGATAAACAAAAGGGCCACTCCCATCTCACTTGTCTCTTAGCAGCAGTGCTAAAAATTTTCCTTGCACTTGACAATAAACTGCTACTAACAACCTTTATTCCTTCTTCAAATGTCTTCAAAAAATCAGCATAGGGATCTTGAAATAATACCTGGTTGTGAGTATTTGAAAGATAGTTTTCAACCAGGGTTACTTTTTTCTCCACTGGATCAAGATCAAGATTCGTTTGAGAAACAAAATCTCTCTCATCTTCATTGTAATCTGAACTAGAGGACTCATCATATTTGGTAGTGTTGTCCTCTTGTAGTCTTGGTATGCTCTGATTCAGTGGACTGTACTATGTGAAGATATCATCATATTCTTGAGCAGGGGTCTCTTTGATTTCCTCAACCCTTTCAGGAGAAGGTTCTTTATATTCGTCATGCTTAAGAAATTCTTCATGGTTTTCGTCCTCTACCTTTGAGTTGAAAGACTGCTGATTCCCAATTATGTGAAAGTTATTTCTGATGGATTGGATTGGTTGATTGCTGCTTTCAAGCTGATGATAGTGAATTTTATGACACCAATCAACTGCTGGTTTCCCTACATGATTAGTTTCTATTTGGAATTCATCATCATCTTTAGACTGATCAAAAATTGAAAAATCATTAGTATAAACAATTTCACCAATCAAGCATATTGGGTTATCAGTTTGTATTTCTTTAACTTGTTCTACAAGTTTATTTTATGTTTCAAGACAACAAGGTTTAGTAGGTATATGAGCATAAGTGTTTTGTTCAGATGAAGTTTTGAGGGCTGGCTGTTTGTTTAATATTTGATCAATTTCTTCTTCTGTCAAAGGAGTAGGGATTTTAATTTGGCTTTGGACAGAAGGCCATCCGTCCTCTTTCTCTTGTGTTAACTAGTTTTGAGGCTGGATGTCTTCTTGAGCCTCTTCTAATGAATCTTCACTTGTGCTTGCAGGGAAACCTTGAGGTTTTTCTATTGTTTCCTGATCTACTTCTGTTTCAAACAAATCCTAATGATTATTATGATACTCAGTTTGAATACAAGGTTCATGAGTTGTTTCTTCTTCATTATCAGGATGCCACTCTTCTTATGTAATCTGAAAAGAGTTGTAACATAGAGGGAAAGTCCCTATATGTGTTGGTTCTCATTCCATATCAGATTTTGCATTTTCTAAGTGGCTACTTGTTTCCTAAAAGCACTATTCACTATTAGTTTTTGAAATTCGGTTGTGAAGTTATCTTAACAGCATAGTATAAGATATAGGTAAGCAATTAGGAATTTCTTGACAGCCTTCTTCATTGTTTTCTTTGTAACCTTGCTCATCATCTTCTATAAAGTCTTGATCATCATACATGTATTTCTCATTGTCAAGGTCTTGTAGTGGTTGAGTTTTTTCTTGATCTCGGAAAAGAATGGGCTGCTTCAGATCATCAATATTTAAATTAGCCTCATACCTATCCATTATCTTTCCAAACATGTGTAACATTTTTTCCATCATGGCCAACCGTTTTTCTCTTGGGTCTATATCTGAATCCATGTTTGTAAATCAGAAAATAGGTCACTGTATCTATTCAACTAGTTCAGAGTCTTCTACCAGTGGAGTCATTTGGTCTTTTGGGAGTTGTGGAGTCGCCAGGTGTAAATTTTTAGCTTTTTTTTTTAAGGTAAAATTTTTTATGTTCCACCACCATTGATTTATTAACACACCAATCTGAAATGTTCTGGGTTTTCTGAGGTCTTATGGATGTACAAGATGTAATTGGCTCAGAATTTCCCAGTGGAGTCTTAGGAAAAACCAGTGGGGTCAGCAGGCCTACTGAATACCAATGGAGTCGCCAGGTGAAGGATTTTTACTTGTTTTCAAATTTTGGTTGTTGTTCACCATCAACAATCAATAATAAGCAGTCTTGGTGACACTTGATTTATTTGGAAATAGGGGTTCGTTGAGTTTTGAAGTTATCTATTACTCAATAAATCTCCCCAGTATGGTTGCCAGTATGTTAGGGTCTCTGTACTTTGCAATATTGGAAAGAAAAAATGCTGCAGAGCCTACATCAAAACCACTTTGGAATCTTAGGATCTAGCCCTCCTAGATTCAGAGAGGGATCTCTCTATATAAGTGTTTTCAAAGATATAATATTTAAGGCTTATGATATGATTTTAGGCTAGTTATAAAGTACAAGGGTTTTGTTTGTTTTGGTTGGGATGGATATCATTAAAATGAAGGAAGTCTTTTGAGGGGTAAAGGTGTAAGTAGGTGGAAAATGTTTCAGCTAATAAGATAGGTAAGAAACAATATCAATCCATTTGGCTATGGAGTCATAAAAGGATTTAATTGCACAACAAATTTCAAGTGTGGTCTATGGGGCAAGTCATCTATGTCAAAAGATCTCTTTAAGTTGATTTATGGTGTGGAACATTAAAAAATGGTGAAAGAAGCAAACATATAAGAAACCAAAGGGCAACTTAAGATCAAGTAAGGAATTTTAACCTAGCTTGCTTTTAGCATACTCAAAAGAAAACAAAGAATAGCTTAAGATCAAATAAGAACTTTTAACCTAGTATGCTTTCAGCATATTCTCAAAGGAAACACTTAAGATGAAACAATGAATAGCCTAAGATCAAGTAAGAAATTTGAATCTACCCTGCTTTCAACATATTCTTAAGGAAAACAAAGAATAGCTTAAGATCAAATAAGGACTTTTAACATAGTCTGCTTTCAGCATATTCTTAAGGAAAGCATTCAAGATAAACAAAAAAATTAGTCTAAGATCAAGTAAGGACTTTTAACCTAACTTGATTTTGACATACTCTTAAGGGAACTTTTCAAAGCAACTGTTGGAGATAAACTAGAGGACAGGGCTAACCATAGACTTCCCTAGTTAAACTTTACTTAGCAGAATTTTCAAGAACATTCAAGAATAGAATCTCAAGTTTTACTCAACAAGACATGGGCTCACCAACATTCCTTGATTGATTACACTCTATTGAATTTTCCTCAAACACACAATTAGCAGAAAACATAAAGATAAAGCTTATCAGTGAGACTTAGGGTACTTTGTAGTAAATCCTAATCTATATTTTCTGTTCTTTATCAGAGAAAGTGGACAGTATGGAAAACATAAGAAAAATAACAATTACAGTAAGAAAAACATCACCATTGACATAGACCAGGATCCCATAAATCAACTTTTGTATTTGATGTTCAAACCAGTTACAATCTTCAAGTCCAGTGGGTCTTTTACAGTTTCAAATCTCTCATCTCAACCTATATTTCTTCAATTACAAAACAGAGCTTCAGTAGCCTCAAAAAATATTTACATTCAACAAGTATGCAACGAACAACAATACTAGGCTCCTCATATGGTATTTATAGATGAATTGAGGAGGTGGAGTGAAAGGAAGGTTTAATTGTTCAATTAATACAGAGTAAATGCTTCTCGGCCTTTGGAAGGCCTAAGGGAGAAGATATCAGATGTTTTAACTCCGTTTTAATTAATTTTACATTAAATTTTATCAACTTCAGTTACTTTTGTTGACCTTTGAGGCTTTTGGTAGGCTGGCAATAACTTCTGAGCTGTCTTTAGCAAATATCTCTGACTGTGCATTAACTGTGTATTATTTTGAGGAAATAAGTCTATAGGTGGCATTTTTGGCTGTAATTTCCTTACTAATGTGGAATTTGGAGGCTCTCTTCATTGATTTGTGCTGATTTGGAACTTTGAACTTCAATTAGGCCTTTGATTTTGTTTTAGGGCCTTTATAATCATCTTTGAGCTTTAAATTTTATCTGTTGATTGTTTTAACTTTTAAACATCTTTCTTTGGTCTTCAGCCTTTATTTCTTTCTTTAATCAATGCGCTTTATCCATACTGTGCTTAGTTTAAGCCTTTAACCCTTCATTTCTTAATATTTACTGCCTTTTCTTCTTTGTTGTGTACAGGTGGCTTTTAGTGCTCGGGAGGGTTTTTATTTGCTTTACCAGCGTTAATGGGCCGTGGTAAAACAGATAAAACCATAGAAAATCCCCTTTAATTTTTTAAACCCCAAGGGTCATCATCCTGGGAGGTTTCTCCCACTGATTCGGCTGTGGAGGACCCTTTAATACCCTGGCCGACATTAAAACCCTGCAAACAAAACATCAAATGTTATGAAACCTTGAAATTTAGTTCAATTGCTAACAGAGGCTAGCGGCGGGAAAAAGGAGCAGCGCAGAGGAGGTGAAATGCTGGTGGAAGAGGAGATTTCACGGCGGAGATTCGAAAATCTGTGAAAACCGGGTTGAATTTGAATATATGCACGAAAAATGGCTTGGTGGTTTTGTGAAAACTGCGAATGGTTTTTGCATTCGTAAATGGTGGTAAGTAGTTTATTACAAAATGAATGTCATATCATTCTTTGCATGACACACGTCCCTCAGAAAACCGATGGTTTCGCTTGAGTTTGGGTGGTTAAACCCCAGACGACAGATTTACGCGAAACGCGATACTGACCGTTGGACGAGGTGCGGCAGATCCAATGGTGGAGGAAAGAGCGCGATGGAAAAGGTGCATGTGTGAGGATCTTAGCGGGAGCCAGGTGGCAGCCGAATATTGATGGATGCTTTTCGTAGTGGGTGGTAGGCCCTGACGAGGTTGGATGTCAGGTTAAAGGAGAGCCGTTGGATTTCATAGATCGACGGCAGAGATTTGATTATAGGGGTGAAAGGATATAATTAAGTCGGGAGGATAGGGGGAGAAAGGGGAAGCATGGTGGCCGTTGATCTTTGTAGATCAACGGCGGGGATGGGTTCGTGGAGTGACAAGGAGGGGAGAAAAGAAAATAAAGGAATGCGGCTAAGGGAGAAAAGGGATGGTGGAGGTGAACTCGCGCTGTCGGATCTCCCAGATCAATGGTGGAGATCTGTCGTCGAGGGGGGGGGTAAATAAAGACAAGAGAGAAGGGGGCTAGGGATAAGGTAGGGGAAAGGTTCTGTGGGAGAAAGAAGAACCGAGGTTAAGGGAAGAGGGGCTGAGAGCGAAAGATTTAAGCGCATGGTTGTGGGGCTTGGTTATATGATGGTGAAAGAACCGGGGGCTAAGCCGGAAGGGGCTTAAGGAAAGGTAGGGTCCGATGGAGGGATAAGGTGACCTGAGGTGGAGAAAAAGGGCTAGTGGCTAGGATTTTAAGTGCCAGGTCATGAGGCTTGATCATATGATGGATAAGGAGCTGGAGTTTTAAGCCCTCAGGGGCTTAAAGCCTATGTTATAAAAAAGGGCATTTTTTAGGCCAAAAGAAGGGTTTTTAAGGGTTTTTTGAGGTTTCGATAGGAAAAATAGGGTGGTTTAAACCATAAAAAAGGATTTTTTATGAGTTTAAAAGGCTTTTTTGAAGGTTTTTTAGGATAATGAAGGGAAAATGAGAAGGATAAAAGGGGATTTTTCAGAGGAAAATGAAGGATAAAATAAGGGCAAACAATGACTGACATAGGTTTAGAAAATGATGGAAAATGGCCTAAAAAACAGTCTTTTTGGATATCATCATGGTTTCTTGGTGGATTTTTTCAATGAAACAACAGTGAAGATTACTTTTTGAGTTTAGGCAACATCAGAAGGCTTCAAGAATGAGCAATTTTCTATGAAAATAATCTCTTGAAGGCTCAAGACCTATTTTTGCCATCATTTGCTATGAAAAAATTTTGCTGATGGCTAATAGGGTAAAGAGACGATTATACATACCGATCACCAACCATTACAGTACTTGCAGTCGCAAACAAAATTGTAGCAATCACGACATTTCAGGTGGATGGGATTTCTTCAACAGTTTCACTTGGTTATAAGGTACAAGAAAGGTATTTTCAATAAAGTTGCTGATATGCTTTCAAGGCCAATTATAAGTGCTTCTACTTCACTTTAAAACGATTCTATTGTACATGAGAGTTATATAGAACAATATGCACATGATGCTGATTTTCAAGATGTGTATGCTAGTTTGAGTGAAGGGAATCAAGTTGAGAAAAATGATTATCACATGCATAACAATTTTCTGTTTCATTTGGGCAAGCTGTGTATACCACAAGGAGAGAGGCTTAGTGTTATGAGAGAGGTTCATTCGTCTCTTATTGCTGGACACTTTGGGGTAAGAAAAACAATGGCGCATCTATAGAGGTATTGGTATTGGCCTCGCATGATAGATAGTGTGTCACATTTTATAAGAGGTTGTTCTATGTGTGCAACAAGCAAGCCTAGCAATATGAATCTTGGGTTGTACATGCCACTATTGGTACCATCAAGGCCATGGGAGAGTATCTCCATGGACTTTGTTGGAGGTATACCTATGTCAAGAAAACATCATGATTATCTTTATGTAGTTGTGGATAGATTCAATAAAATGTGTATACTTATGCCATGTAAGAAAACCATTAATGATGAACAAACTGCTGAAATTTATTTGACACAAAAATGTCCACTGTGGAGATTCCGAACCCAGAAACTCACAACTCTCACCACAGAAATCTAAAATCTACAAAATGTATGGTTTCATTATGGATTGCCAACTTCTATTGTTAGTGACATGGATTCCAGGTTCATTGGGAATTTTTGGTCCAATCTTTAGAAAATTATGGACACAAAGTTGAAAAGGAGTATTGCTTTTCATCCAAAAACTGATGGCTAAACCAAGGTGATGAACAGAACCGTTGTGCATCTATTGAGAGGATATTACAACAAACATCCCAAGTTGTGGGATGAAAAACTGCATTACATTCAACACGCTTACAACCGGGCAAAGCACTCTTCTACAATTACTTCACCTTTTGAAGCCTAATTTGGGTATTTTCCGAAATCACCATTAGACTTCATCTTTGAGAAGGATGTTGCAATTGATGGGCATAGTGATATTGACAAGGCTCGAAAGTTCACTGAGAAAATTCAGATTATTCATCAACAAGTTCAAGAACAACTTGAGAAGAGTCAAAGAAAATACAAGGATAGGCATGAAAAATATATAGTTGATCACAATTTTCAAGAAGGAGATGAGGTATGGTTTCACATAAGCAAAGAAATGAAGCAAGGAGAAGGTAAAAAACTCAAGCCCATTCACTATGGTCCATTCAAGATCATCAAACAAGTTGGTAATAATGCATTTCAACTTGAATTGCCTTCATATATGCAAATGTATTCCATTGTCAATGTGGAAAATTTATGTTTGTATGAGCCTCCTTTGATTGATGATCAAGGGAGTGATGTTCAACTGCCATCTATAGAATATTTCTCACCAGAATTTCTGGATGAGCTCAAGGAGGATACCATCCTTGATAGGAGGACACACACTTCTAAGAGGGGAAGTGTTGATTATCTTCGGGTTGGGCTCAAGGGAAGTAAACTAAGTAAGACAAGTTGGATGGAAGTTGAAAAGGTGAGGGAGTTACCCTCATCTTATAGCAGGTGATAGGTGTACCCTCATCTTCTGAATAGGTAATTAAAGTCTTTTGGGGTCCAAAAGCTTCCTAATGGGGAGGTGTGATCAGGAGATCATGTGTTTTTCTCAAAATTGAAAGTGCTCGAAACGGTACCGAACCTGATCGACTGGATAGGTCTCATCGTTGTGATTCTGGCACCGTGAACAGTTTGAAAAATCGATGTCATATGAGGAAGATATCACGTTCTGATCGTTTTCTTAAACAACTAAATTTTTGTGACAGGATTGACTGGGATGCCCAGTCAGCATGGGTGGCATATACTGGGAATATTCCCTTTTCTCAAATCCAATCATATTTCTCTACGTGGCCCATTTAGGGCCGAATATTTGGTTAATACGAAGTTTATGTGCACCGTTGGATGGGTGACGCGTGGCAAGCTCGGAGGCTGCCACATGTCCCCAGGATCATTGGCCAATATTTTGGTGGAGTCCGGGGGTTTCAGCCCTATGACCTCCATGCGCGCATGCATAGGTCTCAACCAACTCTGCTACCAGGTGAAGCTTACTCGTATAGCGCGCCAGCACATTTTATGTTGTATTGGTTTCATAGTTGGGGGGGGGGGGGGGGAACCGCCAACGGTCCCAACCCGCTGGCGGCCCCATTGTATGTGGTCACATATGAAATTTAAACCACGACATAAAACGTTCAACTGGATACTATCCAAACCATAACCCCGGTGGCTTTAAACATGTTCACATGGCATGGTTTAATAAATGTTTAATGCGATGCTTTGTTACCACAATCGCCAGCGGAAAGTGCTCTCACATGCATGGTTAGATGACATATGATGCGACGGTTTCAAAACTTTGTGTTATGGTTCCGCTCATTCTTGCGTTGATTTAAATATAGTCGCGGGGTTTAATGTGGGGGGTCGACTTGTGACCACC
Source organism: Pinus albicaulis (assembly GCA_034641835.2). Taxonomy (NCBI): domain Eukaryota; kingdom Viridiplantae; phylum Streptophyta; class Pinopsida; order Pinales; family Pinaceae; genus Pinus; species Pinus albicaulis. Next base: position 1,196,638,811 of record CM076584.1, on the reverse strand, counting down.
CCGCCCCTAACCACCATACTTCAATGCAAGCAGTTAGCACTAGTGGAAGATTAGCGCCGCCCATAAATTTCGGGTTTTTTGCTAAATTAACTGCAGTTAACTACAGTTCTCCACATTTAGTGGAGAAATTCTAGCTGTTATTGGGAAAAATATTTGGGAGGTCAATTTTAGACCAATTTGGGGAAAACAAGAGTCTATCTAGACTAATTGGAGCATTCTGGAGCCACTGGTGCAGAGAAAACAACCATTAGAGGCTTTTAAACACATGTATTTACAATTTTGAGCATAATGAAAAAGAGGTACATGCCATTGGGATCTGGACCAGGAGATGTAGCCTAGGAGGGGTGAACTGCTTCATCATGCTTGCTGTGTAAAAATTATGTGTGATGTTATTTCTCTGTTATACACTGTTGCACAGTGTTATTTAGGCTTATTTTCATGCTTAAAACTCAAAAATTCATCTATGTTTCATGGTTAAAATACTCATTCCATAAGAAAACAAATGGAAACAAATTGTACATGTTTTTATTAATGAAAGGACACTTAGCACAACAAACTAATACACTCCTTCCAGATCATCAAATAATCCATATCACTTGAAAATTTAAAAGGGGTAGTGATATTGGAAAATATATGAAGGGGAAGAGGGGAGAGAATTTGAATGAATAAGAATTATTCTACTCAATGGGTTCAATCATTACGTCTTACAAGTTCATATTTTCGTTTCAAATATTTTGATTACCAAACTCCAATCTCTAAGTGCCATATTCCTTGGAGAAATGGGGATACCAAAATAAGTTATGGATCTCCCTTAATGGTGGGTAGGGGATTCTATAATAGATATTTTTTTTTCCAAGAGTTAGAACATCCACATTAATCCCATATATTTAACATTCCTTGTGGTTTACTTTCCCACCCAAAGTATTGAGATTATTGTCTGAAATAATCTTAAATATTTTGGTGATAATTTTAGAGACCCCTACAAGTAGAATAGTGTCATCAATAAGAAAATATTGATAAATAATCTTAGATTGAAGTACTAAATAAATTCTATGTCAGGTTCCTTTCAATTTTTATCTTCTAAGGCCCTTTCCCAAGCGTTTTTTTGTGATAATTTTGGAGACCCCTACAAGTATAAGAGTATCATAAATAAGTTGAGAGTGATAAATTGTCTTATAATGAAATACTAAATAAATGTGAGGCCTAATTCCTTCCAATATTTCAGATTCTATGGCCCTTTGCAAAGGCTTCTCCATAATTATGTATAGGAATAGGTACACAAGACATCCTTTTTGAGTACCCCTATTGGCTTGAAGAATCCTTGTAGGTATTCCATAAACCATGGTAGATATCTAAGGGGTGTAGGTGCAAGCCTTAATCCATGAAATTATCATATCAACAAATATGAAAGTTTTAAATCCCAAGTAGGATTAACTTTTTCAAAGGTGTAAGCCATATGAATTTTCATAATCATGTCCTTCTTATGAGAGATTTTGTTGTAGTGTATAGAGTATGAGACTAAGAGATTAATTCAAATATCCTTTATTGGAGACAAAGGAATCTTTGAGATGAATTTATGATGAAAGTGTTAATATTTTGATTATAATTTTAGAGAAAAGTTTATACAAAATATTAGAAATGGAAAAATGAACTAAATATTGAGAAGTAAGAAGGCTTTTTATATTTAGGAATTAAAACTAGAAAGGTGGAGTTATCTCTACTCCATATAAACGTTTGTTAGAGATATGGGTTTTTAAAACATTTCCAATTTCTTTTATTTGATTAACCAAATCTTTGAGAAAACATGCAAGAAAAATGAGTGAGGCACAATGCTTGATGGAATTGCATCCAAAATACAATTTATTTTAGCTCCTCCTTTGAGTTTGATTTCATTAGATATTCATTGCGATTTTGTTGTATAAAACTAGGGATAAAGCTCAATTTTTTCTTGATAATCTCTCCTATTGATGTTAGGTTAAATTGACAAATTTTTAAAGAATTTGAAATTCAGTTGTAAGATTTGATTAAAATATGATGCCTTTTTCCATTTGGTAATTGAGTTTCATTGATTTAATTTGACATCCTCACATTTTATTTTATGAATATGTTTTTCATTTTGGTTGCTTGCCTTTAAATAGAGGTTTTAGGATTAAAGCCTTTAATACTCCTCTTCCTTTTAGGATTTAAAAAAATTAAAACTCGTTTACTTTTTTATTTAATAGTGATTTTAGAGTATCCTACTCTTTCAATAAAATATTGAGCGAAATTCAATTATTCTTCCCCACTTATCCTTAAAGGTACATGAAGTGTGACATTTAGTTTGACCCAATCCTTGATATCACAATTAAGGTGCTTTAGATTTGTTCCTAGATATGATTAAATAAATGATGAAATAAATGGGTAAGGAATGATTAAAGAAATGGATTATAATTACACACAAATAAGGGGATTATAGTTGTAACATCCTCTTCCCACATCTACCCAAGTAATTGTCCAACCGAGATAAACATGTGACAAAGAGTTACTATGATCTGATTCAACCTCCTAGGTCACCTTAAGGAAGTGGAATCGACACCACACAACAACATAGACCTTTTTCATATGTTATAGGACAGCCTGACCCACCCTGAAATTTTCATGCATCAATTCCCCAGTCATTCCCTTGACATGGGAAAGAGTGCGACTAGAAGCCTCTAGTCACATGCATAACATGGGTATTCATGTGACTGGGGAGTTTTCCCAGTATTTTTGAGCCAACGACCCCAATTTTTGTGCCACTTTTTTAGGCCCAAAGCCTAGGTCATTGCCCAGAACTCAATGACACTTTCAAAAGTAAAATATATCAACGGAATAATAGTGTAAAAGCAAACATTTGAACTAGGACTTGAATGGATCCCTACTAGCCATGACAAGTGTTTCGTAAAACATGTCATAAATATGTAATCTATAGGTTTAAACAATAGATCTGAGCATATGGGTCTCATACTTATTTGAGAATCGCTAAGAAGAAATTTTTCCTCATCACTTTAACTAAATTATCATCCATTTGGTCATAGATGCATTGTTCATTAATTTCTAAATCAAAACACGGTGAGAGCCATATATCATCACTGATATAGAACACATTCATAACCAACATATAAACAACAGAAATGACAAGCATATAAAAGCCATATAAGCCATATAATAGTAAGCATATATACCATACAATACAAGAGTAAAAGATATATTATTTCCATAAGAAAAATGAAACCATGTCTGGGACTTCTACATTCCATCCAAGAAAAGACATGGTTGAGGAAAATCTCTCTTTAGTCAGTCACCCCCATGCCATATTCCAAGCATGAATGTGGGATCTCATAAAACTCATGAATCAAAACCAAACCAGGGATTCTAGAGGCCAAACCACCTCAACCGTTAACCAATGATTCAACCTCACAATTGGACATCACAACCATCACCATATTGGTGTCCACCCAAGTTTTCGAGGGCTCTATAGAGTTTGTTCCAACCAAGGCTTCCAGGACTAGTAGCTCAACCCACATCTGTCATTGGGCTTCCAGGGCTAGTAACTCAACCCACCAAGGGCTTCTAAACCATTTTTCCAACCAAGGCTTCCAGGACTGGTAACTCAACCCAAGTTGTTACAGGGCTTCCAGAGCGTTTTTCCAACCAAGGCTTCCAGAAACTAATAACTCAACCCATAACAAAAGGCACATGAGAACCAATCAGAAAAATAAATAATGAAATGAACCCACAACACCATTGCTATCCAGGAAATGACAAGGCTTGGAAAATGCACTGTCAACCCAGGAAATCCTCCATGCCAATGATAAATCATAACTAAGAAACCACATGCATATTCCATGCATGCTAAAAATAGTGAGGAAAACATACATGCAACTCTGTACCTTCAAACATAATCCGATGTAGCTGTTTATCACAATGTTTTCTTGCGCTTTCCTGTTCTTCATTTTCCTTCTTGCTCCAAAAATCCAAGTATGCCGCACTCTCCAAGAGTGCTCCAAGAAAATCTAAGTGTCCAATAGTATGAGAGAGAGAGAATAGAATGAGAGCTCCGAAAATGAACTTACAAAAGGTTACCAACTGATCCTCAAAATCCTTTTTATTAATGAGGCCTCTATTTTCTTCAATTTTCCATTATTTTCTGTCATTTTCCTCCTCACATGTAACTTGTGACCCTTCGCCTCCCTTTTCTCCTATTTTCCATTATTTTTATAAATAAATGCCACTTTGCCTTTCCAAATCCTTAGGTATTTCCTTTTCCAATTTCCAGAGACATAATAAACCATATGAACACCTGCATTAGAATGTTTTTCCCAACATTCAACTTGGAATACATGTCCCATGACCTTGGTTATTATAAATTTTTATTAAATTTTATTACACGGAATTTTCACCAGGACTTTTATAGAACCCTCCCCTTGGGGGAGCACCTTCCTTGGTGTTCAACGACACTTACAACCAATAATACTGCTATAAGAAAAAAAAACTTTCCATAGATATTTAAAACTCATCTCGTTACGTTATTTCCAATAATTAACTTGCTGAGAAGCAAACCAACATGACAACATAAAAAGCATAAATCTTAATGACATGACACCCATACTGCTTATTTGAGGTTTATAACATAGTTGATGGCGGTATTCACATCTATATAGATATGTACATGTACCAAAACATCATACCATCATATACCAAAACACCTACCAAAACATTCGCTCAACCAACGAATAAGGAAGGATACATAGCCCACATTTGATCTGCCATCTCCCAAGTAGCTTCATTGGGCCCAAAGTGCTTCCATTGCACTTTAACTTGCTCGATTTCTCAGTTCCAGAGCATGAGTGCTTTTCTATACAAAATGCATTGAGGTTCCTATTGGAATTCTCCTTATGGATCCACTTTCAATACAGACCATTCAATCACATGATCAACATATTTAACATAATTTTTAATCAATGACAGATGGAAAAAATCATAGAATTTAAATTTCGGAGCAGTGCAAGTCGATAGGATACTGGTCCAATACTTTCAAGAATATTGAAATGTCCACAAAACCTAGGTTCCAACTTGGCACATTATCCAATCCGTAAGGACCTATTCTTGGGTTTGATGTGTAAGTACACTTGTTCCCCAAACTGAAACTCCTTAAACAACCTATTCTGATCTGCATAGATCTTCTGCCTATCATGTTTTTCTTTCAGATTCTTCTTGATTACCTGCATTTCCTGTTCCATTTCTGTACACATGTTTGGTCCAATCAACACCTTGTTAAATGGATCACTCCAAATAATGGGATTATTGCAACTCTACCCATATAATTCCTCAAACGAGCTCATCCTCAAATATTATTGGTATTCGTTGTTGTAAGAAAAATATATGAGTGGAATATACTCTTCCCACTTTCATTGTTGATGCATCACATACATCCTCAAAATTTCCTCCAATATCTTTTTTACGCTCTCTATCTTTCCATATTTCTATGAATGATAAGTTGTACTGAAGGAAAAATTTGTGTCCAGACCTGCAAACAACTCCTTCCAAAACTTGGAAGTGAACTTTGCATCCCTTTCTGATACAATCTTAAGAGAAACACCATGCAATATGAACACATCCCTAACAAATATATCTGCTACATCATTCGTTGAATATGTAAACTTCAATGGAATTAAGTGCACTAACTTCATCAACCTATCCACCACAACCATGATGGAATCATGTTGTCTAGATGTCCTCGGTAAACCTGTAATAAATTCAACGGAAATGACCTCCCATTTCCACTCTAGAATCAGAATCAATTGTAGTAGTCCACCTAGATGCTTACACTCTGTTTTGACCTATTAATAATCCAAACATCTAGCTAAAAACTCTACAACGTGCTTCTTTAGATTTGACCAATAATAAAATTTCTTTATTGCAGTCAATCTCATCTGATAACCTGGGTGACACATGAAACTCCCTCAAGATCACCTTCTTGAGCTCACTACTTTCTGACACATATATCTTGTCTCTAAACTTGATCAAGCCATCTGCTGTGAGACGATAGTCCACATACTAAGATCCTACACCCGTGCCTGTACCTGTACCTGTATTCTACTACAATATGTGCCCAAGCGACCTCCCTGCAATATCCTATCATATAGATATATCCCATAGGAATTCATAGATGATATATGATTCACTTGTATCCTCCTACTAATATCATCTCCAACCTTGTTTTCTTTACATTTAATATACCCGATCTCAAAGTCAAACTCAGTAATCGTGGCAAACCATATAGCTTTCCTAGAGTTCAGATTCGGTTGGTCAAATAGATACTACAAACCACTGTGATCACTCATCAATACAAATCGTCTGCCCAGAAGATAGTGCCTCCAAATATTCAATGCATGAATGATCGCTACCAACTCAAGATCATGTGTCAGATAGTTCTTTTCGTGCTCATTTAATTTCCATGACTCATAACATACCACCTTTCCTTCCTGAATAAGAACTTCACCAAGCCATCTCTTGTAAGAATTTGTACATACCACAAACTCTTTGTCCAAATTTGCGATATTTAACATTGGAGCATGTGTCAATAACTGCTTTAATTTCTCAAAACTGGCTGTACATTCTTCTGTCCATTCGAACTTCTTACATTTCCTTTGTAATGATGTAATGGGATAATTAATATGTGATAAGTTCCTGATGAACCTCCTATAATAACTTGCTAACCCCATGAATGATCTTACCTCATCCACATTCCTTGGAGCTTCCCACTCCATGATAGCCCTTATCATTTTTGGATCCACTGCTATGCCTTCCTTGGAAACCACATTTCCCAAGTAATGTACCTCTGTTTGAAAGAAACTACACTTGTTGAGATTTTCATACAAATTATTCTCTCTCAATAATCTCAACACTGTTGCTAAATTCTCAGCATTCTCTTCTTCATTTTTAGAATATACCAATATATCATCAATGAATACAATAACAAACTTGTCCAAATAATGACGCAACACACTATTCCTCAAGCACATAAATTTAGTTAGAGCATTAGTCGAACCAAATCGAACTACAACAAACTCATAATATCTGTACCTCGTCTGGAAATTTTTCTTGTGAATGTGATCTTATTTAATGCATACCTAATGATATCCCGATCTTAGATCAATCTTCAAGAACAATGATGTTCCCTTCAAATGATAGAGCAACTCATCAATCCTTGGAAACATATACTTGTTATAGGTGGTTAGTTTTTTCAACTATTTGTAATCAATGCATGACCTGAGGGTACCATCTTTCTTCTTCACAAAAAATACTGGTGCAACCCATGGAGATACACTTGACCTATTGTATCCCTTGTGTTATCACAAAATCAGACCTGATAGGCTGCTCATCAAACCAATCTTGTGCAACTATTTCAAACCAATCTTTTGGTTGAGGCTTAGCCTTCTCAACCTAAGAGGGCTCTCTCAAGGGTTTATGATTTTTGATAAATATGTAGATGGCTAAATCTACTGGGATAAAAAAATATAAATGATATAAAATGGTTGTAAATCACATTAGCAAGTTTACATTGGGCTTATGGAGTCATAATAGCTTCATAAAAACCAAAATAATCTACCTAGCATGGAAGCCAAGGCATATTAGAGTTCAAGTCAAGGAAAACACATGTAGAATAGTGAAACACACAGTCAGTTTGTCTATGAAGGAAGTCAGAGCATCATTGATGAATTCTGAGTAACATAAGAAAACACCACTGTAATAGAATATTGAAAACATGCCATCAGAACAAGAACATACAAGAAATCCTTATGAATCTTGAGTTGTCTAAGTAGAAATTCTGTATTAGGCTGAAAACAATCACTTACATAAAACATAGTATTTTTGCTAAAAAATGTCCAACCCTTAGAATTTAGACTTCTTCATCTTTATATATGATTAAAAATCATAAGATAACCTTATCCTCATCTAGAAACATCGAATTCCTACTAATGACACTAACTGACACCTTGCATAACTGTAAGATATGGAATTTATTACATAAAGACACCTAATCTACTTAACAGTCCTAATCCAAAAAGGACTCAAACTGCTTATTGTTATCTAAAACAACCTTATCCGCCTAAATTTACATAATTTTCCAATTTTAAGAATACATAGTCAGATTTGGATGATGGGCTTCATCTCTTCATGTCCACTTTGTTTGACCTCCAAAAAAACAGGAAACCATACCCTGTTTTTTAGGCATCACATCCTTTGCATTATTTGAACAATTTGATCATCAATTAAGCTTTATTTCGTGGTCCTTAGATGTTGGAGATTATATTAACATGTCTCCTCACCTATCCCTAGCCTCTAGCATGTCAAAACCACTTCCAAAAACTGTTTAAGAAATATGTAATAAACTGCGCTACGAAAACATAGCAGTTTCGTAGCGCCTTTGAAAAACTGTCATTTCAAGTCTTAATTCTTCAAAACTGAATCCTTTCCACTTGCATCACTTCACTTACCCCTTAATACATCTCCCATATCAGTTTCAGCTCTTGAATCACTCTTCAACCTCTCAAAAACTAACCAAAATGAGCAAGAAAAGCAGCTACATCAGTTTCGTAGCGCTTTTCTACTTTTTTACACTGAATGCGTTACGAAACTACTGAGTATGCAGATTCTTCCAAATTTTTCCAAAATGTAAAGTGTGAATGTGCAAAAAACTTAAAATAGACCTGATTTCATCATATCACTTGAAAAACAGAGTTAGTCCAGCCTTCTTGAGGTCCCTTCTTCATTTGCAATAGGTTGGCCTATTGGGTTTTCCTGTTTTTTCCTAAACAATAGGTCTTGGGACAGAGCCTATATATCCTACTCCATGATTTATTTTGCAAAAATGAAGGAGGTTTTTGCAGGCCATGATGTATTTAATAAAAAATTCTCTTGGTTTTTTGAAACACATCTCCTGCTATCCAAAAAATTCCTTTGAAAAAAATGTGTAAAATAGGAAAACTCTGTTTCTGAAAATAGGGCTTCAAATAAAGCCTTTTATCTCCCAACTGATAATACTTGCGAGAAAATTGAGAGAGGTTAGTGTTATTTGATACGTTTTTGAAAATAACCTCTCATTTTCTTAAAATACCTTTTTTTTTGCTCAGAAACCGCCTTTGAAGTTGACTGCTCAGAACCAGAAAACAAAGTTTTGCTTCATATTGCGCTACGAAAAGACAACGCTTTCGTAGTGCAAAATGACTTTTTTGAACTAGCGGCGCTACGAAACGGTGGATTCCTGTCTAATTGAAAAAATTTACCCCAAAAATTAATGGATTTACCCCTATATGGAAAATGTTAATATTTGATCATGGAATGGACCTCTAAAGACTTTATTTGAATCCAATGATGACCTTTAAACTTATAAAAACTCTAACCTACCCTTAACCAAATCCTAAAATGACTTTAAAACCCATTTTAGACCATGATAAAAAATAGAGTTGACATAATGATGTTTTGAAAATTTTTGGGTGATAACACCTTGTCCAACATTTCCTTCAAATGCAACTTCAACTCTACTAACTCCAGTGTGATCATCCTGTAAGGTTCCTTAGATGATGGCGTTGCCCGAGGTACCAACTCAATAGAAAATTCTGCTTCCCCACGAGGTGGAAAAATCTAAAATACCTATGGGAAATACATCCTGAAATTATTGTAGAACTGGGTACATGATCAAAACATCTGCATCCTCAACTTCCTTACCTTTTTCACTAGAAATGTGTACTACAATAAATACACACCCTTTCCTGTGACTGCACTTGGCCTGCATAGCTGTAACCATTCTCACCAATGTTACTTTATTCTTACCCCACAAGACTCTTTGTTCCCCATTATCATCCAAGCATTCAATAGCCTTGTCATTACAATCTACCTTGGTCTTGTGAGGATATATCCAGTCTATACCCAAAAACATGCTATACAATCCCAACGAAAAACACATTCAAATGCGCTAATGTAGACATACCATTCAAAGAAAATGCACAAGCTCTTACCCAATGATGAACTCCCTTCTTGGTACCTATAGCCAACTACGCATGCAATTCTTTATTCAAACCACACTTATCCACCAGGTCAAGATTAACATAACTATAATTAGATCCAAGGTCAATCAAATTAGAAAAAAATTGATCACATAGCTTACCATCCATCTCGATAATAGAGTCACACATGGTGATTTGTTTTCCTATTATCCAGTGCTACATAGATCCTGGGAATACTCTGTCCAACATCTCCCATTGTTTGTGCCTCTTGTGCATTGTAGATTTGCAGTCTACCACCATGATGTTTTGGAAAATCTCTCCTGCAATGATCTTTTCCACAAGTCCAACACTATAAAGGCTTCCAACCTTCAACCTTATTTTATCCTCAGATCGAAGTCCCTGTCCTCTTCCAGATGTATTGAACTTCTTAGGTGGTGCAACATTCTATTTTTTACTCTTATCCTGAGGTATTTCTTACTTCTTGTCCCATTTTCCTTTGTTATTATCATTACCTTTCCAGTCCAACTTTGTCTCATATCTACACTTCTATTTCTCATAACAATTCTTTAGCTTCCGAATGGCCTCCTTCAATGATCTAGGCCCATAAAAATCAATCCTATCTTTAAATGTTATCGGAAACTTACTGATGAATCACTGGATATTTTCCTTCTCCTCCTTAAGGTAAGGCACATATCTCAACAACTCCAAGAACCTTCTAGTGTATTAATCATCAGTCATAGATCCCATCTTTAGTTCATAAAACACTTTTTCCCTATCATCATAGTATCTCTCTGACATATAATTCTTCTGGAATAGTATCTCGAATTCGATCAAAGTCAATTACTCCTGATATATATCCATGAAATTCTTCACATATTCCCACCAAATGTCTTCTTTACCTTTGAGGCCGAATGTAACTATTATGGCTTTCATGTTTTCTGAGTTATCATGCAACCTGAAGAACTTCCTCATACCAAGAAACCATTCTTCTGCATCATGTGATTTATTCATTTACCCATCAAATGTAGGTGGTTTTGATTTCTTAAACTCATTTTGAAAATATACCATGTCACTCCTCTTGTAAGGATGATAATGATGATGATCATGATTCCTGTCAGAACCAAAACTAGAATAGTACCTATGTCTATCACCTCTCCTATCTGGAGTGTCCAAGAACCTGCCATATCATACAGTGTCATCTCTATCCTACCTATGACCACCATGAGCCCTAATTCCATATGCCCCATTATTCTATCCTCATGTCCATAGCTGATTTGAAGTGGTCCCTGTCGCTGCAACTCTGAAAAACTCTGAAGTATCACTGCATTAACTTCTACTTGTTTTTCTCGTGCTTGCATGATTATGTCATTATATTATTTACAACTCCTTATTTCTTCCTTAAAACTTCTCAATGTGTCTGATAAGTTAGAAGAGTGCCCAAAACCATGTTGCTCATATGATTCATAGGGATAATATTTGTAGTCTACCATATTGCTAGTAATATTTGATCTCTTTCCCGTAAGGCATCGTATATAAGCTAAACGAAATCACAATAAACCAACATACCTTAGCATAATTAGGGGAGGATATCTCATCTGCAAGATCAACCAATTAGCGTAATACATGTATAGACATAATAATAACAACATATAGACATGTAACACATAATTATATCAACACATAAACACCATTTTAACTAGAGTCCAATCATAAATTCATGACCATATCAACCACACATACCATGACCTCACGCATCACAAAAAAAACCATACTAATGTACCCTGACAATACGTAAGCACTTGACACCTACAAACAACACATAATCAATCATACACTCATGAATTATTATTTTTCACAACAACACCATCAACTCTCCCATGGAGACATCACTGCAACCATTACCAACACCTTGCATATGAAACAAGCACATAGAAAAAAATCATAAGAAAAAAAATATGCAGTTGACATAAACGCATGACCAACACACCTCCCATCCGGTCCGAGGGGAAAACCATGCTCTGATATCACTTTGTAACATCCTCCTCCCACATCTACCCAAGTAAACAACCAACCAGGGTAAACATGTGACAAAGAGTTACTATGATCTAATTAAGCCGCCTAGGTCACCTTAAGGAATTGGAATTGACACCACACAACAAAAAAAACCTTATGCACATGATATAGGACAACCAAGAGCCATACCAACCTTCTAGAAGGCCAGCCCCTGGCCCAACCTGACCTTTTCATGCATCAATCCCCTAGTCGCGTCCTTGACATGGGCAAGAGTGCGACTGGAAGCCTCCAGTGGCATGCACATCATCGATATACATGTGACTAGGGACTTTTTCCAGTAGTTATGAGTTTTCAACCCTAATTTATGTGCCACTTTTAAGGCCCAAAGCCCAGGTTCTTTCCCAGAACTCCATGAAACTTTCAGAACCGAAATACAATAGCGAAATAATAGTGTAAAATAAACCACTTGAACTAGGACTTAACTGGACCCATACTAGCCATGATAGGAATTTCGTCAAGCATGTCATAAATATGTTTTCTACAGAGTTAAAAAATAGATCTAAGCATGGGTCTCATAATTATCTGAGAATCACTTAGAAGCATTGTTTCCTCATGACATTAACTGCATTATCATTTATTTGGTCATAGATACATTTTTCATTCATTTACAAATCACAACATGATGAGAGCAATACATCATCATTGATATAGAACTCATTCATAACCAACATATAAACAAAAAAAAAGGACAAGAATATAATAGCCATATAAGCCACATAATAACAAGCATATTTACCCATCAATATAAGAGGAAAATATATCTTATTTCCATAAGAAAAATGAAAAAAAGTCTGGGACTTCCACGTTCCAACGGACCATAGACATGGTTGAGCCAAATATCTCTTCAGCCAGTCATCTCTGTGCCATATTCCAAGCATGAATGTGGGATCTCATAATATTCATAAATCAAAACCAAACTAGGGCTTCCATAGGCAAAACCACCTCAACCCTAAACCAGTGAGTCCACCTCATAGTCAGACATCACAGACATCACCAAATTGGTCTCCACCCAAGTTGTCCAGGGCTCTAGAGCATTTGTTCCATCTAGAGCTTCTAGGAATAGTAACTCAACCCACAAATACCACCGAGCTTCCAAAGAATTTGTCCAACCAAGGCTTCCAAGACTAGAAACTCAACCCACCAAGGGATTCCAGAGTGTTTTTCCAACCAAGGCTTCTAGGACTAGTAACTCAACCCAAGATGTTACAGGGCTTCTAGAGCTTTTGGCCAACCAAGGCTTCCAAGAACTAATAACTCAACCCACATCCAAAGGCACATGAGAACAAAAAAAAAAACAATGAAATGAACCCACAACACCATGGCTATCCAGGAAATGGAAGGTCTAGGAAAATCCATTGTCAATCTAGGAAATCCTCCATGCCAATGAGAAATTATAACCAAGAAACCACATGCATATGCCATGCATGCCAAAACTAGTGAGGAAAACATACATGCAACTCGATACCTACAGAAAGAACCCGTTTTAGCTGCTAATCTAGATATATTATTGCGGTTTCCTGCTCTTCCTTTTCCTTATTTCTCTAAAACTCCAACTATGCCACACTCTCCAAGAGTGCTCCAAGAAACTCTAAGTGTTGAAGAGTATGAGAGAGAGAGAGAGAGAATAAAATGAGAGCTCCAAAAATGAACTGAAAAAAGGTTACCAACTGATCCCCGGAAGCCTTTTTATTAATGAGGCCTCTATTTGCTTCAATTTTCCATTATTTTCCTTCATTTTCCTCCTCACATGCAACATGTGACCCTTCACCTCCCTTTTCTCCTATTTTCCATTATTTTCACAAATAGATGCCAACAAATGCCACTTTGACTTTCCAAATCCTTAGCCATTTCCTTTGCCAATTTCCATAGCCATAATAAACCATATGAACACCCACACTAGGACGTTTTTCCAAACATTCAGCTTGGAATACTTGTCCCATGACCTTGGTTATTATTTTTCCTTTATTAATTTTTATTACATGGAATTTTCACCTGGGTTGTTACAATAGCAGAAGGAAAGTTTATGCAATCTTTCAAAAACAAAACCCAATATATAAATATATCTAGTTTTTCAACAATAAATCCTATCATAGCTCAATGATAATTTCGCATGAACTTGTTGGTTTTTTTTTAATATCTAATTTGTAAACTTTTATAGATACTCCACTAGAAAACTCATCACAATAGAGCTTATATTATGAAAAAATCCTTTACTATGTACGCTTATTTCCTTAGATCTTATAATTTATGAAAACTAGCTTATTGCTCAACTTTATGAAAGATAACTAAAATACAAAAATGAAAGAACAAGGAAATAAAGACACCATCCACACAATGAACACAATATGTATCATAAGAAACCCAAACTAGAGAAAAACCAACTAGAAGGTGATGCCTATGCTCTTCTCTCTTTTTCTTCAATTATGAAATGCAAGTAAAAATAAAGGGGGGACTCACCAAGGAGTTACCTTTGACATTGTTTACTGAATGGTTACTACAAAATATTCTCCCTACTCTTTTACACTCTCAGATCCTGCTCCTATATGCATTGCTGATCTGAAAATGAATGCTAGTTATTGTTGTGCTAGTTTCATTTCAGATATAAAATTTTATTTTCTTTGTTTTACTTATCCTTCATGAGTTTGTTTATGAGCATGTTATTGGCAAACAATGTACTTAGTGAAATTATGAGTTTTTCATAAGCTTAAAAATCATAATTCTAAATGACAGAACAAAAGAAATATTAAACACAACAAACAAACATAATGGATCTTAACATAGAAATTTTTGATAAAGGAGTTCACCCCTCCTGGGCTACATCTCCTTGGTCTAGCTTCAGATCTGCATAACCCTGCAGTCAAATGATCAAACTCAAGGAGGGTGATTTTCCAAAGTTGTAGATTTGGAAATTCCTTTTTGGGTTATCTTGGGTTACCATCACATTGGCTAGATCTTGAATCTTGGCATCATCAGAGCTCCTGAGCTCCCTAGATCTGCATTTCCTTTTGCAGCATTTTCATGTATATCAGCAGCAGAAGAGATAACACAGTATTGCTTCTGTAAGCTCACTAGTTACACAATGATAGTTGCATCACCATTGTAGGGTGATTCTAGGCGATCTCTTGGGTTAGATCTACTCATATTTTGTACATTGTGTAACTGATTCATATCCATATAATATAATGGCTCAGCTTCTCTGTATATTCTGGTGTTGTCTTTAGATTTATTTTTTACTTAGTTTTAGTTCTTATATTTTGTTTCAATATTACTGCATTCTCCCTTTTGGGATATTACAGTGGTATCGAAGCATGATCTTTGGCTCAACTTGTGGACACTTCATATTTTGCATCAAAAGAAGAAGCAAATAGATGAGATCTATCATGAATGAGTATTTTTTCATCCCTCTCTTTAGATCCAAGCAAGATCTCTCCAAGGAGGTCTATCAAATGAAGAGAGAAATGAAAAGGAAGGATCCAAGAAGAAGATTTGATGAGGAAGGTCCAAGAACTTCCTATCAACAGAAAATAAAACCGGAGAATCATAGATCTCCTCATAGATCTACTATGCCCACTTCCTTTGAAGAAGGTAATAGGTATATAAATGAAGAAAGAAGAGAACCTGAGACTCATGAGACATTCAGTCTATATCTGGAAGAGTACAAAGCACAATCTATAGCCTTCAAAGAGAGTCTAACTCTCCAATAATTCTTTGAACTCAAAGAAGAAAGAAGATCCTATAGCAACAATAGAAGGAAGAGGCACAATAGAATTTATTTGCCTAGATTTGATGGATCTTCCTCAAGCATTGTTAAGGCTTGGAGGGAAGAGTTAGATACATTTTCATGCTACATCCCGTGGATAAAAAAGAGGCTATCTAAATTGCAGCACTTCATCTCTTAGGTGAAGCCAATGATTGGTGGTTTAGTCACATGGAGCATGAAAAGGTGACTAAGTATTCAGATTTATTTCACATTTGGGGAATAAGTTTGATGTGAAGAAGACAGAGATGGGCCACAAAGAGACATTTCCTGAGGAAACAAAGGAGGATGTAGTTCTTGTCACTTTGGACAAGAGGTCACTACATTCACCACCAGCCGCAGAAGTACTTGCATATAGAGAAGAGACACTTGCAACCTTGCAAGATAGTCTTGAGCTCTTGACACATATATTCCCATGCATGATTCAGGAGATGCATGAGGAAGAGGAAGATTCCAGCGCTGGTACATTGGTAGAAGAGCAGCCATCTCTCTTACCAGAAGTTGGAGACATCATTGTCCTAGTTGGAGGAACTCTTGTGTTCTGGCAAGAGGTTCCCACACATCAG
This sequence comes from Pinus albicaulis, assembly GCA_034641835.2. Classification (NCBI taxonomy): domain Eukaryota; kingdom Viridiplantae; phylum Streptophyta; class Pinopsida; order Pinales; family Pinaceae; genus Pinus; species Pinus albicaulis. The sequence continues at coordinate 1,196,622,384 of CM076584.1, read as the reverse complement.
TTGATCCAAGGTATGCATACACATTCATCACCTATTTTTTCAGTAGAATTTATTGAAACTTATGGGGACATGCCATTAGGGCCATTGCATAACCAAGGGTTAAAACAAAATGATGATTTGAAGCAGCAACATATCACATCGCATAGGACCCTTGATCTAATCAAGGAGGAGATGAAAAGCTATCCCAGTTTGTCATGGATGGACTACATTCAACCTTTTAAGTTGAAGTGTAGAGTTTCAAAAGAAGGGATGAGCATGATCCTATTTACAATGACTGGTTATGAGATCATTATAGTACCTTGCTTTGAGACAACATATGTATTACCCTGCAGATATACAACGCTGTCACTTAGTAGCAGTGATAATGAAGAGGTCCCATTATTCTTAGAGCATTCTGAAGGTAGCTTCACTCCTGAAGCAATGGAGGTTAAGATGATAAATGGTAGACATCTTGAGATGAGAAATATTCTCCTTTATTGATGGCACTTTCTCAATGAGAATCTCACAGCTCAAAGAGATACTTATACCTGCAGTAGATCCAGAACCTCATTGGTTTTGGAAGTTCATGGATGAGAAGAAGGTCTCATTAAGATATCTCATTGGAGGTGCACTTCAACATATCATGGGGTGCAAAATTCTTCATCAGTTTGAGGAGGTTGGTGTCCTACAATGGGAGGATACCAATTTTTTGCCGAATGAGATCCATCATCCACATTGGGATGAATGGTTGATGATATGGAGAAAAGGGTTTCCAAACCACTTGAAAATCTATGATACAGGGAAGCAAGAAGCATGGTTGCACTGGTTGCTCTTGGGTGAGTATGGCTACCACTCTATGAGTCATAATTTTTTTATTCATGCCTTACACATCACTAGAAGAATGCTGAAGAAGAAGGCATGGTTACTTTGGTTGTTGATGAGAGAGTTTGGACATCGAATGTTATATCTTATGTCCATGTATTTACTCTTGTTTTGGACATGTCTCATGTATTTTCATGTATTTTTGTTTGGGATGTATCTCATGTTCTGTATGTACTTGGGTTTGGGAGGAAGCATAACTCTCACATGATGTGGCATAAGGGGGATTGTTTGTATTATGATGATAAGACATCTCACATGTCCGTTACTATATTGTTGCTCCATGACTTTCATCATGATAATGCAAGGAGGCAGCAAGAATCCTTGTTTCTATGGTTACTATTGGGAGAGTATGGGCTGAATCCTTCCCATACATTGCATGACATTTTTAGAGGATGGTAACAGGAGGCCTTACAACGTTGGCTTCTGTTGGGTGATTATGGTCATTGTACATGGTATGATGATGATATGATAGGGAAACAAGATGCCTTATTAAGATGGCTTCTCCTGAGAGAATATGACCACTACATTTGGTACAATGATGATGTGGTATGGCAGCAAGAGGAATTTCTGAGATGGCTTCTATTGAGAGAGTATGGCTCTCATATTCTCATTGATGATTTGGCATGGCAACAAGAAGCATTGTTGTGGTGGCTTCTTTTGAGAGAGTATGGCTCTCTTACTTGTTTTCATGATGATCTAGCATGGCAGCAGAAGGCTTTGCTGTGTTGGTTGTTATTAGGAGAATATGGTTTGACATTGTTCATGTTTTCCCATATGTCTCTACTTCTTGTTTTTCACTATGATGATGTGATTTTTGATTCCTATATGGCCAACATGGCTAATGATGAGGTGTTACACAGTAATTTGTCACCGTCCCTGCAATTCCCATCTCGCCCATTGGAGGGTCATTTCTGTGACCAATAAGCAGTTTCATGCCTTGCAAATACCATCATTGCATCCCTTTCCATGAGGACAACATTTCTTCTGTTGATCATTTCCTGAGCAGACCCCTAAAAACACATGTTTTTGCCTTGGCGCTGGTAGCCCGTTATGTACTTGCGCCAATGGGGGAAAATTAACACTGAGCCCGCGCCAATTGGCGCTCTGTCCCAGTTAAGCACCCACACCAATCTGCTTTTGGAAAGTTTTTTTTTAAAAAGAGGCGAAGTTTCGATTACAACAACTTTGTGGATGAGTCATCAGGAGTGGTTTCGCCTGAATAACCACGGCCTTCCTCCTTTGGCCTCTTGTTTCCACCTTATGGGGAACCTCCCAAGGGATAAGGCCTTCCTTCCACTATTGTAGGGATCCCAACCTCCTCCTCTCCTCTATAAATATAGCCTTCATCCATTGATGAAGGGGCTGAAGGGCTGAATGGCTGAATAGCTAGTGCCAGAATCTCCAAGTTCCCAAGAGATTTTACATCCTTATGTTGCAAGAGCCTTCTTGATTCCCTTAAGGCCAAATCCAAGCAAGGAGACTATTGCCAAGTATCCGGAGAGAGAGGCTTGTCCCATCCCTGATAGGATTTATCGATACATGTTGTGCTGACGACCCGCTAAAGGAGAGTGATGCGTCGAAGCTATGGTTGTATTCTTCTTTTGACTCTTTAATGATAAGCGACTATCGGTTATGGTTCCACTCTTGTTCTTGATCATGTTCATGAGTTATGTCCTCTTCAACTGACATATAGTTGTATGTACTGGATTTTATGCTTGCGTTTGTGTCGTTTCTTGCATGTGCAGGTGTCCGATCACGGAGATAGTGAGGATTGTGATTTTCCAGGGCAAAGGAACAGGAGCACCACCTCTTCTACAAACGACATCGTTGGATTCTAGGTAAGCCTTCCTCGCAAGTCAGTTTATTTACGATTAGGAACCTGCACTATAGCGTGTTTGATTGTTGCTAGACCCGATCTGGGCTAGTAGGGATCGCCTCTGTCCGCAGAGGGGATTTACCTCCTCAACAATTTGGCGACTCCACTGGGGACTTAACTTGTTGTTTGATTTGTAAACTATAGACGGAGCCTGAAGCACAGCCAGATAGCCTTCGAAACGCTTTTGCTCTGCATTAGCGGAGTATATCAACGCTGCTTCAGTCAATCTCCGGTTTGGTTTACAGACTGAACAACTTGGAGTATTGTCTTCTCTTTTCGGTCAATTTCTTGGCCTTGCTTGCTTGATTGGCTCTTTTTGTGTTTTGGCTTTTGGCTCAGCCCCAGAGGATCAGATCTGACCTCTGCTTTTCCGAATTTTCACCTTTTAATGGTTGGCTTGATTGGCGCGGTTTCTAGCCTGACAGTCGCGCCAATTGGCGCAGGTTGCCAGTTCATCACTCGCGCCATCCCCTGTCTGGCGCGGATTACAGCCAGACAGTCGCGCCATTTCCTGTAGGTGGTAGGGTTACCCTTGTTCGGAAGTTTCTTTTGGTCAGTACTTTGCTTCTGGGTTTGTTTTAGATTCTTCTTGAAGTGGTGAGTCTGGTCTTGGTTGGGAGAAATTCTTTGTTTTTTCATTTTCAGGAATTGGCGCTTGTTGTCAGTTAGCAACCCGCGCCAATTGGCCATTGGCGCTAGTTGTCAATGTACAAGTCGCGCCAGTTGGCGCTAGTTGTCAATGTACAAGTCGAGCCAATTTCAGGATGTATGAAAATTGAGACTTTTTCCCTAAATCCTTCACCAGTGTGTCTTTCCCTTCCGGTCTTTTCCTTGTATGAGCATAGATTACATTGCTCATTGTTTGGGATGTCTTCTTTCCATGATTGTTTGATGTAAAAGGGAATGAATGCCTTGTTTTGATCTCTTGCTTTGGAAGTCCTCTTTGTGTTTGACCTCATATGTTTTGTCACCTTTTGAGGGATTTCATTACAAAGTGTTTGAAACAACGATTGCATTCTTAGTGTTTGTTTACATCTCTTTTGCATTCATCCTTCATTAAGGAGATTTGCGTTCTTTTAGTTTTCGTCTCATAGTTTGCTTTTCGTTAAAATGCATTAGATCACATTGCATTGAAAAGTATTTTTGAGATTTATCATTGAACTTAGATCACATTGTTTAATGATTGAAAGCTAAAAATCGCATTGAGTGCATTCTCCTTCATTAAAAGCATGCATTAAGTAGATTCTCATTTCATCAAAAAATGCATTGAGTGCATTCTTATCATTTGAAAAGAAAAGGAAATTGTGCATAGATTACAATTGCATAGTTTTCGGAAAAGAGGATTTTGCATAGATTACATTGCATTATTCGCATCGTTGAATGTTTGAAATTACTTTTGGATAGTGAAAGTCATCTAGTTTGGAAAAATTTCATTTACAGTGTTGTTGTTTGTTGCATCATTGTTTGAAGCTCTTCCCTTAACTAGATAGCATTCATCGAATTGAAAGTTTTCTTTTCTCATATAGCTGCATACAGGAGATTGTCATATGACATACGGTAGGGCCTTGAAACCGAAACATAATTGAAGATCAACCATAAAATTTCCTCAATTTACCTATGGAAGCATTGAAACATTAACAAACATTTAGAGGTCTAGGTTAGAGACGTGTTTCGGCGTCGTTAAACCTAGTAGCTGTCATTCGCCTCTTGGCTTTAGACAGCACTAGTACGGACTTGTGCTCCCCGTACCGTCGCGTATATAAAGGGAAACCCCACTAGGTTTCTATCCTTTATCCATAGGAAGTCGAGTCTACCGCCCTATACCCGTGATACACCAGACACAACATTCGGGGAGATTTCCTGCACGTACGTTAAGTCCTTGGTTGATTTCTCTTTCATTTTGAAACCAAGGTGTATATTGCAGTTCACGGTTATTTGGTACACCCTTTGCCTAGTATTCCTGAGTAGTCATTTGATCTTTTCTGACTCTTTAAATTTGAAAAGATCATCAAGCGCTTGTCCTTTCACGCTTGTTTCCAATCTGAAAGTGATAGAGTCACCTTTTTCCTATTTCTCGACTCTTAAAAGATGAAACGGTAGAGTTTTGTTTCAATGTTTTAAAAATTAACTGCCCACGAAATATTCCTGGTTAAAGTTAGTTTCCTTAGGGTGTTGTTCTCAAGATCGTTTCTGATGGCAACTTTTCCGGAGTTCACCAACCAAGGAATCCCCTCCGATGGGAATCCTAGTCCTTTTCCTCCTTTTGGAAATGTTGGTGCTCCTTATATGGCAACGTTGTCCCTTCCTGGGTTAACTGTTGGGTTGCCTGTTTGGTTGTTTTCAACCTCCGTGGTCCCGAATGTCTCCGCTACTGTTCAATCAGTTCCTCCGCCTGAATAACATCATGTTGATTCTAAGGTGGACCTCTCCCCTTCTTCGCCTGTTTCTGCGTCCTCCTCTTCTACTTCGCCTGGTGAAAGTCTGGATTCAAGTAACCAGGTGGCTAAGAAGAAGAAGAAGAAGACAAAGAAGAAGAAGTCCCATAAAAGAGAGGCTAAAGCTGCCGCTACCGCTTCTGAAAATTTTCCTCGTGATAAACCTTCCAACCCTCCGAGGAAAGTCAAGTTCCCTTGCATGTTGTGCATGGGAGACCATCTTCTTCGAGATTGCCCTGGCATTCCCAAAGTGCTTGAAGTATGGTCCAACGGTCATCTGCCGTTGCCTTTGGCTTCCCGGAGTCAGGTTGGGGGCACGTCTTCAGTTGCTGCTGGTAAGGATCTTAAGAGGTAGGGTAAGATTACCAATCCCTGTAAGTTGTGTGAATGGCACCATGCCATTCACCTTTGTCCGTATATGGATGAAGCCAAACGAGTTTTGGACAACTCGGTTGTTTCTGCATCGTGCCTTCCAGCTGGTTACAAGCAGCTTTCTGTGAGTCCTTCACCAGTTGATTCCTCGATTGGTCAAGATTCATCCTTGGTCGATCCCGCTCCCTCAGAAATTCAAATTCAGGAATCCATCCCTGACCAACCATTGGTCGTGGGATCAGTTGAACTGGCCCCGTCTACGGTGCACCAGGTCTTTTCCGTGGAGAGTGGATCTCACACCCTTAGGTTCTTCTTGTTTCTTCAGATTCCTTGGACTTGGAGAAATATTCTCCTGTCCCTATACCTCAAGAAGCTGCTCCTCCGCCTCCCATGATGGGGGTCCTGGAGGATTCCCCTCCCACCTTCAAGATGGAGGTCATGGAGGATGCTTCTTCTTCTTTCGTAACACCAGGGGAAGACCATCTTGGTTCGATGGTAGCCCCTCTGAGTAGTTTGGTCGCTTCCTTTGATTGGAGTCGATTTGCAGGATACCGCCTTCCGTCTTATGTGCCTTTCGAGATCACAGTACAGGCTTTTGGTCTGGTCATACCCAGCACCATTATAGACGAAGGCGCGTCTGTTAGTATTCTATCCTGAACTACTTGGCAAGCTTTTGGCTCGCCGCCACTGGCGCCTGTTACGCAGAATCTGTTGGCATTCAACAGAAGAACGAGTCAACCGTTGGGGATCCTTCCAAGGTTACATGTTACTTTGGGAGGTAAAACCGTCCATATGGACGTGATGGTTGTTCCAGGCCCCTTGGATTTTAATCTGCTCTTGGGGCGCGATTACACCTATGCCATGGGAGCACTTGTCTCCTCCCTTTTTCGTGTGGTCTGTTTTCCACATGAAGGACAGATCGTGACCATTGATTAGCTTGCGTTCTTCGGTCCTGATGTGGCAGCTGGTCCGCCATCATCCCCTCCTGGTTTTTATCCACCCGTTGTATCTTCCCCACCATAGGTCAACTATGTGGCTACCTACCCCGTGCCTGTACCCAGTGATAGTGCTATTGTGCATTAGGTGCCGGGGGCATTGGGTCCTGACTTCTAGGATGTTTCCCTTCCATCGGGAGTGAAAATATTGGAAGCGATGACTTCTTGTTCATTATGATGAGGTCGGTTGGAGCATAGTTCCTTGTCTTGTGTCCAACTCCTTAAAAAATGAAACAAGGTCGTCGGAGCATGGTTCTTTTCCTGTGTCAAGCTCCTTAAAAAATGAAACCAGGTTGTCGGAGCAGAGTTCCTTGTCTTGTGCCAAGCTCCTTAAACCATGAAACAAGGTGTCCTGAGGATAGTTCTTTTCATGTGTCAACCTCGTTAAAACAATGAAACATGTTCCTGTTCAATTTGAGTCTTTGATAATTTCTCGTAAAATACCAGTCGAGTATTTTGATCTCGTAATTCGAACCTTCACTCCATCTGCCGTTCATATGAAATGAAGCTTGGGGGGAATGTACCTCGAATTGAGTCACCATGCTGGGGGCATGCTCACTTTTTCAAGCATATTTTGTTTCCGTTTCAAGCTTGTGTAAAAATGAAACCAACTTCAAGCAGAGTTTTCAGATTTCAAGCTTGTGTAAAAATGAAACCTTTCCCATCTTACCTCTTGTGATTTCCATTTTATCAGCTTGTTTTTTCCAGATGAGCCTTGATTTTCTCACTCCATCATCACTATCTGATTGGCCGATCATATGCCTTCACTTGGTTGTTTTACCCGTTCCTGAGGAACCGTTGCAATGAGTGGTCTTGTTAGCCAGCCTCTTGACCTTTAGTTGTTTTGAGCAGTTCCACCATTACCGGAACCAGTTGCTACCCTTTATACCACTCGTTCCTCCAGGTGGAGTCATCTTTCAGCTCTTTTCTGACTCTCTAAACATGAAAAGATTGCCGAGGCCCTTTTCGTTTTGATCTCGTTAAAGTGGACACGAATCGGCATCTACCCAGTATACGTTTACCCCTTTTTCGGGCTGGGATGGATTATTTACGAAAAAGGAATACCCTAGCTGATCGCGACTAGGAGGTTTTCTCAGATATTGTTTTCTACCTTTTCGGGTCTGAGGAACTATTTACGAAAAGGGACTGTTGGAGTTTACTTTTCCGCAGTCTTTTCAAACTCTCTAAATATGAAAAGACGCCGAGTTCTTCCTTTGTCAGACTCATTAAACCTTGATGACATCGGGTTCAGTCGAAATGATGTTACTCGAGCCTCTCCTTCCTAGGGCTCGTTAAATGTACTAGGATGGATTCGTCCGAAGGACGGATTTATATGACAAGCATATGGTATCCTCTTCAAGATTGTGTAAAAATAAAGAGGTAATCACCGAAATGGTGGGGAAAATGGAACCAGCATCATTGTCGTGTCAGCAGTATGTCGCTCTTGAACATGGAACTTGTCTGCATTTGTGTCGGGTTGGGGATATCTCATCTTGTTTTTCGCTTGCCTCCGTGGGTTTGGGTAATCCCTTTTGACCTCTCATCTGCTCGTTGCCTCGTCGTAATGACCTTTGATATTTTGATGTCAAATACTGCCAAATCCACTGTCGTGCCGCCAATATGTTCAAGAGAAGTTGACCTCTGCAAATATCAACCTCCCTCTGATTATCATCTGATCGTGATTCACAAAAAAAAATTATGTTTCTCTGTCTCGTGGCGATGATGTGGGAAACACTATGGCCCACCTTCGATCAAGGTCACTTCCTGTCGACTCCAGATCATTATCCGGGAAGCTGATCTAGAGACTCCCTTCAGGTGCCTTGGAGCCTGCATGCCTCAATGGCAGGTTCTTCGCATTCGACATGAGGTTTTTTTCATTGGCCTCCGATCGAGTGATTCTATGGGTGTTCGATGCCAGCTCATTGATTCACATGCTGTAGATTGTACCTATAGTAACTTGAGAGCCATTGTCATTATTGGTGGTTCCTCTCGCGTCTGTTAACAGATTTCATCATTGGCTGGTAATTAGACGATGTTCTTGCATGTTCGACTTCAGCTCACATATTCGCATGCTTGAACTTGTACTTTGTTCGGGTCGAGATGGAGCGCAAGACCCTGGATTGTGTCTGTTGTAATCCAGGCTGCGATATTGTGGATTATTATGATTATTTACATGACTCACTGATTGGATGGCTGCAACCATGCCTGAGTCTATTTATCGATCCTCACTGGATGGTTGCGTCCATACCTTGGATATAGATTATTGTATACTCTGTTATGGTTGGCTGCGCCCATACCACGCATATATATCATGTATCTGAGACATCAGTTGTACTTCGTTTCGCAGGTTTTTCGATGGCAGTGTCTTCAGTCGGCATGTTCTCGTAAAGCATTTCACCCCTCTCTCTCTCTCGGGCCTCATGCTTTAGGGGGCATCTGTTACACAGTAATTTGTCATCGTCCCTGCAATTCCCATCTCACCATTGGAGGGTCGTTTCTGTGACCAATAAGCAGTGTCATGCCTTGCAAATACCATCATTGCATCCCTTTCCATGAGGACAACATTTCTTCTGTTGATCATTTCCTGAGTAGACCCCTAAAAACACCTGTTTTTGCCTTGGCGCTGGTAGCCCGTTATGTACTCGTGCCAATGGGGGAAAATTAACAGTGAGCCTGCGCCAATTGGCGCTCTATCCCAGTTAAGCACCCGCGCCAATCTTCTTTTGGAAAGTTTTTTTTTAAAAAGAGGCGAAGTTTCGATTACAACAACTTCGTGGATGAGTCATCAGGAGTGGTTTCGCCTGAATAACCACGGCCTTCCTCCTTTGGCCTCTTGTTTCCACCTTATGGGGAACCTCCCAAGGGATAAGGCCTCCCTTCCACTATTGTAGGGATCCCAACTTCCTCCTCTCCTCTATAAATATAGCCTTCATCCATTAATGAAGGGGCTGAAGGGCTGAATGGCTGAATAGCTAGTGCCAGAATCTCCAAGTTCCCAAGAGCTTTTACATCCTTATGCTGCAAGAGCCTTCTTGATTCCCTTAAGGCCAAATCCAAGCAAGGAGAATATTGCCAATTATCCGGAGAGAGAGGCTTGTCCCATCCATGACAGGCTTTATCGAGATATGTTGTGCTGACGACCCGCTAAAGGAGAGTGCTGCGTCGAAGCTATGGTTGTATTCTTCTTTTGACTCTTTAATGATAAGCGACTATCGGTTATGGTTCCACTCTTGTTCTTGATCATGTTCATGAGTTATGTCCTCTTCGACTGACATATAGTTGTATGTACTGGATTTTATGCTTGCGTTTGTGTTGTTTCTTGCATTTGCAGGTGTCCGATCACGGAGATCGTGAGGATTTTGATTTGCCAGGGCAAAGGAACGGGAGCACCACCTCTTCTACAAACGACAGCATTGGATTCCAGGTAAGCCTTCCTCGCAATTTGGTTTATTTACGATTAGGAACCTGCACTATAGCGTGTTTGATTGTTGCTAGACCCGATCTGGGCTAGTAGGGATCGCCTCTGTCTGCAGAGGGGATTTACCTCCTCAACATGAGGGCATTTATATATGTAATCTACTCTATGTATCATGGGTTGGAGATATAGTTCATGAGTTGGGACTTTCCACTTTTGGAATGAACCATTTCATATTATGTATCTCATGTGTAGAGGAGACATTTGGTCATCATATGGTTTCCACTTGGAGATTCATTGATGAGGATGGGTATATAACTTTTCAGTTGGAGGCCATTCTAGAAATTCTAGAGAGGCAGATTTGGAGCTAGACATGCATGACACATTGTGATAGATGGGAAGGCCTTCCACGTGAGGATGCTATTTGGAGGGAGGATGTTCGCTGTAGCACCCACTTTTGCAGTTGCTTGAGGAAAAGCAACATTTTTCCGGGGAGGGCTGTACTATTCCCAAATTTTCACATGATATTATGAATATTAGAGTTCTTAATAAACCTACTTAATTAAGTAAATAAAAGGGTGGAGGGACCCATAATCCTCAAGATGAATAAATATCCAATTTTTATGTGTGAATGTGGATTATTAAGCCTAGATCTACATAATGAGGTAGTGGAACCACTACTAATGTGAATGGAATTGGAGATCATGTCTCATTAATGAGATATATCATTGAGGTTGAAGCAGTCAACTAAGATCATGGAAGGAATCTAATGAAAGATCATAGATCATTCATGTTGAAGTGATTGAGGAAGTTGTGCAATTAATGCACACATGATGGAGAGGGTGTACAATGCACCTAGACATGATGGATGACTTGGAGAGACAACGCAGTCAAACATGGAGGATCATGTCCACATGCACAATGCAGTTTAGATGAGGGCCAAGGCATGGGAAGGATCATAAAATATATAAAGGAGATGAAGACAAAAAAGGAAAAAAGTCTATTGATTATATATTTTGAGGTCTGTTTAGATCTGGAATTGTCATGTGACATTCCATGCTTTCTTGGGCTATTTAGCAAAGATTGCAAGTGTTGTTTAGCACAGGGTGTTCCTGGTCGGGAATCCCTCCTCTTTCATTGAGTGATCTCTTGGAAGAGGTTTGTACTTAATTCTACATTAGGAATTGGTTCCACTTATATTTTCCATCATCTGCAAAGCATATACCTTAAGGAATTACGCAATTTCTGAAGATCAGTTTGGAAGGTGGAGGTTGTCTTCAGTATTTCAGCTGAAGAACTGGTGTAGGATTATTCCTATCACCTTGGGCTTGAATATCAGCATTCCCAAGGCTTCATTTTAGATCTGGCATTAGGCCAAGAGTTATTGACCTCATAGAAGCAGTAATTCCATCTAGAATTACCCTGTCCATCATTGCAGATCCAGAGGAGGAAGGAAGTTGCTAGCATTTCAGCTAGTAATTCTATGAGGCATCATCCCCTCACCTTGCCATCAATATTTCCATCAGCCTAGAGTCTATTACAACATATTTCAGCAGGCATAGAGAGCCTCTCCCTCCTTTACAGTGCAATTTTTATGAGTAGTTGTGTAGCAACAGCTGCAATCATCATTGGAGGATTGAGGAGCTAGATCTAGAGCTTCTAGCTTGTGGATCTAGAGAAGGGATCAACCCTTCAAGTTTAGATATGATCTTGTGACATATTTCAGCCATCTATTTGTCAGATCTAGCTTTAGATCTACATAACCCTGTAGTCAAAGGATCAAACTCAAGGAGGGTGATTTTCCAAAGTTGTAGATCTGGAAAAACCTTTCTGGGTTATCTTGGGTTCCCATCACATTGGCTAGATCTTGAATATTGGCATCATCAAAGCTCCTAAGATCCCTAGATCTGCATTTCCTTTTGCAGCATTTTCATGTATATCTACAACAGAAGGGACAACGCAGTATTGCTTCTGTAATCTCACCAGTTACGCAGTGCTAGTTGCAGCACCATTTTAGGGTGATTATAGGCCATCTCTTGGGCTAGATATACTCATCTTTTGTACATTGTGTAACTGATTCATCTCCATATAATAAAATGGCTCATTTTCTCAATATATTCTGATGTTGTATTTAGATTTATTGTTTAGTTAGTTGTAGTTCTTATATTGTGTTTCAGTATTACTGCATTCTCCCTTTTGGGATATTACAAAAATGTTTTTCACTTCTCCTTTGATGGCCTTTTTACAATGCATAAGATTACACATATTGATGATATTTTCAACTACGACAAAGAAACAATCATGTCCCTTAATTATGGGTGTTGGAAAAATACCAAAAAAATACACAAAAATGCTTTCCCAAGGTTGAGTGGGTATGGATATGTGATGGTATAAACCTTTCTTTATATTATTGGGTTTGTTGGCATAACAGGGTATGCACCCTCAATTAAACTGAAGTACATGTTCTTTCATTATAAGTCAATATACATACATTTGTAAGTTGGAAATTATCTTCCCAACACTAAATGTCTTGTACCCTTGGATGTGTGAGACTATTTGATAAGCCACAATATTTCACTTTAGGGTCATAAAGCTTATCTAAATTGTAAAGAAACTCATTATAGATACGATAGGCAGACTTAATACTAGATTCTTCTACAAAAATTTGGTCCAATAGTTGTTGAAACACTTCTTTAAAGCAAATATTTTAATTCTTAATATTTTGTGTATGTCACTTTGTATGCATCATGGATAAAAATATCCATGTACATAACAGTTCCCAAAGTTGTAATCTAGTATTTCTTTGGAATTGAAAGCATGTATGCCAACTTGTTAGTGCTTTCCTTCTTATATTTGATGATTAGATGAAACTGATATGAAAATCCCATATACTTGTAATGTTTGGTTTGTTGAAGATTAATTTGGTCTTGTAAATATTGCAATGGCTAGTGATCAGTGTGGATGATTGTTTCCTTACCCGACGTATAGTGCTTCCACTTCTTAATAGATTGAACGAGGGTATAGAATTCCTTATCATACATAGGGTAGTTCATGGCTCCCCCATGAAACATCTCAAAATCATGACATATTGGCTTACCCTATTGCTTCAAAGCCCCTCCCATAGCTGATTTGAATGGATTATGTCAGTGTTGCCGTGCTAATTACTCATTCAAATAAAAAATTCAATGTCTTATGTGTGCTTAAGAGTTTAGGTTATTTTTTAAATTATCAAGTCTCATGAGTGTTTTTCATGTCAATTTAGTGCGAAATTTAACATAAAAACAAAAGTTGAACAACAGAAAATAAAGTACATAACATCACCATACATAACATTAACACAGGTATTTGATGGAGTTCACCCCTCCTGGGCTACATCTCCTTGGTCCAACTTCCATGGCTCAACCCTCTATATTATGGTCAAATTGTCAAATTGACCTATTTACAATGCTCCTTTGCTCCTGTAACCTGCTCCAGTGAGTCCATAATGGCTCAAAATGGTTATCTAGCCTCTTTCTGAGCCTAAATTCGTTGAAAATTGCAAACTTTATGGCCTTTTCAATTTTCCCCACTATTTGAGGCCCTAAATTAGCTAACTGTAGCTAGAAATGGCAGTTTTGGCCAAATCCAGAGGTCTTCCAGTTAAAATGTCATTAAGTTTAAGTGGATTTAGAGCACTAATTAAGCATATTTTAAGTGCTAATTGCGCACTTAAGTTAATTTGCACTAAATTTCAGATTAGGCACATTAAAAATGGATTAATGTTAAATAAACATGGCTTATGGTTTTAATCTCTGCATTAATGTGGAGCTCTGCTGGTGGTGGGCACATAGGTTCTATGGAATAGGGGTTGGCCCCTGCCTTACCCCTGCTATGAACTTTGGTTAAAATAAATATAATCCAACGCCTATACATGTTAAGACTCATGCGGTATGCGAGACAGTAGACCATGGCGTTGTGTGGTGGGAGGTCACGTGGTTGAACCCTGACGCCTTCGGTTGGACTTTGCACCAAAAATTTTACAAAATATTTCGACCTTGGGGGGGCACATGGCAGCCCCTGGTTGCACCACGTGTCCTCACTGGATTGGTCAGAAATTAACCCGGATTGGTCATAAATTAACCCAATAAGATTACACCATGTCACCCCAAATACGAACTAGTGCCATGCAGGCACTTGGCTACTTCCCATTCGCCTGCAGAAAATGAGAAACAATGACCCTACATAGTAAGCATGCCACGTCAGAAGTACGGATTGCTGATTGGGAATTTGACTGTCATTTTTTTAAAAAAATTTCCTGTTTAGCAAAGCGGACAAAAGTCGTTTTCAAGAGTATACGACGACCATTTTTCATGAAACAAAGTGCGGCAGATTCAAAACGGTGAGCACTACACAGTCGTTCAGGTTTTGAGCCAATATGATAAATTTTATTTTTGAGTATAAAACTGAGCCCATGATTATTCCTCCCCACTGAAAGCTTTTGGACCCCAAAAGATCATATTCAGTTGCTAAACAGGTGAGGGTAAAATTCGCTCACCTTCCCAATTTTAATTCATTTGGCCTTTGAAGGATTTGTTCCTTAAGCCCCACTGGAAGATAATCGACACTTCCTCTTGTCAATGTCCTTGTCCTCATGTCAAGTATGGTGTCTTACTGTAGCTCAACAAAGAGATCTGGAGAAAAATCTTCAATAAATGGCAGCTGGACATTCTCTCCTTGATCTTCAATCAAAGGAGGCTCATATAATATTAAATTTTCAACATTAACAACTGAGTAAATTTGCATGTATGAAGGAAAATAAATCTTGAAGGAATTATTACCAATATTTTCCAGAAATTTTAAAGGACTATAAAATATTGGTTTCAGCTTTTTACCTTCTCCTTGAAGCCTTTCCTTGCTAATGTGAAGCCAAAATTAATCTCCAACTTGAAACTTATGATCCACCCGATGTTTGTCTTGCCTCACCTTGTACTTTCCTCGATTTTTCTCTAGTTTCTCTTGCATTGTTTGACGAATCAACTAAATTTTCTCAATGAATTTATTTTCTTTATAGATGTCGCTATGACCATCGATACCTACATATTTCCCAAAGATGAAATCCAATGGAAAATTTGGCAAGTAACCAAGATATGCGTCAAATGGCGATGTTTGAGTAGAAGAATTTTTTGCACGATTGTAAGCATGCTGAATATATTGCAACTGTTCATCCCACAATTAGGATGTTTGCTGCAATATCCTCTAAGAAGATGAATTACTATTCTATTAACCACCTTGGTCTGAACATTTTTTTGCGGATGAAAGGTTGTACTCTTTCTCAACTTAG
Organism: Pinus albicaulis; assembly: GCA_034641835.2. Taxonomy (NCBI): domain Eukaryota; kingdom Viridiplantae; phylum Streptophyta; class Pinopsida; order Pinales; family Pinaceae; genus Pinus; species Pinus albicaulis. The sequence continues at coordinate 1,196,607,110 of CM076584.1, read as the reverse complement.
TGTCCATGAAGTCCCACAAACTTGACCAAAAATTCCCAACAAATTGTGAATCTCAATCACTTACAATAGATGTAGGCAACTAAAAATGAACCCATACATTTTGAAAGAAAAGATGATTTGTTTGTTCAGCGGTAAGTTTCTTTTTACATGGCATCAAAATACATATTTTTCTTAACCTATCCACACCTACATACAAATAATCATGACTTCTTTTCGACATAGGAAGACCTCATACAAAATCCTTTGAGATACTATCCCATGGACATGAAGGAACTAGAAGTGGTGTGTACAATCTTAACTTCCTATTACTAGGCTTACTAAATGCACACAAAGAACAACCTTTAATAAAACGTGACACACTTTCAATCATATGAGGCCTATAACAATACCTATGAATATTTGCCACTGTTTTTCTTACACCAAAATGTCCTGCAATAAGAGAAGTGTGTGCTTCCCTTATGAAATTCACTCTTTCACCCTGTGGAATACAAAGCTTGCCCACATGATACAACAAGTTATTGTGAACATGATAATATAATTCCTCAACTTGGTGACCTTGAATCAAGTTTGCATAAACATCTTGAAAGTCATTGTCAAATGCATATTGATACAACAGGTTATTGTGAACATGATAATATAATTCCTCAACTTGGTGACCTTGACTCAAGTTTGCATAAACATCTTGAAAGTCATTGTCAAATGCATATTGTTCAATGTAACTTTCATGTAAAACAAAAGTATTCTTTAGTAAAGTTGCTGGATTTATAATAGTCCTAGAAATCATATCAAAAACCTTGTTGTATATACCTTTCTTATACTTGATAACCAAGTGGAATTTTTTCAAGAATCCCATCCATCGAAAGTGCCTTGATTGCTGCAATTTGGTTTGTGATTGCAAGTATTGCAATGGTTGGTGATCGGTGTGAATGATGGTTTCCTTTCCCATCAAATAATGTTTCCATTTCTTCACACTTTGTACCAATGCATATAGCTCCTTGTCATATGTAGGATAATTTATCACTGCACCATTAAAAATTTCTGAATGGAATGAAATAGGCCTACCATGTTGTAAGAGGACTGTGCCCATGGCATAGTCACTTGCATCTGTCTGAATCTCAAAGGGCTGTCTCAAGTACTGTAATGCTAATATTGGAGATGTACTGATCTTTTGCTTCAAAGCATCAAATTATTTTTTCTGATTGCCTCCCCCTTGGAAGAATTTATTAACACTTGTCAATGCATGTAACATAACTGTAATAGTGGAAAAATTAGCAAAGAACTTCCTCCAATACTGTGCTGCCCCTAGAAAACTCCTTACCTCCATGACTGACTTGGGTGTAGGCCAATTCACAATGACCTCAAATTTAGAGGGGTCTATCTTCAGCTCACCTCTTCCAACAATATGTCCCAAATACACTAAAGAATTTTTTCCAAATTCATACTTCGACATCTTTAAAAACAATTGCTCTTTTCTCAAGAAATCAAGCACCTTGTTCACATGCATGACATGTTCTTCTCGTGATTTTCTGAATATCAAAATAAAATCTAAGTAGACAATGACAAACTCATCTAGATCCAAGGACCACAAAATAAAGTTTAAATGATGGTCAGAATGTTCAATGAAGGAAAATAATCTTATACCTAAAAAACAGGGTTTGGTTTCCTGCTTTGTGGAGGTCAACAAAATGGTCATGAAGAACTAAAGCCCATCATCCAAGTTCGACCATGTGAAAATACACTTGGAAAATGATGTAATTTCAAATAGATAAGTTTGTTAGGATAAGGTTGTTAAAGATAGTAATGAAGAGTTTGAATCCTATTTGAAATAGGACTGTCAAGTAGGATAGGTGTCTGTTTGTCATAAATTTGATGTTTGATGGTTATGCATGGTGTCAAGAGTTATAAATTAGATGTATATAGCGTAAGATGAGATCATCTCATGTTGTAAATGGTCTATTAAAGGCCATTGGGAATTACCAAAAGGTTGGACATTTTTGGCAAAACTGGTGCTTATTGTAAAAAGACTGTTTCAGCTAATACAAAGAGCTTCTACTTAACCAACTTGAGATTTAGAAGGGGTTTTTATTGTTTTCTTGTTCTATCAGTGTTTCTTATATATATTTTTTGCAGTGGTGTTCATATATATTACTCAGAACGCCCTGACTTCCTTTATAGGTGAACTGACTGTGTTTTTACATGTTCATGTGCGTGTGACCTATGACTAAAAACTCTGATATGCCTCAACTTCCATTTCAATTAGATTCACTGATTTACTGAAATTTTTTGACTCCATAAGCCTAATGTATACATGTTGATATTATTTTCAATCTACAGGGTTGGAAAATTTATCTGAGCAGACTACTTTTGTAAATCTTTCGATTGACTGATATATATATAGTAACAATACAACTTTTCTTCACCTGAGATTCTTAGTGTATTTCAATGAGTTTTATGTCCTATATTTGAAATGTTTTTCTTCCATAGCCTTGATGTCTCATTACTCAGAATTCATGTATTACATGCTCTGACTTCCTTTGAACTTCAATTTATTGGGATTTTCCTGAATGTATTACTCTTTCATTGAAATATATACAAGCCTCAGCTTCCATAAGAAAAGCCATTGTTATTTTTACCCCTGTCACTGACTCCATAGCCCAATGGTAGCAATCCTTCATCTTTTCAACCTGCAAACATATAAAATCAAGACAAACAATAGAGTTAGCCATCTATCTACATCTTTATTCAATATCATTAATCCTTGAGAGAGCCCTCTCATATTGATGAAGCTAAGCCTCAATCACAAGATTGGTTTGAAATAGTTACACTGAAGTTGTCTGATCAGCAGCCAATCAGGTACAATTTTGGTGATAACATTTTGTGGCTCCACTTGGGATAGTGTGCCCCTGTGGTACACTAAGAACCAGTAGTTCCAATGCTGGTATCCATCTTCTTGGAATAAAAACTTTGAAATTTTACCAAGTCTTCTTCAAACTCTTATAGCCTTCACCTCGAGATAAAGCTTTATGATCACTACAGAAGAACCAAATATGTACCTACTGAAAAGATGCTCAGTCAACTTTGAGCTTATTTACATGCTCCTACCTACCCTATCAATTGAAATCTCCATTTTTAACTCAAGCAACATGAAACTTCCAGTGCAGCCAGTCATTTATCTGATCTAATATTTGAACTTGTTGACTTCACTTGAACCAAAATTAATCATGATACTGAAATGGCCAAGGTAACATAAAATGTATCTGATCCTCATAATAAAAACATAACTGTAAATCTGGATTGTAGAACTCTTCCATGTAGTTAGCTATAGGATCAAAAAATACATGATCTGTTTGATGCTTCTCATGACATTCTGCAGCCTTGGACAACTTATATATGCTTTGCTCAGCCACACAATATTTCAATTGTGTACTCTCAAACTGCTATTCAAAATGATTTTAAAAAACTGTGTATTCTTCCTCAACCTCAAAATAGAAAGGAAGCAACACCCTCTCTTTGTTTTATAGAATGGAAAGCTTTTAAAAAGACTGATCTTGATATTGAAGATAATAATATTGAATTTGACCTTCAAAAAATTCAATGTCTTTCCCAATATTCTTAGCAGTTTCATCCATAAATTTAATCTTATCTTTTGACTTGCGCTCGAATGACTTCAGATTAGAAGACACGGATAAAGAAAAATTTTCACCCACTTCTTCATTAGTGTGATGATTATTTGATGTAGGTTGATACAAGAAATGACATGAATAATTAACTTCGTCCTTTACCCGAGGATTGTAGCAATTATCTTCCAATATTTCCTCTTGCTATTTGAAATGATTCTCATACTCCCGATGATCAAAGGATTGACAAGCCTATTGCAAATTTTCCTCAAACTCAGAGGATGTAACATAATTTTCATAAATAAAATCTTGTTGGGTTTCATTTTCATCTAATAAAGAGGCTATCCTTTCTTCTTGGTGATGAAAGGGATTGTCATGAAGGGCTTCTAAAATTTCCTCATCCATGAACTCATCATCTTCATAACAATTCTCCAAATATTCAATAAAACTCACACAATGTTTATAGCAGTCTTTGACCAGCAATAAGGAGGGATGATAATCTTCATACATCTCATAAAATTCAACATGGAAATCAGCAAGAGAATATAATGAACCATTTGGCAAGCTTTCATACCAAGACCATGCTTTCCCTTCTAAAGTGGCCATAAACATATTCATGAGACAATCCTCAGGGAACTCAACCTTAAGTCCGTGTACATGCATATGGAATCTAACCAAATGAAAATCAGCATTGTCTTTCTTTTCATGTTTAAATATAGGAAGATCATTTAACCATTCAACCTTTGGCATATGATTTTGAAAACCAGGGATATGAGATTGATTCATAGGGGCATACCTAGCATTTATTCTTGCAATGGAAATCATCTTGAAACTTCATCAAGCTAATGATCTTCAAGCAGTGGAGTCACCTTCCAATTTTTTATTTGATGTGTGGAGTCACCAGAGCAGAAAAATAGCCAATATGTGCCTAAGTATCTACTGCTCTCAGACCTTAGAACTGGAACTTTGTCGTTCTTCCTAGGGAAAATTTACAACTTCGGTCCCCAGCAACGGTGCCAAAATGTTATCACCAAAATCATACCTGATTGGCTGATGATCAGACAACTTCAGTGTAACTATTTCAAACCATTCTTGTGACTGGGGCTTAGCCTCTTCAATCTGAGAGGGCTCTCTCAAGGGTTAATGATATTGAATAAAGATGTATATAGATGCCTAACTCTATTGTTTTTGTATTGATTTTATATGTTTGCAAGTTGAAAAGATGAAGGCTTGCTACCATTGGGCTATGGATTCAGTGACAGGGATAAAAATAAAAATGGCTTTCCTTTTTGAAGCTGAGGCTTGTATATATTTCAATGAAAGAGTAACACATTCAGGAAAATCCCAATAACTTGAAGTTCAAAGGAAGTCAGAGAATGTAATACATGAATTCTGAGTAATGAGACATCAAGGCTATGGAAGAAGAAAATTTCAAATATAGGACATAAAACTCATTGAAATACACTAAGAATCTCAGGTGAAGAAAAGTTATATTTTTACTATATATATCAGTCAATCCAAAGCTTTACAAAAGTAGTCTACTCAGATAACATTTTCCAACCCTGTAGATTGAAAATAATATCAGCATGTATACATTAGGCTTATGGAGTAAAAAAAGTTCAGTAAATCAATGAATCTAATTGACATGGAAGTTGAGGCATATCAAAGTTTTTAGTCATAGGTCACACACACACATGAACATGTAAAAACATAGTCAGTTCACCTATAAAGGAAGTCAGAGCATCTAAAGATGAGTTCTGAGTAATACAGATGAACACCACTACAAATAAGATATATAATAAACACTGATAGAATAGGAAAACACTAAAAACCCCTTATGGATCTCAAGTTGGTCAAGTAGAAGCTCTTTGTATTAGCTGAAACAGAGTTTTTACAATAAGCACCAGTTTTGCCAAAAATGTCCAACCTTTTTCTAATTCGACCCAATGGCCTTTACTAGACCATTTACAACATGAGATGATCTCATCTTAGTCTAGATACATCGAATTTATAACTCTTGACACCTTGCATAACCATAAAACATCAAATTTATGACAAACAGACACCTATCCTACTTGACAGTCCTATTTCAACTAGGATTCAAACTCTTCATTACTATCTTTAACAACATTATCCTAACAACCTTATCTATTTGAAATTACATCATTTTCCAAGTGTATTATCACATGGTCAAATTTGGATGATGGGCTTCAGTTCTTCATGACCATTTTGCTGACCTCCACAAAGCAGGAAACCAAACCCTGTTTTTTAGGTATAAGATTATTTTCCTTCTTTGAACATTTTGACCATCATTTAAACTTTATTTCGTGGTCCTTGGCTGTTGGAGATTATCTTAACATGTCTCATCACTCATCCCTAGCCTCCAGTTTTCCAAAAACCGCTGCAAAACTTGTTCAAAAGGCTGTAATTTATGGCACTACGAAAACATAGCAGTTTCGTAGCGCCCTTTGTAGCGTTGTCATTTCAACCTTTTTTCTTCAAAAACTTGGTTCTTTCCTTATGAAAAATTTTAATCATCCTTCAATACATCTTCCATAAAAATTACAGCTCTTAACTCATCCTTTAACCCCTTGAAAACTGATCAAAAGGAGCAGAAAATGAAGCTACAACAGTTTCGTAGCGCTTTTCTGCTTTTTTACACTAGATGTGCTACGAAACTGCTGAGTATGCAGTTTTGTCAAAAAAATTTCCAAGTGAAAAGTAATATTTCCCCAAAAATAAAAATATTACGTATCTCATCATCTAAAAACCACAGCAACCATATACTAACTTCATTTTATCTTTTTTGAGACATTTCTTCTTAATTTGCAATAGGTTGGCCTATTAGTTTTTCCTGTCTTTTTCCTGAAAAATAGGTTTTGGGACAGAGCCTATATATCCTACTCCATGATTTATTTTGAGAAATGGAATAATTTTTTTGTAGGCCATGTTAGCGCTCGAATCTGCCACAGGCTGAAGAAGGCAAAACTCGAGGCAACATCAAACCAAGCTCAGCCTCGTAGCTAGCCCTACGAAGACAGGAGAGGGCTCTCTCCGGGTCAAAACTCAGTGAAAGATGTCCAATAGGATCTGAGATGACCTAAATGAAAACACTGATATTGATTTTAGGCTAGTAAATTGATAAAAATGGGATTTTTTGATAAATGGTTGGGTTTTTCTGGGTTGTGTGGAAAGTAGGCAATGAGAAGCAGATAAGCCTGTGAACAGATTATTTCACGAGGCAAGATAAGCATGAAGTTTAACAATCAAATTGGGATGGAGATGAAAGACATTGAGTTGACCAAGGGCAATAATTGAATCTTATCATGGTTGAAAACATAATAAACCTCCCAAGCAGACGATGGCCTTCATTACTTGCTTTCTCATAAAGGTATTCAGCAACGATTATGAAATGAAATGCATAAAACACAAGCTACATATGAAACATAAGAAAAAGACAAAATGTTAAATCCACCAAAGAATCTCAAACATTGTATTTATTAAATCACATCAAAAAGCTGGCCACACAATGGCCACTTTGTTCTTCACCACCCACGACACCGAGACTCTCTCCTACTCATTACAATTGATTTACAATATAAAGAAACCACCTTTGGGGTAAAACAAATCGACCCAGACAAGGAGTTTGTTTTTTTTTAATTTGAAATTGCAGAAATAGAAAAAACTATTCTTCTGTTCTAAAAACAGACCAATGTTTCCCTTGAAATCTTCTGATGGCCAATTTAAGAGACAAATATTGGGAGCGCAGATCTTAAGTCTTTAATGGCAGATCGGTTCCTATTCTTCTGCTGTGGTCGATATTCTTCTTTCTAATTTTGGCTTTCAGTTTCAACATTCAAATAAAAACTAATTTTAAATAAAAATAGCTTTTGCCTCCGTCATTTTCAGGTGCGTTTTCTCCTTTGATACTAAGTGTATCATTTAAAATACTTTCAACAAATTCATTACTCTCCAAGCATGGCATGTTTCCTGCTTTGCCTGAAGCCTTGATTTGACAACCAACAAAGGATATGTTACAACTGTTGCTCCAAGTTTAGCAAGAGCGCCAAGCAAGAAAATCTCCAATGCAATCACGTTTTCAGGGCCCTGTTTGTTCAAGGCACGCTTGGCTCTAATGCGCTTCAATAAGATTTCATAGATCATAAACTGGATAGAAGGATTGCTCACCATTACAAGTGTCGGCCTGTACTTCTCGACCAAGGAAGTCACATATTCCATCATAAAAGATCTTGTAATGATCGACCATATATCTCGTATGTTACAGTTTCCATAGAAGCGAGATCGGGTTCACTTCGATAGGTTTGATTGAAACTCCTATCTTTGATAGAAGTGATGGCATTATTGAGTACATTTGAGCCGTCTTCGGTCAAAAACCTTGACACCTTTGTACGTATATGTGATTTCTCTCTTAACCTGGATTCCGTATGAGATGTTCTTGATATAGATCCATTATGACATTGAAGGAATTCCTACGACTAGCTTGTAGACAAGTATTATGAATCCTCGCTGTCTGACTCTGAAATATTCATCATCCCCACCAGTATCTAGAGCGTTCCACAATGGGTTCACCACATTCTTTAAGCTCGTCACTCTTGGAGGTTCTGCGACTTCAAAGTCATAGAAGTAGTAATCAATCGCCATCTCCAAGGGTGTCATTGGCACATATCCAAAAATCCTTGTAAATTAGGATCTTGGTCTTCTTCTCCCATTCTGTGTGGTTGGAGGCACAGGCGTACTCAGATGATGCTGTTGCCAGAACATATGGTCGTGCAACCACTGACTGAGGAAGAAGACCTCCGTCTTGATGATAAATATTGTTACTGATATTGCTGTAATCAGAATAAAATGTCCGAAGTTTGTATTTCTGGGCCAGAGACCATATGGGATTCATGTGTTTTCCCCAACATCAATGACATCACAACCATATTAAAAATCGAATGAGAAATGATTAAAACCTGTTTGGAAGCTTTTGGAGTCGACTAGAATCGAATCTGGGCGCAAAAAATGAATTTTCTGGGTTCTGATTTAAGTGGGTAGCGCGCTGGTTTAAGTGGGTCGCACCCCCCAAGTGGGTAGCGCCCGTTCAACTTTACACTGGCTGTGGCGCTCAAGTGGGTCGCGCCCCTCAAGTGGGTAGCGCCCGCTCAAGTGGGTCGCACGCCCTCCAAACACTGTCCAGAACTATGAAAACTTGTCTACGGCCTTCAAAAACTCGACTTCGACCTCTGCCTTGCAGATCTCTTGCAAATGAGATTGTTTGCCATGTTTACATATGAAATAAATATCTCATCAAATCATATTTCTTTTCAAATTTGTTTAACAACCCACTCTATAATGTTTTTGGCATTTTGACATTTGGTCTATTAATACAATGCTTTGCTTTGGCTTTTCCATGCTTTTCTGAATCTTGGACTAATGACACTTTGTTGTCTTTTGCAGGGATTGGTGGCCTGTCTTGGCTCAGCACTTTTTCACATTATTACAAACTCTGCTTTCCAATTTCCTTTTTAAATTTGCTGACTTTGAATGAGGGCTTTTCTTTGTCTGCTTGCAGGGATAATTAACATCGAACTTTGACAAGGAGAACCAGCATCTGCAACTGAGAAACTACATGGTGAAAAGATACATTCGATGATTTCTTCTTCAAAACCCTGTTTTGAAGAAGAATCAATTTCACATTATTGATAATGACATAAAAATAAAAACTTACTGAACCTTCCTCTATTCTGCAGACAAAACCCTGGACTCAAGAATTAAAATGACTCTTTTCTGGACCACAGTAACATCAGTGACTGCGAATAACAAGGAATGAACTTCAGAGAATTTGACTGCAGCAGGCTGACAAGACGGAGTCTAACATTGGCTCCAATGGGGGATGGCAGCTGCCGCTTCTTGGAGGTGCCAAGAACCGCAGAGCTTTGGGAGAGCAGACAGTGCCTCCATCCATTGGCTATGGAATCATTATTCTGAAAAACAGACTAAAGACTGATAACTCGACTTATTAACTGGAAAATCGACTCCAACTGACTTGATGCAAACTGAAATGACTGAATTAAAAAAAAAAACTTTCTGAAAAAGGGCAGCAGTCCATCAAGCCTTAAAATAATGATGGCAACCACCTGCATACTGATGTGATATGTACAATCATGTGTAGTGTGCCTTCCAATGTAACCAATCCAGCAGATGGTTACACCCCAAATTTCTGCTCTTAATCTCCTTAAGCAGGCAGAATGATGAACCTGTAGGCAATTCGAAATAACCACTGAAACCAAAGCTTATGATAATGAACCAGGCAATATTTATCCGTTCTAATGCTTGCAGAAGAATGCTAAAGGGGTCTTGAAAATCTTGAAGCACTGGCTTATCTGGAGATCCAGCTGCAAAAATACAAGTATTTACTCCATCCTGATCTGAAAGGACAATTGATTTCTGAGGGATAGAAATGCATAGAGAGGTATCTGCCATCTGAGTGTTAGTTGTAGGTTCCTTGACCATGAGAAATTCTGGCATATACTCTTCAATTTCATGATCTAGGTCATTGTTAAACAAAAAACAATCTTCACGATTATCAAACATGACAGCCTTTTCATCTTTGTGAAAGAAAAAATTATCTGTTTGCTAATCTACAAGACAGTCATCTTTTTCAAAAGAGGAAGAAGTTTCACCAACACTTTCCTGACTATTTGTGCACTGCAAATCCGCTGTAGCTTGGGCTGTAACAAGACCTTTCAAAAGCTGATCTATCTCATCTTCAGACAAAGGAGACAATGCCTTTTGTTTTCTTCTGCGTAAACAGTAATTATCTTCATATGACAGGGCATTCAAACTATCATTTATTACTGAATTATCGAAAGGAGTTTTATCACTTACTTGCACAAAGATCTCATTCTGTTTTTCATGAACTGACTGGATTGCTTCTTCATGAAGGCTGTGTTCTAATGATGGACTGACAGTATGACTGAGAACATTTGGATCCATTACTGTGTCTTCTGCATTCCAGATGATCTCAACAGCAGAATTCTCTTTGATGGGCTTCAGCACAAGATATGCTTGGTCATCATGATCTGAATCTGAATCTGATATGGCTGATTGAACATTATCACAATCTGCAATCTGCACTGGACTTACTTGTATGATGTTGTCTTCTGTGGGCAGATCTGAAACTACACTTTCTCTTTCATCATTTTCAGCCATATGATCTTCAACCTGCTGCCAAGTCTCCTGAGCATCTTGATGGGTATCCTCTAGGTTCTCTTCATGTTGCTGAAATGGTTTCTCGTATAGAGCCTCCATAATTTCTCCGTCCATGAAATCATTATCACCATAAAAATTCTCTAGATCTTCAATGAAATTATGTATATGGCTACAACAGTTCTGAACTAAAATCAAGGATGGATATGATTCTTTATACTTTTCAAAGAACACGGTATGAAAATCCCTTAAACAGTAAATAGAAGCAGCTGGCAAACTTTCATACCATGATCGAGCTTTGTCTCCCAGAGTAGCCATAAACATTTTCATCAAACAGTCTTCAGGAAAATTGATCTTAAATTTATGCACATGAATGTGAAATTTCACCAGATGAAGAGCAGTGTCATTACCTTCCTCATTTCTGAACATAGGAAAATTCTGAAGCCAATCCACCTTGGGCATCTTATTTGGAAAACCTGGGATGTGATCTCGGCACATGGGAGCGTATCTTCTTGCAATCCGGTCCATCAGCAGTGAGGTCACCATGAAGCATTGATTTCTGGATTGTTCAGTGAATGAAGTCGCCGGTGAATGATTTCAGCCTTACAGTGTCTGACTGCTGTCCACCATCAGCAATCAGATCTGAACTTTGTTATCCTTTACCAGGGAGGACTTCCCCAGTATGGTCGCCACTATGTTAGCGCTCGAATCTGCCACAGGCTGAAGAAGGCAAAACTCGAGGCAACATCAAACCAAGCTCAGCCTCGTAGCTAGCCCTACGAAGACAGGAGAGGGCTCTCTCCGGGTCAAAACTCAGTGAAAGATGTCCAATAGGATCTGAGATGACCTAAATGAAAACACTGATATTGATTTTAGGCTAGTAAATTGATAAGAATGGGATTTTTTGATAAATGGTTGGGTTTTTCTGGGCTGTGTGGGGCAAAGACAGCAAGAGCAGAGATAAAATGAAAAACACAAATTATCTCCTGAGGCAAGATAAGCATGAAGTTTAACAATCAAATTGGAATTATATGGAGTGAAAGACCGCTGCGAAGTTGACAAGGGCAATAATTGAATCCTTATCAAACTGAAGAAAACATAGAAAATGAAAACCTCCCAAAGCAGAGCAGTAAACTGTATTCTGCCTTTCTCACTTAAAGGTATTCAACAGAAAACGATTATGAAATGAAATGTAAAACATTACAAGCTACATATGAAACATAAGAAAAGAAAAAATGTTAAATCCACACCACAAGAATCTCAGGAAACAGAGCTGTATTTCTTCATTAAATCCCTGTCAAAAACTGTACAATGAAACACTCTGTTCTTCACCACCAGCTCTCAGAACTCTCTCCCCTCTCATTACAATTGATTTACAATGTATAAATAAAACCCTGCTAGGGTAAAACAAATCGACCCCAAGACAAGGAATTTGTTTTAATTGAAATTGCAGAAATAGAAAAAACTATTCTTATGTTCTAAAAACAAACCAATGTTTCCCTTGATATCTTCTGATGGCCAATTAAGAGACAAATATGGAGCGCAGGTCTATCTGGATTATTAACTGAAGTCATTAATAGAAGATCGGTTCCTATTTTCCTGTTGTGATCGATGTCTTCATTCTAATTTTGGCTTTTTGTTTCAACATTCCAATAAAAACTAATTTTAAATAAAAAAAGCTTTTGCCTCCGTCATTTTCAGGTGTGTTTTCTCCTTTGATACTAAGTGTATCATTTAAAATACTTCCATCAAATTCATTACTCTCCAAGCCTGGCCTGTTTCCTGCTTTTCCTGAAGCCTTGATTTGACAGCCAACAAAGGATATGTTACAACTGTTGCTCCAAGTTTAGCAAGAGCTCCAAGAAATAAAATCTCCAATGCAGTCACGCTTTCAGGGCCCTACTTGTTCAAGGCACGCTGGGCTCTAATGCGCTTCAATAAGCTTTCATAGATCATAAACTGGATAGAAGGATTGCTCACCATTATAAGTGTCGGCATAACACTTCTCCATAAACCCAAAATTCCATATTCATCATAAAGATCTTGCAGTAGTCAACCATATCCCATCTGTATATTGCTAGCAGTTTCCATAGAGGCAGATCAGGTTTAAACTCGATGAGTTTTGATTGGAGAACTCCTACGCTGACAGAGACAATGGCATTATTGGCTGTGTACACTGAACCGTCTTCGGTCAAAACCTTGACACCTTTGTCTGTATATGTGATTTCTCTCACAACCTGGTTAAGTTTGAGATGTTCATCTGATATAGATCCATTATGACATTGAAGGAATTCCTCAGCTAGCTTGTGAATAATGTGCTCGAATCCTCGCCTGTCAGCTATGAAATATTCATCATCCCCATAGTATTCGAACGTTGCAATGGGTTCTACATTCTTTAAGCTCGTCACTCTTGGAGGTTCTGCGACTTCAAAGTCATAGAAGTAGTAATCAATCGCCATCTCCAAGGGTGTCATTGGCACATATCCAAAAATCCTTTGTGAAGTTAAGATAGAAATGTCTTCTTCTCCATTTTGCTATAATGATTTGGAGAGCTTTAAACTGTACTCAGATGATGCTATTGCCAGAGCATATGGTCGTGCAACCACTGACTGAGGAAGAAGACCTCCGTCTTGATGATAAATATTGTTACTGATATTTCTGTAATCAGAATAAAATGTCCGAAGTTTGTATTTCTGGGCCAGAGACCATATGGGGTTCATGTGTTTTCCTCCAACATCAATGACATCACAACCATATTAAAAATCTACTGAGCAAAGGTTAAACTGTTTGAAGCTTTTGGGATCGACTAGAATCTTCCCAGAGTCTGCTTAATTTTCGGGTTCGATTTAAGTGGGTAGCGCGCTGGTTTAAGTGGGTCGCACCCCCCAAGTGGGTAGCGCCCGTTCAACTTTACACTGGCTGTAGCGCTCAAGTGGGTCGCGCCCCTCAAGTGGGTAGTGCCCGCTCAAGTGGGTCGCACGCCCTCCAAACACTGTCCAGAACTATGAAAACTTGTCTACGGCCTTCAAAAACTCGACTTCGACCTCTGCCTTGCGAATCTCTTGCAAATGAGATTGTTTGCCATGTTTATATATGAAATAAATATCTCATCAAATCAGATTTCTTTTCAAATTTGTTTGACAACCCACTTTATAATGTTTTTGGCATTTTGAGATTTGATCTATTAAAACAATGCTTTGCTTTGGCTTTTCCATGCTTTGGAATCTTGGACTAATGACACTTTGTTGTCTTTTGCAAGGATTGGTGGCCTGTCTTAGCTCAGCACTTTTTCACATTATTACAAACTATGCTTTCCAATTTCCTTTTTTAATTTGCTGAATTTGAATGAGAGCTTTTCTTTGTCTGCTTGCAGGGATAATTAACATCGAACTTTGGCAAGGAGAACCAGCATCTGCAACTGAGAAACTACATGGTGAAAAGATACATTCGATGATTTCTTCTTCAAAACCCTGTTTTGAAGAAGAATCAATTTCACATTATTACAATGACATAAAAATAAAACCTACTGAACCTTCCTCTAGTCTGCAGACAAAACCCTGGACTCAAGAATTAAAATGACTCTTTTCTGGACCACAGTAACATCAGTGACTGCGAATAACAAGGAATGAACTTCGGAGAATTTGACTGCATCAGGCTGACAAGACAACAAGATAAAGTCACATAATATAACACAGCAGCTGATGATGCATTTCACCCCTCCTGGGCTACATCTGCTGGGTCCAAGGCCCCAAAATGGGTATGTTGTTGCTCTATTAGATGCTCAAATTGGTTCTACAGTGATCAGAAAGCCAAAACATCAAAAAAAAGCTATGAAAATGAGTTCAGAACACAGAAAATAGTAAATATAGGCTTTTTTTTCACCTCCAATGGTTAACCATATCCCAATACAGCTCCAACACTCCCTAGGCCCTAATGGCTCTTCAAGCTTCTCTGCTGAAAAAGTACCTGAAGATGAGCTTTGTTGCCTCTGAAACCTGAACCATTGGCTCTGGAATGCTCAAAATACCTGAAATCAAAAATAAATTCTTTCCAAAAGGTTCTCCCTAGAGAAATTTATGATCCAAAGAATATTTTGTCCAGTTTGGCCTAAACAAGCTCCACCAAATCTGGGCTAACTGGAGTTAAGGCCGCTAACTTTGGCATACCCCTCCCAGAATGGCGCGCTCCAACTTATACATCGGAACCGTTAAAATTGACATTAAATTTTGGGTGGGCGGGGTCACATGGACCACCGCCCAACCCGTCGGGCTAGTCTTTTGGGCCAACAGTTTTCGAAACCGTGGCATTAACTTCATGCACAAACTTCGCCGGATTTCATGTTAATGCATTCAACTTAACTGTAACGGTCGGGGCTTGTAATTACCGCCAGTGGACTAGGCCTATGGTTCTCCAACCCGTGGTTCTATTATAAGAGGGCTGCCCCTTAGGGGCTGGCCCCCTTTACCACCGCCTGCACCATATTCAAAATTCAAATACATGTAAGCTCCTTTGTATATTAAGAACTACTATGTGGGCGGGCTGGTTGGGCCTGTGGGTTGGCAGCCACCCGACCCGAGTTCGATTCCTTCCAACACACAAACTTTTGCCAACGAAAAATCTGTAGACTTGGGGCCACGTGGCGGCCTCCGGGCAGGCCATGTGGCACCCATTGATTGGTCCACTTTGTATACGGTCACCCATATATCCAACCATTGAATGCCAATTTTCGACCTCTGATGGGTTGACAGAGATTATTCTATGGAATATTCTATTGAATATTCTATGGAATATTCTATGGAATATTCCTTTTTAAATATTTTTTTATTCAAAGTCAAACTGGACTTTTACATGAAATTGTGAAATTTCAAACTTGAATATCTTTCACATACAGTATCAGATTTGAGTGTTGTTTGCGGCTACAGGATCGTTTCAACGAGGCCTTTCTTGTCGTTCTAGTTCCAACCAATTCTGAGCAAATCAAATTTTAAGCATTTTCTTCACTTAGGACATGATCACCTGATCACACCTCCCCATTGGGAAGCTTTTGGACCCTAAAAGCCTTCAATTACCTGTTAAGAAGATGAGGGTACAGGTCCCTCACCTTTTCCACCTCAATCCACTTTGCCTTACTCGGTTTTCTGCCTTTAATACCAACCCAAACATAATCAACATTTCCCCTCCTTGAAGTGTGTGTCCTTCTGTCAAGGATAGCATCCTCTTTCAATTCATCCAAAAATTCTGGCGAGAAATCCTCTATGGATGGTAGCTGAATGTCACTTTCAATATCAACAATTAAATTAGGTTCATACAAACGTAAATTTTCCACATTCACAATGGAATACATTTGCATGTATGAAGGCAAATCTAATTGAAAAGCATTACCTCCAACTTTCTTAAGAATCTTGAATGGACCATAACGAATAGGCTTCAGCTTTTTACCTTGTCCTTGCATTCTTTCCTTACTAATATGCAGCCATACTTCATCTCCTTCTTGAAACTTATGATCAACTCTATGTTTATCATGTCTCTCCTTGTACTTGCCTTGACTTTTTTCAAGCTGTTCTTGAACTTTCTGATGTATGAGCTGAATTCTTTCAATGAACATGCGAGCTTTGTCAATGTCACTATGACCATCAATGGCCACATCCTTCTCAAGAATAAAATCTAAAGGTGACTTAGGCAACTAACCAAAACAAGCTTCAAAAGGTGAAGTATTTGTAGAAGAGTGCTTGGCCCGGTTGTAAGCATGCTGAATGTAATGCAAATGCTCATCCCAAAGCTTGGGATGCTTGCTGCAATAACCTCTCAAAAGATGTACAATGATTCTGTTCACTACCTCTGTTTGGCCATCGGTTTGCGGATGAAAAGCAGTACTCTTCTTCAACTTGGTGTCCATCATCTTCCATAGATTGGACCAAAAATTCCCCACAAATCTGGAATCCATGTCACTAACAATAGAAGTAGGCAAGCCATAATGAACCCATACATGTTGAAAATATAAATTATCAGTTTGTTCAACAATTATAGATTTCTTACATGCCATAAGAATACACATCTTGCTAAAACGATCAACTACTACATAAAGATAATCATGCTGCTTTCTATATAATGGTAGCCCTCCAACAAAATCCATAGAAACACATTCCCATAGTCTAGAAGGTACCAGCAATGGCGTATATAAACCAAGCTTCCTATTGCTAGGATTTATTTTAGCACATAATGAACAACCTCTAATGAAACGTGAAACACTATCTACCATGCGAGGCCAATAACAATACCTCTGTAAATGTGCCACCATTTTGCTTACCCCCGCTATGAGAGAAGAATGAGCCTCTCTCATCATGCTTATTCTCTCCCCCTGTGGTATACATAACTTGCCCATATGAAACAGAAAATTATTATGCAAATGATAATCATTCTCCTCAACATGATTCCCTTCACTCAAGTTAGCATACACATCCTTAAAATCAACATCTGATGCATATTTTTCTATGTAGCTCTCATGCACAATAGAATCATTATTAAGCAAAGTACTAGCACTAATAATAGGCCTTCAAAGCATATCAGAAACCTTGTTGTAAATACCTTTCTTGTACCTTATTACCAAGTGAAATTGTTGTAGGAAGCCCATCCATCTAAAATGTCGTGACTGTTGCAATTTAATTTTCGATTGCAAGTATTGTAAAGGTTGATGGTTGGTATGAACAATTGTTTCTTTGCCCATCAAATAGTGTTTCCATTTTTTGACACTTTGTACCAACACATACAAATCTTTATCATATGTAGGATAATTCACAACAGCACCATTAAATGTCTCAGAATGAAATGCGACAGGCTTACCATGTTGTAAGAGAACTGCACCCATAGCGTAATCGCTTGCATCTGTCTGAATCTCGAATGGTTGTCTCAAGTCTGGTAATGCAAGAACTGGAGCTAAAATTATCTTCTCTTTCAAAGACTCAAAAGCTTTTTGTTGCTTTCCTCCCCATTGGAAATCACGCTTCACACTAGTCACTGCATGCATAGGAGCTGCTATGGCAGAGAAGTTAGAAATAAACTTCCTCCAATACTGAGCTGCACCCAAAAAAATTCTTACCTCTATAATGGATTTGGGAGTAGGCCAATTCACAATGGCTTCTACTTTGTAAGGATCAATTCTTAAAGCGCCTCCTCCTACTATGTGTCCTAAATAAACCAAAGAAGTCTTTCCAAATTCACATTTTGACATTTTAAGAAATAACTGATTTTTCTTCAAAACATCAAGTACTTTCTTAACATGCATGACATGCTCTTCTCTAGTCTTGCTGAAAATTAAGATTTCATATAAGTAGACAATAATGAAATCATCAAGAAAAGGACGTAATACATCATCCATTACCCGCATGAAAGTCGCAAGTGCATTGCATAAACCAAACAACATAACAAGCCACTCAAAGAGTCCTTGTTTGGTTTTAAATGTTGTCTTCCAAATGTCACTTTCTGCAATTCTAACTTGATGATAACCACTACGTAATTCTAACTTAGTGAAATATCTAGCATATTTCAGCTGATCCAACAAATCATCTATCCTTGGAAGTGGGTAACGATTCTTTACCGTTATTTTTTTCAATGCCCTGAAGTCCACACACATGCGACAAGTTCCATCTTTCTTTGGAATCAACACTATCGGTGACCCACATGGTGAAGTGCTTGGTCTTTATGAATCCTTTGTCCAACAAGTCTTTAATTTTCCTCTTGATTTCAGCATTCTCCATGATAGACAAGTGGTACATGCCGATGTTAGGAAGAGGACAATCTTGATGTAAATGGATCTCATGCTGTATCTCCCTTTTAGGAGGTAAACCTGTCGGTTCCTGAAACATCTCATGCTGTGCATCAACTACATCATATAAATATGATTTAAGCTTAGAATCACAATTTTCAAATGACTCATGATTCATATCAACCTTGGGCTTAACCATAAGAAGTACAAAACTCTTGCTAGAATTGACTAGCCTTTTTACCTGTCCCGCATTTACCATGGCTATATTTGTCTTCCTACGATGTGCTTTGACAATGAACTCCTTGCCATCTTTAAAAACATGATATTTGTTTTCATGGCGATGGAAGATCGCTTTCCTGTTAAATAAGTAAGGACTTCCAAAAACAATTCCCGATATATCAAGCGGCACCACATCAAGTTCAACTGTGTCAATAAAGTGTGCAGTTATGGCGAATCGCAATATGCACTTTCTTGAGACTTGTAAGTTTGCATCCTTGCATATCCACCCAAGTGGATAAGGCTTTGGATGTGGAATGGTCTCAATTTTTAGCTGTTTGACCAAGTCTTCTGATATGAGATTTTCTTGTGACCCACTGTAAAACAGTGTGTCAATTTTAGTATGTTTTGAGACTACCCTCACATGGAACAATTCAATTCTTTCTTCCTCACTAGGAGCTTGTACATGACAGTTTGAAGTACTAGTGCTCGCTTTAGTTTTTGTTTCCTTTCCCTTCATACTTTCCAAACACATGGCTGGAAGTTTGGTTTCATCCCCTGAATCATCACCTAAATCTTGAGGTGTAGTTGTAGTAGCTGCAGTTTTCTTCTTTCCCTTGTTTTTGTGAAACTGATCTCTTTTTTCAGGATGTAATTTCCAGCAGTTTTTCTCTTCATGGCCCTCTCTTAAACAATGTTTACAAATGAAATTTTCACCCTCTTTTTTGATTGATGCATTATTTTTACCTTTTCCCTTAAAGGTTTTATTTTTGTTCTTCCCTTTGAAAGGCTTGTTTCTACCCTCATCAAAAGTGTTTTTCCCTCTAGCTTCTAAATGCGTAGCTTGTACAAAAAATTCATCTAGACTAGTAGGATTAAACATAAGGATAGTGTGTTTAAGGTAATTGTGCAAACCACCTATATACTTTAGTAAAGTATCTTGACTTTTTAAGTCTACCCCCAATAAGAGTGCTCTTCTCCTAAATTCCTGGGTATAGTCTTGCACATTCTGTCCCTTAAGCTATCTAAAGTTTTGCCAGTTCATTATAGCCTTTTGAAGATGAGAAAGAGGATAAAATTGCTTCTTTATGGAAATAATAAATTCAGTCCATGTTAGAATAATATTACCATGTTTCTTGATTGCCTCCTTGGTCTTGGCTTCCCACCATACCAAAGCTGCTCAATCCATCCTTAGCGAGGCTAGTTGTATTTTAGTGTCGTCATCATGCAGATTTTGAATCCCTAAATATACTTCCAGTTGTCTGATCCAATTATCTAATTTCTCTGCATTCACTTCACCATTAAACATTGGAAATTCAAATTTGACATCAAGCTTTAGAAAAGGATTTTTAACAGTGGTTTTCGACTTATGTGACTGATTTACCAAAGTCGAGGAAGATGATGACGAGGAAGAGGATGAAGATGGAGATGGTGAATCACCATTTCCTCCATTCCCTTTCTTTGACTGATCATTACCCTTATTTCCTCTTGAGGAATCCTCTCCTTCTTTTTGGTTTTTAAACCCTTCTCCATGAATCCTATCATTTCTTTCTTAATATAGGATCCTTACGATTTCAGTCATATCCAAGAAAGCTTTCTGAAATACCCTTTCTTCTTCCTTGGGATCCATCTCTTCAGGAGCTTCACCTTCTCTTGAAGACATGTTTGTAGCTGTTTTTGGGGCTCTTGGAGGTGGTTCTCTAACCCTTCTTGGTTGTGGATTAGTTTGTGCACTAACCAAGTTTCCTTCACCTCTCTTGAGTTTTAACCTAGTAAGCATCAAAACTTGCAAAAAAATGACTTAATATTTGCACAAAAGCTCAACCTAAGCTCTGATACCAACTAATCTGAAAATGCAACTTCTTAGATATGTTCCAGAGATTGACTTTAGGGGCATTTATTGGATATGTCACCTTTGATAAAAGGATGAGATCCAGAGGCTACCTGGCCCTTTACAGACTCTGTCTTTAGACTTATAGAAGTTAACACTCAATGATCTGAAAATGAAACTACTTTTTTGTTTTTCAAAGTATTCATTTCCATAAAATTGTATGTGCAAAGTGTTTAGATAGTCTTGCAAGTGAAACAAAGTGTTTTTGGTAAATTTTTTAGTCTTATGTGTGAAGGAGTGTTATTTATTTTTACTATTTAACATATCAAATCTAAAAAACATAGCAAGATAAATTCACATAATATAACACAGCAGCTGATGAGGCAGTTCACCCCTCCTGGGCTACATCTGTTGGGTCCAAGGCCCCCAAATGGGCATGTCCTTGCTCTATTAGATGCTAAAATTGGTTATAAAGTGATCAAAAAGCATAAAAAAGAAAAATAAGTTGTGGAAAAGAGTTCAGAACACATAAAACAGTAAAGATAGGCTTTTTTTTTCACCTCCAATGGTTAACCATAGACCAATACAACTCCAACACTCCCTAGGCCTTGATGGCTCTTCAAGATTCTCTGCTGAAAAAGTACCTGAAGATGAGATTTTTTGCATCTATAACCTGTAACATTGGCTCTGGAATGCTAAAAATACCTAAAATAAAAATAAAAAAATCGCTCCAAAAGGTTCTCCCTAGAGAAAGTTATGATCCAAAGAATATTTTGTCCAGTTTGGCCTAAACAAGCTCCACCAAATCTGGGCTAACTGGAGTTAAGGCCGCTAACTTTGGCATACCCTGCCCACAATGACATGCTCCACCTTATACGTTGGAACCATTAAACTTGACATTAAATTTTGGGTGGGCGGGGTCACATGGACCACTGCCCAACCCGCCGGGCTAGCCGTTTGGGCCAACGGTTTTCGAAACCGTGGCATTAACTTCATGCACAAACTTCGCCGGATTTCATGTGAATGCATTCAACTTAACCGTAATGGTCGGGGCTTGTAATTACCGCCAGTGGACTAGGCCTGTGGTTCTCTGCCCCGTGGTTCTATTATAAGGGGGTTGGCCCCCTTTACCGCCACCATATTCAAAATTCAAATACACGTAAGCTCCTTTGTATATTAAGAACTACTATGTGGGCGGGCCGGTTGGGCTTATGGGTTGGCGGCCACCTGACCTGGGTTTGATTCCTTCCAACACACAAAATTTTTCCAACGAAAAATCTGTAGACTTGGGGCCACGTGGCGGCCTCTGGGCAGGCCACGTGGAGCCCATTGATTGGTCCACTTTGTATACGATCACCCATATATCCAACCACCGAATGCCAATTGTCGACCTCTGATTGGTTGACAGAGAATATTCTATGGAATATTTTGTGGAATATTCTTGGAATATTCTATGGAATATTCCTTTTTTAATATTTTTTTATTCAAAGTCAAACCAAGTCAAATTGGACTTTTACATGAAATTGTGAAATTTCAAACTTGAATATCTTTCACATACAGTATCGGATTTGAGTGTTGTTCACGGCTATAGGATCATTTCGATGAGGCCTTTCCTATCATTCTGGTTCCAAACAATTCTAAGCAAATTAAATTTTGAGCATTTTCTTCACTTAGGACATGATCACTTGATCAGTCAAGCTCATTAAAAAAATGAATCAAATCTTCTCCTAATTAAGTGGATTCTTTCATCTGATCTCATAAATGAGCCTTCATTCCATCCAGCTATTAGTAATTAGTAGTCTACTTAAGTGAATGAAATGAATCTTGGGGGGCATATGCTCATGCAGGTTGCTCTTGGGGGCATTGAAACAAACTTATTTCAAGCACGATTTTCCTATGTTTCAAGCTTGTGTAAAAATGAAACCACTTTCAAGAATGATTTTTCCTTTATTTCAAGCTTATGTAAGAATGAAACAAACCTATTTCAAGCACAGTTTTCTCTGTTTCGGGCTTGTGTAAAAATGAACCTACTCTCAAGCACAGTTTTCTCCATTTCAGGCTTGTGTAAAAGTGAAACTATTCTCAAGCATAATTTTTCCTATGTTTCAAGCTTGTACAAAAACGAAACCTAAATCGAGTCCATTTCAGTTATTATTTTCAAGACTCGTTAAACTCATGAAAATCTTGAGCTTCTTTTGTTATTCTTTTCATGCTCGTAAAACATACATGAAAATGTCGAGTTCTTTCCGTATTTTCTTGCTCGTTAATTAAATTGAAAGTCGGCTATAGGAGTACACTTTTTATCACTTTTTCAAACTCATTAAAACTTACGAAAAATAAAAACCATGGAGTTCTCTTTCAACTCTTGTTGGACTCCCAAAACATGAAAATATTGTTGAGCACTTGCCCTTTTGAGCTCGTAAAAGGAATTGAAACGACATCTACTCAGTATAAGTTTAACCCTTTTCTGGACTGATATAGATTATTTTTTACGAAAAAGGAAAACCCTAGTTGAACATGGATAGGAGGTTATCTCAGGTATTATTTTATGCGTTTTCGGATAGAGGGACTATTTTACGAAAAAGAACTTGTGGAGTTTTCTGTTCGTCCCTTATTCAAACTCTCTAAACATGAAAAAGGGTCGAGTTTTCACTATCGTTAGACTCTTTAAAAAATAAAATAGTGACGGACTTGTCCATCATGACAAGATCGAGTTTCACCTTCGCGAGACTCATTAAAGCATCAAATAGTGATGTATTCACCTAAAGGGTGGAATTATACATCAAGCTTATTAAAAAATAAAGAGGTACTAGTCAACAATGACTGGGGAAAATTGGAAAGGGATAAAACACTTTCTGATAGAAATTTTCTCTTGAACATGACACTTATTCACTTCATCTCCATTATTTTTGGGTTGGATAATATGCTTGATGGTCTATCATACCATCCATCACTTCATTTTTGGGTCAATGCTGCCAATTCATTCACTGTCGCTGATATGTTCAAGAGAAGTCACTCAGTTATTCCTCATCCTTTGCAATACTCATAAACCTTCATTTCATGACCTCCATCCCTGAACATTGCTTCATCAGTCACATTCTGTCTCTAAAATCATTACTCTCATTTTGTGTCATTGATGGGGGAAGCATCAAGGCCCTCCTGCGACGAGTCGCTTCCTGTCAACATCAGCTCATCATCTAGGAAGTTAACTTAGAAACAAAATTTAAGTACCTTGGATCTTTCTTACATCAACGGTAGGTTTCCCCCTTCCGGTGATAGGATGAAATCACAGACCTTCGACTGAAATAATTTTTATGGTGTTTGACATCAAATCATCTATTTACACCATGCAGAATGTACTGCAGTACCTTGAGATCCATTATCATCAACGGTGGTTTCTCTCGTGTCTGTTAGTGGCTTACATCAATGGTTGGTAATCAGACTATGTCTTCCCATGTTCGACTTCAGATCACATATTTGCATGGTTAGACTCCCACTTAAGCGATCGAGTGAACGAGATAGAAGACCATGAATCTAGTTTCATCCATCCGAGCTGCGATTTCAGGAGTAATACCAAACCATTCGTACGATGGTCATTAAACAGATGTTCATCCTATCATGGGTCTATATATGTAGACAAGTCTATATCTATAGACGACTTTCTGATGTTATGATAGTTTATGTGCTGAGTATGGGTATGCCTCCCTCAGAAATTCATGTCCAAGATGAAAATATATCTTGATGTTATGATAGTTTATGTGCTGAGTATGGGTATGCCTCCCTCAGAAATTCATGTCCAAGATGAAAATATATCTTGATGTAATGTATTGTACTTGATGCAGGTCATCGTCCGCTTCAGAACCTACTCATCGCATCGTAAAGAAAATAAATCAAATTATCATTTTTTACTTCATGATTTAGGGGGAAACTGTTACAGGTCAATTTGGGCATCATCCCAAAACCCAGATCAGTATCCATTAGGGTCTATCATACTCTAAATTAGTTGCTACATGCCATAAACAAGTCATCCCATTGATGTTTTTCCTTCATGAAAGTTTCACTGCTTAGATGCTAGTTGAAGTTCCCTATTGAGCCATCAACGCAACCCTAGACTGTAGTAAGTGATTTTCAGATCATCTACTCTCATGCAAGGCACGTTGCAGAGGATCTAGGCCCACTTTAGTGTGCATTGGTCGACTGGGAGCGAATTTTTCATTGGATTCTAGGAATCTTCCCAACCTCTGGTGGCTTCTAGAAGTTGTTCCAACTTTCACCTCATGTGATAGCTTCGAATATGGACACCATGGAGCCATTAAACCTCTTATCCTCCTATTCCCACGATCAAGGAAATATCTTCATCCGTTTTTGGAAAATCCATTCAATCATTCATTTATGTCAAACTACCTTCATCTACTTATAAATAGAGCATTGAACATAGTGCACAATAGGGCAAGAATTTGTATTAAGTATATTTATGTTGGTGAGATCACAACTCTTGGAGGTATCATGCATGTATTGTTATTTCGTTGGATTGATGATGCTAGTATGATGAGGATGGGACTGAAGATGGAGTGAGTGACATCGAATCGGTCAACTATTTGTACTTCTCCTTCTACTTCATAATAAATATATTTGTTCCTTTCATAATGCATGTGTCAATGATGTTATATGTGTATTTACAAATGTAATCGATTCAATTTGTTTAAATTTAATAGATCATATTGACTTTAGGGATTGCATGAGCAAGGCAGGCTGAGGGTAGGTAGGAAATTGGCTATGTGTTTTTCCAATTTTTCCTAGATTAGTGTGAAGCAATTGGTAGAGTGTATGAGGTTGTGGTGAGCACACATGCATCGTATTGTTTCATGATTCCTTTGTTGATTATACAATAAATATGGGGGGGTTTTGAGCAGTTTCTTTCCCTAGGAAAATCTTGTGTTGTGCGATTTATTTACTTCTTTCTCTTACTTTCATGTGATTGAGCGATCATGATTTATGTTCCTCAAATATTGTAGAAGGATTCAGTATCTTTTTTTAGTAAATTGCATGATCGGATTGAATCCATTGGTGTAATTTATACATTATATCAGAGAACTAGGAATCACAATAGTGGAAAAGAAATTGAGTTTGTGTTGAACAATATTCAAATTTGCAGATACTTTCTTTGGAGCTAGAAGCAAATAAAGATGTCTTTCAAAGGCTTGAGACTCGAATATGCACTCGAGGGAAGTTCGAATTATATTGCATTGAAGGATAGGATGGAGGCAGTTTTGGAGGAAAATAGGTTGAAGGAACTCATAGATAATGATATTCCCAAGCCCATAGTAGCAGACGCCCAACTTCTTGATGCATGGTAGAAGAAGGTAGGAGGATCTTATTAGAGGGAGTTCAAGATCATATTGTCTCGAGTCTCCATGGTAAGGAAACTCCATATGCTATGTGGAAGGCCTTGACAAATCTGTTTCAAAGCAGTTGTGACCACATAAAATTGGCACTCAAGGACAAGCTTAGAAAAATCAAAATGGAGAAGGGCAACACAATCCAGAAATACTTGCCAAAGTTCACTCAATGTCGAGATGAGCTTGGAAGTGTTGGGATTACTATAGCTGATGATGACTTGGTGAGACTAGCACTTCTAGGCCTTCCCAAGAGATGGCATAGTTACCAGGACTCTGTGAATGGGAGGGAGAAGTTACCAGATTAGGAGTGACTATGGTCAGGTTTGGTACAAGAAGAGTTTCGGCGGAATACCAAGGATGGATCCTCATCCAAGACTGATAATGGGGAAAATTGTGCCTTGGATGGTAAGGAAAATAAGGGGAAGTGGAAGAATTCATATTTCAAATCTCAGACTGGAAAAGAAGGCAAGAAGTGTGACATGTAAAAGGTGAAATGTTTTCACTGTCATGATCATGGACACTATACCACAAATTGTCCACAAAAGAATAACAACAACAAGAAGGCCTTGGGAGCTGCAGCGAGTGAAGATTTGGCCTCACAGTTTGAGTTCGACTTCTCTCTCATCACATGCATGGTGTCAACTGTGATGAGATCTATGTGGTACTTGGATAATGGAACATCTTTCCATGTGACGGGAAATAAAGAACTCTTTAGTATCTTGGAGGAGAAGGATCTTAAGATGCACATCGAGATGGGTGATGACGGGAGGTATAGTGCTATCGGTATTGGTACAGTTAATTTACGGAAACAGTCAGGTAAAAATTTCATATTAAAAGATGTCATGCATGTACCAGGCTTGAAAAATAATTTAGTTTAAGTTTCTATGCTGGAGGATCTTGGATATGTTGTGGTTTTCAGTGAAGGAAAGGCATTCCTTCGTCACAAAGCCACGGGAAAACTAAAGAAGTTTGGGGTTCATGTGAAGAACCTCTACAAACTTGATGTAGATGGTTGCGTAGCATTGAGCAGTAAAGCAGGGAAGGTTGTGAGCCAGGATACAGGTGAGTTATGGCACAAGAGATTGGGCCATCTAGACCATAGTTCTTTGAGGATCATGCAGCGGATTTCTACAGGTCTTCCAAAGGGTACTCTTGCGCAGATAGACACATGCAATGGATGTACCATAGGGAAGTATACTAAATCCACTTTTCATGAGAAGGAGAACTGAGAAGCGTCAATCCTTGATAGAGTTCACTCAAAAGTGTGTGGACCATTCTCTACACCTTCAATAGAAAAGCATAGGTATTATGTAATTTTGTTGATGATCTTTCTTGAAAGTGTTGGGTCTTATTTCTGCAGAAGAAAGATCAGACGTTCTCCAAGTTTTGTGAGTTCAAATCACTAGTAGAGAAAGATAAAGGGAAGAAGGTGAAGGCTCTAAGGAACGACAATAGTGGTGAGTATATCTCTAATGAATTCAAGAACTTTTGTGCCAAAGAAGGAATTCGGAGAGAATTGATTGCACCTCATAACCCAGAATGGAATGGGGTTTCATAAGAAAGAACAGAATAATTGTGGGAGCAGCACGAGCTATGTTACATGATCATGGCCTACCTTTTCATCTTTGGGTAGAGGCATGCAACACAACGTTATTTGTGCAGAACCGTAGTCCTCATTAGATACTTGGCATGAGTACACCAGAGGAATCTTTTTCAGGTAAGAAACTGGATGTTTCATATTTTAACATTTTTGGCTCATCTGTCAATTTCCATGTGACCAAAGATGTCAGGAAGAAGCTAGAACCAACAGAAAAGGTTGGGATATTTGTGGGGTACATCGATACTCCCGACAACTATCGGGTGTATTTGTCGGCTAACAGGATGACAGCTGTCAGGAGAGATGTTAAATTTGATGAGGATAAAGCCATGTGATTCTCCCTTGAGAGGGAGCTTGAATTGCATGGAGATGATGAACTCTTAGTTCCAAAGGATGAACCTCAGGATGTGGAGTAGCCACAAGCAGAGGATCATGGAGTGGCAGAAACCACTCATGCAGATCCATCCACTAGAAATGGTAGGAATCGCACCAAAGAGGCTGACAGATTGATGCTAGATTCGACAGAGCATGTATGTTCACATACATCACATCGTAGGCAGAGAAAGTCCCTAGACAGGTACACTGGATACATGGATCTTATGAGTGATTTTATTTTGATAGAACCATCCTCTTTTGAGGAAGAAGTGCAACACCCAACATGGTTTGATGTCATGGTTGAGGAGTATGGCTCCATTATCAGAAAAAGTGCATGGGAAGTTGTCCCAAGACTAGTGGGGAAGTCAGTGGTTGTATCCAGGTGGATCTACAAGGTGAAGCAAGCGGCATATGGGAGTGTGGAGAAATACAAGGCTAGATTTGTGGCCCGAGGATTCTCACTAGTAGAGGGGATTGACTATGAGGATACTTTTGCACTGGTTTCAAGGTACTCATCAATTAGATCTATCCTTGCACTCTCAGCACAGATGGGGTGGCAGATACATCATATGGATGTAGATACAGCCTTTCTCAATGTATTTATTGAGGAAGAAGTGTACATTGATCAGCCAAAATGTTTTGAGAACTTTGATAGGGAGTCACATGTGTGAGACTCAAGAGAGCATTGTATGGGCTGAAGCAAGCACCTCGTGCTTGGTACACCAGGATCGAAAACAATTTCATTGGGTTGGGCTTCACAAAGAGTGAAGTAGATGAAAACCTATATCATATTGTGGTTGATGGTAAGCTTTTTATTATTGTACTTTATGTTGATAATCTTATACTAATAGGTTTTGAGCAGCTTATAACTTCTTGCAAAGATGATCTTGTAAGAGAGTTTGAGATGAAGGACATGGGACTCTTTCATTATTTCCTTAGCTTAGAAATATGGGAAAGAGATGGGGAGATATTTGTATCTCAGGGAAAGTATGCCAAGGAGATTCTGAGGAAGTTCCACATGGAGGGCAGCAAACCCATAGAGACTCCTCTTACAAGAAACTAGAGGAAGGAGGATGCTACTTCAGGTCGGATAGTGGATGCTACTGTTTACAGGCATCTTGTGGGTTCACTTATGTATTGGGTGAACACACGACCATACTTATTCTATGTATTTAACCAGCTTATTCAAGCTATGGTTAAGCCTACCAAGCTCTTTTGGAAGGCGGGGAATCATGTGTTGAGGTATCTCAAGGGCACTACAAAGTAAGGATTATGGTACAGACGTACAAAGGGAGCGAAGCTTCAAGGCTTCACCAATGAAAATTGGGTAGGTATTCCATCAAACAGGAAGATCACCTCAGGGGGCATCTTCAGCATAGGATCAACAACAGTTTCTTGGTACAACAGGAAGCAGAGATAATTTGCACTCAATTCAACCAAGGCAGAGTACATGGCAGCTAGTCAGGCTGCATGTGAGGCCATCTAGATGAGGAAGATACTTGTTGGTTTGTTCAGTCATTAGATAGATCCGATGGTGATACATTATGATAACCATAGTTGCATAAAACTCTCGGTTAATCCAGTATTCCATGACAGGTCCAAGAATATTGAAATCTGGTACCACCATCTTAGAGATTTTGTTTAGAGGCACATTATGTTGTTGCAGTACATTCCCACAGAGGATCAGGATGGAGATATCTTGACGAAGGCGCTTGCGAAGAGAAAATTTGAATACCATAGAGGCAGGATCAGGGTAGCAGATAATCCCTTTCTCGTTGAGAGGGAGTGTTGAAATTCAACAAGAAAATGCACACACACTGGTGTGGGATCTCAGTTCACACCTGAGTGAGGGATTCCAGTGACAAATTAGTGAGAAAGTGTGCAACCAATTTTTAGATAAATTGGAAAATAAATTGTAATCTTATCTCATAACAAATTTTAATAGTTAACTAAGTGTGATGGACTTAGTTAGCTCAATCATTTTGAGTTGAGGGTCAAAGGATAGGCATGTAGAGTGATTTTATTATTAACAAGGTCCAGTTTCAGTTGTAGCACTAGTGTTGTGTGAGTGTGATCAGTTAACTCACATTAATTGAGTTAAAATTAGTTTAACTAGTTCTAAATAATTGATGAACTAGTGGAAGAACAAGTGAATTAAAATAGATTTAATTCACATGTAGTGATCTACCAAGTAACTGATGATTCACTATTAATAGCTACATGCATGTCAATTATGATGGAGACCCAGTTGAGACAAAGGTTTGAGGAAAGTAAACTATCAGTTGTATTTTTAGCAAACTGCCCAGGTGCAGTTATAAAGCCACATGAAACCCATGATGGATTGTGCAATCAAGGAAGGTTGAATTTCCTATTTAATAGGGGTTTATTTCTCTAGGGATTGCATGAGAAAGGCAAGCTGAGGGTAGGCAAGAAATTGGCTATGTGTTTGTCCAATTGTGCCTAGATCAGTGTGAATCAATTGGTAGAGTGTATGAGGTTGTGGTGAGCACACATGCATTTTATTGTTTCATGATTCCTTGGTTGATTATACAATAATATGGAGGGGTTTTGAGCAGTTTCTTTCCCAAGGAAAATCTTCTGTTGTGCGATTAATTTACTTCTTTATCTTACTTGCATGTGGTTGAGGGATCGTGATTTATATTCCGCAAATATTGCAGAATGATTAAGTATCTTGTTTTAGTACATTTCATGATTGGATTGAATCCATTGGTGTAATTTCTACATTATCTGGGATCAAGATTAGATATTATTTGGAGTGCCTTAGAGCTTTCATACATCAATGGAAAGCCTTCTCATTGACAACAATGTCTCTTGATTTTCAGATCTTGTAGGCGACTCGACTTCAACACATTCATTCGTCCCTGTCAAGATGCACTTAGGTACCTTGACACTCATTTACATTATTGGTGACTTGTCTCGCCTTGGTTAATGATTTTCATCATTGATTGGTAATCCAATGATTTCTGCCCATGCTCAACTTCGACACTTTCATTCGCATGGAAAGAATTGTACCATGAATTTTGGCTTCGATGAAGACTAATTATTTTATGGAATCAACAAAAACTTTCAACAATACATTTTATTGGTTTCTTATAGTAGCATGTTCATCTATTTTTCATTCAACAACAGCATGATGGCACCATTACACTTTTTCCATACATTTCATTTTCAAGAAAAACAATAATTTTGGGCCTATTTCAGTCAATATGCATTATGTTTCATGTTTTCTACTTCAACATGTAGTACACAATCCAAATCAGCAGTTCAAACTCAAAGGAAACAATTTTCTGCAAAAATTGACATTTTTTTGCAACAGCTGCAGAAAGTTGCAGTTTTTGCAGCTATTGCTATAACATCCTATTTTTGTTAGAGAAAATTGTTCCAGAGGTAGTTTTGGCACAAATATTGCTTGATATTAGAGCAGAAATAAAAAATTTTGAGCTTCTGGGTTTTCTCAGAATATAGTAAATTGAGTTATACACGGGCAAAATTCAAAAAAAGTGAATTTTCCAGGACTTTTCAGCGGGTTCTTAAGTCGAATTTTCATTTTTCACCATTGTGGACAGATTAGGCCATATTTTGGTATTTTTTCACAGTGCACCTTTTCTTCATCAAAATTCGATTTTGAAGGCATGTGGCAGTAGAAAAGGTAAAAATACACGGGTTCCCTTTTAAATCACTCAATTTGGTCTTAAAATGAGTTCGTGGCATATGTTTTTGTGGCAACATTGAGCAACGTGAAGGGTGAAATAGGGCAGAAATTGATTTGATCATAACTTGCAAACCGTGCATCTGTTGGGCCTTAAATGTTTCTGGTAAATGCATTGAGGTAGGTTAAATTAACACACAAAATTTCATAAAAATCTAGTGTATTTTAAATTTCAAGAAATTGGCCACTTTCACCTACAACCATTTGTCATTTTTATCGATATCCATGCACCCATTGGCTGATATTTTTTGTGGGAAGATGCATAATATTAATAGTAAAAACCTCAAAAAATTTAAGGAGAATCTGATTTACCATTTGAGAGAAATTGGAAAAACAAATCTGCTACATGAAAAATATACCTTTTCTGGAGCAAGGTCAAAGTGGAGGTCAACGCATCATGGAGCAGAGTACTTGAGCCAAATCAACACCAAATCAGCCATCAGCAGCCATCATATCATGTTCTCTTCTCCAATTCCAAAATCTAAACTTGAGGTTAAACTAGCCTTAAACTTTTTAATTTATTAAAAATTCTAGAAATTTTGATGAAAAGCTATTGTAAACATGTAGTTTCAATTTTTCTCACATTATGTTTTGTCATACCTTTTAACAACCAATCCCACAAGTTATTATTGATTCTTTATCAACAAATTCCTTCCACTCATGCAATCATGTCATTGTTTTCCATGGTCATAATGATGTTCTTCTATTCTTTCACCACTCCCTTGTTTAAACTATCTCTTCTTGTTAATCCATGCTTTCCTTAATGGTCCATCAACATGATGTTCTTGAGAAAAATAATTGTTTTACGAATAGAAAAACTTGACTTCATAGTACATGTTTGTAGCACATGATGAAAAAGTACATGGATCACTTAAATTATGTGTCATATTTCTCATCTTCATATTTTTAATGGAAGCCAAGAAATGATGAGTACAAAGCCACAAGAAGAAGATTGCAACAAGGCTTTGTTCATGCACTCTTGAAATCACTTGGAAGCATATTTTAGGCTTTGATAAGTTGTATAACCTCAACAACGACTCTAATTTTGAATTATGTGCAACTCATCTTGTCAAAAGTTTCACATTAGGAAGTCTACTTCATTCATTAGTTTGTGATTTCTTGAAGAAACTATTTGATAACATTGTTGAAATATAATTGGTTGCTATGCATGGATGATAAGAATATAATAATTATGGGCTACAATCTATAATCATTTCCATCCATACTAATGGGATGAACTTCACAAGGATGGAAAGCGCATTTTATAGATGGAGTAAAAGTCTTGATGTGTTCATCACAATATGGTATTATACCAAGGCTTGAACAATTTGATCACAACTAAAATAGTGACAAGTACTTTGATATGCTACTATGTGGGCATTCTTTATTTTCACACAAGTTGCATATAAAAAATAATGAAGGGTTGATTTTATTAAGAAAATAAAAAATCAATTGGTATCACTTCTACCTCTATAGCATCCATGAGTAGCCTCGTATGTGAAGACTTCAAGTTATTTGACTTTAAAAGGAGGATGGGTAACTCTTCTTTATTACTCTAATGACACAACAAGCAAGTGTAGAAACAAAGAGTTATGATACCAGATTAGTAATCTTGAAAAACAAAGAGAGAAAAGTGCATCTTATTGAGATAGAGAGTCAATATTGCTCTCTTGTAGCTTTGGTCAAGGATTTAGTTGAAATGATAGAATAAAGGAACACAAGGAACTTGTTGGATTATGAAACTTTGCAATGCTTTGTTTGCATAAAGAAATGCAAAATCTCCTGTGTGGGGGAATGTTGGGCCTTCAATTTGTCATAATTTTGTTGATGAAACCATCCATTTTCGCATCACTCCATTCACCCATTGCCATCATTTTTAACCATATTTCTTCATAAACGCACCAAATTCCCGCATACATGTTTACATGGTTTATTATTATTATTTATATTATTTTTAATGAATTAAAGAGAATTATGCATGGTTTTACTAATGATAGTTTTTCCAGTGCAAGTTTCTATAGTTAGCCAAATTTTCGCAGTTGTCTCCATGGTTTAGGTAGTAGCATCACTCTAGAATGAAATACGACACATATAAATTGTTTCTAGAAGCTCCAATATGGATTTTTGTTGGTCAAATTCCACCCAGCTCGCACATGTGGACCTCCAGGCAAAGATCAAGGCAAAATCGCAACAGTTTTGACTAGTCAACTTCAAATGCATTTTCTAAGCAAATGAAAGTAAATGTCACAAAATAAAAACATTGGTTTTGTTTAGCATGGGCCCCATTAATTTTTTCGTAAGAATTTTTCTAAAATTCGTTACCATTTGGGAGATATTTCAGGTTCTTTGGAGCCCTATTTTGCAATTGCGTGAGCAAACATTGAGCCCATGTGTCAATAAACGTCGAGTCAAGCAAATAGATGTTGGAATGGATTGTGCTTCATAAAACTCATGGAAAATGGGTGTCCATTTAGTTCTGATATTTAACCATATGAATCTCCATGAAGTTACATTGTAACCCCTATATAAAAACTCATTGAAACAAAGAAGGGAGGTTAATTATCTGAAGCATACAGTGAATTGTTAAAACTTTGTTTTACATCCTTTTTAATGAAGAAGTGCCTTGAATATTTGATGTGTAGCTGACTGTTCATGTGAATATTTGAGACCACCTATTTGTGGAGGGCCCCCGCAAACAATGAAGGTTCTACATTTTATGTTTTTAATGTTGTTGTTTTCATGTTTTCATTTTATCATTTGATGTAGTTATTTTTCAAAATTCCAATTTGTCATTTGTTGTAATTGTTTCCAAAATTCCATTTTTCCATTCGAAGTAGATGTTTCCATAGTTTTCCTTTATCATATTTTCATTTATCTTCCTTTTCAAGTTATCAAATTGCAGAGTGATTCATAGTTTTACTTTCAAGAACAATAGTGATTTATTTTAAAATAGTTTCACAAGTTCATGTGTGGTTTACTTCAAAAAGCATTGAGTGATTTCATTTACAGTGTTTGAATGAGTTATTTTCAGGAGCATGAGTGATTTCTTTACAATCAGTAGTGATTTAGTAATTTCCTTTCAGTATATGAGTGATTGCTTTTTCAGTTCAAGAGTTATTTCTTTTTAGAGAAATGGTGATTTTTTAATTTATTTACAAGTTTCATTTCCATTGCATTTCATTTCAAAAACATAAAAATGTATAAATTTCCTTTTCTAGAATTTGATTTTATCTTCGTACACTAGACTGTTAGAATTTTTAGAAACTAACAAATTAGTTAGGATTTTTTCATAATACAGTGAAGGTTTGCTTCAATTTTTACATAATAGAAAGCATGTTGATTTTTAGAACTTAGTTGTAATTTAATTTATTTAATTAGGAACATAATAATAAAAACATCCCTAGAATAAATCTCTAAAAATTCAATCATCACACCAATAAACTGAATTAAAGAGGCTTCTAGCACATGTAGTTCACTTGCACTTCACAAGTTTACCAACTCCGGTCGATAATTTATGTAATAAATTAAAGACAATTAAATTGACAAACACAACTTATACATGTCAACACAACTGTAACAATGACTAGGACCATGCATACATAAGCACATATACAACTTAAATACATGCAAAAGGGTTGAACCATGCTCTAATGCCATTCTGTAACACCCTCCTCCCACATTTACCCAAGTTAATTGTCCTACTAGAGTAAACATGTGACAAAGAGTTATGATTATATGATTCAACCTCCTATATCACCTTAAGGAAGTGGAATCGACAACCAAAACCTTACTTACTTCCCTCAGGTGCTACAGGACCCCCAAAAGCTAAACAACCCTTCCAGGTGCCCAAAGCTTGAGTTAACTTTTTTTTTCACTAATTTGGACTCCCATACGTCGGCATAAAACTGTCTGAATTCAATTATAACCCTTTGGTTGCATGAAAAATCCTACAAGGGAGCAACTTTAGTATTTTTCACCCAATTATATGCCATTGACAGCGAGATATGAGGCACTTTTTTAGGGCTAGTCTCCATACCACTGCTCAGAACTTAATGAAACTCTCAAAAATGATAAATGACAAGGAAAAATCCTTCCATTCAAATGTATATGAGAACTTGACCTAACCAAGCCTAACCATGGCGAACATTCTATCAAACACATCATGAACATGTAATCTACAGGTCATAATTACATATATGAACATAGGGATCTCATAATTATCTAAGAATCGTCACTAAGGTTTTGTTACCTCTCACAATAGTTGCATTATCATATACTAATTCATTAACCATTCATCTACTAATCAAAACATGATGAGAGCCATAGCTAAATTTTGTCATAAAACCATGCTTATAACCAACATACAACTAGAATAATAAAAATGATAGAAAATCCATCAAATCCACATCATAAAAATTATAAATACTAATGGCATGAAAGAGGGAAAGAGCTTTTATTAACATTTACAAAATCCAACCAATCCAAGGAATTCCATGTACCACCTGACCATAGATTGGGCCAAACCAAAACTTTCTTTCAGCCAATCACCCCCATGCCATATTGCAAGCATGAATGTGTGACTCACAAAAAAAACAACTAAGGCTTCCTTAGGCTTTACTATGTATCCAACCATTACCCGTCAAGGGATTCTTAGGCCTGAATGTTGGCGTTGTAGTTTTGGAATTGATGTCAACATGGCCATAATGTTGCTAGTTGAGTTGAAATTGGGATGTTTGTGTTGGAATTGATGTCCACAACTATGATGTCACTCATGTTGGTTTGTGTTGGCATGTGTTGGCATTGATGTTGATCAGATGATGAAATTTATGGAGCTTGATGGTACCATGATGGTCTTGGAGGAGTTGGCATATGCATTGATAGACATGTCATGATTGGTTGTTGATGTTGCAAGATAGTTGGATGATGTTGCTACAGGTTGATCATATAGATCTACATATGATAGAGATGGTTCAAGGCACACTAGTTGAGTTTTCAACTAGGTATTCATTAGGTAATCATGTATATTTTTAAGGATTATTTGTGGTAGTGATGAGATGGCTTGTTGATGGTGCTAAAGAGGTGTTTGCAGGTCTTGGTAGAGGTGTTGTAGCTTGTTCAGAGGTTTGATGGAGAGTGGGGGTGTTGGGAAAGGTACCCCTCGGTCTATGTTTTCGTCAAATATCTACATTTTGAGAAGCAGAGAGCACTTCGTGCAGATGTCTAAGAGGAAAAGGGGCTTTGGGGTAGGTTAAAGTTTCTTATTTTGTAAAAGGATGGGATTTTTTTGAATATTTTTAGCTCTGCATGTTTTTCAAACCATGGTATTTTAAAAGGAAAAGTTATATAAAGGGTTATATTAGTGATTCAAGGACATCGATATGAAAGTCATATGAATCAATTGAGTTTGTAATTGCACTATCTTTATGTTTTTTGGGAAAAGAGAAAGGCTCATGTTGTTGTGTGCACGAATACCTTGGTAATTCTGTAGTTGTGTGTGCAAGCCCCTCCAACTCTATGTGCAGGCCCCTACAACTCTATGCGCAGGGCAAGAAGGATTGCATTTGAAAGATCTTACTTAATAAAGAAGGACTTGAAGACAGATCTATGTATTTCCTATGTGTTTTTTATGTTATCTGTTTTTATAAGTTATTTGCGTTGGATTAGGGTTTTATGTATAATATCTCTGTGATTGTATTGAGAAGGTTATATTTTTCTGTTATATGATGAATAATGCATGTTAATATAGAAATGCACGACGTGCAATATAGTTAAGGAGATTTGTTGAAAAAAGAATGTATATTTAGCATACTAGTTTAGCGAAGCTCTGAATAAGCCTTAAGTGAGGATAAGCCCTAAAGCCACACTCCATAGTGCCTTTAGATGCAGAAACTTGGTTCTAGCATCCCCTAATATTGCCTCAGGTGAGACTTTGTCTAAGCAGTATATTGTTGCCGAAAGGACTGGTAATAGAGAGTTTTTTTGGTAGCGCAACTACTCTGAACCTAGGCCTAGACCCCCTCAAGCCAACAAATGGTTTCGTTGTTAGGACCGGGATTTGAATATTGAGGGATATGTGGATGTGGCATCCGGCTAAGCAAGAGATTAAAGACTTGGTAGATATGAAGGAGTGAGAATTTTTCGTTCAAGGAAATAGAAATCCATAATTGTGAACCTAAAAGTGGTTGTAGAAATATATTTTTACAGATCAGCACCAGATATTCCTCTGCTCATTCGCGAATGAGCTACATGAATGGTTGTCAATATTAGCTGAAAATAAGACTTGTTTTCAACACTATGAACCTAATGTGTGGAGCCTAGAATTATTACAGTGACTCAAGAATACTTATAACAAGATCTCAAGAGTTGTTGATTACTAGATCGATAGTATTTTGGGAGGATTTATAACTGAGGGTTTGCGAGGTAAGTACTTGAATTATTTAAAGTTGTCGAATAAGATTCTTTTATGTGAAAAGGGTGTACTGCACATGAAATCAGATTGATTTTTGGAAGGGGAAAGTCCGAATCTACGTGAAGTGGTAAAATATTTAGGGTAGATCGTGACAATTACGTTGAGATAAAATATAGTCTGTTGTTTAGATCTGAAAGAGAAGAAGGAGAAAGTAGCCCCATGACCCCAAAAATTTGGAGATCATCAAGGCACCTCTGGGATTCATCGCACTACACCCATCCCACCTCATCTCCATCTCCATATTTTCCCTCCACCTCCACCACCCAAACCCCCAGAAGATATGGCTAATGAAGCTAGAATGCCTATTTTCAAAGGTATGGGATCAGAGGATCCTGAACAATTTTGGTTTGTCCTTGAAGCGGTATGGAGAGCGCCACACGTCGCAAATGATGATATGAAGAAGGCACATCTTGTTATAGTGTTGCATGAAAGAGTGTTGTGTTGGTATATGAAGTAATATGCGACACATATGGTTGCCATGTTGGATGAGACAAAGATAGCATTGGATGTCGAGTTTAATAAGCCAAATTTTCAGTCACACTGTATTATGGAGATCAAAGAGATCAAGAAAATAGTAAATGAATCTTTTTGGGACGTAGATCAAAGGTTCAATATGTTACTAATCCAAGTCAAATTCTAGATTTCTAATGAGCAACACAAGGAGTGGTTTATAGTTGTGTTATTGCCACATTTCAGACTGCCATTGACACAACAGAAGATAAAATCGCACACTCAAGTTCTAGAAATTTCTATGAAGTTGGAAGCTTCACCCATCGCAGAAACCCAAGTGGGTGTTCAGAAAATTCAAAACCAATTAGCAACAATGCATTTGGATTTGTAAGAGTTGAAGAAGGGTAAGTAAGTCCAATTGGAAATTTGCCCAAAAGTATGGTGTATCAAATATAACGCAGAAGGTCATTAAAAAGTGCAGTGCCCTGTATTTAGAGATTACATCAACAGTGGTGGGCCTAATCCATTGCAACCAGGGCCAAGTGTATAGTGTGACCTATGTAAAGTGTTTGGTTGACATTTCACAGAAGAATTATATTTAATGCAGAAGAATGTGTCGACACTAAAGCAGTTGTTTTCTAAATTTTGTTGCTTCGTAGGGCATGAGGAAACGAATTGTCGTAGATATGATTTAATGTTAGAACAGACTGTAGCTACATACAGAATGCAGGATGAAGGGCGCATGCATGAAGATGATGGTTCCCCTTCAGGGCACGGAGGATTCCAAGTCCGAGGACGAGGAGAAGGCGTTGGTCAAGGATGAGGTCAAATTATATGTTACAATTGCAGCGAAGCTGGACACTTCGCAAGGGATTTTTTTCAGAACCCCACAGCCCCCTCGTGTAGGTATTATAGAGCTTTTGGCCATGTAATAGAATATTGTCCTGTTCTGATAGAAAATATGCAAGATAAAAGGACTTTGCAGCCCACACAAAACTTGTAGATGATGACTGCAGAACCGTGCAAAGAAGAGCCTAGTGTCAACATAGTAACCCGAAGTGGCACAGCCACTGGAGAAAATAATGTAGCATGTAGGGAGCCTATGGAGGGCGCATGAGTATGAAAAGTTGGAGATAATAACATTGGGTTCAATATAGAAAGAGAAAAGGAGACTTCTGGAGGAAAAGAAGAGTTTCATGGACCCTGGAGCTTCGACGTCTAAGACATAGCCACGTCCTCAATAGAATTTGATGCCTTAGAAGAAAAGTGACAAAGTTGTGGCTATAACAAAGGAGTTTGATCCAGCAATATTGAAATAATTTTTTAAAACCTACATGAAGTTGTTGTGAGATCAGAAGGTCGTAGCAAGTCTCCAAGAACTGATAGACTCATGCACTAAAAGAGAATATTCATGCAGTCAATAAGTTGCATCGTCATAAGAAGAGGACAAGCAGAGAAATGAGGATAATTGATTAGATTAGGGACTATGACATGGATAAGGTAATTCTTGATATGGGATCAGATGCCAACGTATTTCCAAAGAAAACATGGGAATGAATGGGAAGGTTGGAGTTGCAATGGTCACCTATCGAGTTTAGAATGGCTAATCAATAGAATATTATTCCTATGGGAAGATTGGTTGGTGTAGTAGTAGGCATTGAAGGAGTGTGCGCGATGGTAGATTTTGAAGTTATTGAGATTGTAGATGATAGAAATCCATATCAAGCTTTGCTTGGATTGGATTGGGTTTTTTATATTGATGCAATAATCGATCTAAATAGGATAAATATGGTGTTTGAGCAAGGTGATCTGAGGTTCATTGTTCCTCTAGACCCATCCAAAGGAGTGCGGTACATAGAACTTGTTCGAGATGAATATTTTGAAGGGGATATCGAAAATATCTATAAGCTAACTACACCGAATGAAGATTGGATCAACCCTACTATAGATGGAAGGTTGAGCTAGGAAAAGGACAATTATTGCATTTCAAATTTTGATGAAGAACTGGAGGATTGGCAGAATAAGATGTACAAAGTTACTACAAAGAGATGTAACAGCCTTATGAGATCACTTTGTTGCATCACTACTGAGGTATGTAATTTAACATACTATGATGGGATAGGAGATGTCAATTCTTTTATTGATAAATTTGAAGAAGCAGTACCTGAGGAAAAAAGGTTTCAAACTCTGTATGTCGCATTGATATCTACACTCGCTAGATCGTGGGGTACGCATAAGGGAAACATTAGAAGTTGGAGAGAATACCGCGGATTTATGAAGATTATATTTGGTCAAGTAAATACTATAATTGAAGGGAAATATGATGGCAAGGATGACCCTCAAGGACATATCTTCCAATGGACTAAGATGTGGGACAAAGATCCAACATCAAAATGGGTACATACATTCATTCACACATTAGAAGGAATCCCTATGAATTGGTATCTTGAAACTAAGATGTGACATGGAACATCAAATTGGGAGGACTTGGCTGAAGGATTCCTAACGAATTTTATTTTTGAAGATGATTATCAGTACATTGACTAAGCTCTTCAAGCATTCCACGCAAATATTTTCAAGACTCGAACTGAGCCTGCTTGGGCCATGCATTTAGAACTTGCTTTAGAATTTTATAATCTAACAGCGGAAGAAATTGAGGAAGATCTTCACAATATTAATATTCCATAATCAAAAGGAAAACGTGAGGTTGCTGGACTAGAACCTAAGATGCTTGACACAGGGTGGTCGATGAATATGCAGAAGGTGAATATAGTGACAGAAGAGGAACCAAAGTTCGCACTTATTGGGGATTATTGGGATGCAGATACAGTTAGCAAGGTTGCAAAACTGTTACATGAATACCAGGAGCTCTTTCCCACAAAGTTCTCTAAACTCGAGGGGATATTAGGAAACCTCAAGGTTATGAGGATCAACTTGAAGCCAGATGTGAAGTTTGTAAAATAGTGACCATATAGGCTTAACCCCAAATATAAGGAAAATTTGAAGGAAGAAATGGAAAAATTTATTAAGGCTAGAATAATTGAAACTATGGAGGAATCTGAATGGGTAAGTCCCATGGTTGTCCAAGAGATGAAGAAAAAAGGTGAAATCAGAATTTGTGTTGATTTAAGGAAGTTGAATGATGCATGTTTTCATGACCCATTCCCTACACCTTTTACAGATAAATTTTTAGAGAATATGGAGGGTGGGAGGCCTACTCTTTTATAGATGGAATTTTAGGGTGCCATCATATTAGAATTGCACCTAAATACAGGAGTAAGACTAATTTTTCCACTGAATGGGGATCCTTTAAGTATACAGTCATGTCTTTTGGATTGAAGAATGATCCTGCAATATTCTGTAGAGTAGTAGTTGCGGCTTTTAAGGCGTATATACACAAGTTCTTAGAGTTTTATTTTGATGATTGGACAATCTTTGGATTTTTGAAGAAACATATTTCGAACTTAAGGCTGATATTGGACACATGCAGGCAGTACGAAATATCATTGAACTTGAAGAAATACATCTTTTGTGTAACTTTTGGTATACTATTAGGGAAATTTTTTTGTAAACAGGGATTGATGGTAGACCCAGTGAAGATTGTCATTATTGTGAACCTAGAAGCACCTAAGTCAATAAAAAAACTACGCACAACATTGGGACATACTGGCTACTATAGGCATTTTATAAAGGCATAGGCGTAGATAGTTACGCCGATGGAAAAGTTGTTAAAGAAGGATGTTACATATTGTAGGGATGATGAATGCCAAAAGAGCTTCAACGTGCTGAAGGAGAAGATGGTAACTGCGCGAATTCTATTTTTTCCATACTATAATAAGGAGTTCCATGTACATGTTGATTCTTTTTGTGTAGCTTTGGGTTCAGTATTAGCACAACTAGGTGATGGGGATATCGATCGCCTCATAGCTTTTGCAAGTAGGAAAATTTCTAAGGCAGAAAATAATTATTCCACAACAGAGCATGAAGGATTGGCTATGGTATATGCACTGCAGAAATTCAAGAATTACTTATTAGGAATGCACTTCAAGATGTTCACAGATCACTATGTGCTGAAATGCTTGGTGAATAAGCCTGCATTGGGGGGGAATATTTTCAGATGGCTATTGTTGTTCTAGGAATATGATTTTGAATTTGAATTTAAGATAGTAAGACTAAGCTTGAGGAACGCCTCCCCCATGGACTCCTAGGATTTATGAAACCCTACAACGGAGGTCATCATGGCTCCTCCCATATCTCACAGTGGCTACACCAGGCTCTCTGAGATCAATAGCTACAACTCCCATAGTCGTTGGTAAAGGAAACTCCCGAAGGGGGGTAGGCGCACCCCCCCCCCCCACCCGACGGCTCAGAAAATGACAAAGAAAACACTCTCGTAAATACACAGACTGCACCCTTTTCACCTGTAGGTTCATCGAAAGGCCTGATAGCTAATAAAGAGGACAAACA
Source organism: Pinus albicaulis (assembly GCA_034641835.2). Classification (NCBI taxonomy): domain Eukaryota; kingdom Viridiplantae; phylum Streptophyta; class Pinopsida; order Pinales; family Pinaceae; genus Pinus; species Pinus albicaulis. The sequence goes on along the minus strand of CM076584.1, from coordinate 1,196,563,985 downwards.
GACTGACAAAGATGAAAAAAATGAAAAATATGAATAAAATAAAGACTCTTCTGCTACCTACTTGCAGATTTCTACAGAACGGCCTAAAATCTACCTTCCCTCCCACCGGATCAACGTCGAGATACAACACATGAAATATCATGCCCTTATTGGCAAATTTATCGAATTCTAGCCCACTGAGAAAGCGCTCCATGGATGGATCACCTCCAAATGGAAGCCCAAGGGGCATGTCACCCTTCAACTAGGAAGGAAAGGCTTCTTCAATTCCATTTTCAATCGCATCGACGACAGGAATTGCATCTTAGATGGCGGCCCTTGCTTTTTCAACTTTTTAGGTCTGTATCTAAGGGACTGGGCTGAAAGGTTCAATCCAAACAAGGAGGATTTCAACTAGGCCCCTGTCCAGATTTGGATGTACTCCCTCCCACAATATTATTGGGATGAAGAATCCCTAAAATACATAGGCAAAAACCTTGGATAATTCATCAAGATTGCCGAGGAAACCAAGCTTAACCGATACACAGCCTATGCCATAATCTGTGTATACATGCACCTAATCAAATATCTCCCAGAATCTATAAGTCTCTTCCATGATAATTTTGAATGGGTCCAAATTATTGATTATGAACATGTGCCTTTCCGTTGTCAGCAATGTCACAAACATGGACATCTCTTCAGGGATCGCCTGCTCAACCAACCCCCCAAACCTCCCCCTGGCTCTAAAAACATTGATCCTAAAGGCTTCACCAAAGTTCCCACGTGCAAGAGGCATGCTCAAAAACCTACCTCGGGCCCCCAAGCTTCCTCTGCCCCCAAAGCCTCATTCGTCCCCAAAGCTTCCCAACCCTCTACCAACAATATTTTCGAAATTCTTGCTACCCACTCCAACCTGAAAGGAGAAGACTCTCTTCAAACCTCGGTATCCTCCAAAGTTTTCCCTAGGAAAAAACATACCTCATCTCTCATCATCTACTCCCCTCCCCCTTCGGGAATGAATTGATACCACGATTAGGAGCCAGTTCAATCTAGCAAAGATACATCGCTAGATCCTGGTGTCTTATCCCTCATGGAGGTCGACGGTAAACAGCACCAGGAAGAATAGGATGAAGGAACCAAATCAGATCTAGATCAACCCTCTCATATGGAGGAAGAACCTGAAAGCAAAGATCTAGGTGATATAAACATCCTAGGTCTAAAGGTTGCATGCAAAAATAGAGAATACCACAAGATTCCTCCAAGGCATATTGACAGCTTGGCAGTTGCTCTCTCCAAAGCACAGTGTATCCATACTTTGGGTATACAAGCCAGAGGTTCATTGGATTCCAGGAAGATCTTGAAGGAGTCACAAAAAATAGGGCTCTGCATAGATCTTCATCGAACCATCATTCTTAGAGAATTGTTAGTTGAATCAGGGTGATACCCCAAGCTGACCAAGTACTAGTATACCATTGCACATGGTTCTCAATGAATCTCACCTCTCAGAATATTTGAGGGCTCAATATCCCCACAAAGCACCTAATGATCAAGAATAGAATCATGCAAGAAAAACCTACCATATTTTTCATGTAGGAAACCAAATGTACCAGCACCACTATGAACTCTACCATTACCAAGTTCTCGGCAAGATGCCTAACCACTGTGGTTGATGCTACAGGGGCCTCAGGAGGCTTAGCCATCACCTATAATCCCCTCCTCATCTCCTTGACTGATATCCACGCCTCTCATATTTTCGTTCAAGCCTCCTTTCATATTATTGGCACCAACATCCATGGCCATCTCACCAATGTTTACTTCCTGCAACCCTCTACCCAGAAAATTGATATTCTAAAATCCATTGAGATCCTAAACTCCCACCGTCTCCATCCTCTATGGATCATAGGTGAGGACTTTAATATGATCACTAAAATTGAAGAAAAAAGAGGAGGATGCTCCAGATTAGAAGCCGATAGCATCAACTTCAAATAATTCATTCAGAGAAACTGGTTTATCAACCTCCTTTCCTCTAATGGAATTCACATCTGGAATAATCGCAAAAAGGGCTCTCAACAGATAGCTTCAAAATTGGACATATTTCTCATCTCGGATAATCCTATACACCTCGTAGGGGACATTTACGCTTCCATCCTACCTGCCTCTGGATCGGATCACTGGCCAATCCAACTACAATGGTCTCGCCCTGGGCTCTCAAGAAACAAGCCCTTTCACTTTGAGAAATTATGGCTCTCTTACCCAGGATTCAAAGAAATGGTCACCACCTGGTGGAACGATTACAATCCACCAGTAGGTTCCAAGATGTACCAATTCCAACAGAAGCTAAAATATCTTAAACACTCACTGAAAATATGGAACCACTCTTCCTTTGGTAACATCTTTCAGAATCAGAAAGAATTGGAACAGCAAATGGCCAATCTCCAGCTTTTCATCATTCAAGAAGGAAGAATGGATGGGCTTGTACTCTAAGAACAAGATCTTATGACCCACCTGGAAGATCACATACTTCAGGAGGATATTCTTTGGAAGAAAATGTCCATAATATGTTGGCTAAAATAGGGTGAGAAGAACATTAAATTCTTCCACCACTCTACTATTTAGCGATGCATGCATAACCGCGTCGTCGTCCTCAATAATAGCCAAGGGGACAAGTTGTAGGAACATGAAGACATAGAAAAAGAGCTTCTGCACCACTTCAAGGATATCCTACAGGAACCACCGAGCGATAGGAAACCTACCATCAACAAAATCACTCAGCACATCCCTAAGTTAATCACTGAGGAGCACAACCAAATGTTACTCAAACTAGTTCTGCTACAAGAAGTAGAACAAGCCATGGGACAGCTCAAAGATGGTAAAGCCCCTAGACCGGATGGACTTACCTCCAATTTCTTCCACTTATTTTTGGAAATCAACAAACTAGAAGTCTGGGAACTAGTTGAAGAGTCAAGAATCATGCACTAGATCCTTCAAGCCCTCAACTCTACCTTTCTGGCTCTAATTCCAAAAGAAGAGCAGGCCATCACACCTAAAAAGTACCAACTAATCGCCCTCTACAATTTCATCTACAAAATCATCTCTAAAGTCATAGCCAATAGACTCAAACCCCTCCTCCCTCTGCTTATTTCCCTAGAACAAACTGGATATGTGCAGGGGCTTCAAATTCTAGACGAGATCATCCTCACGCATTGAGTTGCCCACTCCCTCAAAACGCTGAAGAAGGAAGGTATGCTCCTCAAAATCGATCTTTCAAAAGCTTTTGATAAACTCAGTTAGGACTATATTAATCAAATGCTTTTAGCTTTTGGATTCAGCCCAACTTGGACCAGATGGATTTTGAGTCTCATCTCCTCCCCCTTTTTTTTCCATTCTTGTCAATGGTGCTCCCTCCCCCCACCCCTTCTCTCCCTCCATAGGTATTCGCCAAGGTGACCCTCTCTCGCCCTTCTTGTTTGTCCTCATGGCAGAAAGCCTAGGGCATCTCATCCAGCATGCTTCTAATTCCCACAATCTCAAAGGGTTGATCATCCACAAAAACTACCCCATAACTCATCAACAATTTGTTGATGACAACATGTTGTTTGGTCACCCCTCTATTCAGGAAGCTTGCACCTTCAAATCTCTGCTCGACTGCTTCTCGAAAACATCTGGTACCACCATTAATGCTGAAAAATCCCAGATCTTCTTCTTCAATGCCCCTTCCATCACTCATCGTAACATTGCAATAGTCATGGGCATTTCCATTGCCTCTCTTCCCTCCAAATATTTCGGTGCACCACTCATTGCTTCAGTGATCAAGCAACCTTCCTGGAAAGAACTCCTAGACAAACTTGAAGCCCGATTGTCATCTTGGACGCACATAACTCTCAACATAGTTGGTTTTCTTTTTCTGATCGATTTTTTCCTTCAATCTATTCCTCTCTATCTCTTCTCAGTGCTCGTCGCCCCTAAATGGGTCCTCAAAAGCATCATAAATATGCAAAGGAACTTCCTTTGGGGCTGCAAGGGAGAAAAAAGAAAATGGAGCCTAGTGAAATGGACTCAGGTTTGCACTACCAATATGGCTGGGGGCTTGGGGCTAAGAGATCCAAGCCACAATAATGAAATGATGGGTGCTTGCATCTGGTGGAAATGGGTCTCCAAACCCAACATCCTCTAGGCACTTCTTTGAGTTTCAAAATATGCTAGTAACTGGCCTCAGGAGGATCTTATTTGATTCAATTATGAGGAAAAGGGCTCTCTCATATGGAATGTCGCCAAGCAACATAGAGCCATCATCCAGGAGAACAGCTTCTGGGAAATTCGCTTAGGGGCCCAGGCTCGTTTCTGGGAGGATTCATGGCAATAATTGCCAAAATTAGCCACGCTATTCCAAACTCCCAGATGGAAATCTGTCCTTACTACAAGAGACAACAATCAGGTAAAGTATTTTTGGATGCATGCCCCTAACATTGGATATCGTCAATGGCTCCCTGCATCTAAATGGAAAGATAATTGGTCAGAGGAACGTCACGATGATATTGATGAGGAATTAATCAAAAGGAAAATCAAATACTTAGAATATCTAGATATCCTCCGTTGGGGATATACCACAAAGGGAGTCTTCACCACACGGGAAGCATACCAACTGCTTCATGCCAATGCTCAGACTCCACTAGATGAGATATGGGCACAAATATGGAGACCTGGAATTTGGCCTAAAATCTTCACATTCCTATGGATTCTAAGAAAACAAAGAATTCTGACTTGGGATAACTTACTCAAAAGAGGATTCATAGGACCCTCACGATGTCCAAATTGTTCTCAGCAGGTTGAAACCATCAATCACCTTTTGGAAACTTTCCCTCTAGCCAACACATTATGGGAAAATATAGCCATCTGTTGCAGAAGATCCAGCAAAAACAAAGGAGATATCATAAGAACCATCCGCCATTGGTAGATCAATCCCTTCAATAATAAGCTCCTCAATTATCTTCGGGCACTCCCACCAGGGCTCATCCTTTGGACGACCTGGAAATAAAGGAACAAATGCATTTTTAGATATAAAATCATGCCTCAATAAACTATTTGGACCAGTATGTGCAATAATCTCAAGGAAACCCTGGCCCTACAACATTGGAAAGACTTATATATCCCCGATCAACCTTCGGAAAGCATAATATGGGCTAATTGGAATCTCTCTATCCCCAGCCATCCTGATGCTCAACCTTCCCCCTCTCGTCCCTCTGATTTGAACTTCTCCTGGAGTCCCCCTCCCCAAGGCATACACAAGATGAATTTTTATGGCGCCTCCAAGGGCAATCCAGGGGATGCCAGCTTTGGTGGAATTTTTAGAGACACTGCACGTAACCCTCTAATCATATATTTTGGATCCATTGGATGGGACACCAATAACTCAGCAAAATTGGAGGGTCACATTCAAGGCTTGCAGTTGGCCCAAGATCACAACTTCTTCCCATTAGAAGTTGAAGGGGATTCACAGGTCATCATCAACACTGCTCATCACCTTCTATTTTGAGCCTCAGCTTGCAAGCTCTCCAAAATTTGGTGACTATCTTCCCACTTCAAACACATTGAACGTTGGCTATAACAACATAAATCAATCACCTTCAAGCATGTTCGACTCTCAGCAAATAAGGTGGCAGATATTCTAGCCAAAAAGGGGGTTGAAAAAAATTCTCCCCTCTTCTCTGGCCTTCTCTCCAACATTGATGATGAATCCCTTCTCTCTGCTTGCACTCAGTTGGTGCATCAAGAATCCCATCTCCCGGATGTGGGTGATCACTTGGCATAAATGTGCAGCTCCTCTGCGTGGCAGTTGGCAGGGCCACATGGCCTTGCATGGCTCACGCGGTTGGGCTATTAATGTCCGCAAGCAGAAGTCTGGTGCCATCACTTTTTCCTTGCAGAGCCTGAACTTTGGCCTCCTTAATTGTCCTCGTTGCTGCCATTTTCCATTCTTCATGGACTCGGGTAATTTCTTCACTGTCATCGCTCCCTATCAGTTTTCTATCCATTTGAATTTGTTTCTCCAGCCCTCCATCTACCATTTCACTAAGACCTCTGGCCTTCATCCTTCCTTCCACCATCGCTCTGAGCTTTCAGTCCCTCTTTCTTCCACTCTCCCCACTCTTCATTTGGATGCCTCCTACCTCCTCTCCCTCCGCAAAATCATCCCCTTCCTCCCCATGCATGTTCCTTCAGAAAACTCCATGCCACGCAGACAAAGGATGCGTGTTGCAGGGGTCTAGGACGTGGTCAGACCTCTTGCCCTCCTCATCCTCTATGCGACAATGATTATGCCTCCTGAGGTGATAAAATCTAGGCCTCCTTGTGTAATGAAGGCTCTAGACCGGTGGAATTCATGGTCAATGTGAATTATATGGAGGCATCGGAGCCGCACCAGGTCTCAGCCCTCTTCTCGCTGCAACTCCCATACGTCCCTTCCACCTCGAGCTCTCAGAAGCGTCTGCAGAATTCTAATTTGATGCCAACCCACTCTCAGCTCCACATAAAGATGGAAGCTCTCCCCACCAAAACTGTTGAGCACTCCTCGAATAGCGAATGTGGTGACAGCTCCGCCAAAGATGACAGTGCCACAGCCAAGGGAACGCGCTATGCCGCCACACCTGAACCGACTGACCAGATGTCAAAGCAGGATGGTGAATCCTTATATGACTACGACTACTTCATTGTGGAAGATCCACCTCCATAAGATATGAAAAATGAAAATTCGGGACAGGACTAGCGCCAGGAGACCTCCCCTCTTAGCTAGTAACAATTTCAATACTTCATTTTTTCTTTACTTTTGTATGCACAGTATACTTAAATTTTGGTTAACTAAGTTACATGCTGGTTTCCCCACTTGGGGAAGCACTGCTACTCGAAACTGGCTTAATCTCGAGACTGGTTTCCCCAATAGGGGCAGTCCCAATTTTACCATTTTGAACATTATTCCCACCGAAATTGGCTAATTTTGAAGTTTCAGCGGGAAAAGCTTGACATGTAATATTTTTTTGTACCATATAAATAGAATTAGCTTTACTTAGAAAAAAAATTATAGTAAGACTAAACGTGGGTGACATGACCTAATCATCTGTCGAGGATTGAGATAGGAAAAGAACCCACAAGAATTGAAGAGAACCTACCTGATGCACAGCTATTTGCTATAAGGGTTGCAAATGATCACTTCATAGACATTATTGAATTTTTAAACACAAGGATGGCATGTGCAGGATATACTACGTAGCAGAAAAGGGAGTTGGTAGTTAAGGCAGATAATTTTTCTTTGATTGCAAGACATATATATAAAATGGGGCCAGATGAAATATTGCGTAGATATGTCTCTGAGCATGAAAGATGGAGCATTATGGAAGAATCTCATGGAGGAGTTGCAGGAGATCATAATGCAGGAAAAGCCACTACGCAAAATATTTTGAGAGCTAGATTATGGTGGCCTACGTTGCACAAGGATGCAAAAGAATATTTTAGACCTTGTGATGCTTGTAAAAGAATAGGAAAACCCTCTAGGAGAGATTAAATTCCCTTGTATCCACAAGTAATATTGCAGGAAATTGATAAGTGGGAAATAGACTTTGTTGCACCAATCACTCCACCGGGGAAGAAGACTGGTGCAAGGTACATTATCACTGCCACATATTACCCAACTAAATGGACTGAAGCTAAGCCAGTAAATAATTTCACCGCAGATACTGTTGCGAATTACATCTTTGAGTATATTTTGTCTAGATTTGGGTGCTTGAATATTTTGATGAGTGACAGAGGGTCACATTTCTTGCATCAAAGGATTGAAGCACTGACTTAGGAATTTCAAATGCATCATCACAAGAGAACACCTAATCACCCTCAGGAAAATGGAACACTTGAAGCTTTTAACAAAATTTTGGAGAATTATCTAACTAATTTATTCAACGCCAAAAGGAATGATTGGGATTTAAGAATTCCAGCAGTATTATGGGCATATAGAACTACCTGCAAGAAGTTGATAGGGAAGACACCATTTAGGTTGTTTTATGGACAAGAAGCAGTTATGCCTATGGAATATATTGTGACTCATTTAATAATTGCAGTAGTAACAGACATGGCATACAATGATATCATGGAATAAAATCTAGAACGGTTGTTGGCCTTTGAGGAGATAGATTCATCGCATGATATCATCAGAAAGTACAAAAATCAAGGGAAAAATCCTGGCATGACCAGCATATCAAGAAAAAAATATTCAAGGAAGGAGAATTCATGCTGATGTATGATATCAAGTTCATGAAGTTCCTAGGAAAGTTCAAGACACATTGGCTGGGGCCATACATTGTCAAACATATACCAGATGGTGGCGCAGTTCAACTTGTGAATCTGAATGGTGAATTGTTTTCTAGACGAGTGAATGGAAGCAAGTTGAAGGCTATATAGGGATGATTCAGTCCCTGGAACTTTGCATTGACTATATGGACAAAGAATATTCTTAGTGCTCCAGGCATCTAGAAGAGAGAACAGGACTATAAACTACTCTTCCCGTAAAGGGATTCGTTGAAGAAGAAATTTTGTGCAGTATTCAAAAGGAATTCAAAGTTCGAAGAGACTGTGACGAAGCAAGAATGATTGTGACACAGAGGAAGGTCTGGTGAAGTCCATCCAAAACATGACTGTTGGAAGAGAAATAGTTGATTTGATAGGAAAATTTTCGTTAAAGGGAGTGGGAGAAATGCATTTAATAAGCATATCTCAGAGAATATGCCGCCAAATCCACATTTATGAGATGCCTTTTAAGGGGATCATGCAGTTTGAAATTAAAAATTATTATAAATATGGCATCCTACTCCACATTTAGACACTTTCCTCTCTGTGAATTAGACTTGTGTTTTTGTGCCTGAGAGAGAACCAAGTGTTTTGTTGCATGTCAAATTATAGTTTTGAAGCACTTGCAAAGGAGTTGATAAAGGTAGGATTGGGGCACACAAAGACTGTTACGCCACCATTGACTCTCATAGGGTCGAGGTCACCCAGGAAGATTTCTGCTACAAAATAAGCACATACAAAGAAGATAAAGAAGCCTACCATTCGACAGCTACCCAAGAATAAAATCACTAAGGAACAACAGACTAAGGAAAGGTGGATATGAAGAAGCAACCAATGGAGGTTGAAGAATCCGAGGAATAAGTGATGGTTAGGGTATTCGAATATATCTAAGCAGAGGATGTGGAACCTATTTCCAGGTTACCACCGTATATTCCGCCAAGGAATTCAACTGTTTCTAATTCTACTAAGAACCTATAAATTGTCAAGCTTAAGATATCCACACCATTGCAACCAGAGTAAGTACCAGTTGAGGGATATTTGTTGGCTAAAGTGCCTCAATTGCGCATGGAAGACTAGAATTTTAATGATTGAATTAAATATCCCTAGTTTGAGTCGAGAAAGTACCTAAGATTATTCTATTATGAATTAAGCAGAGTAACAAGGTTAGATCCACTTAGTTCGATTGCAGGAATTCGGGAAGCAAGGTTGTTGAACATGCTCTATGTTCCACATTTTGGGCATAGCAACATAAATACCATATATGTGTGACAGCTACTGGATCTCATGCATGATGGATGTCTTTGGATGGGTGAGAGAATCCCCATCGATGAGATTCTTATTCGAAGGATAATTCTGCTTCTTTGTCGAGGATTGAACCCCACTGACGCGTTTGTCGGAATATATCAGGATAAGAAGGTGGTCAATAAGATGAAGAAAGAGTATGGATTAATCAATAATTCCCATGGTTTTACTATAATTTCCATTAATTATAATTCCATGTGCTTCACCACACATATTCTATCAAGGAATATTAGGCGGAAGTATCGTGCAGAGGAGGTATTGGCACCTGTCTTATCTTTGGTTGCATAGTGCAACAAAGGAGTCCAGTTCAACTGTGTTGGGTATTTTTGTCAAGAATTTCTAGATGATTGCAGAGAGGCTCAGGAGTAGGGGAATAAATTCCACTACGTGTAGTTATTTATCTTGATTGCGTTGATGGCATGGAGAGAGCCAGATGAGTCATAGTTTCCCATTGTGGACCTAGACATCTGCGAGGCTGCACGGTATGCCTCACTATGGCATTTACTAGAACCAACATGGGAAATGGAAAATACTTTCTTTTGGGTCGGCTTTGAGATGAGTTTGCGAATGTTGATAATTCAGAAGCCACGGCTATCACCAGTTATGTTTGAAGAATACCACCAAATTGCTGATTTTCAGGCAGATTTTCACCATGTGTACATCGGCGCGAAGAAGGATCTTGAGGAGGTATGGTACGAGCTTCCTTACTTGGTGACTGAGGATGACATCACACACATCATAAGTCAATGGCGAACTGATTAGTTAAATCCACCCACGAAAGGGGCGAATAAAGCACAAACATGCACCAGTGGAGCAAAGTTGGATACTTCAGTTACATAGAATAGCAACAAAGAGACCAAGAAACAGCCTAAGAAAGTCACATTTGAGACTGAAAAGGATATCTATAAGGAAGAAGAACCAGAATCTGAGAAGGACCAAGAGGCTAGGGCTAGCGATCAGGGTGGCGATGATCTTCCAGATGACCCAAAAGACCCTGCCTACCTATACATTCTCAAGAGGCGGCAGAAACTTGGTGCCAGAGGAGCACAGAAGAAGATGAAATCTAATAGGTCAGTTGGAGTAGATTCGATGGTCCTCACTGAGGGGAACCTCGACAAGATTGGTGACACAATATGGCACAGCACCAAGGACATATGGTGAAATATTAAATATCAATACAAGTTCATATTGAAAGAGGTCCAAAATGGCATCAAGGAATTTCATATGTATACATGCGTTGTTCAAGCAAGTGTAGCCCAGGCGAGCGTGGTTCAAGTGAACGAGGCACAAGAAAGTATAAGTAAAGAAAGATCATAATTTGAAGTCACCCTTGAGATTTGGGCTCTACAGATCCCTGTAGGAGCTTTAAATTTTGACACTGCTGGAGATCGAGTGCATGCACTGAATTGGAACAATACGAGTTTAAATCTTGTTGCACTCCCCATTCAAACATTGCACGATTTCCACCAGGGAGTTACAGAGGAATTAAATATCCACAAGCAATGATCCTTGCTATTCATCAAGCATGTCAAGCAGGAGAGAAAGCAGATGGCTAATGAAATGCAGTAGGTTTTTCAGGACTGAGTAGAGGTGGTCACACGTAGACAACAATTAGAGGAGGCCATCACTAGAGCTTGCAGCAAGCTACCTGACCTCTAGATTCAGGCCAGGGAAGTGCCAGAAGAAAATATTGAGAAGCTCACTATGGATATCAAAGATTTGAAGGCAAAAATGGACAAGGTAAATATCGAGCCTCAGATGCAGATCATTGAGCTTCATATGAAGTTACAGTTGGCTACACCACCATAGGTCCAGGAGAAATGTGAGGCAAACATAAAGGTTGTTATGGCTAGTATTGAAAACACAGTCAAGGACTACAGCTAGTTATTTGATGACTTTATGGAAATCTGGGACTCATTGCAGGAGGACCCCCTTGTGCAAAAATTGAAGAAAAAATACGAGAAAATTAGCAACAATTTCATCAGATCAAGGTGACAGAGCAGAATTTAGCACCTGCGCAACAATTTCCCCATCTTCAAGAGGGCAAGTTTTTACAAAGCTAGATCGATGAGTTGCGGCAGAAGGAATAGATAATCTCCGTATGAACATAGCCTTGGGAAGAAGAATCTACTTAGTTATCACAGACAATGGCTATCAATCTGAAGACGCTAAGGAACACACAAAGAGACATTCTACAGAAGACATCAGAGCCATCCACGTAGAAGATGCTAGAAGAGGTACACGAGGCCGAGAAGGAGTGCGTTGAGACAATTCACTCATTGAAGGATGCATTAAGCAGCATCAAAGCAAATACTCAGGGTGCACCAGTTGAGTGACTCAGGACGAGTCACATATTTATGTTGGGGGCCTATTGGGCAGGGTACCCCTCAGTCTAATATTTTGTCAAAGATCCACATTTTTAGGAGTGGATTTCAATTGGTGCAGATTTCTAAGAGTCGAAGGGGCTTTGGGGTGGGTCAAAGTCCCTTATTTTGTAAGACGATGGGATTTTTTTTAATATTGTGAGCTCCACCCATGGTTTTTGGACCATGGTATTGTAAAAGGAAAAACTATATAAAGAGCTATGCTAGTGATTCAAGGACATCGATATGTAAGTCCTATGAATGAATTGAGTCTATAATTGCACTATCTTTCTTTATTTTTGGTCAAAGGGGAAGGCTTCTACGGTGGTGTGCACAAATACCTTGGTTATTCTACAGATGTGTGTGCGGGCCCCTACAGTTGTGTGCACAAGGCGAGAAGGATTGTATTTGAAATATCTTACTTGAAAAAGAAGGACGTGAAGACAAATCTTTGTATTTCATATGTGTTTTTTATGTTATATGTTTTTATAAGTTATCTACATTGAATTATAGTTTTATGTATATTATCTTTGTGATTGCATCGTGAAGGTTATATTGTTGTGTTATATGATGAATAATGCATGTTAAGATAGAAAGATGTAGTGTGCAAGATAGTTACGGATATTTGTTGAACAACGTTTGTATATTTATCATACTCATTTAGCGAAGCTTTGAATAATCCTTAAGTAAGGATAAGCCCTAAAGCCACACTCCATAGTCCCTCTGAATGAAGAAACCTAGTTCTGACATCCCCTAATATTTCCTCGGGTGAGACTTCAGTCTGTGACACATATCGTTGCTGAAAGAGCTGATAATAGATGGTTTTTTTGGTAGCACAGCTACTCTAAACCTGGATCTAGACCCCCTCAAGCCAACAGAAGGACTTCTTGGCACACTTACCAACCTTTTTTGTTGGCCTTCTAGGTCAAATAGGAAGTGACACTTGAGAGGCATGTTTGATCCACTTGTAGATGTGTCAGAGGCCATGTTATAGGTCTAGAGGCTAGTACATATTCTAGAGAAGGTGATCCAACATGTGTCAAAGGTTTTGAGTTGAAGGCATGATGTTTTTCCTCGTCTTTAGCCACAATTGTATGGATCCAAGCCAAAGGGAGTGGTTGGAAGGCTCTAGTTGTTGGAATACTAACATATGGGATTGGTTATAGGTCTCAGTCACATGGATCCAGTGTCATGCATGCGACTGGGGGATTTCACAAAATTTTCTCTACATTCCTCTATTAGGTCCCTATATTACTAGTGTAATCCCTTATTTTTGTTAGTGTAGCCCCTTATTGTTATTTTTGTACCCCTGTAGTGCCCATATTTTTATTATTTTGCCCCATAAAACCCCACTATGGTTATTGTTGCACGCTTACATTATTATTGTTAGGTCGACTAAGCTTATATTGTGACCCCATGGACTCCTATATATAGAAATGAGGTTTTTTCATTTGAATCATCCAAGAATTGTTCATTTATGTGATGTAAATGAGGCTTCCCCCTCAAAGTGGCTGATTTATAAGGTGTTGATCTCTCTTTTCTTCTATTTTTGGAGCTAGCTTCATAACATTTCGTATCAGAGTTTTGGATTCTAGGGTTTCGCTACTTCAAACAGGTCATCATGGCACTTTCACTATAAAAAAAATTATGTCAAGATCAAGAAGCTAAAACAAACTCATTTGCGAATAAATCTTGACTAACGTCGTGAAAAAAATTTCGATCTTGGTTCACAATATTTTCGGAGATATGATTTGTGGAAGTTAAGGTTTTTTCAGGCTCCCAAATTTCATCTCAAAGAGGTGACCTTGGGAAATTCATCATAACTCTCTCTCTGAGAATCAGATTGGAATTCTGTAAAATTAGGCTGAAATTACACAGACTTTAGTTTACTAGGTATCGATTTTAGAGCCTAAGGAGGAAACAGTGACACGTGGCACGTCGTACAAGTTCACTCTACTGAACTAGTCCATAATTAGAACATTGTGGGAGATTGGGCATAACTTTGACTTGAAGAATCAAAATCATGTCAGACCTGTGGCATTGGAAAGAAGATTAAGAGGGCTACTAAAGGACCAAAGATAATATCTTGGGGATTCGAAATTATAGAGATACATCAGTTTCAATATCGAGCTCCTCGAAAGCAAGAAAAAGGTGTGTAACTTTTTTTCAAATTACATAAGTCTTGTTTGAAAAATCAGTTTGAAGTGATTCTAAGGGCATATTGAAGCATAGATATCAGTATTGGGTTCTAAAATGGCCCCTAAGGAGAATTCAACACCCATTAATCCCTCAAAATTCTCTACTATGACTCATGAAGAGGAAGAAGTGCAACATGATATATAAAAATTACAAGACCAAGTGCACCAAATTGCACCCTTGCAAAGAGCAAAAAAATTGAAATGGAAGTTTTGAAGTAAGGCGTGGAAGCTAATATGGATGGCTTGAAGAAAGACGTGGAAGCCAATATGGATGGTTTGAAGAAAGGCATGGAAGCTAAGATGGATGGTTTGAAGAAAGATATGAAAGCTAGGATGGATAGCATGGAAGCTAAGATGGATGACATGGAAGATAAGATATATGAAAAAATGAAAGACAACATGGAAGACATGAAGAATGATCTAAAAGAAAACATGGAATTTTTGAAGGAAGGTTTGACAAATTTGATACAAGAAATGATTCCTAATGGCGAAAAAGGTAGTACGAGAAACTCATGAAGATAATAAAATAAATGTTAATCGTGATTTCATAAACTCTAATGTTGGATTGAAGACCCACCATATTCCAAAGATCGATATGAGGAAGTTTGATAGCAAGGATCCTGTAACATGGATACTACAAATGGAGCAATATTTTTATTTGCATAATGTGCAACACACACAAAAGGTACGCATTGCAACTTTAAATTTAGAAAAAAATACATTTGTATGGTATCGATGACTTTGCTCTCGTAAAAAAATTGTCACTTGGTCAATTTTTACGGAGGAAATGATAGCACATTATGAGGATACAAAGAGAAACACCTTCTTTAGCCAATTGATAAATCTCAAACAAAAGGGTTCAATGGTGGAGCACATTGAGGACTTCCAAAAATTGAATATAAGGGTAACTGATATTCCAGAGAAACACAGGATTGATGTCTTCTTAAGGACTTTAAAGGATAACATCCAACATGAGTTTTGCCTTTGGGAACCTGATTCATGGGAGAAGGCATTCAGGTTGGCAAGAAAATTTGAAAGTAAAATTATGGAGACAAGGAAGCCTACCACTCACATCTATAAAGATGGAATTGTTGCTACTCCTAGACTTCCACAACCTACAAGGTTGACACCACAAAAATTGGAATAAAAAAGAGAAAAAGGGCTTTGCTACAATTGTGATATAAAATACACTAAAGGTCATAAGTGTGCTGAGAAGAAATTATTTTACATAGATTGTGAAGAGAAGAATGAAAAGTAACAAGAAACTTCAAAAGAAGAGGATATACACCAGGAACCAACCATAGAGAAAGAAGAAATGAGTCTAACCATATCCTGTAATGCATTGGAAAGAATTACCACTCCTCAAACTCTCAAGATAGAAGGAAATATCAAGAAGAAAAATGTAATAGTGTTTATTGATTCAGGTAGTACCCATAATTTTATTCATTGTAAGGTATCCAAGGAATTGAATTGCTTCCTATACCTAGCATCATAGTTTCAAGTGATGGTTGCAAATGGAGGGACTATAAATTTCTCTCGAAAATTCCATAATATCAAGCTAACAATGGGGGAATATGTATTGAATAGTCCAATTTTTTCCATTCCAATGGGAGGTGTTGATATTGTACTAGGAGTACAATGGTTACATTCTTTGGGGATGGCAGCTTTTAATTTTCAAGAACTTTTATTGAAAAAAAATTAGAAAGGAAAGGAAGTTGAATTACGAGGTATCACAGGGAAGCTGGGAAAGATAATAAGCTCTAATGTCATGAAAAATCTTTTGAAGAAATAACAATTAGGCGTAATTGCACAATTATGCTCACTAAAAGTTCCAACATCAAAATCATGTATTTATCCAGATCTCCAAAAAGTCTTGGACAATCATTCCAAGGTGTTTGAAACTCCCAAAGGACTTCCACCTATTCATGATCATGATCATGTTATTCATTTGATTCCAGGAAGTGCTCCTCCAAACATGAGGCCTTACAGATATCCTTATGTCCAAAAGAGAGAAATTGAACGTATGATTGCAGAAATGTTAAAGGCTAGTATAATTCAACCTAGTCAAAGTTTTTTCTCTACTACAGTAGTATTGGTGCACAAGAAGGATGGATCATGGCGCATGTGTCCAGATTATAGGGAGCTCAATAAGCTCACTATTAAAGATAAATTTCCCATTCCTATGATTGATGAATTATTGGATGAATTACATGGAGAAATTTATTTTACCAAGTTGGATGTATGAATTACATGGAGAAAATTATTTTACCAAGTTGGATCTTCATTCATAATATCATCAAATTAAATTAAGACTGAAGATATTCTAAAAACATCATTTCAAACTCATGAGGGTCATTATGAATTTTTGGTCATGCCTTTTCGCCTTACCAATGCACATTCTACATTTTAAGGGTTGATGAATTCCATTTTTAAACCCTTCCTTAGAAAATTTGTGTTAGTATTTTTTGATGATATAATAATCTATTGTAGGAATTGGAAGGATCATGTTCAACATGTTGAAAAGGTGCTCAAACTATTGGAGGAGAAACAATTATATGCAAAAACCTCCAAATGTTTCTTTGGAATACAAGAGGTGGAATATTTGGGTCATATTGTATCTCAGGAGGGTGCTAAGGTATACCATTAAAAATTTAAATCCATTAAGGAATGGAAAGTCCCCGCAACCATAAAGTAGTTACGAGGATTTCTCGAGTTAATAGCGTATTATCACAAGTTTGTTAAGAATTATGGGAGAATAGTAGAACCCCTAACAACATTATTGAATAAAGATGCATTTTCATGGACTCGTGAAGCAACTAAGGCCTTTGAACATCTTAAAGAGGTAATGTGCCTAGCACCAATCTTAGCTATGCTAGACTTCGCAAAAACCTTTATTGTGGAATGTGATGCCTCAGGAAATGGAATTGGTGTTTTTGTAAATCAAGAAGGAAGACCCATTGCTTTTGAAATTCGTCCAATCAAAGGAAAGTATTTACGGAAAGCTATTTATGAGAAGAAAATGTTGGCACATGCACTAAATAAATGGTGACCTTGCCTAATGGGAAGACACTTCAAGGTAAAAATTGATCATGATAGTCTTAAATACTTTTGGGAACAAATACTATCTTCATAAGAGCGGCAAAAATGGGTCACAAATATGTTGGGTTATGACTTTGAAATCATCTAAAAAAAATGGAAGCAAAATTTTGTTGCAGATGCACTCTCAAGAAAGGATGAGGAGGTGGAAGAATTGCTTTGTGCCATTTCTATTATCCAACTAGATTGGATAACCAAAGCAAGGGATGAATGGAAGAATGACGAAGAATTGTGGACACTCATTCAAAAGTTGCAGCAAGATCCCAATACATCTGATACATTTATTTGGAAAAATGATTCCTTATGGTACAAAGATCGCTTATATCTTTGTAAGAATTCCCAACAAAAACAAAATATCCTTTTAGAATTGAACACCTCTCCCGTAGGAGGACACTCGGGATTTTTAAAAACTTACCAAAGGGTGAAGATATAATTTTTTTAGGATGGCCTTAAATCTGATATTCAAAATTTTGTGGCAGAATGTTTGGTTTTCAAGCAAAATAAATTTGAGACAACTAAGACCTTGGGTCTGCTACAACCTTTACCCATTCCAAGTCAATGTTGGGAGGAGATTTCAATGGATTTTATCACAAGTTTACCTAAGTCCGAAGGAAAGAGTTTCATCATGGTGGTAGTTGATAGACTTACAAAGTATGCACACTTTTGTGCATTATCTCATCCATTTAAAGCAAGTACAGTTGCTACTGCATTTATGGAAACAATTCAAAAGCTACATGGAAACCCAAAGATTATTGTAAGCAACATAGATCCCATTTTCACTAGAAATTTTTGGACATAATTATTTTCTTGTTTGGGTACTCAACTAGCCCATAGCTCATCTTATCATCCTCAATCCGATGGGAAAAATGAGATAGTGAATAAATGTTTGGAAGGATATCTACGTTGTTTTGTATCTGATAAAAAAACACAATGGGTCAAGTGGTTACCTCTGGCTGAATGGGTGTATAACACTTCCTTCCATACTGCGGCAAAAATGACCTCATTTATGGAACTTTGAGGATATCATCCACCGTCCATCACAACATATTTAAGAGAAAATTCTAAGGTTCAAGCAGTGGAATATCACATCAAGCATCAACAACAAGTTCTCAACATCGCAGCGAGAGAAGTTTTAATGTAGGAGACTAGGTATTTTTACGGCTACAACCATACAAATAAATATCCCTTAAGAAAGCTAAGAAGGATAATAAACTATTGCAAAAGTACTATGGTCCTTAAAAGGTGTTGCAAAAGATTGGTACTCTGGCATACAAATTGGAGCTTCCTACTTCTTCTCTAGTGCACCCAGTTTTCCATGTTTCATGTTTAAAGAAGGTTATAGGTGACAAACTTCCAGTTCAAACAATATTTCCAGAACTTGATGAGGAAGGAAAAATCATATTGGAACCTGAAGTAATCACAGAAACAAGAACTCGACAATTACAAAATAGATCAATCTCAGAGTATCTCATCAAGTGGAAGAACTTACCCACTGAAGATTCCACATGGGAGGATGAGAATTTTATACAGAAGCATCCAAATCTACTCAAACGTTGAGGACACCATTTTTTTTAAGGAGAGGGGCATGTCAGGTCCCTATATTACTAGTGTAGTCCCTTATTGTTGTTAGTGTAGCCCCCTTATTGTTATTTTTGTACCCCTATAGTCCCCATATTGTTATTATTGTGCCCCATAACACCCACTATTGTTATTGTTGTGCCCTTACATTATTATTGTTAGGTTAGCTAGGATTATATTGTGACCCCATGGACTCCTATATATATAAAGGAGGTTTTTTCATTTGAATCATCTAATAATTGTTCAATTATGTAATGTAAAGGAGGTTTCCCCCTCGAAGTGGATGATTTATAAGATGTTGATCTCTCTTTTTTTCTATTTTTGGAGCTGGTTTCATAACATCCTTGCACTGTTTGGAAGAAAATTAGCCCGGAAATTCCTAGAGGCTTCCAGAAAAAGTAAAAAATGGTTTTAAAATGTCCTCTCATGATGTGAATGCATTCATTGCACAACTAGTGATGTTAGTGGATTAATTTGGGTCCAATTTGTGCACCTTTGATCCTAGCCCCAAGCTCAATTTCGCCCTACATGTTTTATATACTTGATCGTGGAGTTGTGTATTGGTTGATGGTGAGTACGAGTGAAGAAATGAGGACTACATAGATTTGTTATGCTTGATACATTTTGGAGAGCATAGATGCTTCAGTGAGTGAGTGTAATGACATTTTATGGAGAAGATTTATGAAGCAGTGCATCAAAGTTCAGATTAGATTTTAGGTTGTTGTAGTAGACATAGTTTGGAGAGTATTTACATGTTGTTGGTGTATATTTTTTCGGTGAACTTCACACTTGTTTTTTCAGGATTTTTTATTACATTTGATGCATATCCATAGTGTTGTATGTTTTTATTTTTAGTATGCAACAATTATTTTCGGATGTGAGGCTTTGGTACATGTTGGTATAAGTTTTATTGTGGCCAGAATTTTTTCTATTTGGAGAGAATTTGTTTGTGGAGTTTTTATTTTGACTTTATGATGATGTCTTGTTGCTAAGAGCATGTAAGCAGAGCTTATTTTTTGTTGAGCATAGTGTCTTGGATCCAGTTTGAAAAATGATGAAAGGAGGTCTGCATAGCGGTAGAGGAGCAGTGACTTCATGAGAGAGGAGAAATGATGACGAAGATTCAGCAAAAGGAACAAGTTTCTCATCCAATGGTAGTTGGATAGTCCAATCAGAATTGGACGAGGATCATGATTGTGGTGTCCTTCAGCGGATGTTAATTTGTAGATCGGTAGAGAACAGAGACTTCCAAGTTGATCAGCAATATCGAGTCTCCTATCTGGTGGGTTTTGGCATATTGTATATGAGGTAGACGCTCCATGTTGATGGGATTCAACTAGCTATGTAAAAGACCAATTTCTTAACTAATAGAAATTTAGAGTAGAGCAAAAGAACTAAGGGTTTTTTTTTTTCCTCAAGAAGGGTTTTCCACCAGCTCTCTTGTTTCTCATGTGTGATTGATGTGATGTGCATTTTTATTGTTCTGTAATTGCTTATGGTTTTCATTCATTCTTATGTGATGCACATGTTTAATGAATTGCTGATAACATGTGTTTGATTCAATAATTGAAGTTTAAATTGGTAAAAAATGTATATATATCACACTACTAATTCACACCCCCCCTCTCAGTAGTTCTCAAAGGTTTCCAACATTTAGTATCAGAGCAGGGCTCTTATTTGCAGCTTAATCGTTGGAGAGTAGATTTGGGGTTTGTTGGCAGAAAACAACAACAACAACAACAACAAATCTTTTCCTCACTGCTGCAAATTACAAGGTATGGTACAAAAATGTAAAATCTCAATTTTTATCTTGTGGATCTAACATTTTGAGATTAGTATGTGAAGGTTGTGGAAAAGATCCAATTGCAGATGATATTTTGCAGCAGGATGCACAAGCATGATTCATAATCTACAAGAATCTTCATGACGATGATGATATGAAGCGACTCGTGGGTTTGAAACGTGCCAAATATATGTGGGAAAAGGTAGAGTCCATATTTGGAGATGGTACCAACAACAATAAGAAAAATGAGAATATGAGCAACAAGAAGAAAAATAAGAACAAGAACAAGAAGAATGGCCTTCAAAAAAAAGAATCTCAGCGACAAGAGTCTCATCCTTCTAGTGCACATGATTCAGCTGATGATGAGAAGAGATTAGAAAATATTGAACCTAAAGGTATAAACATTAATGATTTTCTCTTGATTTATAATTTTTATGATTCAGATTTAGATCATGTTTAAGAACATAATGAAGATGATAATGTTATTAAGGGTCTTAGAGTTGAGATTTATAGACTAACAATTGCATGCAAGGATCAAGAAAAATTGTTGCATATATGTGATGATAAGGAGGCCAAGCTCAAGCACTGATATTTTCAACTTAAAAATTAAGTTGGAAGAATCAAAAAGAGTTGAGGAAGGTATGAGGAAGCCGTGCCATGAGAAGGAAGAAGAGGTTGTGATATTAGAAGCTAAAGTGACTTCCTTGAGAAAGCAGCGGAAGATGGAGAAGAGTATCATAGCCTTGGATAATTTGATTGAGATCCAAAGATCACCATTTGATAATTATGGTCTTGGATTTCAAAAGGGTGAGTCTAGTTTGCATGCAAGTAAAAATATCAAAGAAGAACCTAAGAAACTTGTAGCAAACAATACCATCAGCAAAAGTGCGATCCAAGGTAATAAGAAGCAGATCCAACAACCTAATAGTAAAATAAAGAACCAGCGGTAGAAAATCAAACAGAACCAGTAGTATATCAAGTAGCAAAGAATAAAATATCAAGGAGCACCTACATTGAGAAGACCTTTTGCTCCTAGAGATGATTGTGATAAATTTGTAAAGTTTCAAAGGAATCAAAGTCCTTTTGTTCCTTTTGTGCATAATGTAAAATGTTACAACTATCATAAGTTTAGGCATGTTGCAGCTAACTACTAGAATAGAATGTATAGATCCAATCAACAGTATCAATAGCCAAGGAGATTACCCTTCAGGTATAATAGTGTTTTTATGGTTATTGTTACTCATGTCACCTATATGGCCATAAGGCATGTGATTGCAGTTCTAACCAATGGAGGAGAAGCACATTTAATGCGAGGTTTATACCTGGCATGAGTAGAAGAATATTTTATCCTCTTGGCCATGTGGAGTGTTATATTTTCCATAGATTTCACCATATTCCAAGAGACTTTTTTTTTCCCTCTTACTCAAGGAAAAACCATCAAAAGTAACAAAAACAAAGAGGATCTAGCACAAAACTAGTGAAGCAATGAAGGAAGGAAGTGAAGGGGGATAGGAAGAAAATAAAAGAGGAGAGTAAGTAGCCCAAGACCATGTGGAAGAAGAAGGAGCTTCAACTCTTCTAGTAGTGAAGAGCATTCCCACCTGCAATCCATGATTATTTCCCACATACTTATAGAGGACTACAGAATTCGTGAGAGGTGCATAACCTTAGGGGGATCATATGATGGAGTTTATAACAACACATGATAAGCTATTTTCAGCCTCATGCACTTTCAGGTCCACAGGATCAGCCTATTTCTTGGAGGTACATTGAGCTTAGAGGGAGATATGCATGGTATGATGTTTTCCTAGATTATTTGGCATATTTTTCATTGTATTAACTTAGTTATTTGCAACATATTTATATGTGTTTTCATGAGTGAAAAGGAGTAAATTTTTCAGCCACATATATGGTCTTAGTTTCCTTTAATAGTTGGTTGAAAAGATGTGCATCCATGCATAGATTGTGATCATGACTCCAGGATGTATTGACATGACATGTGACATGGACCAGCCATGCATAGGTTGTTGTATGATGATTACTACATCCATTTACTTTCTATCATTTCATCATCGTGTATTGCTTGAGTGTCCAGTCATCAATATGTTAAGTCATGTTGATGATAGGCATGTTTTGGAGGAGTCTTATGGAGTCTTATTGCAGCCAAATGTATGGACTAATGATTATGTAATAATAATGATGTATTATGTACTTGAGTCATTGGTCCATAGAGGATGATAATAGAAACTATGTATTTCATTGATGTATTCATGTAAATTCGGATGGATCCTTGTACTTGTATTGTACTATCTTTTGGGCCATATGATCATGAGTCTTGATATCATGTAATAATCATGTATGAGGTCTTATGTCATTATTACAACCATGTATTTATCAGGTATATGTCACTTGATTCATGGTCATGTGAAGTAACAATCCATATGGTGCTTCTATTTGTCAAAGGAAGCATTGTTTGCAGTGGAAGCGGTCATTTCCTCCCAACAATTGGTGTCTCTACAACTTGGAGATGGCATGTGTTCAGGGGGATCATTATTTTCTCTTATTACTTCAGCCATACATTGTTTTCATTATGATACGCTTTGAGGTTTTCATGTTATGCCTCATACTATGTTATGATAGTTGGGGTGTTGGCCTCATCATGTGATGAGATATTTTGATATTTTTTGCTATGCATTTATGGGGGAGATTGTGTGTGGTTGCCTCGTGTGGATGTTGTGGAATTTTATGATGATTCTCATATGATTTTTCTATGTGGAGGAGTGTTGGATGATGCATATGCATATTGATGCTATACTTGATGTTTCTCATTGTTGCATATTATATGATGATTCATATGTTGATAATGGTTTCCTTATGTTGGCATGATGTTGCTTGCTGCTAGTTGTTGTTGGATGGCATGTTTCTCTCGATGTTGATTGGATATATATGTTGCATGCTCCTTGTATGGAGGCATGGATGATCTTCGATGCATTATATTTCAGCCATGTAGAGATGTATTTACTCCAATATTTGTGCTTCAGTTCTTTTTTCCTATTCATATGGATTTGACCCTTTTCCATTGATGTAAAAAGGGGAGATAATTTGGATAGATAGAGATCAGCTTCAGAGTTGTAGTTTAAGTGGATATCGGCCTCACATGTTGTTGAGATGACATCAATGCCAAAGGGGGAGTTTTTTGGAATTTTAAGGTTGGAATTGATGTCAACATGGTCATGATGCTACTATTTGAGTTGACATTGGGATTATTGTGTTGGCATTGATGTCAACAAGTATGATGTCACTCATGTTGGTTTGTGTTGGCATGTGTTGGCATTGATGTTGATCAAATGATGGAATTGATGGATCTTGATGGTAGCATGATGTTCTTGGAGGTGTTGGAATGTGCATTGATAGACATGTCATGATGGTTTTTTCATGCTACAAGATAGTTGTAGGATGGTTCTACAGGTTGATCATACAGATCTACATGTGATAGAGATGGTTCATTGCACACTAGTTGAGTTGTCAACTAGGTCTTCATTAGGCATTCATGTCTATCCTTATGAGGATGAATTGTGGTATTGATGTGATGGCTTTATGATGGTTCTATATAGGTGTTTTCAGGTTAGACAGAGGTGTTATAGCTTGTTCAGAAGTTTGATGGAGATTAGAGGACTTCTTGGCACACTTTCCAACCTTGTTTGTTTGCCTTCTAGTTAAAATTGGAAATGAAAATTGGGAGGCATGTTTGATCCACTTGAAGATGTGTCAAAGGCCATATCAGAGGTCTGGAGGCTAGTACAAATGTTGGAGAAGGTGATCCAACATGTGGTAGAGGTTTTGAGTTGAAGGCATGATGCTTTTCCTCATCTTTAGCCACAGTCGCATGGAGCCAAGCCTATGGGAGAAGTTGGAAGGCTCCAGACACTAGAAGACCAGCCTATGGGAGTGTTTATAGGTCTCAGTTGTATGGATCCAATGTCATGCATGTGATTGAGGTATTTCACAACATTTTCTCTGCATTCCTCGCTTTGTTTGGAAAACAATTAGCCTGGAAATTCCTAGAGGCTTCCAGAAAAAGAAAAAAATGTTAGAAATGGTTTGGAAAGGTATTCTCATTATATGAATGCATTTAGTGCACAAGTAGTGACATTAGTGTAGTTATTTGGTCCAATTTGTGCAACTTTGATCCTATCCCCAAGCTCAATTTCGCCCTACATGTTTTATATACTTGATATTGGAGTTGTGTGTTGGTTGATGGTGAGTATGAGTGAAGAAGTGAGGGCTGCATAGAGTGTATATGCTTCAGAACTATTGGAGAGAATAGATGCTTTAGTGAGTCAATGTAATGACAGTTTATGGAGCATAATTTTGAAGCAGTGCATTAGTTTTCAGATCAGATCTGAGGTTGTTGTAGTAGACATAGTTTGGAGAGTATTTGCATGTTGCTAGTGTATATTTTTTTGGTGAGCTTCACACTTTTTTTTGCAGGAGCTACTACTACATTTGGGGCATATCCTTAGTGTTGTATGTTGCTAATTGTAGTATGCAAAAATTATTTTCAGATGTGAGGGTTTGATACATGTTGGTATCAGTTTTATTGTGGCCAAATTTTTTTCTATTTGGAGTGCATTTGTTTGTGGAGTTTTTATTTTGATCTTATGATGGTGTCTTTCGGTTGAGAGCATGTATGTAGAGTTGATTTCTTGTTGAGCATAGTATCTTCGATCTAGTTTTAAAATTGATGAAAAAAGGCTTGCATATTGGTATAGGAGCAGTGACTTCATGAGAGAGGAGCAATGATAGCGAAGATTCAGAGAAAGTAACAAGTTTCTCATCCAATGGTAGTTGGATAGTCCAATCGTAGTTTGGCAAGGATCGTTGATCATGGTGGCCTTCAGCGGATGGTAGTTCCTAGATCCATAGAGAAAAGAGTATTTCGATCTGATTAGTAGTATCAAGTATCCTAGCAGATGGGTGTTGGCATATTGTATATGAGGTCGATTATCCATGTTGATGGGAGTCAACTAGCTATGTAAAAGACCAATTTCTTGACTAATATAAATTTAGAGAAGATTAGCAACAACAAGTGTGGTTTTTTCCCCAATGAAGGGTTTTCCACCAGATATTTTGTGTCTCATGTGTGATTGATGTGATGTGCATGTTTATTGTTTTGTATTTTCTTATGGTTTTCATTTATGCTTATGTGATGCACGTGTTTAATGAATTGCTACTAACATATGTGTGAGTTAGTAATTTAAGTTTAAATTGGTAAAAATCGTATATATATCACAATATTGATTCACCCCCCCCCCCCCAGTCTCAGTAGTGCTCAAAGGTTTCCAACACCAAAACCCTCATCTATACAACCAATATTTACCTTGTATCCCACCATTAATGGGTGAGGGATTCCTATGCCAAATAATAAACATACACTACCAAGCTTTGTCACAATCTTGCCAAAACCAGTCAAGGGAACACTAAGCCCTAAACAAGCATGGATGCCTCTGAATTTATTCACAAATACCTTGAGGAATTTTTCCATCTCCACCCTTAGGCTTTACCATGTATACTGCCATTATCGGTCAAGGGATTACTAGGCCCTTGGAAATTTTCTTAAGACCACCTCACCTAGTTCCAAAACCATCTGACAATCCAACTCAACCAAATGAAAGAACCCCATCACACCATGGTTATCTGAAAATGGCAAGGCAAGGATGAAAACCATTGTCACACCTAGAAAAACCCATTCCAATAACAAAAAGAGAACCAACTACACACATGCATACACCATGCATGCCAAAACTAGCAAGGAAATCATACATGCAACTGGATGCCTACAAGTAATGTCATTGTAGCCACTTGATCCAAATTTTCCTTCCTTGGGAGATGAAAAATAATTGGTTGAAGATATTTATTATTGATTTAAAAAAATTTAAGAAATATATTTATTCTACTTTATAGTACAAAAAAAAAAAACTTGGGGGAGTAGGAATATAATACGGGAGGAAAGAACCTGCACAACCACCATAGTGTGTCCTACAAAGCCAAAATATGTTAATTGTTGTATGTAGAGGTTAAGATATTTCATTAGAACACATAAATGTAGAAGAATAATTCTAGTAGATTGAATTGAAATAATCCCCATGTACTGATCCATGTGTAATACAGGAACTATCAACCAGCAAAAAGAAGATGTTAAAGAATTTTTTGAGCAAGTAAGGGCTCATCACTACAAGTAATTTCTTAAATCCTTGTTCAATTTTCAGAGCTATAACTAGATATATATTTGGTTTTCAAGAAGAGAAAAAAATCCATGAAAAAATCCAAGAAGAAGATCTAAAAGGTATTACTAGTTATCCTTGCAAATCTATAGAAGAAGCCCAAGAATCATGGACACCAACTAATGAAGAGAAAATGTTGGAGCTTGATATTGAAGAGTTTATTGCATTTTTGTCACCATATTATATGTACAAGGAGAACATCCCAAAATACTTTCATGGCATGGAAAACATACAAAGTGAACAAGGGATCCAAGACAATCAAGGTTACATTGAATCTTGGTTCAATAATATCATTAGGCTTCAATACTACATCTTTCAGCAATTCTTGACACCTTATCATTTGAAGCAACGAGTTCCTCATGTTCTATTATTTATCAAAGAATATATTTCAAACCTGAGTGTGATTATATTTATAATCCTGTAATGCGCATGGCTTCAGTGGAAATACTCCTACACTTAAAATTGAAAGGTTTCATTTTTCAAGTATAGTAGGTTAGTAAATAAATAAATAAATGTTGCAAATAGTTGTTATTTAGTTTCAAAGTACAATGCAACATATTCTTCTTTTTTTATGTTTTTAATAAGTGGGAATGTCAATGGTAACAAGGAAAATAGGTGAAAAACGTAGATCTCTGATAGTAGATTTTTGTTGAGATTTATTTTAGTAGTATATTTTTTCAATAACGATTTCCATTCAATGTTGTTTCAAATGGAAACAAGGTTCAACTACTAGAATTCCTTTCCATTTATTAATAAAGTAAGCTATGAAAATTATGTTTGGAATCTAATGATAAGCTCATCTCTTCAATAATATCCTCTGCATGCACAAAAAATATTGGAAGTATATTTTCAAGAGCAGAGAATACATCTTTGTTAACAAAATGGAACATTGTGGGGAGTATTTAATGGCATTTGTCCTAAAAAAAATTTCCTTAAGTTGTTAAATAAAAATGATGCATTCTTGCTTTACCACTACTTATGTATTTTAAGACTACTCTTTCAAAGGGATGATTGGTGAAGAGATTTTTTTCATAAAAGTTGAATTGAATGTTAGTTCCAAACTATTTTTATTCATAGTTGATAATTTTTTGGATGTGAGATTCCATTTTTATTATTCATACAGATTTCTGATTATCAATACAAAACAATTACT
Source organism: Pinus albicaulis (assembly GCA_034641835.2). NCBI lineage: Eukaryota > Viridiplantae > Streptophyta > Pinopsida > Pinales > Pinaceae > Pinus > Pinus albicaulis. Next base: position 1,196,535,921 of record CM076584.1, on the reverse strand, counting down.
CAAAATATAGTTATCAAAACATACTATGGGGATTAAAATAAATTTAAAAGGTCCATACAACGACACCAATGAGAAAAATTGAATATCATAACCAGAAAATCAAAGCATGAAATTTGAGCATCTCTATCAAGACTTGCAGAAGAGTTAATGAAGTCTCTTCTAATGATGGAACACTAATTTAAAAGTGAAAGCATATATAAAAACAATGATTGGTAGGACTCTAGGTATCTTTTGGTTATTCTTGGGTCAACCTCATCCATATCCTGATATGTCCTCTAAGTAACTATAAGTACCTTATGTGTCTAAGACATTATGCAATCCATCAAAGTCACTTTGAAAGGTATCGTCCTAGGTCTTTAAGGGGTTTTCTGGAGCTTCTCCCCCATATACCAATTTCAAAAGCAATGTCTATAATATAAACCTAAAATGGTAGCAAATATGGGACTAGAGCCTTCAGTGTAAAATGGTTTTAATAGGTTAACAATTCGAGGCTATAAATGCCTACTAACAGTAGGTACCAACTTGTGATACCACTAAGAAAACCCATCATGACTATAAAACTCGTGAGCAATGGGGCATTATTCCTTGAAAAGTGTTAACCAAACCAGGGCTTTTGTCTACACATTTGATGGGTACTCTACAATGTTATATTCAAAAGGAAACATGTGTGGATTGAGGTCAAGGGAAAAATTAACCCCATAAATTTGCTTTTAAAGAATGGCCTTAAGGAAACCTTGAGACCTTTATCATTGGTTTTACATACTATACCTAATATTTCATCATCTTAGAAGTGAGAGCTATGATCACATAGAATTAATAAAGCTCAACTATAAATCTTATCTATAATACCTAGATGATTGTAAGATTATGGGATTTGGATAGTGATAACTAGTTTTTCCATTGGTTCAGCATTTTTGGTGATCATAAAGAGCCTTCTACTTTTATGTTTGCAGATAAGGAGAGCCTCTTAAATTTAAAAAGGTTTTCCGAGTATAAAATTTTTAAGGATTGATGAAATCATATGCAATGAGTGATTTGGAATTTATTTTATGCTTGGTATTATTTTTGCATCATAAATAAGAAATTATTTATGTCTTGTTCGATTTTTGACACCTTTTCCTAAATTTCCCATTTGTAGCCATGCATAAAATTTAGTTTCAATTATTTTTGTTTGGCATTCATCTCATTAGTTCCATTGGTTAATTTTTTCATGTTCTTGCACCTTATTTTTAGTACTATAAGTATCGAGGAATATTTGTGTGCCTCTGGAAACCATCTCAATAGCCTTCCTTACTTCTTCACTACCTCACCTTATTTTCATGAGGACATGCAAAACCTTAGACATGAAGAGTAGGCAACTTGATTACATTAACTAGGAAGCATAATGTAAATGAACATCATTAGACATTTGTTGAGTTCTTGAGGGAGATGATAGAACCGCTAAAATAATCTAGTTGATGTGGAATATGAAAAGGATTGTTTAGCCTTTTGTTGACCACTAGATCGATTATTTTGAGGAATGAAATCAAAAAAATTTTTACAGAGTATCATGTTCAACCATCCTTTTACAGATTCTAGTTCCTTTTCAACCCTACAAGTTCTTGTTAGTATTCTTGTTTCAACATATTTCTCTTCATTATACAACTAACAATATACTAAGTTTATTTTGTTAAGTATTGGATAGAGCTCAATCTGTTCATATTACAATCTTATTTTAGCATGGATATTAGCATTCAACATAGAGGTAACTTGAAGTAAGAATGGTATAAAATTTTCATTTTGTTAAATTTTTTGGAAAATTTGATGAAAGACCACTAATTTTTCTTTTTCCATACCACCTTTTTCCATTTCTACTTTTAATTTCCTCAAACATTTTTTCCACCCATTGATACACCCAACTAAAAAAAGAAAAAAAATTGCACTCTTTTCTTAGAAAAAGAAAAATAATATAGTTCAAAATTAGAACCCAAGGTATTTCACTTTGATCTCCCTTGTCTATAACTATCAAAAAATATATTTTAGAGGTCAAAGGCATACAAATTCTATCCTTGCTACCTATTCATACACATAGAATAAATTTGGCTATGCAAACGTAAAATAGAGAATATAATATGTCTCGCGTGCCACCCAAATGCATGTATGCAAATAAAAAGTATGGAAAACAAAGGTTATACACCAATACCTTACTTTTTTACATGAGGAAATGAAAATCCTCAATATTGGGGGAGATGTTGGGTCAAAAAGTCGACATTATTTTGTCACCATTTTCATCATCCACACTCATCCTTTCGATTGAATTAACTCATTCTCACTCATTGATCACTCCATTTACCATGTTTTTCCATAAATAAACCATTATATGTTTCCTTATGCTTTAGTGGTTTATTCAAATAATTTTTCCTTCATTTTTAATAGATTAAAGAAGATTATAATTCATCTTGCTAATGATGGTAGTTTTTAAAATTTTCTGCAAGCAAAGGTTGATTTCTTGCAATAGAATCCAAGGTTGTTATTTTCACAACTCAAGAAGAAAAATTGAGACCTGGATTTTGTTACTATATCCCTCAATATGGTTTTACGTCATTCATAACTTGCTCAATTCATACATGCGAGCCTCCAATTCATGGTCAAAGCTTCGATCTAAATCGACAGAATTTCTGAATAGTAAAATTCTACCTCAATTTCTAAGCATATGAAGGTGAATATCGCAAATATAAAAAATGTTTTTTTGTGAACAATATCATAATTTAGGTGACCCAATAGCATAATCCTAAAAAATGAATGATTTGGGAGATATTGAGTATTTTCTAAGACTTCCAAACCTAGATTTTTTGTGCATCTAATTTTCCAAATTTCCAAATTCTATTTGAACAAATTATTCATTTGGGGTTTCGGTTCTTTGATTTCTAATTGATAATTTATGTATAAATAAATCCTCGTGAATATAGGAAGGAGTTATTCAATCTTTATTTTTAATATTCTTATTCTGAGCAGGGATTGTTATTTGTACTAAGGATTAAAGTTGTTATGATACAAAGACTTCTTTTGTGACATGGTGTAGTGTTTTTCTAAATATTTTGAGTAGTTTTCACAACATGTTGGAATTTAGTATAGTCAATGCATTCAACTTGTGAAAATCCTTTAGCAACAAGACGAGCTTTATGTTTATCCACTTTTCTATCTGGTCCAAACTTTGTTATGTAAACCCATTTTCATCTGACAAGTTTTCTTCCCTTTGGAAGAGGAACAAGATTCCAAGAATCATTTTCCAATAAGGAAAGATATTCACTGGAGAGTTTGCCGGATTATCCACGGTCTCACGAAACCCTTGTCGACGTTTCGAATCCCAACGGGGATCCATCTTTAGGACATTGGAATGAAGAATTCTAAGAAGGGTCATAATCCATTAATAGTGAAGAAGGGAGGAAAGGCAAGGGCCGACCAAAATTTTTTTCATTACTTCAATTTTTTTAAATATTCTTCATTCATAGCTTCATCCCAATCTTCATTCTTCATTCATAGAACCATATCGGAAATATATTCTTCATTCATATCTGCATCCCAATCTGGATGACTTGAAGCTTCTTCAAAGGTATTTGGATCATGATTTTCTGGAACTTGAGCCAATAAGGAAGAGGCTTTGTCAAACTAATAACGTGTACGACATTGATCTGGAGGGTCACCTGCAAGACAACCTACTGCATCCCGAGTAGAGCGGATCCATTTTGGAAGTTGTAGAGCTGAAGGAAGATCCTGAGGAAGTGGAGGAGGATTTTCATCCTCACTGTCATCATCCAAAGAAAAATTAATGTTGTCGGAAGTAGAATAGATAGAGATAGGTGGCACATATGTTGAATCAGGCTTGCAGGCCAATGGTGGCACACCCACCGAACTAGTCTTGTAGGTCGATATATTTTCATCACATTTTACATCTCTTCTAACGATTAAATTTTTGGATTTGGGTTGAAGAATTCTATATCCTTTGACATCTTCAGAATATCCAAAAAAAATGCATTTTTCACTCTTCAGTTCTAAGGCTTTATGTTTCTCATCGGGAACATGAGCCCAAGCTTCACTTCCAAAAACACGAAAGTGACTTACATTTGGTTTGATTGAGATACAGAATTCTTGTGGTGTGATATGCCTTAAAACCTTAGTAGGAATGTGATTTACTATGTAATTGGAACAGTTAATTTCTTCTGCCCAAAAATTAAGTCTAATTCCTTTATATTTAAGCATACAATTAGCCATTTCTTTTAGAGTGTGATTCTTCCTTTCAGCTACACCATTTTGTTGTTGATTCTATGGAACAGTATGTTGCAATTGAACGCCATGCTCAGTGCAAAAGTTGATAAAAATTTTGTTAACATATTCTCCTCCATTTTCAGATCTTAACTTAAGAATGTGATGTCCAGATTGTTTCTCAACAAAGGCCATAAACACCAAGAACATGTTAAAACTTCACTCTTGAGTTTTAAGAAGTATACCCAAGTGCGTCTAGAAAAATCATCAATGAAATTTAAGAAGTACTTGTAGCCAGAGAAAGAAACAACTGGAAGTGGACCACATAAATCACTGTACACAAGCGGCAAAGAGGTTGAAGCGTGCCAAGAGGCATGTTTGTCAAAACTATCCTGATGATATTTTCTGAGTACACAATCGGAACAAACACCATCTCGACAAGATACCACAGGAAGACCTGTCACCATATTTTCTTTACATGTATTTTGAAGAGAGCGATAGTTTAAGTGACCAAATCGTTCATGCCAAAGTTTTCTCACTTCATCATTATGAGCAACAAAAATAGAGGGAAGACATGATGACCCAAAGTTGTCAAAATTATCCAACCTTCTGGAATCATCAGTAATTCCAGTAGCTAAAATATGTCTAGGATCTCTTAGGTCCTTAATTACAACATCAAGAGTTGAAAATTCTACAGTTTTCCCTTTCTGATAAATAGATGGAAGGTTGCAGGACAAGGTAGTAACACATAATACATCATTAAACCGACCATTATCTAGATGAATGGTTCCAGACCCTACAACACTAAGAGATCTATCATCACCAACATAAATATTTTTGTTGTTACAATCATTTAAAGAAGAAAAAATGGCTTTATTTTTGGCCATGTGGTAAGAGGCTCCAGAATCAATGAGCCACTCATGAGAATGAGAAGAAGAATATACATTCAATGCATAACCAGATCTTGATGCTTGACAACCACATGTATAAAGTTCCATTCCCGAAGATGAAGTTGAAGAGTTCTCCAAATGGATGTTGTGCTTCTTCATTATTGCTTCCAAGGCTTCCATCTTCTTAAAACATTTTGACTCTATGTGGCCATCACGATTAAAAAAGTTGCAATGTTTGTCTATCTTCTTCCCTTTGTTTTTATTTTCCTTATCAGTTTGTTGAGTTTTCTTTTTTTTCTTTTTCTTTTTTTTTTCTTTTTTCAGTTTGCGGCTGAGATTGCTTAAGACCCTTGTTTGGTTTAGGACCATTCTTTTCAGGATGTTGCTTCCTAGGATTCTTTGGATTTGGTTTTTTTTGGGTTGTTAAGGCTTTCTTAGAAGAGTTTCAAGTAATAATAAGACCAAGGTGTAAGATTTTTTCTTGTTCTCTTATCAAATAATCGCAAAAGGCATCAAAAGAGGGGGACTTGTAGGTTGTTCCTTGAGAAATGAGGGCTTTTCTAGTGGAATGGAAAGTGGAAACAAATACATATTATGCAGGGCCTAGCTTAGAAAGAATGGAATAGATAAGACTACCATCTTCCTTTTTTACCTTACAACTGTCTGAAAGAATTCTAAGGGCCTTCAATTTGGACAAACAATCTTCAATAGAGAAGAAATTATTGGGGTCCAAAGTAAGCAACTTATTTTCAAGCTCGTGGGCTTTTCTTTCATTTTGAATGCCAAAAATAGAATTTAGTTTTTTCATAACTTCATAAGGGGAGTCAATTTCTTGGATATGAAATCTAAAATCGTGATCAATGGACATTCCTATCAACCCTCGTGCTTGATCTTGTTTATTATCCCATTTAGCATTTTTATCTTCATCAGTAGGTTTAGATTCTAGTCCTGGGGCTATTCTATAAATCTCTTTACTTCTAATTAAGTCTACCATGTATGATAGTCATTGGAAATAATTAGTGTTGTTAAGAATAACCAGGAATTCAGTTTCCATTTTTAAAAATTGAAGTTGTAAAAGTTGAAACTAACTGGTCCAATGAAAAGATCTCAAAAAATTAGGCAGGTTAAAAAAAAAAACGGCTCTGAAAACGGTTTCGGGATGAAGAAGTTGTCTTTTTGAAGAAAAGTTGTAGAATATGTCGAGTAGTCGTGTGATAGATTGAAATTTGATGATGAAGTTGTACTTAAAAAAAAAAAAACCCCATTTTCCAAACATAATATAATAAGCTAATTTTTTTTTTTAAATACTACTTTATGTGACTCACTTTTAGAAATAGGTGAGAGTCACCTTTACAATGTTACTTTATGAACTAATGACCAATAGGCTGCAACTTAAATAAAATATAAAGTGACTTTAGACGGTAAAGTAACTATAGACCAAGTGAGCTAGTAAAAAGATTTAGTAATTGTTGGAAATAAGGGTATTTTTTTTTTAATCCCCCCATTTTCCAAACTTAATATAATAAGCTCACTTTTTTTTTAAATACTACTTTATGTGACCCAATTTTATAAATAAGTGAGAATCACTTTTACAATGTTACTTTATGAACTAATGACCAAATAAACTAGAACTTAAATCAAATATAAAATGACTTTAGACGGTAAGTTACTCACTTTTTATAATGGGTGATAAACACTATTATATAAAGTAACTTTAAATTATAAGTTACATGTGTCTTCTTTTTTTAAATGTAACAAAAAAAAATTAAGAAAAAAAATAACTTAACAAAAATACTTAAACCCAAGATCTCTATTCTCATAAAGTAACTTTAGACCAAGTGAGCTAGTAAAAAGATTTTTTTTTTTTCAAAAAAAACCACGCAAACTAAAAAACAAAAAAAAATACAACCCTTCTGGCTTGTTCGATTTCCGGTTAGTCCGCCCAGTAATTATATATTTTTCTCGCTACTTCTAATTTTCTAAGATCACACAAAGTCGTGGGGAAAGAGCATACGTAGGAGAAAAATCTCACCTTTCTGTTTTTGGTTTATGAGATCGCAAACAGCACAGAGAAAAGAGCATACATAGAAAAGAGGGTATAAATTCGGTAATTAAAAAATTATTATAAACTGAAATAAACGGAGGGATAAATAAATGTAACTACAAAAGAAAATACTTTATACCTCCAGATCTAAAATGACATAGCTAGGGCGCCCGGAAACCTTTTCACATGAAACGAAATGGGTTCCTCGCTGGAACAGAAACTTCGGACACAAAAGAGCAATTCTCCCAACCCGAATGTGGTCAGAAACAGTAGATCTGGAAAACGGTGTTCACATCCAGTCAAAATCGGCTTCGGATTTGGATCAACAATGGATGCGGCCCTCAAAACAACTCTGATACCATGTAGGAATTTACAAGGTAAGTTCCTTAGATCAAACACCAAAGGTAACCATTCACAAACATATCACAAATCAGTACACCAGTATTTGACGTGGTTAAAACCCTCGAAGAGGGAAACAATCCACGACCTGAGCCAACGAGGCCACTTCAGGCAATTTATTAATATAAAGAAAAAAAAATTACATAATCTTCTCTCATAAACAGTCACCAAACAAATGAGCCTCCATGCTCTTTAAATAGATATCATGGACCAATCGGGTGTTAAGCCACGGATAAAGTGTCGGTAATACCGAGGAGAGAATGAACCATCGGATCACTACATATCGTGACTGTCGGATTATAAGTTATAAAAGTACATAGCAAAGAAACACACTTTACCTAACTCTACGCTAGACCAAGTTATACTTAACTATTTCCTATCTGTCGGAATATCCTAACATGTATGTGTTTTCTATTTTATTCTAATTGCTTCAGTAGAGATTATTCATGTTTGTATTCACTTTGTTAGTTGTTTTCATTAATTAACACACAATTTGTAAATTCCTGTAATAATTACTCTTTTTTCCTGTAATTATATAAATTCTTGTAATTTCCTATAGAATTCCTGAAATTTCCTATAGATTTTTGAATTTCTTGTAATATATATTATGTTTTCCTATATTGACACGATTTTGATAATAAAACGTTGGTTAGAAAATAGGATTTATTTAGACTCATTTTCTTCATTAGTTATTGTTGTAACTTAAAGTTACTTGTCAAAATTAGTTAGAATTTGTATGTCTTAAGTAATTATTGGAGTGATAAATTGAAGGAATTTTCATTTTGAAATGAAAGTATTTATCATTGGATTGGAGTGAATTTGTTTATCAACCTCAAAACATAGGTTTTCCAAAAAGCTTATTTCTCGTCACATTTTATAGGCCACCTTGAATAAACAAGTAGATTTTTAGAAAGAATAACTACTGTGATTGTGTAATTTGTATCTCTGAATCTACGATTTTACCTGAACTAGGTCAACAGTTGGATTTAAAGTCATTGATATCAATTTTCAACTTAAATAAATTCTAAAAATTACGTGTCTTGAGTTGCATTTTCTTTTGCATAGGAACCCTCAAAAACTATTTTTGCATATATAATGTTTTCACTTCATAAGTTTATCTACCCTGGGTTGACAAATAAATGTTAAGAAATATATCTCATTATATGATTTGACAGTAGTTTCTAGTGAATTCAATATTTGTATACAAATCATAGCTTAACCATAGTTTTTGTAACATGTAACATGTAGCATGTCTAGATTTTCTTTTGGAATCAAAATGTTATCAAATTAATTCCATATTTAGAATGGAATGGATTACTTATTAATATCATGAACTAATATTCTATTGTCAATTTGGAATAATGGGCACTATCGAAATGTGAATTATAGCTTGAGTAATGTGGCCATAAAGCTTACCATAATATTAGTAACATGTAGCATGTCTAATATGCTTTTGGAATCAATATGGTATTGACCTAATACCATATCTATAATGGCATGGACTACTTATTCAAGTCATGATATAATGGTTCATTGTCAATTTAGACTAGTTGGCATTGTCCAAATGTGAACTACAACTTGAGTAATGTGCTCATAAAGTGTCAAAACTATAAAATTTTTCTTGATATAAGAGTCTTAATTCGGGCATTAATTTGTATAGATTGAGCATAGGTTCATTGATATATCATCGTCTAAGAATATATTCAATCATAATATCAAAGAAAACCAAACAAAGAATACACCCAAGTTGATTGAACATCAATAATTCATATTTATAATCAACAAAGTCACCTATGGCCTATGGCCTAAACATGAGAACTTGGCACCTAAATCCATATTTATGCATAAAAAATGCCAATTAATGAAAATTTTGCTCGAAAGTGGTGCTACCATAGCATATTTCTATTTTTGAGGTTGCATTACAACCTTTTGCAACCATGGTCCTAAAAATATATGCTAACAAAAAACTTAAAATCAACATTGAATCAAAAAGTGGTGCTACTAATAACACCTTTTTTTTTGGGGGGGGGGGGCGGGGGGTGGGGGGGGGGGGTGGGGTGGGGGGGGTGGGGGCGGGGTGGGGTGGGGGGTTGGGTTAATATCACAACTTGTTTCAAAGCATGGCCACAATAATTGGTATAATTTTAACCAATCCTTAAAATTAATCCCTTAATCAAAAACATGTGTTACTAGCGACACCTTTATTTATTTGTAGGATTGGGGGTTGGACAGGCAGGGGTGGCGGGGAGAAGGGAGGATGAAAATTACAAGATTTTTGAAACCATGTCATTAACCAATGGTATCTCTACAACCAAAATATTACAATGAATCCTTTAATAAAAAAATTATGCTACTAGTAGCAACCCTTTTTGGGGTAGGGGGCTTAAAATTGTAAAAATTTTAAAACCATGACCTTATTGTTACAAATAAAATCATAAAATCAACCATAAAATTTCAACTCTTTTCAAGATAATTTATCACTCCAAGGGATATATTGAAAAAATTAAAAAATAGGCTTTTAAGGATGGTTTGGAATCATAAAAGGACCCCTTCCTTATTTTTAATGTTTTTTTTAACTAAAAATTCAAAATAGCATATCATTTGTGTGTATGTGTGTGTGTGTGTGTGTCAAGCGAGAGGTGATTCTAAGTATCACCCCTACTTGCCCTCTCTCCTTCCCCCTCTTCCCTTAAAAAAAAAAAAGATATAAAAAAAGAATTTAAAACATTTATTATAAAATAAAAATAGAACAAAAATTTCTCTGTGTGCGCCTTTCGGTAGGATGGGAGGTAATGCAGGGGGGTCGAAATTTCATTCATCCAACCTAGCACTTATGGGAGGGTATGTTCCAAGCAATCCCCCCTTTCCCCATGGGATATTAATGGTGCAAGGTGGAAAAGGAACTTCCAAGCACATTCACCATTGCATATGATGTCTCTCCCTCTAGTTTTATTCTTCGCGCTTTGAGGATTATGTCTACTACTCCCTTGCACACTTCCATTATTTATCTTGATGTTTTTAATTTTTGGTTACCATGCTCTGTAAATTTTTATCTTTCGAATGGTTGGATTCTGTGAAAAATCCTTGAAATGCAAAAACTAGAATTAATTCTCCTTACTAATTATAGTTTATTATTATTTTTATTAATATTGAATTAATCACACTACAATTTATTCACAAATAAAACATTGTGGAAGATAAATGGGAAACTAAGAAAATATTGGTACACACACATGAAAAATGACACAATTATTTTTGGACAAATATCCCCGGAAAAAACCCAATGTTTGAAAATCGGTGTAGCAACTGAGGGTTTTATTATTAAGCCGTAGTGAGAAATTCTGAGTATGATCTTTAGATTCCCAACTGGAAATCCAATTATCAAAATAATATGGCCAAAAAATTTGTGAGGCAAATACCTCAACACCATTCCTGATCTAGCTCTAAAAACTGGAAAATCTAGTTGTCCATACAGCCTTAGTGAGAGCCTCTACACAGTGCTTGCGTAGGCTCTAACTCACTATGCCCTGGAATTGCTAGAAGGATGACGTCCTAGTTGAATTTGCCTCTAGAAGTGACTCGCTTGGCCTCGTAGAGATTTTTTGAACCAACTTCAACTGAATCACCCTTCCTCTTAGCAAAATCGATCTCCCTGTGAAGCTATTTGTGCAGACTCTGCGCAACCTCTTTGGGAAATATGGTTGATTCTCCTAAACGGGAAAAATTCCTCTAGACTCATTGTCTCTACCCCTCTCTATATTTTTGTCCCCTCATTTGGCTCTAACTCTTCCGGTAGAATGATGCTCTCTGGAAAATCAAACTTCCCAAGGAAACTCACTCTCCAAATGTGTTTATCCATCTACCCATCGACCTCTTCTTATAATCTCCAATTAGGACTCCAACAACCATGATTAAAAATTAATCAATGGTTAAGATCATCTGCAAGTCGATCCATGTGAGTTTCTATAAAATTCTCACCGTTCTCAACTAATTACTATTAATTAACCATTTTTCCTAAACTAGACTTAGGAAAATTTTAATTATGGTCAATTAATTTAATTGAGCCATCTTTAGGTGGAATTTCCACAAATGATTTATGGGTTTTAGATAACTCCTAAGTTTTAGCCTCTCCACAAAGTTTTGAGACTATAACACCATTCGATTCTACAAAAACTAACAAGCCCACTTAGCGAGGAAGGTGTTCTCTCCAACTAGTGTTGCACAACTGTCATAACACCCCTTTTATGTTACATTCTCCAACCATGTTGTTGATGCCTGAAAATTGTAGTTGTCTGCCACTGTCCACCAATCATTGTGCTAACTCTGATTCATTTTCCACTAACTGTAGTTGAACCAAACTGTTGCATTTGTGTTGATGTTGACACTACTCTCCACATCATGTATTGTTTCCAAATCTGCATCTACTCTGCAACTCAACTTATACTCCCTCTCAACTATTTTTATTGCTACTACAACTACTGAAAATGAGAACATCCAAAATATTTAATCAATTGTGTCTCTTTGGTACAATTGTTTCCCGAGCATCTGACTGCTACTAGCCTATGTGTTGTCAACTAAGAAATTTGCATTGTAGTTGATTCTTCTACTAAGCCTCCTGGTCTACTATCAACATTGTTTTGTGCTCCTCAGCATCTGAATACCACTAGTATGCAATTGTCACTCTAGAATTGACTGCAACAATTGACATTGATCCTCCTGCTACTGAATATTGTGGGCCCTCGTATCAAGGTAATGATTTGTGAGGAAAAACCATCTCATGCTCACCTCACTAGACCCTACCCAAATTTTTACGCCACTCTAGGACTAAAGCTCCATATCGCCCCACCTCACTCCTGGAGTTATAGCTACAAGTATGGAAAAATGTTCCTCCATCCTAGAAGAAAACTTGTTTATCTCTGTGGATTTTATTGATCATGCTTCTCCTGCTTGTCCTTCTTTCTTTGAGGACATTAAGTACTATAGTGGACAAACTCGCCACACCTAAAGCATTTAACCTTAGATATATCCTTCTTTTTCTTCTTCTCCCTTACAAACCTTGTCCCTGACTGGGACCATTTGTTGCAAGGGCCACATTATCTTCCTCCTTCACACACTTTGATCCCTTTCTATTGTTTCCACTAATGGAGGTCTTCAATAGTGTTTGTTGTTGGGCCTTGTTTTTTATCTCTTTTTGCTTAAGAAATACATTTTATTTCGCCACATTATCCATCTATTTACCATCATATTCATCCTAAATTGACATAAAGATGCATATACAGGTATTTAATTTATGTTTTTCAATTATTAGATGTTTTTTGTGAAAATTGGAATTTAAGTGCAATTTTGGACAGCAGCAGAAATTCCAGTAATAGCATGATGGTTTTCATATGTGCAGGACACTTGGGCTCAAGCTGGATATGTTTCTAGAAAGCTTGGGAACTAGGAGTAAGATTACACATGTTGGTACAGTCAGATTGAGCTTTAATAGGCTCAGTCAAAGGTGGTCAATCAGGACCAGTCTTTATGGAGGATCCCTAGAAACTAGGTCAAAACTCTTATTTTGTGGGATTTTTCCAGATTATTATGGATATGATGGATGAATTCGAATTGATATGATAGGATAAGGATATTTATGATTACTTGAGATATTTTAGATCAGTTTGTTAGATATTTCATCTATTTAAGCCTCACACTTTGAAGGCTTTGACAATGGGAACTTGTATGACTTATTATTATTATCTTTGAGACTTGAAGACATAATAGAAGATCTGTTCTATCATGTTTTGATGTTGTTACATGCTGATTGATTGCTTGAAGTCTTGAGTATCTAAGTTTTCCTATAGTGCGTGAGGCAAGGGTGGAAGGGCCCCCACACCAAGCTAAGTGCACTTCTTAGTGTTCATAGCTATAATTTGTGAATTAGTTTGTTTAGATTTATTATTTCCTACTTTCATGTTTTCACAATGGTATTAATGATATAATGAAACCAGTAATGAAGGACAACCAGGACCTCTAAACATAGAGCCTCTTGATTATTATTTCATATATCTTAATCCATTGTTTAGAAGTTAAATTTCTTGCTTTCATGTTTTCACAATAGTGTTAAAGATATAATGAAACTAGTAATGAAGGACAACCAGGACCTCTAAACATAGATCCTCTTGATTATTATTTAATATATCTTAATCTGTTGTTTAGAAATTAGATTTCTTGCTTTCATGCTTTCACAATGGTGTTGATGATATAATGAAACCAGTAATGAAGGACAACCAGGACCTCTGAACATAGAGCCTCTTGATAATTATTTCATATATCTCAATCCATTGTTTAGAATTTAAATTTCTTGCTTTCATGTTTTCACAATAGTGTTAAAGATATAATGAAACCAGTAATGAAGGAAAACCAGGACCTCTGAACATAGAGCCTCTTGATTATTATTTCATATATCTTAATCTATTGTTTAGAATTTAGATTTCCTGCTTTCATGTTTTCACAATGGTGTTGATGATATAATGAAACCAGTAATAAAGGACAACCAGGACCTATGAACATAGGGCCCCTTGATTATTATTTCATATATCTTATTCCATTGTTTAGAAATTAATTAAGTTAGTTTTTATATTTGTAATATGCATTTCCTAACTATCAATAATTCATCTTCTAAATTTGACTATGATTGAAACTCATATACTTTGGGGATGCTTCTAAGTTCACCAACCCGGATTGATAATAAATACTTGCGTTAATTTGCAACAGTAAATTGACCCAACATTTTGGCGTCGTTGCCTGGGAGGCATATTTCCAAAACGGTCAAAATATAAAGACAAAAATATTAAAACACAAAAACAACATAAAATCACCAAAAACAACAAAAACATAACTTTTATTTTTAATTAATGTTTTCTTATGCCTATAGATAGAGATCAAAAAGGTATATTTGTGAAACAAAACCCCCCAACAACACATTATCCACAGGATTAATAGCACCAATTGCTGTAAAACCTACTATAGAAGAATTAGAGGAGAAACAAAGATCAGGACAGAGATTAACGTTAGTTGAAAGAAAACTTTTGTTAGCCTTTGAGGTAAAGAAAAAGCAATCACCTAAAGAATCTCCTTCTCTTTGGAAACAAAAAGATACAACAAAACCAATTTTCGAACAAATAGAACAACCTGTCCTTGAGGAAATCATAGTGGAAGAAATCCAACATCAACCTATTAAAACACCTCAAATTTCTGAACACAAAATGGCTGAAGAAGAAGGATCAACTAGAATAAACATGACTCCTGAAAAAAAATTAGAGTATTAAAGACAACAAAGGGAATGGTGAAGACAAAGACAATAAGAAAGAAGAATTGAAGTAGAAAGAAAGGCTGAAGAAGATAGAAGAACAAAAGCACTTCGAAAAATAGGGGAAGAAGCAAGAACAGAAAACCAAACTCGAAGAACACAAGAAAGTGAGCAAGAAGATAAAAATGATCAGGAGACTACTTTTGTCTTTCCTATTTTAGATGCAAGAGCAATACTAGAAGAAGAAATAAAATAAAAAATACTCCACCTTCTGTATTGCAAAATTTCTATGGAATGTCAACATAAGATCTTGATGCATTTATGTTTGAGCTTGATATCTTGTTAAAACATATGGATATACTGATGATACACATAAACTTCGACATTTTCCTGCTACTTTAAAAGCTGCAGCCTTAAATTGGTTTATGGGATTAGGAGAACACGCTATATCTTCTTGGGAAGACATGAAGAAAATATTTCTTAAAAAGTATCAAGCTTACTGCAGGGCTAGAGACTCGAAAGAAGACATTTTCAGAATATCCCAATAGGAAGATGAAATTTTGGAAGAGTATTTGGAAATATTCCTATATAATTTGCAAAAATCCAAACATCATTCTCTTAGTCCAGATACTATCTGCACTATTTTTCTAAAGGGGATTAGAGAGGAGTATTTAGACATTCTTAATGTAATGGGAAAAGGAGATATTTTTAATTTACCCTTTGAATAAATTTCTGAATTATGTCAAAAATACTCTAGAGGAAGAGCTAAGAGTGGGAAAAGAGATATTTCATCAAAATCTTCCAAATCTGCAGCAAGTGCAGTAACAAGAGCAGAGATAGGAAGCCTGTTAGAAAAATTTAAAACATATCTCTTAAGCACTTTGGGTACACAAGTAGATGTTTTAAAAGCTAAGAAGAGGAAAGAAGAGCAAGATGAAGCCTTAGCAATTTTCTGTCCAAAGTGTATACAAAAACATCCACTCAGGGAATGTCCTTTTCAAAATATACAAGTATGTGGACTATGCACAGAAAATCATACAACAGACAAATATCCAAAGTTAAAAGAATTGCAAGGGGAAGAAGTACAAGAAGTAGATTCCCTCTACTATATGGCACCAAGAAGACCTTGGCAGCCAAGAATGCCTCAAAAATTTCCTCAAAAAAACTTTCAATATCCTCAAAACACATGGAATACACCAATTCCATGGCAGGCTTGGCCACCACAAAAATATCAAAACCAACCATCACAAGGTTGAAGGGGATGTGGTTATGGAAACCAACCACCACAACAAATTTATAACCAGCAGTATCAATATCAACAGCCATGTCCTGCACAATCATTCCCTCAATATCAACAATTCCTGCAACAACAACCCATGCCATATCCAACTCAAAATCCACCAATGCTAACTCAACCGCAGCAACTTCAGCTGCCAACTAACCAACAACCTCCTAGACCAACACAATTACCAGCTCAGCCAATATCTAATCCAAGCAATAAGGCGGATAGACCAGCATATCATGTGGAAGAGGCAACATATTATCCTACATATTCAATTCTTCATATAGAGGATGTTCACCAAAGGTCTGGGAAGGTATTACAAAAATATTCTCCTTCGAAAATTGAATAACAAAGAGAACAAGGAGAACAAAGTGAACAATCTCAACTAAAAAAACAAATTCAAAAAGGTAAGGCTATCATAACAAAAAATCCACCATATCCGGAGAGACTAATACAACCAAATATTCCAATATCTCTCCCTAAATTTAGTATTATGGATGAATTAAAAAACACATATGTTAAAATTCCTTTATTGCAGGAAATTAAAGACATTCCAATATATGCAAAAACAATAAAGGAATTATTCATAAATAAATCTGGTAGAAAAAATAAGGATCCACTAACAATCCAAGTAACTTGAAGTCTTTCAACTCTCATGTCTAAAAATACAGTTATTGAAAAATATGTTGATCCAGGAATTCCTATGGTTACTATTTCGATTAACAAATTTTCAATACCAAACACTTTAATAGACTTGGGAGAAGCTATCAATGTTATGACAACAGAGACTATGAAACATTTGAATCTGAACAACATTAGACCTACTACTACAGTCTTAGAACTTGTAGATAGATCCAAATTTGTTCCAGTAGGTATACTAGAGGATATCATTGTCTCACCGGATTCTTGGGAATATCCCGTAGACTTCTTGATTTTGCATCCAAAAACAAACTTGGGAGGGCATCCCTTAATTTTAGGCTGACCCTAGTTGGCCACTGCAGATGCTTACATTGGATGTAGATCAGGAAGCATGATTATTGCACATGGAGATGAAAGGAAGCATATCATGGTATATCCTCCTGCTCAATCTACTTCTCTATTTTCATTACTTGAAGAAGATGAAAAACAAACATTTAAACATGTTCTTATTCTTAATCAAGTTTATAATTTTAGAGAGGAGGAAGAAAATGAGGACTTATTAGATCTATTCATCTCATAACCAAATCTTTCAGAGCGGCTTAGGGTGACTCAATATGAAGCTGCTAGTTATCTTCTAAATGAATGTTTTCAGGAAAATTGCACAATACAATCATTGCAAAATACATTCGAAAGAATTTTTCCTGTAAATTCAATTACCAATTCAAATATCAAAATCATTGAAATTAGTCCTAAAAGACATTTGAATATTGGTAACAACCTACAATCATCACAAGAGGAAAATCTAATAACATTATTGCAAAAATATTCAAAAGCTTTTGCCTAGGATTATAAATACATGCCCGGAATTCATCCAAAAACATGCATCCATCACATTTATACTGATAATGAAATCAAACCTGTTAGACAAGCACAAAGACGTATGAATCCCATGATGAAAGAAATAGTAAAAGAAGAATTATGAAACTATTACAGGTCAGATTTATCTATCCTATTTCAGATAGTCAATGGGTCTCACCCTTAGTTGTGGTAGCTAAGAAAAATGGGAAATGGAGAATTTGTGTTTATTACAGAGAGCTTAACAAAGCTACATTAAAAGATCATTTTCCTTTACCATTCATTGATCAAGTGTTAGATTCATTAGTTGGAAAGAAATTTTTCTCCTTTCTAGATGGATTTAGTGGATATAATCAAATAAAAATAGCATTAGAAGATCAAGATAAGACAACATTCACATTCCCTTGGGGAACATATGCATATAATGTATTACCCTTTGGTTTATGTAATGCACCTGCTACCTTTCAAAGAGCAGTTCTTGTTATTTTTGCTGATTTGATTCATGAGCATGTGGAAGTTTACATGGATGATTTTACCGTGTATGGTACAACATATGATGATTGTTTGAATAATCTTGAAAAAGTATTAAAAATATGCATTGAGACAAACTTATCACTCAGTAATGAAAAAAATTTTATGATGTTAACTGAGGGGATAGTGTTGGGACACCATGTTTCTTCATTAGGAATTAAGGTGGACCCAGCAAAAATTCAGATCGTTGTGGATTTAACACCACCCATAACACAAACAGAGGTTCGAAGTTTCTTGGGTTATGCAGGATATTATAGGAGATTTATTCAAAATTTCAGTAAAATAGCTTTACCATTATTCAAGTTACTTTCGAAAGATGTATAATTCCAATGTACTGATAAATGTCAATATGCATTTGAAAAATTAAAACACAATTTATCAATTGCACTCATTCTTCGAGGACCTAATTGGTATTTTCCATTTCACATTTCAACTGATGCATCCGATACAACTATTGGAGCATCACTTGGACAAAAAGAGAATCAATTCAGTTATGCTATATATTTCATTAGTAAAAATTTAACACCAGCAGAAGTGAACTATACTATCACAGAGAAAGAAATGTTAGTTGTTGTACATGCAATAAATAAATTTCGACATTATATAACAGGTTATCAAGTTTATATTCATACAGATCATTCTGCTATAAAATATTTAATGAACAAATCCATTACAAATGGAAGAATAACTCAATGGATGTTATTGATGCAAGAGTTTAATATTAGTGTGCAAGATCGACCAGGAAAAGATAACCAAGTTGCAAGATTAAATTTACCTAGTGATCTTAATCCTGTATCAAACAATTTTCCAGATGAACATTTATTCGCTATAAATGTCAAAACCCCTTGGTTTGCAGATATAGCTAATTATTTATCATCTAATATCTTACCACCTCATTACACAGGAAAACAAAAACGAATAATAATTAGAGATAGTGACAGATATAGTTGGGTCAATGGAGATTTATTTTACACTGGTGCTGATTTAATTAATAGAAAATGTGTAAGGGAGGATGAAGTAATTGAAATTTTGAAAGCTTGTCATGATGAACCCTGTGGTGGCCATTTTTCAGATAAAATGACGGCATTCAAAGTGTTGAAGCTTGGCTACTACTGGCCATCCATCTTCAAGGACTCCAGGAATTATGTCAAGCCAAACAATTGGTAAACTAGTGGCATCAAATCAAATGCCAGTAAAGCCACAATTACTTATTGAACCATTTGAACAATGGGCTTTATATTTAGTGGTACCAATTAATCCTCCATCCAATGGAAATAAATACATTCGTGTATGTACATATTATGTGACTAAATGGTTGGAGGCCAAGGCAGTAGTACGTGCAACAAAAGAAATTGTTATGTATTTTCTATATGAAGAAATATTTGTCAGATATGGAGTTCCTAGACAAATAGTGACTGACCAAGGTACACAATTTACATCAAAACTTGTTCGTAATATTACAAAGACTTTCCAAATCAAACATAGGAAATCCACTCCATATCATCCTCAAGAAAATGGACAAGTGGAATCTACAAACAAAGTTCTAGAAAATATTATGACAAAACTATGAACATGAACAAAAAAAACTAGTCAGAAAAGTTGAAAGATGAATTATGGGCATATAGAATAACTTGGAAAAATACTACTGGTTTCATTCCATATCAGTTAGTATATGGAAACGAAGTTCTATTACCAATTGATTTTCAAATACAAACATACAATCTAGCAGCAGAGTTAGGGATGGAATTGTCGCAAGCACAACAAGAAAGGATTATGCAGTTAAACAAACTAGATGAGATTTGAAAACAAGCAGTTGAAAATACTACTCTATTCCAAGAACAACGGATTAAATGGCATGATCAATTTATAAAAAATAAAGTGTTTCAGAAAGGAGATTGGGCACTCTTGTTCGACTCCAAATTCAAATATTTCAAAGCCAAATTTACAACTCATTGGCTCGGGCCATATGAGATTGAAAAAATATTTGATAATGGAGCGGTCAAGATTAAAACAATTGATGAAGCATCTGTATCGTTTGTGGTAAATGTACATAGGCTAAAAATTTATCATAAGCCTATAGACAAATAAGATTTTCTAAGAAAAAATTCCATGGACTGATCTGGAAATATTGGGACAGCATAACAATATGCTTTCCAAAACTCCAGTTGATGATCCATAATAATAATAATAATAAGTTTGGTTGTGAAAATCCAGGAAACTGGCACAAAACAAACTCGAATTCTTATTGGAAAACCAACTTGTTTGGCCAATATGAATTCTATTTTTGTTTTTCCACTTACTTTACTTTTGCATATTTACCCTCCAAATTTTTCAGACTTGAGGACAAGTCAGAATATCAGTTTGGGGGAAGGTGTGAAATAAAAAAACTATGAAAATAGTTTTCAGCAGCTGAATTGAAGACAGAATATGAACTATAGTCAGAAAGGGACCTGGTATATCATTTGACAAGTGCAGAATGGGACCTGAATATGACAGGAGAAATTCTCAATTATGGAACATCATTGTGAAATTACGTCAAAAAGGGACCTGAAAATTCAAATATGTCAGAAGGGACCTGAGAAGATTATAATAGAAGGAAAAGTTTAAACTTGCACAAAGGGATCTGAACAATAATTATTCAAAATCAAATCAAATGTATGAAGAAATAAAGTCTATCAATTCTATAAGAGCCGTCGTAAAAAAATACAATGACGATCATCATCAAACGTCAACAAGGGAGTACATCTATACATTGAGTAAAAAAATTTCTCTTAAATTTTCATATTTTTCAAAAATAGTCTAGAATTGATAAACTAATTTAACTACTAGTTAATGCATCTTTTACCTACATTACATTACATTTCATCACTAATATTACCCACATTTCATATTCCTTACCCACATTTTATAACCTTTAACCCTATCCATATATTACCATTTGAAATATTTCATATCACTACCCATATCATACCCTATGTATCTCTTAATAAAAAGGATTATGAACAAGAGATCACAAGTTGAACCCATAAGAAGAATTTTGAGAGACCTACAAAAATCATAAAATAAAGGTTTTCATTTTCCATAAGTGATTAATTTTAAAAACTTGACTATTGTCAATTTTTTAAATTAAAAATCAAAAAGTTCAATACCAAAGTTTAAAACTATATGGTGCAATTCAAAATGAAATGGTGAGAGCAATTATGTAAGTATATGAACAATGGAAAAACAATACAAAGAAATGAATGCAACCTACAAATGAATGGTAATGATGGCATGCATGTAATGCAAAACAAGTTATGATGCAATACGAATACATGAAGTCAGCAAAAATGATGGTGCATAAGAGGTATGGAGAAATGCAAAGTATGGAGGTGAAGGTTAATGATGGAACACGATGACATTACACGAAATCATATGTACATTCCATGAATGTGAAACATGAACGGCATACAGAAGGACAGGCACGACAATCAAAGAGATGGATGTGCATGGTCGGTCAAAGAGTTAGTGAATGGGTAGAAAATTCAAAAAAAAACACTATGTAAAACAAAAAAAACTCATTTCCGTCTCTGTTAAACCATTTCCACTCTGTGGTAAGCCATTTTTGCTCCTGTACGAAGCCATTTCGGCCATTTTAAAAACTCAAAGACAGTACTGGAGAAAGTTTGTCACCATCATCGCCATTAAAAGGCTCAGTGAGGAAAAGGAGTGTGTATTCAAGCACGTCCTGGTATCTGGACCAATGTGAAAACGTAAATGAAAGATAAGTTGTGAGAAGGCCAACAGGAGAAAACACAAAAGGAGAAGCAAAAGATATAGTGAGCAAGAGAAAATCGGAGTGATAAGAAGTATTCACAGCTATAATTCCGGGAAATTTGACGGTGCCATCCAACAAAAAGCAGAATTCTCTAAAGTGAGGTAAGATCTGATTGTTTTAATGAATTTCGGTATTGTATCAATCAAACAAGGTCTGAGTTAAAGAGGGAGTGAATTTATTTCAATATGCAAGTCTGTCATGTAACAAATTCCACATTCAAACTATTTAAAAACATGTTGAAAATTTTTAAAAATACTCTGCCATCAGTCAATCACGATTTTTTTTTTGAATGAGTTGTAAAAAGAAGATCTTAATGGATTTGTTATGGATTTAAAAAAAACTCCAGTTCAACTGAAGAAGACCACAAGATCAGAGAAAATTCATAAAGAGAAAGTGCATAGAAGAAGGTAAGGTCGACACATCCTCCTCCACAGTGTTTTAATTCAAACAAAAAACAGAGAAGTGGAATTACAATTCGAATGCATGAGAAAATTGTTAGTTCAGTTATAGATTTGTTTTAAAAACACACTCAGTCTACAAATCTAGAACATAGCTTATGAAGCGAATGGAGGATAGATAGATGTGTTTTTGACGAAAGACAGAATTGAGGAGCAATGAAGTAAGATAGTTTACCATGAATTTTTGACGCAAATGATTGAAGTTTCTTTTAATGAATATACATTGAATTTGGATGCAGTGTTTTGGAAAAATTTTGAGTGAAAAACACTGTTGTGTATAAAAAAATTTCAATTTTTTCACATAGTCCAATTCTTTTGCAAAACAAAGATTGATTTTAAAGAGAAAACAGAGAATTAATAGAAGGTGTAACATTAGCAACATAACTTTATGTTTTCTTGCAACCTTTTCTATCAAATTATTTTGTTTAAATTACAGTAGGAGTACATTCTTCAAAATAAAAGAGACAGAGAATTGGTTGGTTGTCAAAAGCAATAAAGCAGAAAGGTAAGCCTACTACCACAGTTACACTCAGTGTTTAATTTTTATTTGAAAAATGAAATTAATGACAAGAGATGGTCACATAAAATGGTTTTCAGAACAAATGGCCTCCAGAGTAGAGCCAAAGGACTTTCAAATAGAACACTGGAGTAGGGAGACTGTGGAAAAACTTTATCAGTCAGGGTTGATAGGTTTTTTACAAAAATTCAGAGGTCATAATGAGAGGGTTACAAAAGAATTTTTAAATAACTTCACACAGAATGAAACCATGTTGGGAAATATGCATATCTCTTTAAGTCCTGAAAATATCTCTGAAGCATTAGATTTATCATTTTCAGGAGAGTTATATCATAAAGGCTTACATTTTAGAAACAAAAGCTGTACATTTTTCCTAGATAAAAATAGGAAAGGCTCCTTTGACAGATCAAAAGGTATTCCAAGGGAATGGTTTAATGAACCATGGGCAGAATTGGTATTGATAATTCAGAAATATTTCACTTGTGATACTAGATTCAGTGTAGTACATCTTTACCATGTAAGTATACTACAACACATAAAGGGAGATATAAGGATAAATTTTTCGTATTTATTCTACAGAAGTTTGATGAAAATTATAGAAAGCATAAAATCAGAATCCAAACCAAAGGAAGTTCAATTCATTCACCATGGACTCATTAAAGTTCTTGTAGATCATCAATTGAAAATCAAAGGGATGGTTTGGGAGGATTTCCTAACTGAAAATGGGTTTACAGAACATATTGTGGAAAACAAACTTAAACCCATAGAAGAAACAAGGAACATCATGCATACATCTCTCTATCCATCAACTAGATCAAAGAAACAGCAGGGGTCAATGGTGTTAGAAAAAGAAACATCTTTCTTGACTATTCCCACAAGGAAAAAAGGAAAACATTCAGTAGAACTAGAGATACAAATCATGGAAACTTCTCCTATTAGAAAATAGGCCAATGAAATTCTCGAATTGCAACAACAAGTGTATGAGGATCCTTTAGATAAATATTCCTTCTTTGAAAACAATTAAGTAGAAGTTGCTTCAGTTTCTATAGATTCAAAAGGAGAAGATCAGAATCTTTTCAAAGTTAAAGAACTTATTAATAACTTAGAAATAAGCAAAATCATGGAAAGACATTTGAAAGAGGAGAATGAAAATTATAAACTAACCAATGAAAAATTGGTTAAAGAGAATGAGAAGATCAGTGAGGAGATGGAGAAGATGAAAAACAAAAACAATCTTCTCTATACAAAGCTTTCAAGTGGCTTCAGGAGAAAAACTCTTAGAAGCTAAGTATGAGAAATAGAAAGTAAAAACTTCTATTTACAAAGAAGAGCAGGGTAAGGACATGGATTCTCTTTTGCACACAGCACAGCATGAGGTTACAGGATCAAGGATAGGATCAGCATTAGGTCGCTGAATGTCAAAGAGGAAATAGCAAGCATGAGGGCATGCTTGATCTTCAGTTTGGGGGAGATGTTGGGCCTTGTTTTTTTATCTCTTTTTGCTTAAGAAATACATTTTATTTTGCCACATTATCCATCTATTTACCATCATATTCATCCTACATTGACCTAAAGATGCATGTACAGGTATTTAATTTATGTTTTTCAATTATTAGATGTTTTTTGTGAAAATTGGAATTTAAGTGCAATTTTGGACAGCAACAGAAATTCCTGTAATAGCATGATGGTTTGCATATGTGCAGGACACTTGGGCTCGAGCTGGATATGTTTTTATAAATCTCAGGAACTAGGAGTAAGAGTACACATGTTGGTACACTCAGATTGAGCTTTCATAGGCTCACTCAAAGGCGGTCAAACAGGACCAGTCTTTATGGAGGATCCCTAGAAACTAGGTCAAAACTCTTATTTTGTGGAATTTTTCCAAATTATGATGGATATGATAGATGAATTCAACTTGATATGATAGGATAAGGATATTTTTTATTACTTGAGATATTTTAGATCAGTTTGTTAGATATTTCATCTATTTAAGCCTCACACTTTGAAGGCTTTGACAATGTGAACTTGTATGACTTATTATTATTATCATTGAGACTTTAAGACATAATAGAAGATATGTTCTATCATATTTTTATGCTTTTACATGCTGATTGATTTCTTAAAGTCTTGAGTAGCTGAGTTTACCTACAGTGCATGAGGAAAGGGTGGAAGGGCCCCCACACCAAGCTAAGTGCACTTCTTAGTTTTCATAGTTGTAATTTGTGAATTAGTTTGTTTAGATTTATTATTTCATGCTTTCATGTTTTCACAATGGTATTGATGATATAATGAAACTAGTAATGAAGGACAACCAGGACCTCTGAACATAGAGCCTCTTGATTATTATTTCATATATCTTAATCCATTATTTAGAAGTTAAATTTCATGCTTTCATGTTTTCACAATATTATTAAAGATATAATGAAACCAGTAATGAAGGACAACCAGGACCTCTGAACATAGAGCCTCTTGATTATTATTTCATATATCTTAATCTATTGTTTAGAAATTAGATTTCCTACTTTCATGTTTTCATAATGGTGTTGATGATATAATGAAACCGGTAATGAAGGACAACCAGGACCTCTAAACATAAAGCCTCTTTATTATTTCATATATCTTAATCCATTGTTTAGAATTTAAATTTCCTGCTTTCATGTTTTCAAAATAGTGTTAAAGATATAATGAAACCAGTAATGAAGGACAACCATGACCTCTGAACATAGAGCCTCTTGATTATTATTTCATATATCTTAATCTATTGTTTAGAAGTTAGATTTCCTGCTTTCATGTTTTCACAATGGTGTTGATAATATAATGAAGCCAGTATTGAAGGACAACTAGGACCTGTGAACATAGAGCCTCTTGATTATTATTTCATATATCTTATTCCATTGTTTAGAAATTAATTAAGTTATTTTTTATATTTGTAATATGCATTTCCTAACTATCAATAATTCATCTTCTAAATTTGACTATGATTGAAACCCATATACTTTGGGGATGCTTCTAATTTCACCAACCCGGATTGATAATAAATACTTATGTTAATTTGCAACAGTAAATTGACCCAAAATTTGCCTCATCTCCTCCTTCTACAGGTCTGACCACATCTTGTCCCACCTTGGTAATGTATCGCATCCCAAAATACCTTGGATGAATATTTCCCAATCCTATGAGATATTTTTCAAGGCTAAATGCACAAGCTATATATCTTAAGGTGCATCTCCTATGGCTGCCAATTGATCATAGATATTTTGAATTCTGGTGAGAAAGGGATCAATTCCTTCACCCTTCTGCATCCTTATCTTCCATATATTCTCCTATAGAAACATCTTCCGCTACTCAGAAGAATTCTAATATAGCCCTGTGAGATCATCTCGCATCTCTTTGAAAATTTTCTTGCCATATATATGTGATACTATATGGTCCTAGACTCCATCAAGAATCATCCACTTCGCCTTGGCCATTTCCTTCCTAAATTTCTCTAGTTGTTGCTAATTAGTAGGTTCTACAATAATGTTGTATACATAAGTCTTCAGACCATGCTCATCAATGAGAAAGGACATTTTGGCCTTCCAAATGACATAGTTGGAGGCATCATCCAATTTTTCTTAATATTTGAGCTCGACTGTAGCCATCTCTACAAAAACTTGAACTAAAGCTGAAATATTCCTCTTTCTCCTACTTGATTTTTAGCTCTGCTATTCACACCCCCTTCTGGAGTGATAAAAATTTCTTGCTGCAACTGAAAATTTGGATTTCTAAACTATAAACCCTCTAAGATAAATTTCCCTTGTGTGTGCACTTTCTCTTCCACCCAATGTTGATTCTACTCTAGAAAACTACTGCAAAAACACTACGTGCCCAAAAAATAACTTTTCTCAATGAAAAAATATTGATTTACTTCACCGAAATTGATACCTAGCTTCACCACTACCTGTTGGAACTCCTACTGGGCTCTACGCATTTTTCCTGCCACCCACACTAGAAAAATTCAACCCTCTGCCCAGCAGTTCAAACTACCTAGCCAACCTTTGCGCAAATATGGAAATCGAACTTCCAAACTCCCTCTGAATCTGGAAAATTTCTTCTTTTCGCCTCTGAGCTTCCTTTATGATCAAATGAGATACCATGTGAAAATTCATTAAAATGCAACAACTGTAATTAATTCTCCTAAATGATTACAATTTATTATTTTTTTGATTAATAATAAATTAATCACACTGAAACTTCTTCACAAACAAAATATTGCGGGAGATAAACTGGAAACTAATAAAATATTGGCACGCACACATGAAAAATGATACAATTATTTGTTTACAAATGTCCTTGGAAAACCCCAATTTGGGATAATCAGTGCAATGGCTGAGGGTTTATTACTAAGCAATAGTGAAAAATTCTAAGTACAATCTCTGGATGTCAAATTGTCAATCTGATTATTGAAGTAATATAACTAAAATATATGTGAGGAAAATACCTCAGCACTACGCATGGTCCAGCTCTGACAAGTGGAAAATCTAATTTTTTGTACAGCCTCAGCGTGAGCCTCTACGCAGTGCTTGCAAGGGCTCTAACTTTCTATGCCCCGAAATTTCTAGTAGGATGACGTCTTGGATGACTCTGGCTTTGGAAGTGACTCTCTTGGCCTCCTAGAGATTTTTCAAACCAACTACAACTAAATCACCCTTCCTCTCAGCAAAATTGATCTCCCTCTGAACCTATCTACACAGACTTTGTGAAACGTCTCTAGGAAATACGACCCTTCTGTTACTGACTCTCCAGAACTGGGAGACTTCCTCAGGACTCACTGTCTCTTCCCCTCTTTGTCTTTTCATCCCCTCTCTAAATCAAACTCTTATGGTAGAATTTTTCTCTCTGCAAAATTGAATTACCTAAGGAAACTGGCTCTCCAAGTGTGTTTCTCCATCTACTCATTGACCTCTTCTTATAATCTCCAGTTGGGACTCCAATGGATACGATTAAAACGTAATCGATGTTTAAGATATTCTCCAAGTCTATCTGTGTGAGTTTCTAGAGAATTCTCACCTTTCTCAACTAATTACTATTAATTAACCATTTTTCCGAAGTTAGACTTAGGAAATTTTTAATGACGGTTAATTAATTTAATTAAGCCATCTCTAGGTGGAATTTCTAGAAATGATTTCTAGATTTTTGAGAGCTCTTGTGTTTTAGCCTCTCCACAAAGTATCGATACTAGAACACCATCTAATGTTACAAAAAATAACAGCTTCTACAATGTATTTTCCCAACTCTATTGTCTTAGTTTCCATTCTACTCTACTATTTCCTTCTATAGTTTTAATTTGAGTAGGAAGGTCATCTTGGTATCCTCTAGGCTTCCCCTTCCCTCTTCATCCTCACTTCATGCTTCCCTCCCTAACCGCTAAGCACTCCTAAGGTTTTTATCTTTGGCATTTGGAGAACTTCCAAATTTTCTTGGGCTCTTTTGTTCCTTCACCCTGCTATGGTTTGTCAATCCCTCAACACTCTTGCCTCTCTCATTTCTAATCCTCCTCTTATGTAGCTTAATATTTGGTTTTGGGCATCCTCCATGTTTTTAGTGTGAATATTTCGAGAAATTCTACCAAAAAATCTTCACTTAAGTCACTGGTGACAAGTGACCCTAACAACAAGATATGGTTTTTTGCGCTTCAAATATGCAATGAAAAAATAATAAAACCCTGTTGTAAAAAGATCATATGCAAACCAAAATGTAGAAAAACAAGAAATAACTAGTGTAATAACTCAATAGAAGCTTTAAATGAATAATATTTGTATTCAAACACCTGATGAATATTATTTAAAACATGCGTATGTAAATCACTTTCTGTGGGATGGGTCCTTTTGATGTCCTTGTGCTTCAATGATCTCTTTTTCTCTCAATATGAAGAAAACCCAAAAGAAAAATGGAACTCAAGTGGGAGCTCAAGAGTGAGAAGACGATAGTGGTGACAATTATTGTGATCAGGGTGAAAAATGAATGGAAAACCCTCTTATTTATAACAAAGTATTGAGCTAAAGTAGGAATTGGAAAATAGTAAAAAATTATTGTCCAAATCCAAATATAACCGTTAGGAATAATTTATTATATTTTTTGGAGAGGGAGAAGATATTCAAAATGAAAAATATATTTATTTAGAAAATGGTTGAAGTAATTAACAAATAAAATGATTTATTAATTACTTTGTGAGAATTAAGAAAAGTGTGAAATTGAAATAATTATTAAATAATGGTTTAACAATTATTCCAGAAATAAGAATAAGGAATAATAAATCAATAATGATTTATTTAATTATTCCAAGGTGATTTGGTCAAATGTGTTAAGAAAGAAT
This sequence comes from Pinus albicaulis, assembly GCA_034641835.2. Taxonomy (NCBI): domain Eukaryota; kingdom Viridiplantae; phylum Streptophyta; class Pinopsida; order Pinales; family Pinaceae; genus Pinus; species Pinus albicaulis. The sequence continues at coordinate 1,196,506,601 of CM076584.1, read as the reverse complement.
TATCAAATAATAATTTAATAATTATTTCAAAATAAAATTAAATAAATAGTGATTTATTCAATTTCAAGGGGTTTTTTAATTTTAAACGGTAATATTTTAATAAAAATGGCTTACTAAATTATTTCCTATGATGAAAGCTATTTTACTATGGTAAAATTAATCCTACATAGTGTATTTCAATCCACCTAACTAGAAATGGCTAGGTGATGATTTTTTAGGTGACAACAGATTGCCACCCAACGTACGAGTGTCAGGAGCAAATCGTATGAGTGAAATATGTTGTAGGTTATACTTTCACGAGACACAAAAGGGGAGTCATAGAGAGAGAGAGAGAGAGAGAGAGAGAGAGAGAGAGAGAGATGAATCAATGTAAGGAAGTACTGAGAAATGGAGGGGGCGAGACCTACTAAGTTAATATAAGTCTCATTTTATTTTGGAGTACATGATCTCAAATTAGGCGAGGGAGGCATACCCATACCCGCTAAGATAACCGAGTACAAATAATAGTGGTGTGCCCAACAATGTGGGACTGAGCTACAAAGTACATGATATGCTGGCATCAATGGGCCAGAATGTGATACAATAATGTAATGATTCCCATATACATAATGTGCCTAGAAAACAGAGGCTGGGACTGAATACAATGAGATCTAAGTACATGAGATATAATGCCCCTCAAACCTACATGGTGAGGCGAGATACCAATTAAACAAGCCCTACTGAACAGGGAAGGGATCCGAAGATATGAATGGACCATATAAGGGAGACATTCACATTGTGGGTGTTGCAAGTGGATGAAATCGAACCAGTCAAATCTATGGAACTGCATCTAAGGTTGCATCATAATTTGTTGCCACTCTGGCATGTGGGAGGATACCTTAAGGTCCACCCCCTTATGAGTTCTAGAACATCTCATACACACCTGGGAAATGAAGGGACAATATACATTATCACTGGACCATCAAGTGTATGATTCTTGATCGTGCGATAATGATCTAGATACGAGCACACGAGAAACAACCAAGTCAAAGGGAAATGATGATTCCCTTTACTTGATCCAAGGCACCAAATAATGATGAAGGCTAGAACCTAGGTACACCACCCTCTAGACCACTCTCCTAGAATAAATGCGTTGAAGTTGACAGAAGAGGGCCCACCAGAGTGGAGGCAATGAGGAATCCTCAGCAAAGGCACGAGGGATCATAGTAATGTGACTGATGAATGACACTAGGGATGATGATATAAGGAAACAATATGAGAAGTGGACTATATAATTACCTTGTCAAAGCATAATATGTATGGTTAACCCAGCAGCGACTGACTTGATTTCAGAGGGGATGGTCGATTACTCAAACGAAGGATTTTCAAAGATGGAACAGTATAGTTGGAGGTCAAATGTGAGCAAAAAGGGATGAATGCGACGCAAATATGGATGGAACACTGCAACTGGACTCAATGGGACTTGGAATAGACTCCATGGATGCAAAGTGTGGCTCATCTCTGATGCTCTGAACAAGGGTGACTCGATGATGCTGCCATGGGGGGAGGTCCAAAGGGGACCATAAAAACATGAGTAAAAAATGGTTACTCATGACGAAAATCAACACATGAGTTGACCAGTGCAAAGATAAAGTGGTACCAGAGTATAGGCAACTTAGATGAAGGTATGTTATTTTAATAGGCAACAAAGTGATACCGCTTGGAAAAAGTGGCTTCTGAGTAAAGTGTCAAATTACAAACAACAAAGAGAGACCATTATAGAACCCGGTGAGATATTCCACCAATGTTGACGGTTCTTCAGACCGAGCTACAGTTTGGTCGCAAAGGGTGACGGGAAAACTAGGTTTTTTTTTCTATAAACGAGCTTCTTGCCCCCAAATCCAATTCATTTTCACATTGAGCAGTTGGAGAATTTGGAGAGCAGGAGAAGGCCCTAAATCTTGGTGAGCTAGTAGCAGACAAACCAACTGTCAAAATTTGGATCAGCGACTTTCAGGTAGGTGGCCTTACTTGTCTAAAAATTGTGTTAATGCTTCTCGAAATTATAGTTCCTAATGAAGAATCAAGGTAATTAAATATCAAGGGAACAAACTACTAGAGGAGGTTTAGAATCATCCCCACCCACCAAGTCAACTACGGGGACTAATCCCCACCCACCAAGTCAAACATGGGGACTAGGTGGTGGGTGTGGCATCACATAGAGTAGAATATTTGAAGATATGGTATCAAGCATCTACGATATGTGATGTGTATATGACTTGCAAGAGAGGCCGGTAGGACGAATTATCCAAGAAATGAAAGGATAATCGACCATACCTAGATCATCGGGATCTATGTCGATACTAACGTTAAATAAGTGAAAAGGTGGCTAGGGACCATCATGCCTCCAAGCATGAGATACTTCCTCCCATCATATGATAAATGAGGGTACTTATCAGGTATGCAAAGGTGGGAATGATTCCCCTAGCTAAATGAGTTTGTGGAGCACAATTGTGTTCCAAGTACTCAAATAAGGGATTCAAGCATCTGACCCTACTGACACAAGTTCCTCCAAAGTATGATGAGTAGATATAGGGGCATAGGTTCCCCCCAACATGCTATGGACATGCCATATGTATTTATAATAGTGGACTCTAAAGACATTTTGATGATGTGGTTTGCCATTTCTTTATTTTATGGATGTCTTCTTGTGGGAAGAATAGCTAGATACAGTTGGAGAAAGGAAATGGTGGATTGGAAATCTCACTTGGTACCGTATCTATATATATATATATATATATATATATATATATATATATATATATATATATTTCAAATGGGCTAAATTTTTAGTTTCTCATACATGGTGCCACCATACTAATGAGTGACTTTGAATATGATGAAATGATGCTCACCTAGACAACACGGTGGTTGAAAAACAACAATGTCTAAGGGACTAGGTTGTTGATGTATGTTGTGAAACCAGTTGCAAAAATAGAAGAAAAGAGATATCAACACCTTATAAATAAGCCACTTCGAGGGGGAAACCTCCAATACATTACATGAATGAACAATTCTTGGATGATACAAATGAAAAAACCTCCTTTCTATATATAGAAGTCCATGGGGCCACAATGTAATCCTAGCCGACCTAACAATAATGTAAGGGCACAATAATAACAATATGGGGTTTACATGGGTACAAAAATAACAATAATGGGGGCTACACTAACATAATAAGGGACTACACTATTAATATAGGGACTTAACATGCCCCTCTCCTTCAAACAAGTGTTGTCCTCAACGCTTGATTACTTCTTGATGCTTCTGTATAAAATTCTCATCCTCCCATGTGGAATCTTCTACAGGAAAGTTCTTCCACTTGCTGAGATACTCTAAAATTGATCGTACTTGTCTAGTTCTTGTTTCTATGACCGCTTCAGAACTTCTTTCGATGTGATTTTGATCTTCCTATTGTTTCATTAGTGTAATGTTCCAAATTTTTCAATAAGGTAATTGGAACATTAGAGTTGTTTTATTTTAATAAATTGAATAAAATGGGTGAGGGAGCCCATGCAACAACCTAAAAACACTCCTAAGGTGCAAAAAGTCACTTAAGTGGCTTAAGTTAGCATCCCCAAGTGTGAAAAGGACCAAAATCAAGTGAGTTATACCATGGTTGACCCAAGTCAAAAACGTACCCAAGAGGGGAAGCTTGCACAAGAAGATTGCGTAGTTGGATGGAGGGAAATTTGAAATGAGAGAAACCCTAATGTGAGTGGGATTCATGGCAAGGAAGCATTCCTTGCATAAAAGATGAGGGAGATCCATTGTTGGAGATATTTTTATTCATCTTCCTCACATCTTGGCCTGAGGCCAAATCATTCATTTGCAGCTACTGCGTTATTCTTGCAACAAGAAGCGTTGGAGTTGTTGGTGTTGCAATGAGGGACCTTCATCATTCATTTCCGGAGCTAGTCTAGTGGAGGAAGAACTCATTCTTTATCTAGGAGATCAGTAAAGGAAACCCCAAAGCTGATATTGCAGATTTTGGCATTGGGCCATATGTTTCTTCTCATGCCCAGTGCAGTCTCCTTCCCTTACAGCATTATCTTCAGAGGTGGCATGCACAAAGGGTTCATTTTGTGCACTAGAGAGTGCAATATTCAGTGAGGGGATCAGCCCCTTCACTTTGGAGATCATTGGAGGAGGTATCATTGTTTATTGCAGCATCTACTTCCTTCTCCTATGTTGTATTATATTTGAGTTGCAGCTGCTATACTGCAACTCTGGCATTTTTATGTTTTATGTATTTTAGCCAATCCCTTGGAGGATTGTTGTCATAATGTTTTTTGGGGTTGAGATCTTGCTCCCCCATATTTATTTGAGCACATATTGTTATATCATCTCATATATATCAGTTTTTATTCATTTTCCCCCATAGACTGCGCAGTGATAGAGTTGTTGGGTTATGTAGCAGTGTATTCTATTGTTTTATGTACATTTCCCCTTGAGGCTGATTTAAGCTCACCTTGAGAGGAATGTTCCTCAAGGAATTTGTATTATATTTGTTGCTATAGATCATGTATCAGATTTTCACTCTTCTTACATTACATGAGGCATTATTTCACTGCTATTACATATTGAATTTTTAATACTGCTAAAGGTTCTCTCATTAAGCATTATTTCGGTATACTTGTTGGTGGGAGATCTGAATAACCCACTTAGGGTTATTTCTTTGAGCTTATATTATGTAGGGAGTTTGTATCAGATATATTCCAAGGCATCCCAGCACTGGATTGCCTTATTTTCACATGTGCTTCCTTATACATCGTCCTCTTGGACACTGTTGCAGAAATTCCTTGAAGGGAAATATTAGCTTTTGACCAGTTCTATTGGCAGAGTCTGCTAGTGGGCCAGGTAGCCTCTAGATCTCATCCTTCCTTGTGAAGGTGACATATCCAGTAAATTCCCCTACAGTAAATCTCTAAAATAGTTCAGTGTTGATTGTTAATACTCTTGAAATTGGAATATTGGAATATCTTAAGATATTCCCGATGGATCGGCAAGTTCCAGATTTGGAACATTACAATTAGATTCTACACCAAAGTTAGGTTATCCTTTGAGATTTGGAGAACTTGTTGTTGATGCTCGATGTGATCTTCCACTAGTTTATCATCCATATTAGCTATTATTTGATCCTTCAAACCATCCAACTTTGCCTCCATTTCTGCTTTTAAACCATCTATGTCATCTTCGGTTGCTCTTCGTAAGATCGAAATTTGTTGCACTTGGTATCGTAATTTTGATATCTCATACTGCAATTCTTCCTCTTCATGCATCATAGTATATCTTTTTGAGGGTTTAATGGGTATGGAAGTATTTTTGGAGGCATTATAGAACCCAATACTGATAAAAATTCTAAAATATTCCCTTGGAATCACTTCAAACTTCTTTTCCAAACAAACGTTATGCAATTTTAAAGACCAAATACACACCTTTTTCCTGCTTTTGAGAAGCTAGATATTGAAATTGAATTATCTATGTGATTTCGGATCCTAAATAACTGAAATTTGGCCCTAAAGTAGCCCTCTGAATCTTCTTTCGAATGCCACAATTATGACCTGATTTGGATTCTTGATCGAGATTATGTATGTCGGTAGCTAATTATGGACTATTTCGGTGAAGAAAAACATATGACTTACCACGTGTCCTGTTCCTCCTTCGACTCTAAAATTGATAGAAAACTACCCCAATTGTGAGCATAGGCCACCTTTTACATAATCTCAATGAAGCGCGAGAGGGGGGTTACTTTTGAAATTTTCACGATTACTCAAAGGGAGTGTTCAGGAAATTGAGAGCTGCAAAAAAGCCTAACTTTATAGAATGTATCTCTGAAAATATTGTGAACCAAAAGCTCGAGCACGGTAATTGTTCCTCGGGGTTTCGAATTCACGCTCTGAAAATTCAACTTTTAACCTTAATGAAAAAACGGTGGTGAAAATTTACGATGACACCATTTGGAGCAGCAAAAACAGAATCTACGCTACGATACCAAATGTTGTGGAAACCAGCTCCAAAAATAGAAGAAAAGAGATGTCAATGCCTTAGAAATAAGCCACTTCGAGGGGGAAACCTCCTATACATTACATAAATGAACAATTCTTGGATGATACAAATGAAAAAAACCTCTTTCTATATATAGGAGTCCATGGGGCCACAATATAATCCTAGTGGGGCCACAATGTAATCCTAGCCGACCTAACAATAATAATGTAAGGGCACAATAATAACAATATGGGGGTTACAGGGGTACAACAATAACAATAAGGGGGGATACACTAACATAATAAGGGACTATACTATTAATATAGGGACTTAACAATGTAAGATGGAGGAATGATTAAGTGGATCATCCCTAGAGTGATTTGAAATGATATGAGACTCTAAAGGTTCTTCTTAACGGGGAATAATAATGGTACTATATTCGACACTACCAGATGCACTATGAGGGTTGGGGATAATTTCTTCTCCTATACTCTCAAACATGGATGCCCCATTACCCAAAAATTTTGTGGCATTGTAACGGCCACAGGGTGTATGTGGTTCACATTCGTGGGTTCAAAGTAATGGGTTATTGAACCAATCGACCTCACCATGCGTTATCACCCAAAAAAATGAAGCCTCTTTTGACAAGGTCAAATAGGTTCATGTGTCAAAAATTGGGTTGTAGGATTCATTTTTTATATGCTTGGTCAAGGGAAATATTAATTTTTTCTTATTTAAGTTTACCCTAACGTCTAAACCCACTCATTTTCAAATCCCCTCATGTCACATCACTCATTATTTTCTGATTGATTTCAATTTCCAAGGTTTTTGTACCAAAAATTCCATTTTAGCCAAGAAACCACAGTTTCGTAGCGAAATACACTATGAAAAGTCACTTTTCGCTAAGAAATTGCTAATAGTTTCGTAGCGAAAACAGCCAAATTTACACTAGATATGCTACAAAAGCGCTGTTTCATGTCTGTCTTGTCATATTAGTTGTTAGGTGTCAGAAAATCATTGGGAAAGGGTAGCTTAGATTCCATTCAAGTCATGGAGGGATAAAACCAAGGTAAATGGTCAGGTCTGAAGTCATCATGATTAGTTTAGGTATGTATGAGTCATCATTGGGTCATAAGAAGACATCAAAACTTCAAAATCTCTCCTAATTCAGTCATTTCTCATTTCTCATTCCTTTGCATGATATCGAGCTCTAGAGAGCTATTGCATTAAGCCAAAGCTTTGGCTAGTGTTTTCAAAGGTTTACATTGAGAATTATCAAGCGAGGCTGCAAATTGTCCAGCGAGGCTGTAAATTATCAAGCGATGCTATGAAGACATTAAAGAAACCATGGCAGAAAAAAGAAGGGTGGCCAATGCCTAAGATATGAACCAGCAGACATGAATTTGATCAATGAAGACCCAACAGCAGTGGAATTTTTCAGAAGTACAGGTTGCTTATAGTTTTGTGAGAAATTACAAGGTTGTCATACACAGGTTTCCAAAGAGTTTTCTTTGAATTTCAGTGGAACAGCCACCAAAGTAGGGGTGCTCAATCTTTCCATCACACTAGAGGTTATCGCAGATGCTACAGGGATTCCTAGAGGATAGGAGAAGTGCTTCAAAAGTTTCAAGTTTAACATGGAGCAGTGCAAAGAATTCATGGAGCCTGAAAAAAGTGAAATGGATCTTACCAATGCCATTCCAAGAAACTGCATAAAGGACAACTATTAAAAATTGTTGCTCATCATCCAAAAGTACTTTACTTGAGAAGGGAGATACCACAAATTCTACTCATATCATTTTAAGCTACTTCTGCACTTTACTGGTAAGATTTCCCTTGATCTGCCTTTCTATTTACATAGAAGTTCGTCAAAAATGGAAGATAAGGTCCAAGCAAAGTCTGAAGGGAGTGAGACTTCATTATTTCATGATGGTTTAATGAATTTGTTGGTTTTAGATGAACTTCAAAGGTTAGGCAGAGACTGGTCCTCATTTTTGTTTGTTAGTGTTTTTGATTTGGATGTTCTTACTCCTTCGAGAACTCCTAAACCTAGGATAATTCCATCACCATTAGCAGCAAAACAGAGGGAACCATTGGTAGTAGAACCAAGTGAACCTGCAATAATAGAATCAAGTGAGCCAATTATGATGGAGATAGAGAAATTGCAGAGTTTTGACACACCAAATGTCCCACCTGCAAAACAGAAGTCAAAAGTGGTCAAACCTGCGAAACAAAAACAAGATGTGAGTAAACAAGGAACAAAAAGGATGACAAGAAGCCAAGCAGTGGCCTTAGAAGAGAAAACAGTGGTTGTAGAAGACATGGCAGTAGCTAAAGGAAATCTAGAAGATATCTTACATGCCATTTGTTGAGATTGCAACAAGATGATGAGCTTAGTGGAAAGAAGTCGCCTTCACTAAGTGGGCCCACAGGCTATTTTTGGCACAAGTCTATTTTTAGACTATGTCTATTTTTAGACATGTCGATCATGTTCTATGAGTTGTAGGATGTTATTTATGGATGGTTGGTTAAGTCAGAAAAAATAGATGGACTTCTATTTTTAGACATATTGGGAGGAATCTATTTTTAGATTGCTAGTCTAAAAATAGATATGTCGAATATTATTAGCTCTTAATAATATTTGTACTATAAACATTATCTTATTCTCTTTGAGCACTTTAGTTAAGTGCACAGATGTGGCACAGGAGCTGACAGAAGGAATTACGCTATTCTTGAGGGTTAAGTGGAGCTATTTCATGGATACTTCAATTAGAACTCATGTGACAGAGTTTGGTGGAGTTATTGAGGTAGTTGGTGGAGTTGTGTTCAGTTTAACTGAGTTAAACATAGTTGAGCTAGTTGTATCTAGTCTAACTTATTGATACACTAGTGAGAGTGGTGTGAATTAATTATTAATTAATTCACTAATTATTAACTCATTAATCAACTAAAGAATACATCATTTAACTACAGTGCATGGACAGTTTCAGTGGAGACCAGTGAAGAGGTAGGTGAAAGAGAAATGTGACTATCAGTTGTGACTATATTGTTGCATGATTTTCAGCAACCAGTGATTGGACATGCCAATGAGTATTGCATGAGCAAGGCTGGACCAATTTGAGTTCATTCAGAGCCATTCTTTAGCAGTGATTGCGCAGTAGAGGCAGGCTATCAGGTGGTAGAGATTGGAGCATGTGATTTGCTAGATCGGGCTTGATTAGTGTGTAGCAATTGGAGATTATACTGAGAGCTTGTGAGGAGATTTGTATAATGATTGTTACATGATCTCTATGACATATAATATACAGATATTTGGGGTTTTTCAGCTTTAAGCTTTCCCATAAAATACTGTGTTCATATGTGTGATTGTTTATGGTTTTAATGTGCGCATGCGATTGTTTTTATTTCCGCAATTAATGATCAATGGTAGAAGAAATTATGTATTGTGCATGAAGTTAAAATAGTGTGTGATCAGGAGAATCTCGGTGAATAATATATCATTTATTCAAATTTCTACACCATTGAAATATAATAAACTCCTATAGTCTAGGCTGAGGACATAGAGGAAGGTGGACAGAAGTTAAAAAAGGCTAAATCTGCAAAGAAAATAGAATTTGAGGGAGAATATGCAGGTTTCATGTTCCAAGCAAGAAATCATATGATAAGGCATGCTAGGAAGCTACTAGAGAGCAGTAAATAGGTTCCATCACCTACTAATACAGTTCAGCCACCATAGGAGGTCATTGACCTTTCATCACCTGCAGAGAAAGATACAATTAGCAAAACAAAGAAAGGAAAAGAGAAGGTGATGGAAAAAACAGAGTTACAACTCCTTGAAGAGCAATTGAAATTGGCCAATCATGAAATTGTTGTTATGAAAAGAGAAGCAAGGAAACACAGTGTAGAGAAGATTCAGTTTGAAAAGATGAAGGCAATTTGGGAAGAACAGGTTGACACTGTTTTCAAGACTTTAGATAATACTCAGCAGACACACGAAAAAGTATTCCAGGATCTACCCATAAAAGTGCCTCCAGATAGGAAAATCAAACATCCAATAGAAGTCAAGACAGGATCCAACCCTGTCGATATCAGATCTTTTCACTATCCAGATCAACAAAATATTGAACTCGAGAATATGCTCCACGATCTTTTTAAAATGTGGGAAGAAAGAGCCCACCGCTCAAGAAACCCAAGCGTTAGTCAGCATTGTCCATCATTACGTATGATTTGAGGACAAAGCATATTTAAGAGAGGGGAAATTTTATGTATATTTTATTAATTATTAGTTAGATATAGTTATCTTAGGTTTTATTAAGTGAAAGGGCATGATCAAAGATCATGCCTCTTCACCAAGGGACACCATGAGGCTATATTTAAAGCCTCGGTGATTCCCCATTGTAATCATATCTCATATCTCTTATCTATCATCATTAATAATATATACTTATTCAAGTTTACCAGAGTTTTTACACTCCATAAGCTTTCCCATAAAATATTGTGTTCATATGTGTGATTGTTTATGGTTTTAATGTGCGCATGCGATTGTTTTTATTTCCGCAGTTAATGATCAATGGTAGAAGAGATTCTGTATTGTGCATGAAGTTAAAATAGTGTGTGATCAGGAGAATCTTGGTGTATAACATATCAGTTATTCAAATTTCTGCATGGTATCGGAGCGATATTGATCATTGGAGCAATTTATCAACATGCTTAGGCAATTGAAGTTTTAAATTGAGTAGTTTGAATTTTATTGATGTTCTTATTCATCAGAGTTGAATGGTTTTCAGCAGTTAAATTGAATAATGCCCTTGAGGGCAGCTCAAATTATATTGCATGGAAGGGACGGGATGGTGGTCTTTGGATGAAAATGGGTTGAAGGAGTTCATAGATGCAGAAATTCCAAAACCTGCCTCTGGCGATGCTGCCGCACTTGACGCATGTCAAAAGAAGACAACAAAGTGTCGAAGAATTATGTTGGAAGGTGTAAAGGATCACATAGTGTCCAGCCTTCATGGTAAGGCTTCTCCATTCTTGATTTGGAAAGCGTTGACAGACATATTCCAAAGCAAGACCGACCAGAGGAATTTGGCGCTCAAGGATAAACTCAGGAACATAAAAATGGAGAAAGGCGACAGTATACCCAAGTACCTCACGAAGCTCATCCAATGCAAGGATGAGCTGGGAAGTGTGGGGGTGACTGTAGATGACAAGGACTTGGTGAGCTTGGCTCTCCTTGGGCTTCCAAAGAGTTGGCATTCCTATCAGGACTCTGTCAATGGTCGGGAGAAATTTCCAGAATGGGAGCGACTTTGGTCGGATCTTGTGTAAGAGGAGATAAGGCTAAGTACCAGGGACGGATCTTCATCAAAGAACTCAGATGAAGAAAATTTTTCTTTGGTTGCCAAAGCAAGGAAGGGGAAGAGCAAGAAAAATGCTTCTCAATCCGATGCGAAAGGCAAGAAGCAAGACATGTCCAAGGTGAAGTGCTTTCACTGTCACCAACACGGACATTACGCCACTAATTGTCCACAGAAGAAGAAAAATAAGCAAGCTGCTGAATCTGCAGTTGGAGAGGCCTTATCCTCGTAGTTTGAGCTAGATTTTTTGTTGATCGCATGCTTGGTCTCAAGTATGAAGGGTTCAGTGTGGTTTCTTGATAGTGGTGCATCTTTTCATATGATTGGAGACAAAGATTTGTTTACTGATCTGGATGAGAAAGATCTTGGAGTGCACATCGAAATGGGCGATGATGGTAGATACAGTGCGACCAGTATCGATACCATTTCCTTTGAGAGGGAGTCTGGTAAACCCTTCGTATTGAGGGAAGTGATGCATGTTCTAAAATTGAAGAAGAATCTTATCTCTGTGGCGATGTTAGAAGACAAGGGATATGATGTTGTCTTTAGCGAGGGAAAGGCCTTCCTGCACAGTAAGGCAACTGGTGAAACCCAGAGGATAGGGGTTCTAATTAAGAACCTTTATCAATTGTAGGTAGATGGCTGCGCAGCAATGGTAGGCAAGGCAGAAGGAGTGGTGAGCCGGGATGATGGCGAGCTGTGGCACCAGAGATTGGGCCACCTTCACCATGGAGCTTTGAAGATACTACAGCAGATTTCTACTAGGCTTCCTAAGGGTACTTTTGCGCAGTCAGATCAGTGCAAGGGATGTACCTTGGGAAAATTTGTGAAAGCCACCTTTCATGGGAAGGATAGTCGCGCCACGACGATCCTTGAGAGAATTCACACAAACGTGTGTGGACCTTCTCAGTAGCTTCGATAGCAAAGCACAGGTACTATGTGATATTTGTTGATGATTTTTCTCGGAAGTGCTAGATCTTCTTCATGCAAAAGAAGAGCAATACATACTCAAATTTCTGTGAGTTCAAGGCACTAGTTGAGAAAGAATAAGGGAAGCAGGTGAAGGTTCTTAGGAGCAAAAATGGTGGTGAATTCATCTCTGGCGAATTCAAGGACTTTTGCAGCGCAAAAGGAATTCGAAGAGAGCTCATAGCACCTCATAACCCACAACAGAATGGGGTTGCTGAGCAGAAGAATAGAACGATCGTGGGTGTTGCATGGGCAATTTTGCATGATCAGGGCCTTCCCATACACTTGTGGGCTAAGGCATGCAATACTGCAGTATATGTACAAAACCGTTGTCCTCACAGGATACTTGGCATGAGTACACCCGAGGAGGCGTTTTCTAGTAAGAGACCTGATATTTCTCATTTGAGGATTTTTGGTTCACTTGTTTACATTCATGTGACAAAGGATGCCAGGAAGAAGCTGGAACCGACTGCAGAGGTTGGGATATTTTTGGGGTACATTGATACACCCCACAACTATCGTGTGTATTTGCCAGATAGTCGCAAGACTGTTGTGCGATGGGATATCACATTTCATGAGGAGAAAGCCATGAATTGTTCGCTTGAGAGGGAGCCACGCTTGCATGCAAATGAGGAGTTATTAGTTCCTAAGGATGAGTCTCTAGATGTGGATCAGCCACAAGAGGAGGTTCATGGAGTGGAATATACCACTCATGTAGCGCCAACCATCAGAGGGCGGAAGCACACTACAGAAGCTTAGCAACTGGCTCAAGATGCAGAGAAGGTTTTAGGAGAACCTACATCACAGTGCAGACAGAGACAGTCACCTGACCGATACACTGGATACATGGCTCTTATGAGAAAGTGTATCATGACAGAGCCATCCTCTTTCGAGGAAGCTGTGGAGGATCCCGCATGGGTAGATGCCATGGTGGAATAGTATGATTCGATTGTCAAAAATAGTGCATGGGAGATTTTCCCAAGGCCAGAAGGGAAATCAGTGGTGGGTTCGAGATGGATCTACAAAGTGAAGAAAGTAGCTGACGGGAGTGTGGAGAAGTACAAGGCAAGATTTGTTGCCCGAGGCTTCTCACAGATTGAGGGGATCAATTATGAGGAAACCTTTGCACCTGTCACAAGGTATTCTTCCATACGGACGATTCTTGCTCTCTCAGCACAGATGGGGTGGCACATTCATCAGATGGATGTGAAGACTGCGTTCCTCAACGGAGTGATTGAGGAGGAGGTGTACATAGAGCAGCCTGAAGGTTTCGAGATCTTCAGCAGCGAGTCGCATGTGTGCAGTCTCAAGACAGTGTTGTATGGGTTGAAAAGAGCACCTCGTGCTTGGTACACACGGATAGAAAGTTATTTCACTGGACTTGGATTCTCCAAGAGTGAGGCAGATCTGAACCTATACCAGATAGTGGTGGAGGGTAAGTTTTTGATCATTGTACTTTATGTAGATGATTTGATTTTGACGAGTGATGAACTGTTGATACTCTCATGCAAGGCTGATCTTGCAAAAGATTTTGAGATGAAGGACTTGGGCCTCCTTCATTATTTCCTGGGATTGGAAATTTGGTAGCACAGTGATGGATTATTTGTGTCTCAAGGCAAGTATGCCCGGGAGATACTGGATAAGTTCAACATGCATGGTTGCAAGCCTATCGACACTCCTCGTCCTGTTGGTTGGAGGAAAGAGGATGCTACATCGGTAGAGGTAGTGGATGCCACTGTTTATCGATAGTTGGTGGGGTCGCTTATGTATCTGGTCAATACACGACCCGACATATGCTATGTTGTTAACTAGCTTTCACAAGCTATGGTTAAGCCTACCAAGCTCTTTTGGAAGGCAGGCAAGCATGTATTGAGATATCTCAGAGGCACATCAGGATATGGATTATGGTACAGACAGTCGGATGAGGTGAAGTTGTGTGGCTTCACGGATGTAGATTGGGCAGGGAGCCCAACGGACAGAAAGAGCACATCTGGAGGGATTTTCAGTATCGGGTCGACAGCAGTTTCTTGGTACAGCAGGAAGCAGAGATCCGTGGCACTCATTTCAGCAGAGGACGAGTATATGGCAGCAATTTTGGCTGCATGCGAGGCTATATGGATGAGGAAGATCCTGGTCGGGTTGTTCGGTTCACACTTAGAGCCTACTGTGATTTATTGTGATAATCAGAGTTGCATCAAACTCTCGATTAATCCAGTATTTCATGATAGATATAAACACATTGACATCCGGTATCATCATATCAGAGATTGTGTGCAGCGGAAGGTCATGTTACTTTCATACATTCCTACGGAGGATCAGGATGCTGATATCTTGACGAAGGCGCTCACCAGGAGAAAATTAGAATACCACAGAGGCAGGATAGGGGTTGCAGATAATCCATATCTTGTTGAGAGGGAGTGTTGAAATTGCAACAAGATGATGGAGCTTAGTGAAAAGAAGTCGCCTTCACTAAGTGGGCCCGCAGGCTATTTTTGGCGCAAAGTCTATTTTTAGACTATGTCTATTTTTAGACATATGGATCATGTTCTATGAGTTGCAGGATGCTATTTGTGGATGGTTGGTCAAGTCGGAAAAAAATAGATGGAATTCTATTTTTAGACATATTGGGCGGAATCTATTTTTAGATTGCCAGTCTAAAAATAGATATGTCGAATATTATTAGCTCTTAATAATATTTGGACTACAAACATTATCTTATTCTCTTGGAGCACTTCAGTTAAGTGCACAGATGTGGCACAGGAGCTGACAGAAGGAATTACGCTATTCCTGAGGGTTAAGTGGAGCTATTGCATGGAGACTTCAGTTAGAACTCATGTGACAAATTTTGGTGGAGTTATTGAGGTAGTTGGTGGAGTTGTGTTCAGTTTAACTTAGTTAAACATAGTTGAGCTAGTTGTATCTAGTCTAACTGATTGATACACTAGTGAGAGTGGTGTGAATTAATTATTAATTAATTCACTAATTATTAACTCATTAATCAACTAAATAATACATCAGTTAACTACAGTGCATGGACAGTTTCAGTCGAGACCAGTGAAGAGGTAGGTGAAAGAGCAATGTGACTATTAGTTGTGACTATAATGTTGCATGATTTTCAACAACCAGTGATTGGAGATGCCAATGAGGATTGTGTGAGCAAGGTTGGACCAATTCGAGTTCATTCAGAGCCATTCTTCAGCAGTGATTGTGCAGTAGAGGCAGGCTATCAGGTGGCAAAGATTGGAGCATGTGATTTGCTAGATCGGGCTTGATTAGTGTGTAGCAATTGGAGATTATACTGAGAGCTTGTGAGGAGCTTTGTATGGTGATTGTTACATGATCTCTATGACATATAATATACATATAGTTGGGGGTTTTCAGCTTTAAGCTTTCCCATAAAATACTGTGTTCATATGTGTGATTGTTTATGGTTTTAATGTGCGCATGCGATTGTTTTTATTTCCGCAATTAATGATCAATGGTAGAAGATATTATGTATTGTGCATGAAGTTAAAATAGTGTGTGATCAGGAGAATCTCGGTGAATAATATATCATTTATTCAAATTTCTACACCATTGAAATATAATAAACTCCTATAGTCTAGGCTGAGGACATAGAGGAAGGTGGACAGAAGTTAAAAAAGGCTAAATCTGCAAAGAAAATAGAATTTGAGGGAGAATATGCAGGTTTCATGTTCCAAGCAAGAAATCATATGATAAGGCATGCTAGGAAGCTACTAGAGAGCAGTAAAGAGGTTCCATCACCTATTAATACAGTTCAGCCACCATAGGAGGTCATTGACCTTTCATCACCTGCAGAGAAAGATACAATTAGCAAAACAAAGAAAGGAAAAGAGAAGGTGATGGAAAAAACAGAGTTACAACTCCTTGAAGAGCAATTGAAATTGGCCAATCATGAAATTTTTGTTATGAAAAGAGAAGCAAGGAAACATAGTGTAGAGAAGATTCAGTTTGAAAAGATGAAGGCAATTTGGGAAGAACAGGTTGACATTGTTTCCAAGACTTTAGATAATACTCAGCAGCTTATCAAATGGACCATTCCAGTGAGGAAAGAGGCCAAACATGTCAGGAGAATGAACACACATTTGAAAGCCACCAATAGAAGACTGAAAGATCGAGTTAAGGACCTACAGGAGTATCTTGAACTAATTTATGAAGATTTATAGAAAAAAGGCCTTAAAATGGCAATGCTTGAAGAGCCAATAGTTCAACCCATCATAAATGAGGAAGAATTGCCTCAAGGATAATAAGGTGAGCTAGTTTATGGTTTTTAAGGTTAATGGCATGATAGTAACAAGGTTTTGGCACTTATGAGGTTTGTTTTTCAAGTTATACAAAAATCTGGAATTTTAGAACTTTTCAACAGTTTCGTAATGTGCTTGGGCTTGAAGGAGAGCAAAATGCTATGAAACTATTGTAGCTTTTCTTCTTACTTTTTGAACTTGTTTTGGGACCTTTCAAGAGGTGAAATTTTCAAGAGAGATGTGTCTAAGGATGATTAATACCATACCAAAGGAAAGAATAAAAAATATTGAAGATGAATGGAATTTTTGCAGCGCTACGAAACTGCCTTACTTCTGTAGCGTACTGTGTGGGAGCCTTTTAAGCATATTTTTGGGCATCTATGGACAGCTGGGTATTTTCCAAGTGTTAAAGGATCATGAAAATAGTCATTCATCACTTAAAGACCATGAAATAAAGATAAATTAGCAGTCAAATCATTCGTGGAAGAAGAAGACCATTTGCCTAAAAAACAAGGTTTTGTTTCCAGTTTTAGAGGAGGTCAGTTAAGTGGTCATGTAGTGATGATTCCCATCACCCCAATTCGAACATGTGAAATCATATTTGTCAAATATGTAATTTCTTTAGAAGATAAGGTTGTTAAATGTAATAGTGAGCAGTTTGAGTCCTATTAGGAAAAGGACTGTAAAGTAGGATATTTGTCATTTGGTCATTAAGTAGACATTTTATGGTTATGCAAGGTGTCATTAGGAAAAAATTCGATGAATATAGCCATCAGGCAAATCATCTCATGATGTAACAAGTCTATTAAAGGGCATAGAGTCGAATTTGTCAAGGGTTGGAGATTTTTTGTCAAAACTACAGCTTTATGTAATTTGACTGTTTCAGCAATACAGAGATTTATTTTTTGACCAACTTGAGATTCTGATTGATTTTTTAGTGCCTAATTATCTTATCTATATCTTTTATGTGTCCCATTTTTCGTGGTTTTCATTTATAAACTCAGAATTCATTCATGTAATTCTTTGACTTCCTTTATAGATGAATTGACTGTGTATTTTCTTGTTTCATGTGTGTGTGTACTACTACTAAAAACTCTTACATGCCTTAGCTTCCATGTCAAGTGAACTCACTACTGAATCATTGAAAGTGTTGACTCCATAAGCCTAATGTTTGCATACTGATACTATTTTCAACCTACATTCATCATAAGAAAGTTGTTTCCAAAATAGAGTTAGCCATCTAAATACATATTTGTTAAATATCATTAACCCTTTGAGAGAGCCCTCTCAGGCTGAAGAGGCTAAGCTTCAGTCAAAAGATTGGTTTGAAACAGTTACATGAGATTGTCTGATTAGCAGCCTATCAGGTGAAATTTTGTGATAACACTGTTACACCATTATTTGGTCATCTAACCTATCATTAGATGGACCCAAGTACACCATGTAAGACCAGTTTTACCCTAAGTAAAACTGCTTTCACTATGTTAAAACAGGAAACCCCAAAAGGAAATATTAAAAAAACCCATATTTGTTTGATTTTCCTCATGGAATAATTAATTAAACCATAATTTAATTATTATTCCCAGTCATGTTTAACCCAAAATCAAAGAAATTAATTAGATAAACCTTTCTTTATCTTATTATTTTCTAGGAATAATTATTTAAACCTTATTTAGATAATATTCCTTGTTAAATATGACCAAATCACCCACAAATAATTAAATAAATCATTATTTATTTAATTATCTTTCAACCACTTCCTTAAATAATTAAATAAATCATTATTTATTTGATTATCTTCAAACCGCTTCCTTAAAAAGATAAATAAATCATTTATTTATTTATTTTTGACAAATTAAGGGATTTGACCCAAGTCAAATACCTTTTCCCTCCAACAAATATAATAAAATATTCCATAAAAAAGTGGATCTAGATCTGGTTAACCCATGCACCAAGATCTAGAATGACCCAATATTTTGTTATAAATAGGAGGGTTTTTCCTACCATTCTTCACCTTTTGTTGCCTATTAGATCACTCTGGATCTATACACTTGATCACCATTTTCTGCCATTTGCTGTGTGAGCTCCCTTTGAGTTCCATTCTTTGTGTGGGTTTTCTACACCAACAAGAGAGAGAAATCTTAGATCTGAAGTGCTGAGGACTTCCAAGAACCCATCCCACTGAGGAGAATTGGATACACCTTCTTTTTTTCCTCCCAGGTGCCCCATTAATATAAAATTCTTTCAAAAATTGTTCTTGTCTTGTCTATTGGTATATGGAGCAAACCCTTATTTTTTCTGCTTAATGTCTTTCCATGCATAGATCTGGTTTTTGCAGCTCTTTTATGTTCAACTAACCACATATCTGAAGATATTGGCAGCCACTTTTGTTGTTAGGGCTATTAGTTATGCATAGCTAAAGTGGTCCTTTTTCGTACACTTCGACAAAGGATTCATACTAACAAACACCATGGATGAAGTCTTTTGACTCCACAACATATTTATCAAGGGTTTTTTGCAGAATGAAGTACACACGATGGTGCATATCATCCCAAGGATAATTAGGGGTGGTCATGGCTTCCATAATATCTTCATCATAATGAAAAATGGGAGGATGGGAGGAAGAAGGACCACATGATGAGGAACTACCTGAAGCATCATCACGAGACACGAGGTTCGCATTTGCATCATCAAAAGGAATTGGTGGATGAATAGTAAATGATACATCTATCAATGTTGAGACTAAAGTGTTCTTCGAAGAAGGATTGATAGAATCACAATAGGAAACTCCAAGAGAGTCCCAATACATTGATCCCATTGATGATGACAGGTATATAATAGGGGCATAACTATTTTTCATCTCTACGTGAGGAGGAGAGATCATGATGAGTGGTTGCGAAGTCTCTTGTCATAGTGATTCATTGGGGCCAAGACCCATAGGTAGAAGAGATGTGGGGGCACTACGAGCAGTATCTAACTCGTGAAGTACTTGAAGTGTATCGCAAAAATATTTAAGACGGGGACAGTGATGGGAATATTGGCCATAGTTATCACACAAAGCACAATGGTGATTCATGCATAAGGTTTTGTTATTCTTAGCTGACTCGGATAAGGTGACATGGACCTCAGGAATGTTAGAGTCAGGAAAGGTATTAGAGACCACATTCTTAATATGAGGGAGCTCAGGATAATTGTTGGTAGCATGCCCAAAAACATCACACAAAGAGCATGTAGGAGCAGGCTTTGGTGATTTAGGAGGAGATAGAGTTGCTCAGGGTGCCTTGACTTTGGGTCCCTTTTTCTAGGCTTTCCTCCCTCACTAGATGCTTTTTCCATAGGATTAACTTCCTGATGAGGTCGTTGTGGAACTGAAGAAAAGAAAGGGGTAGGAACAACAGGTTGTACCGGGGTCAAAGTTATGTAAGGTTTGAGTTGACTAGGAGGAGTGTTTGTGGGAGGATCAATGTACCATACTGGGATCCCCAAGGTAATGTTAGGTAGACTCAACGTAGCCATAACAAGGGTAGAAAATGTTCCATGTGGAATGAATCAGAAAGGTATATGTCTTGAGGGGTAATGACCTGGGAGAACTTCTCCTATATGGTTAAGACCTAGGGGAATGGTTATGGGCTGAAAATGACCAAGATAAATACCAGCAGAAAGAAATTGGCCTAGGGGAATGGTTCTGGGTTGAAAAGTACTAGGAGAGATACCAACAAAAGAAAATGGGCCTGGGGGAATGGTTCTGGGCTGAAAAGGACTAGGAGAGATATCAGTAGAAGGAAATGGGTCTGAAGAAATTGTACCTGAAGGCTGGGTTGAGTTGAAAGCAGCAGGTTGCAGAAGGGTTGGCTGTTGTGAATGATCAGAATCTATATTAGGGGAAAAAAAATTGTAAAAAATGAAAGTGCTTAAAACTATACGGAACCTGAATTACCATGACCAGCTCATTGCCAGAAATCTGGCACACTCCGTTTCGTCGAAAACCGACTCCGGATGAAGACGTTACAGCCCGCTGACCGTCGTTCAAAACAGGCGAATTTAAAAAAAAAAGGGGGGGGGTCAAAGGAGTCAACAAAGGTCAACCATGGTAAAAGGCCCTCCAAGCCAATGATACTGTGACACTTTTCCTTCTGTGACTGGTTTTGAAGCTGGGTGATGTGTCACATTTCTAGTGGTTCGTACTCTGGGTGATGTGGCATGTTTTTATTGGGTAAAGACCTAAATATGGTTTATGCCAAGGTAAAATTTTATATAGGTGAAATTTTTTATAACATATGTTCTATTTTTATATCATATGGTATGGGGAAAAAAAATCATACAAGGCGTAAGGGCAGAGGTCTGGGCTTGACCCCACAACCTCCCCCACACAAGGCCGCGCACACCTTACCAACTCGGCTACACGTTGAATATTAAATTTTAAAGGGAATGGCATATATTTAAATTTAATGGTGATGCAAGGAGGGGGTAAGGTAGGGGCCAACCCCGAAGGGCCAGCCTCCATTCCATATAACCTTACCATATAAATTATGGCGGGAGGCACCAACAAAATACGCCTTAAGTGTGCTTAACCTTAATTAACTCATTTTTATCCCTAATTAATCTAAAATTAATTCCATGCTTAACTTGGCAGTCAGTTTGGCAGAGTCTGCCATTTTCAGTGGAGCTCCATTTTTGGCGGCCTTAACTGGAGTCTTCTCCAGTTTTGGAGGCAGTTACTAGGCCAAAATTTAATTGAGCCTAACTGGAGCAAATTTTGACCAATTTTAGCTCAATAAGAGTCATTATTAGATTATTTTGAGGCTCCAGAGCTAATGGAACAAGTTGCAGAGGCGTTGGAGAACTTCTAAAATTGTTTTTTTCCACTTTGAAGATTAAAGAAGCCTAGGGCCACCAAGAGAGGAGGTCATGCCTAGATCAGCTGGAGACCATTTTCAGAGATTGAATAGTCTATTTTGAGGTTTTTGGGTATTTTGAATCCAATGGAGGAGGTTGCATAGCCATTAGAGAACTTTAGGTGCATGTAATCATACGATTGAAAATTAATCCCAAGAGGTCCTAGACAGTTGAAGCAGGTCCATGGAGATGTAGCCCAAGAGGGGTGAAATTCGTTATTAGCTATTGTATAATGTATTTATTGTGTGTTATTTATCTACATTTTATTTTTTGTGCATGAGTTTTTAAAATATAATTAACTCATAAATTGCTCATAAAAAACTCAAAAACTTGACACGTAAACCCCTTCACAATTGGCTAATTTGAGACGATCCTAAACACATTTATTTTCAACTGATGAGGGAGCTAGCACAGCAAAACTATTTTTCCCATATTCAGATCAAGTTGGTATCAGAGCACAGTTTAGCTCGTTTTAGCCAAGGTTAGCTAGAAGAATTAGCTATTGGTTTTTAAATTGTGCAAGGAGAATTTAATTGTGTGCAAGTTTGTGTGTGAAGAGAAGGTCAAGATTGAGAGCTCAGTTCTCAAATCACATCAAAGAAGATTTGTATGCATTTTAGTTGTGATGGTAGCTTCATTAAGTGATGTTTCTAGTCAATCTTCCTTATAAAAAATATTTTATAAAGAGATGTTGCAGAAGCTCTATGTCATGAATATTATGGTGCAAGAGATGTATGAAAATAAAAGGGAGATCATTATACTTCAAGATCAGTTCAATAGCCATGAAGGAGGAGAAGCAAGAGCTTCTTTAAAAGATGCATGAGATGGAGACTCGGCTCCATATTGCAAATGAGAACCTAGCAAGGATGCATGAGATGGAGACTCAACTCCATGATGCCAAAGAAACTTTATCCAAGCATGTGCTTGAAAAAGAAGTATGCAATCCAAGTTTATCTTCATTTTCCTCTCAAGATGAATGGTTTGGTGTTTTTGGAAGACACACTAGAGGAATAGGGTCCAAATTATTGATGAAAATGGGCTATGAAGGTAAAGGGTTAGGAAAACATGCACAATGCATAGTTGAGCCAATTGTTGTTGAGGAAACGCCTAGATATTTGGGTCTTGGTTATAGACAGCATGCTGGAGAATGCTCCAAAGCCATGAAGGCACATGAAGGTGTTACAAGAAGGACTTTCATTTCATGTTCATTACCTCAAGCTTGTGAATATTGTGTTCATGAGGAATGCAAAAGTTTTACACCCACTTTGCAAGAAGGTTCTCATAAGCATGCAGCTAATGAGAATGGTGAACAAGAGGATGATGTTGAAAGTTCTAAAGTAATTGAATGCATTACTGGTATTCCGAAGAGAGCCACTACCTCATCAAATTCACCTATTCAAGAAGGTGACAAAGGTGAATGTTCAAGGTATAAATCTTCCTTTAATCAAGTTTCTTTTGATTATGATAAACATGGTAAATCTTCACATAAGATTTGGAGAAAGTTTGCATGTTCCTTTTGTGGTTTGAATAACCATAATGTTTCAGGATATTGGAAGAAGATATCCATGCACTGGAAACTTTCTAAACAAAGGAGGCAGAAAGCCAAAGGTCCATTGGATAATGGAAACCATGTTGAAAAGAAGATCCAATTGTTTTGCACTCACTGCCATGAGCAGGGTCATCTTGTATACAAGTGTTGGACTTTGTATCCAACAAGTCATGCACGACATTTGAAGAAAGTGGAGAGAGAGATTGACAGGAATGGAAAGGATGATTCCATAATTGATGTGGGTCAGGATGATTCACATGATTAAGTGCAACTGAAAGAAGTGCCATTGAAATGGTTTGGTAAGAGATGGTTATATTTCTTATCCAATTAAGGCCTTGCATGTCTTTTGATGTTTGATGCATTTCTTTTCCAATTGAATGCATGTTGCATGTTACGCCAAGAAGGTGTTTGAAAAGTAGAGTTATGTTGACTCACTTAGATGCAAAAAAGATGGCAATTTGTACATGCTTATGCCTGACTTGAGATTCAATTGTTTGAAGAGGCATGTTTTTTCGACTTGTGTTTGGTCGGTGAGTTTTGAGACCAAGATGTAAGAGTACAAGGCAATGTTCACATGATGTGAAAATTTGTTGCTTTGAAGGAGAAAATGGATATGTCATCAAGTTGTGTTTCTTTCATGATGTGTTTTTCAGATTGATGGTTGTGTTTGTGACAAGATGTTGCAGGATTTTGGGAAGATCCACTCTTGAGCGAGAGGCTCATGATTAGACTTCATTCTCAAATAATGGCATGAGCAGCATTTCAATACTGGAGGATGATGGAAAAAGGGACGAGATGCTAAAAAGGTTGCAGCCAAAAAGTTTCAGTCTTTGTAGACCATTTTATGTGTTGACACCAAGAAGAGAAAGAGGTGGCAAATGCATTCTTCCATATGTGGAATTTGGAACCATGGAGGTAAAATAATGGTCATTTATTTTCTTTTTATTATTGATTTTGGAAATCACTGTTTTAGTTCACTCAGATGGGCTTAACTTCGAAAAGTGGTTTCCAAGGAGAAGCTTGCATTGAATGCATGTTTAAGCAAAGCAGGAACATGATTCTCTGTGGGAAGGCCATCAGTTAGTTTTCCAAGAACCGAGGGATTGATTTGATATAGAAAAGTGTTTTATCAGTCAGCAAGCAGCCAGCAAGTGTTGGATTTGGTCAACAGCAAAAGGAGGACAGTGGTTGAAGCACCAAGCCATTTGCAAGTCAAGGCATGTCAGTGAACCCAAGTGGTTGTCATGGTGATTTTTCCAAGTAGAATCAAGTTGATAGAACTTGGGAAAGAGAGGAGAATTCAAATCTCATCAGATAACCAACTTTTTTGGGTCCAAAATCTTGTCAGTGGGAAGGAGTGATCGGAATCTAGATTAGGGGCAAAAATTTTCTAAAAAATGAAAGTGCTTAGAACTATACTGAACCTGAATGACTACGAACGTCTCATCGTCGGGAATCAGACGCACTTTGTTTCGTCGAAAACCAACTCCTGATGAATACATTATAGCCCATTGACCGTTGTTCAGAACAGGTGAATTTGAAAAAAAGGGGGGGGGGTTCAAAGAAGTCAACAGAGGTCAACCATGGTCAAAGTCCCTCCAATCTAATGACACTGTGACACATTTCCTTCTGTGACTGGTTTTGAAGTTGGGTGATGTGTCATGTTTCTAATGGTTCGTACTCTGGGTGATGTTACGTGATTTTATTGGGTAAAGGCCTAAATATGGTTTATGCCAAGGTCAAATTTTATATAGGTGAAATGTTTTATAACATACGGTCTATTTTTATATCATATGGTATGGCAAAAAAAAATCATACAAGGTGGAAGGGTGGAGGTCAGGGCTCGACCTCGCGACCTCCATTAGGGAAATTTTGAGGTCTAAAATGGGCCTCCTAAGGAAATAATAAAATAATAACTAAACCAATAAAATAATATTTATAAATTTTCATTTTACTTTATGCACCACAATCCATGTAACCATGGTTAAATTCAATTGAAATTGTGTACCAAGATAAAATTAATAAAAAATTGTATTGATGTGACTATAAATAAGAATGAGTTTTTCAAGAAAATGTCATTATCATTGAACAACTAATGCATTTTTCCTTTGTACTTAAATAACTTAAAATAAATTATAAATATAAATTCATTAATTCTTAATTGTATAATATATTATTAATTAAAATTTATATTATTTAAACTATATAATAACGCATAATTAATATACTATATAAAAATAATACAATATAATATAATATAATAAATGTAATTTATTATTTTATGTATTTTTATATATTACATATTCAATTGATTTGATTTATAACATAAGAAAAATAATATATAATTTAAAAGTAAATATATGAAAATATACAAATACAATATTTATTGAAAGATGTGTAAAGACATGAAGATTATGTAAGGATATGCATTGTTTCTTTCAAAAAATATGAAATGACAATAATAATATTTTATTCAAAAAGTGTGAAATGATATTTATTATGATTAATTTACTTTTTATTATTAGTACTTTATTTTTTTACTTTAAAAGTACTTAGAGCACTACCATGGTTTACCATGAGTTTTTATCCACCATTGAGAATGTAACAAGTAAGTACCTTTAACTCAAGAAATGCCACCTCAACCATTGGGGATGATGTCATCCCCTAAAATGTGATTGGTTCTCATAAAGTGAATTTTGATTGTACATTTTCCTTATGAGGCCCATTTTAGACTTCAAAATTCCCCTAATGCCCCACACAAGGTGCACACCTTATCGCCTCCGCTACACATTGAATCTTAACTTTTAAAGGGCGAGGCATATATTTTAATTTAATGATGATGCATGGTGGGGGTAAGGCAGGGGTCAGCCCCCATTATAACCTTACCATATGACTTACAGTGGGAGGCTCCAACAAAACGCACCTGAAGTGTGCTTAACCTTAATTAACTCATGCTTATCCCTAATTAATCCGTAATTGAATTCGTGCTTAACTTGGCTTTCAGTTTGGTGGAGTTCGCCATTTTCAGTGGAGCTCCATTTTTGGTAGCCTTAACTGGAGTCTTCTCTTGTTTTGGAGGTAGTTTACTAGGCCAGAATTGAATTGAGCCTAACTGGAGAAAATTTCAACCAATTTTGGCTCAAGAAGAGTCATTATTAGATGATTTTGAGGCTATGAAGCTAATGTAACAGGTTGCAGAGGCATTGGAGCACTTTTGAAAGTGTTTTTCCACTTTGAAGATTAAAGAAGCCTAGGGCCACCAGGAAGGAGGTCATGCCTAGATCAACTAGAGACCATTTTCAGAGATTGAATAGTCTATTTTGAGGTTTTTGGGTCTTCTGAATCCAATGGACTAGGTTGCACATACATTGGAGCACTATAGGTGTATGTAATCATAAAATTGACCATTAATCCCAAGAGGTCCTAGCCAGTTGAAGCAGGTCCATGGAGATGTATCCCGGGAGGGGTGAACTATGTTTTCAGCTATTGTGTAATGTGTTTGATGTGTGTTATCTCTATACATTTTATTTTTTGTACATGAGTGTTTAAAATCTAATTAACTCATAAATTTCTCATAAAAAACTCAAAAAATTGACACATAAACCGCTTCACAATTGGCTAATTTGAGACGATCCTAAACACATTTATTTTTAACTAATGAGGGAGCTAGCACAGAAAAACTAGTTTTCCCATATTCAAATCAATGAAGGCATAATATATCACTTCTTGGCATCTCATGACACTTTAAGCATGCAAACACTGGTTGAGCTAGGTTCAGAAGGGGTATGTGGTGGGCCATAATAAGCACCAAGCGGCATGGAATATTTTTCACTCCTGGAAAAACACCGATGAAGGATGGGATAGTATTATTTCCAGTCATCGATGAGATAGTGGACTGTAGAAAGTTATAATACTGAGAATCATTGTAATTCAACTAATTTATAGTGATGATATTTCGATTGTGAGGAAATCACATCTTGCAAAAAATAGCAGATGTGACAGTGGACATGGCATAGGTGTAACTACGACCAAAAAGGATGTTATAGTATAAAGGGGCATCAATGACTTTGATATCAATTAATATTTTTTTTCCAACAACTGTAATGGGACAAAACCGATATAAACCGAGGGGCGACGAGGGATGACCATCCCAAGCATGAAGAGTGACATTGGATGGTGACAGGTCAGGGGAACCAAGTTTCTTCCAAACATTGGTGACTATCAAACAAGTGGAGGTGTCTTCGTCTATGATACACCGCTGAATAGTGGTGTTTTTTATGGACATCAGTATTTGAAAGGCAACGGATGAAGTAATGGGGGGATGTTCCACTTTGTGAGTCAGATATTGTCATAGGGACTGGAATACTGGCCCACTACTAGAACCATGTCAAAGCAGAACCCTTCATTGAGCCTAAGGTACCACAGGTACTTCCCACTCACATTGACCTGTGAGATTCCCTAGGAATAACCACTAAGGATACCACTTCATAATTAAGTGACCAGTGGGAATGGTTTCAAATCTCCAAACAAAGCTCCAATTCTTCTAGATTCAGTGATTTTCCATAGAGAATTGTGCACCTTAGGAGATCGCTTTACCCATAGTAGTCCAACAAACGCTCAAATGAGTGAATAGGAATATCGCCCCACTTGTTTTCATGTGACCTTGTGTTTGACTCTTATATTATAAGAGCTTTAATGGCAAGAATTCTGCCCTATTACAAGATTTAGTCTCACTAGTGACTCTTAGTTTCAGTTTAATGAGCTTTAAGACCATGCACCACGACCCTAAATCCTATTTTAATGTTGGTTTGTTACAACTCAAAAATTCTAGTGAATTTTATATTAGTTTTTGTTTTTTAGATTTTTTATTACTCAAGGATTACAAAATGAGACTTGGATGATGTGTTAAGACACTTTCCAATCCAAAATGAACAAAATAATGAATGCAAAAGAACACAACTTTATATTTCAATGAAAACTATATAGAGGGAGGAAGATATAATTTTTATTTTCCAACCTTGTATAATAAAATAGCAACCTCACATTCTCTTAATAACCATTCAATATGTGTCAGAAAAATTCTTATGCAACCCAATAAAGAAGATATTTACAACAATGAAACATCTAAAGATACACTCAAATGTTTTTATGCTATATTTCTTCTAAAATGAAAATGCTCTCTTAGTCTAATAAAGAAAAAAACAAGTTATACATGTTGTAGCACAATATCTCAGCAAAACAACTTACTTGATAAAAACGAAGATAGCTTGATTAGTATGGAGGAGCTCAAAGAAATAATGGAAGAGTTTGGAGCTAATAAAGAAGATGCCCAAGAGCTGATGCAGCTAGTAGATGCAAACAATGATGGTTCTCTGAGTTCTGAAGAATTTGTCGAATTTCAAAAATAGGAATGGTGACCTGTAAGGTAGGTAAGCGCCATGCAGGTGTTGGTATTGATGCACTGAAGGAGTTATTTTTAATCATTTTGCTGCCAGATAGGAAACTGAAGTGTTTTGGCCAGCAATCTCTCCATGTTCTATCAGAAACAAAGGATGCAAATTCACTTCTTCTATTTTGATATTGGGAAGTCAAAAATGAGATTTTAATTGGGCGTGGATTGGATGATAAGCAAATTGGGAGCAACATTTTCAGTTGCAATGCCAAGAATTACAAAAGTATTCTGCCTTGGAGGAGTCCTCAACTGAAGCAATTGAGATTGGATTCTGTCCCAACAATAAAAGTGTTGAAAGCAGTGACCCCATCGCTGAAGAGAAGATCCCCAATGCTACTCCATCGAAGAAGAGCTTGAGGAGGAAGAGGGTTCCTAAAAGTTCCTTGATTGTCCCAAAACGGCAAAATGAAAAGATTATGCATTGAATAGCAGTGTCCAATTTATAGACAAACATGAATATCGAAAGGTCGTTCGGCTTGTGGACGGTATGAGTACATGGAAAATACTTGGGACGTGCATCACATACAACTGATGCAAAAATAAATAGCGTGATAACTATACTTAGCCGGGTAGGATTGAACAAGGTTGAAATTGGGTTAGTATTTTCAAAACGTCCATCTCTGTTGAAATGCGATGCTGTGCAGGTCATGAAGTTATTTCATTTTCTACTAGGGCTGGGTTTTTGTGAAGAAAAACTCTACGATTTTTGCATCCAGTACCCTGCATTACTCGAACGAGATTCAGATCAAATCCACAAAGTCATTGTATTTTTGCAATTGGTTGGTCTGACAAAGGAGGAGGTATTGAGTGTTTTGTACAAGATACCACGGATTTTAAGCTGCTCAGAGGACCGGGTTAAACTAAGTGTCAAGTGCTTTCTAGACTATGGTGTCCCGAAGGAAGATCTCTGTAGGATTCTAAAGAAGAGAAGGAAACAAGCGTGCTTTTTCAATTGGTGCATTCCAAGAATTTCAACATTGGGGTGTAAGCATTGATGTTGCTATATCAACTTCTAGCTAAAAACCAAACTATCAGTGATCGCTTCTATCGTGCTCTGTATTCAACACTTTTGACTCCTACTCTCATAAAGTCGTCAAAGACAGAGATGCTTCTAGGGCTTATGTGCAAGGCGTTTGAGTCTAATATAAACTCAAAGCGTGTTGCTGCATTTTCAAAATGGTTGTTGAATAATTTCAGACAAAAAGGGTGATTCTACAAAAGTAGAAATAAAGAATTGGGTTGAACAGCAACTCATTGCCTCCTTAGACGATAGAAATACAAAAGGCAATAATACAACATTAGTCATCGATGGCAAATTTTTGACATATGCTTTGGAACCTGATCTCCGTGAGACCTTTCTGAAATTGAGTTGCCAATGCTTCCCTGTTATTGTTGTCGTGTTACACCTCTTCAGAAGGCACAGGTCACTATATTAATCAGACACCATACAAGACAACGAACTCTAAGCATTGGAGATGGTGCCAATGATGTAAGCATGATACAAGCTACTCATGTTGCTGTTGCAATTAGAGGACAAGAAGGGATGCAAGCTGTAATGGCCAGCGACTTTGCAATTTCTCAATTCAGATTCCTGACAGAGCTCCTCCTTGTCCATGGAAGGCTGTCATATATTTGGATTTCAAAGCAATCGCCATTGGAATTTTGGACCAGGATGTAAGTACCGCGGTTTCAAGACAGTTTCCTCAGTTATACAAAGCCGGCATTGACAACTTATATTTCAGATGGAAACTATTAGCAGGAATATGGTTGTTGTCAAGTGTTTTACAATCCTTCGTTATATTCTATCTTTCAATTTTGACTGGGTTTGGTGGAAAAGCCCATGGGAAAATTCTTGGCCAGTGGGATGCGGGGACACTGTCATTTTCATGTGTGGTTACTACATTCAATCTCCAACTTCTCATAGGAAACAGTTTCTTGACACACTGGCACTTCATCAGTATTTTTGTAAGCATTGTAATTTGGTTTTTTTTTCTGCTTTTCTTTACCTCGATATACTCGTTTTGGGATGCTAAGGAAAACGTATATGGGCAACTTATTGTCCCTTTTTCCACCTTAGATTTCTGGCTCATACTTTTGCGTGCTTCAGTGGCAGCATTGGTAGTTGATTTCGCTTTTGAAGGATTTCAAAGGATGTCTATGCCCTATGATTATCAAATCATTCAGGAAATGGAACAGTGTAGGTCTAATGATGTTGTCTCAGAAAGAATTAAACGACGACCATTTATAGAATTAAGAGCTCGGCTGCTATCGCCTTCCTGACATGATAGAAAGGAAGTTTGAGATACTGAGTGCTCCAGTTAGAAATGTCTTGTCTGGCCTCCAATTCGTGGGGAATTTTGACAATTCGAGTTCTGTTTGATGCATTGATTAGAATGACTCAGACACAGAATTTGGAAGGGAATTTCAGTTATCTGCTAAACTAAGAGAGAAAATTTTAAGCACCCTGCTATCTTCGGGACCAGTGCAAATGCAATAGCAGACTTCGCAATGATAGTGGTGGTTTGCCAAAGCAGAAATCCGCATATAACATTGAAGTTGAATCGACGGCTTGAATCATCCGACTCAGATCCAACGGTTTGCGGGGGCATAAATTAAACGGAGTTTATAGGAGATGGCACCCCCGTAAAACGTTTAATTGAAACCACCATCTACAAGATCGACGGTTATGGTGCACTGTGGGGTCTCGAGGTTATTTCGTACAAGCTGCCATCAACACCCCCCGTAGGTGGTTATTGGTTTTCAAAAACCATGGGTGGTTGTGTTGATAAATACATATGGGCAATGGGACCCAATTCTTTTTACTTGCGCTAGTGTAAAGCCTTTTGGGTTTTATATTATATATTATATATATAATATTAAAACAGATACTTTGTAAATGTAAATAATTCCAAAACTTCCACGAATTAGTTTTATAACTGATCAAAGTAGTTAGGAAGTTACATCAGAGGGCAGACATAAAAGCAGAGGGGAAAGGAGGAGCATAGGTTCCTAGTTTTTGGACCTTGAAGCCAAGTTTTTGTACTGAAGAATGAAAAATATATGAATGAGTATGCAAGTTCCTGTCATTCTGTTTGTGCTGAAAATTTTTTCTAGTTTACATAATGTTTTCCATCTGTGATTAAAATAGAGTAAGAGCAATGGGTCTCTTTATACATATGTATTTAAGAGTTAAACACACCTTAATGTGCGCTCCTCTGTTTTAACTTTGTCTCTACTTAATTCTCCAGGGTTTTGAAATGATAGATTCTGTTTGAAGCAGCGTATCAGATTAAAATCTTCTTCTCTTTTTCTTTCGTTCATTCATTTCAGCATAAGTGGGATATAGCATTGCAAAACATCCATGGTTTGTTATTTAATGGTTACATAATCAATGTTTGAGGTTTAAAAGTCAGAGACGGATATATTTTATTTTTGTGACATAATCCTTAATGTCTTGAGCACGGATTCCTTTACACAGAAAGGAATTGTTTCTCAAGGAACAACATTAATTGGCGTCGTTGCCGGGGATCAAAGAAGCGAAGTTCATTTCCTTGGGTTATATTTCTACTTCCTCTGGTTTTTCAGTGAGGAGGAATTTTTTGGCTGTGTTTACTTTTTCAGAATTCTCATTTTCAAAAAGCCAAACGCGAGGTCAAATACCTTACAGCAGAGGGTTTCATAATCCCTTGTTTTTGATGGTGAACAAGATTCAGATTTAAAGATTGATTGTTTATTATTCACCTGGCGACTCCACAAATGAGGGTTTCATTAGATGAATAATTTTCCTGGCAAGAAGATGAGAAAGTATCATGGAAAAAACATGTATCAGAATTTCCGTTTTTTAAAGGAGGTTCTATTTTTTACTATCATTTTAGTGGTTTATTTTCCCTTTTATCTTAAAAGGATTGTTTCCTGCTTTATTTTCTCAGAATATTATAAGGCCCAAAATGTAAATTCATTATTGGAAAAAGATGATTTTGCTTCTGCTTGTATTATAAATCTTGACACAAGTGTATCTCCTAAACATGAAAGGAGGGATGATTGTTGTATTACAATCCCGGAAGATAATCAGTCACGGTCTGGGCATAAAGGTGATGATTCATCATCTTTGGATGATAATATTTTGCCTCATAATAAATTGACTGTTTCTCAGTTCAAAAACAGAGAAATCTTTAAACCCCTGAAGCTGCCCGCTATTCTCCATCAATATCCTTCAAACGGATTCAAGTCCTTGCCAAGTTTCTCTGGGAAGGAGAAGGAAATTTCAGCTGAATCACATATCTTGGAATTTGAATACTTTCTGGATAAATTTCGAATCATTTATGAAGACATAGCCTTAAGGATGTTTTTCCATTCTTTAAAGCAGGATGCTCAGCAATGGTTCCAGTGTTTGAAAGCAGGTTCAATTGATTCCTGGCAAGATCTTCAAGATGTATTTCTTACATATTGGGGCGAGAGTAAGACATATGAAGAGCACCTTTTGGAATTATATTCTATCTGAAGGCAAAGTAATGAATCGATTTCTGAGTTTAATAGGAGGTTTCAAAAAATTTATTTCAGCATGCCAGAAGAAGTTAGACCTCCAGAAGCAGCAGCTATGGTCTATTATTTGAAATCTCTTTCCATCACCTTAGCTTTTTATCTCAGGGAGAGAAAGCCTAGTAATCTGAAGCTGATGTTTCTCCATGCGCAAGAAATCGAAGATAATGCGTGGGCTTGTAGGAATTTTTCCTGCGATGTAGAAAGTCCAAATTTTGTCAAAAATAAGAGGGCTTGTGAAGGAAACATTGGCATTTCCTTACAAAAGAACGTAAATTCAAAGATGAATAAATATTTCCAAAAAGTATTAAAAGATTCATGTATTGCTGAAAGACAAGAATCTAGTCATTCTGAAGATCCTAGCCAAAACTTCGAAGCAACAGCTGAACTATACTATGAAAACATGGAAACTCATTGCAATAATTTTGTGAGTAGTGAGGACAATAGTGCAGTCTCTCAGACAGGTTTGCAAGAAGAGGAAGATTTTCGTCATCAATTGATGTTAAGAGAAGAACATCAGCATTATGGAGAGCAAACCTTGGATGTCTGTTTTCAGCCTAAATGCCTGCCTACAGAAAGTGGCAGTCAACTTCCTAACACACAGTTCCTAATTGAAAAGTCAAACAATGGAAGAAGCCACCATGTTCAAAGAAGTCTGCCTCAGCAAACTGTTCAAAAAAAAAAGAAGGTGGTCAAAACTTTATTTTATGAGTTCTATGATCCGGTTGCTGAATATATGGCAAATTTCTTCGGTCGGCAACAAGCTTCAATGCCAGGGCATGTACAAAATTTTGTAAATGAAAATTTTTCATGGTACATTCCTCTTTTGATTTTTAAATATCAGCAGTATGAAGGTATTAAATCTAACAAGCAGATGTTGGATTGGTTCCATTGGAAGGTTGACTTCACTTAATTAAGTTCAACCATGCTTATATATATAGGAGTTGTACATAAATAAGCTCAGGAGTTGAGCATTTCCAGTTGCAGTATTTATAGTTTATCATTTTCAGTTCAAGAAATAAATATCCTAGAAGAAGAGAAGTTTCAGAAAAGTTTGAAATTTTCAGAGATTTTGGGATTGAGCGAAAATTCAGTCTGACTTGACTCGATGCCCAATAAAGGCTACTGATCTACAAGTTCTTAGCACTTTTCTACCAAAGTACTGTCCCCAATTTGAGCCAGATTTTGTAGCACAATATCTCAGCAAAACAACTTACTTGATAAAAACGAAGATAGCTTGATTAGTATGGAGGAGCTCAAAGAAATAATGGAAGAGTTTGGAGCTAATAAAGAAGATGCCCAAGAGCTGATGCAGCTAGTAGATGCAAACAGTGATGGTTCTCTGAGTTCTGAAGAATTTGTCGAAATTCAAAAACAGGAATGGTGACCTGTAAGGTAGGTAAGCGCCATGCAGGTGTTGGTATTGATGCACTGAAGGAGTTATTTTTAATCAGTTTGCTGCCAGATAGGAAAATGAAGTGTTTTGGCCAGCAATCTCTCCATGTTCTATCAGAAACAAAGGATGCAAATTCACTTCTTCTATTTTGATATTGGGAAGTCAAAAATGAGATTTTAATTGGGCGTGGATTGGATTAAACAAATTGGGAGCAACATGTTTCAGTTGCAATGCCAAGAATTACAAAAGTATTCTGCCTTGAAGGAGTCCTCAACTGAAGCATTGAGATTGGATTCTGTCCCAACAATAAAAGTGTTGAAAGCAGTGACCCCATCGCTGAAGAGCAGATCCCCAATGTTACTCCATCGAAGAAGAGCTTGAGGAGGAAGAGGGTTCCTAAAAGTTCCTTGATTGTCCCAAAACAGCAAAATGAAAAGATTATGCATTGAATAGAAGTGTCCAATTTATAGACAAACATGAATATCGAAAGGTTGTTCAGCTTGTGGACGGTATGAGTACATGGAATATACTTGGGATGTGCATCACATACAACTGATGCAAAAATAAACAGCGTGATAACTATACTTAGCCGGGTAGGATTGAAAAAGGTTGAAATTGGGTTAGTATTTTCAAAACGTCCATCTCTGTTGAAATGCGATGCTGTGCAGGTCATGAAGTTATTTCATTTGCTACTAGGGCTGGGTTTTTGTGAAGAAAAACTCTGCGGTTTTTGCATCCAGTACCCTGCATTACTCGAAAGAGATTCAGATCAAATCCGCAAAGTGATTGTATTTTTGCAATCGGTTGGTCTGACAAAGGAGGAGGTATTGAGTGTTTTGTACAAGATACCACGGATTTTAAGCTGCTCAGAGGACCGGGTTAAACTAAGTGTCAAGTGCTTGCTAGACTATGGTGTCCCGAAGGAAGATCTCTGTAGGATTCTAAAGAAGAGAAGGAAACAAGCATGCTTTTTCAATTGGTGCATTCCAAGAATTTCAACATTGGGGTGTAAGCATTGATGTTGCTATATCAACTTCTAGATAAAAACCAAACTGTCAGTGATCGCTTCTATCGTGCTCTTTATTCAACACTTTTGACTCCTGCTCTCATAAAGTCGTCAAAGAAAGAGATGCTTCTGGGGCTTATGTGCAAGGCGTTGAAGTCTAATATAAACTCAAAGCGTGTTGCTACATTTTCAAAACGGTTGTTGCATAAGTTCAGACAAAAAGTGTGATTCTGCAGAAGTAGAAATAAAGAATTGGGTTGAACAGCAACTCATTGCCTCCTTAGATGATAGAAATACAAAAGGAAATAATACAACATTAGTCATCGATGGAAGATGTTTGACATATGCTTTGGAACCTGATCTCCATGAGACCTTTCTGAAATTGAGTTGCCAATGCTTCCCTGTTATTGTTGTCGTGTTACACCTCTTCAGAAGGCACAGGTCACTATATTAATCAGACGACGAACTCTAAGCATCGGAGATGGTGCCAATGATGTAAGCATGATACAAGCTGCTCATGTTGGTGTTGCAATTAGAGGACAAGAAGGGATGCAAGTTGTAATGGCCAGGGACTTTGCAATTTCTCAATTCAGATTCCTGACAGAGCTCCTCCTTGTCCATGGAAGGCTGTCATATATTCATATTTCAAAGCAATCGCCATTGGAATTTTGGACCAAGATGTAAGTACCGCGGTTTCAAGACAGTTTCCTCAGTTATACAAAGCCGGCATTGACAACTTATATTTCAGATAGAAACTATTAGCAGGAATATGGCTGCTGTCAAGTGTTTTACAATCCTTTGTTATATTCTATCGTTCAATTTTGACTGGGTTTGGTGGAAAAGCCCATGGGAAAATTCTTGGCCAGTGGGATGTGGGGACACTGTCATTTTCATGTGTGGTTACTATAGTCAATCTCCAACTTCTCATAGGAAACAGTTTCTTGACACACTGGCACTTCATCAGTATTTTTGGAAGCATTGTAATCTGGTTTTCATTTCTTCTTTTCTTTACCTCGATATACTCATTTTGGGATGCTAAGGAAAACGTATATGGGCAACTTATTGTCCCTTTTTCCACCTTATATTTCTGGCTCATACTTTTGCGTGCTTCAGTGGCAGCATTGGTAGTTGATTTCGCTTTTGAAGGATTTCAAAGGATGTCTATGCCCTATGATTATCAAATCATTCAGGAAATGGAACAGTGTAGGTCTAATGATGTTGTCTCAGAAAGAATTAAACGACGACCATTTACAAAATTAAGAGCTCGGCTGCTATCGCCTTCCTGAAATGATAGAAAGGAAGTTTGAGATACTGAGCGCTCCAGTTAGAAATGTCTTGTCTGGCCTCCAATTCGTGGGGAATTTTGACAATTCGAGTTCTGTTTGATGCATTGATTAGAATGACTCAGACACGGAATTTGGAAGGGAATTTCAGTTATCTGCTAAACTAAGAGAGAAAATTTTAAGCACCCTGCTATCTTGGGGACCAGTGCAAATGCAGTAGCAGAATTCGCAATGATAGTGGTGGTTTGCCAAAGCAGAAATCTGCATATAACATTGAAGCTGAATCGACGGCTTGAATCATCCAACTTAGATCCAACGGTTTCCTGGGGCATAAATTAAACGGAGTTTACAGGAGATGGCACCCCCGTAAAACATTTAATTGAAACCACCATCTACAAGATCGACGGTTATGGTGCACTGCGGGGTCTCGAGGTTATTTCATACAAGCTGCCATCAACACCCCCCGTAGGTGGTTATTGGTTTTCAAAAACCATGGGTGGTTGTGTTGATAAATACATATGGGAAATGGGACCCAATTCTTTTTACTTGCGCTAGTGTAAAGCCTTTTGGGTTTTATATTATATATTATATATATAATATTAAAACAGATACTTTGTAAATGTAAATAATTCCAAAACTTCCACAAATCAGTTTTATAACTAATCAAAGTAGTTAGGAGGTTACATCAGAGGGCAGACATAAAAGCATAGGGGAAAGGAGGAGCAGAGGTTCCTAGTTTTTGGACCTTGAAGCCAAGTTTTTGTACTAAAGAATGAAAAATCTATGAATGAGTATGCAAGTTCCTGTCATTCTGTTTGTGCTGAAAAGTTTTTCTAGTTTACATAATGTTTTCCATCTGTGATTAAAATAGAGTAAGAGCAGCGGGTCTCTTTATACATATGTATTTAAGAGTTAAACACACCTTAATGTGCGCTCCTCTGTTTTAACTTTGTCTCTACTTAATTCTCCAGGGTTTTGAAATGATAGATTCTGTTTGAAGCAGCGTATCAGATTAAAATCTTCTTCTCTTTTTCTTTTGTTCATTCATTTCAGCATAAGTGGGATATAGCATTGCAGAACATCCATGGTTTGTTATTTAATCGTTACATAATCAATGTTTGAGGTTTAAAAGTCAGAGACAGATATATTTTATTTTTGTGACATAATCCTTAATGTCTTGAGCACGGATTCCTTTACACAGCAAGGAATTGTTTCTCAAGGAACAACAATACATAAAACCAAAAAAATTATGAAGTTTCAGGGTCGTATGATATTGGTAGAGATATTCACAAGCACACTCCAATGTTTATGCTAGATACGATCACCCAAAACTTCATAAGAAATATACAAGTGGCATGCAAAGATTATAATCTCAAGCATGAAACAAGTGAAAGGGCTCTACAGGTCACGACTAGATCTATTCAAACTTTCCAAAGGTGTTTCCCAAGTCACTTTTCACCAGATGGCAAGCTCAAGTAATCTCAAACATAAAAAAAACCACTCAAAATGAGAGAAACCTCAATTTCACTTATTAGCACACTAAAATATCAAATAAGAGGCCCATCCAAGAGTCAAATATTAAAAAATAAAAAATAACCTTTCAAACTTAGTGAACAAACATATATAAAAAGAAAGAGGGAAAAAATCCCCAAAAATCCACCTACAGGAGGTAGTCACTTACTATTATTATAGCAACATGTGATCAAATAGGGGCATTCACATTTTCCAATGTAGTAGCATGCGATCAGTCAGTCTATCTCTCAAGAAAGGGCATGATCATGATTAAAAGTTGAGAAAATC
The DNA here is from genome assembly GCA_034641835.2 of Pinus albicaulis. NCBI lineage: Eukaryota > Viridiplantae > Streptophyta > Pinopsida > Pinales > Pinaceae > Pinus > Pinus albicaulis. Next base: position 1,196,468,062 of record CM076584.1, on the reverse strand, counting down.
ACTTTAATCTAACCTAGATATGAGATATTTTAGGGATATAAACACCCAGATAGAAACTCAATATGACAAATAATTGCAAAACACACTCAAAAACAGGAAGGAACAAAGGATTTTTGAAATATAATGAAGAAACATTGGATCCTTCCCCAATGGATTTTCCACTTATGTTAAGGAGAAACATTCATGTAGACAAGTGAGCATTCCCTTAGATATTATATTGATCCAGGAAAAAATGTGGGATATAATACAATACAATTTTCCACTAGATCTAATCCAATCAATCCTAATACATGCAAAGGGAATGGATAATATGGCCCATACCCTTTATTTGATAGTTGTCCTTATATAATCTTGGGTTATATAGCCCCAAATATCCAACTCAAGCTCCTAACACTTGCTTCCTACACACAAGAGAACAAGAACACCAATATAAAACCCTTTAAAGCAATAGGAATATTGACTACTATTAGATCTAGCCTAATCTACTCAAGGAAGATTAGATCTACTAATTTTTTTGCCATAAAAGACTGAATACAAAAGACAATGAAGGGGGATATCATATAGATATACATCCATAACAAGAGACACATTACATCAAACAAGGTTTTTTTACCTTGAGTCCTAATTGAAGGTCTCCTAGCTTCTTACTCCAACTCCTCCTTGGCCCTCACACAAAGGTGAATGCTCTGATCTCTAAATGTTGTTGCAGAAGAGTTTTTCTAAAATGTAGTAGTATAATTTTATCATGAATTCTTCCTCCTTTCTCCCATGGAATGCCTTTCTTAAATAGATTCATGGAGGCTAAGGGAAATATCTATACCCCTATAAATTAGTGAATTATAATTATAATACAAGTTCTAAAGCTCATGATATGAGGTATCCAATTAACCCAACGTTGATATTCTAAAAAATGATTGAATCAAGAAGGCTCTAGTGGAAGTTACATGCTATTGCTAATGCAACAAGTCACCATTCATGCCTCACCAATGTGTAAGGAGTGACCAGTCACATCTTGCTAGTGGTTCAAGGAGGGACCGATTATAGCTCGCTAGTGATGTAAGGAGTGACCACCTTCAAAAAATTGAAATATAGAGGAGAAAGGATAGTGTCTCAGCAAGATGTGTGTAGTATGCCTTTAATGAGTCATAGGGATGAAAAATAGACCTATAATACATTTCAAGCCTCACATTTTTCATATTGACCACCACTTTTCATAGGACCTCCATTACCAATCGTGATTTGGAAGTTGTTCATAACATGGATGTAGCAATGGTTTTCTTAAGCTACATGTCAGTGAATGAAGTTATGGGTGCTAATATTTCCAACTAAGATAATGATCACTCCCTTTACATAGCCTAGCATAGGTATATTACAAGCCTCCATGGAAAGCACTCCTCTTCCAAGTCAAGGCATCATAATGAGTAAGTAAACAATCTCCATGTGGCCACTATGAAGAGTGCCATCAAGTTGTATCAAGGTATCTAATGCTCCAAAGAAAAAGGCCATATAAGAATACATACAAGGTCTAGCAATCCAAGATAAATCCCACACTCTACATGTGTGTTTCCATCATAAAACCAAGGGCCATCCATACACCATGCAACCCACATCACATGAAACATCCTAATATGGTGTAAATGCTTTTGGAGTAACGTTAAAAGATAACACATAGCACATAGAAAATTGGATTATATGTTGGGTGAATTTGAAAGGTTTCACATGCAACATTACTTTAATAATAAAAATGCAGCCTCAAAAAGCTATATGAAAGGAAACTACCATGCTATGAGAATTTCAAAAACCACAATACAATGTTGTCACAAAAAAAATCTCAAAAAAAATAGAAGACATGGAGAATGAAGAAACAGATGTATGGGGTTTAATAACATTATATATTTTTTGTGTTATTTCTTGGAGATTAGTGAATAAGAAAAGTATGAAAAATCACATGAGGTGGATTCAAAAGTGAGGAGAGTGATAGGAGCATGGAGGTGATCAGGCTAAAACTCTAGAGGACTGGATGGGTTGAATCCAGGTTAGCAGCCGCCATGGGGCTGCTGCAGCGGGCAGACAAATGCCGACTAGTGGGGTCAGCGGAGAATGGAACATGGCAGCATGACAGTGGTACAGGTGGTGGCTTGAGATAGATTTAGATCTGTGTTCCAGCGTGGTGATAGGTTTTAGGAGTTCGTTAGCATATCAGGGAGTTTTTTTACGTTCTCGTAAAACTAGGTTTTGCGTGACGCAGGGACAGGTTAAACTTTTACTGTGCATTACCTGCTAAGGGTTTCTTCTGAAGGCGGCAGTTAGTGTTGGGTAGGGAGGAAAAGGTCCTGGAGTTTTTCTTTCCTAATTTTTCTAGGGTTTGCATGGATGGTCAAAGGGTTGGAACGCGTTGAGATCGACCCCGAGCCTAAGGACCTCCTTACAATGTGGGGTATGGATATTTCTGAGATGAATCTGAAGGGTTTTACTGGGGTAGAGGTAGGATTTTTTGGTAAGGCTGGAGGCTTGGTAATGGGCAGTAGGAAGGGCATCACACCAAGTCGACCCATGAGCATGCTAACGGTTATAGCAACAGGATCCAATAGCATGTAAGAGATAACTCTGTCTAGCATCGAATTTTTCGAGTCAAGCGGTGCAGAACAGTGTTTTGTTTAGGCTGAAGGGGTATGTTTAGAAGATAATAGTCGATTTGTGCCTTCTAGAGGGCTGGAATACATTGTAGCAAGTTGTGGGCTACGAAAGAAGGCAGATGAAAAATAGGAGATTAAGAGGGCGGGTTACGATCTCTCTGTCGGAGGAAGAGTGGTGTCGGGACTACTGGGGGTAACGGGGTTTGGAGCTGAGGGGAAGAGAACATAGGTGCTTCTAGACACAAAGAAAGAACTAAGGAGGATTACGGGTCAATCAGCAGCTGAAGAAGGAATCAGGTCGGAGGAGCTGAGAAGGGATGTGAGGCATCCCTAGAAATGTTTTCAGGAAACAAGGCTTTCGGCACAAGTCCGAGTTCTTGATAGAAAGGAGGTAGGGAGGTCTAGCTCATCAAATAGAGGAAGGGAAGCGGCTCAGAGTGGGAAGGACTCTGGGAAATTGAAGGAGAAAAGCGTGGTTTCAGAAGTGGGAGGGTCTAAAGCGAACCAAAATCCGAGAATCATTGAAAACATATCTGACAGTGAGCTCGAACACTCGGACCCTTCGCGGAAGAAAGCCAGAGTGGTGAGGAGGATAGATCTGGTGCCGAATCTGGTTTTGGGTTTTGATCTAACTATTGACGATGCTATGGATACTTCAGAGTGCACATTAGTAGGGAAGGCGAAAGGAAAGAAGGTAACCCCCCTTTTTTTGAAGGATTGGGTGTAGAAATTCTGGCAGGCCAAACCGGATCCAAGTTTTGAAGTTCGCCTCCTAGCAAATGGATGGTTTATGGGGAGATTCAAAAGTAAAGAAATGGCTAATTGGGCTATGGAGCAGAGTTGGGGTTTTGGCCGTGCGCCGATTCTTTTCAAGCACTGGCAACCCCTTTTCGATGCGCAGAAGGAGAAGTTAGATGACCTCCCCATCTGGGTCAAGCTCCCTGGGCTCCATGAGCCACTATGGACCTTAAATGTTTTCAGAGATATAGGTAATGTTCTTGGCCATTTCTTGGAGGCAGACATGTCTTTCCTCCAAACATGCGATCTAGGGACTACAAGGATACTAGTTCGTTTAAACCCCATAGCGGGTTTGTCGGAGGCCATTCAGCTACACTATCGGGATTGGTCTTTCATCCAAACCCTGGACTATGAGAAGATCGCGTTGAGATGTCATCCCTACCATCAGTATGGTCACTTGGCCAAAGAGTGCTCGTTGGGGACCAGGAGAAAGAAGAAACCTCTAAAAAGGAAGACTAAAGACTCAATAGGAAGGAAACTAGGGGCAAAAAAAAGGGGTCATTGGTTTGGGCTCGAAGAAAGGAACTATGCCCTCTCAGGAGACAGTGGTCAACATGGAGGTAGTAGAGGGGGATTTTTTTTTGATAAGAGAAGAAGGGATGGCCAGAAAGACAGACGCGGCTGCCTCCCAGAGTATGGAGCCCTCGTCTGATGCCAAAGATTCTGAGGTGCCTCTTCGGGCAAGTACTGCTCTCTCTAGCCCCTCCTCTATTTTTTTTTATCATTCCTTTAATATTTCTTGTTCGGAGCCTGGTCCTTCCAGGCCGTTTCATTTTCTTAGGTCTTCTATCTTTCCAAATTTTGTTGAAAATGCCTTGGATAGTGTCATCACTTCTATTCTTGTTTGTCCTACTTCATTGGGGCCTATATCCCCTGTGGTTTCTGCTAAATGTTTAGCCGTTGAAGATCATCGTCCCTATAATTTAATACCGCAGGGGGGGGAGAGAAAAAATGACACCCTCCTGGATATTGTCGGAGGGTTGGGGAATATTTCTGTCTCTTATTCGGGCCCCAAGCTAAGAGGGTGAAAATCGATTATGTCCAAAGCTCAGCTAAAAGCCAAGCTGGACATTGTTGATGGGAAGCAAAATTCTATTAAGGGGGCACTTAGAGCATTGAATTCCCTTGGCCAAGTTATCAAATTATTGTTTTATCCTTCAATTGCAGGGGTTTAGCTAGTAAGCCCAAAAAACCAACTCTTTGGGCTTTGTTTTCTGGATATGGGCCGGATATCATTCTCCTTCATGAAACTTTAGGAGCAAGGGTTGAAGTGGTAGGGGTGCTTCAAGGACTGTGCCTGGGATGGGTGTTTACGGGATTGGATGCAAGTGGAAGATCTGGGGGGTTGGCGGTTGGATATAAAGCTAGAAAAATAAAACTTCTAAACTCTTGAGGGAGGGATCATGTGTTGGCTATTGAAATTTATTCCTTGGAACTGTGCTCTCCCTTTCTACTATTGAATATTTATGGCCCTTGTTTAGAGAGGGAAAATTTCTAGAACAAGCTTATGATGGGGTCTTTCATGAAGGATCCTAACTTAATTATCGGAGGAGACTTAAATTTTTCTTTGGGGAAAGTTGAATCTTGGGGACCGAATTCAAGGGTTGACCCTTTGTTTGATTTTTTTAAGTCAAAGCTTATGGAGGGGCACTTAGTTCACATCAACCTCATAAAAATTCTGCCCACTTGGAGGAACAGGAGGATTGGTGAAGCTAGGGTGGCTAAGCGACTGGACAAATTCCTACTAAAGGAAGATTTGGTGGAGAGGAAACAAGCTTTTCGGCAGTGGGTAGGGGAGGGAGGGGACACTGGTCACAACCCTATTCTCCTTGAAATCAAAGGTAGACTGGACAAACCTGGGGCTTCTTTCAAATTTAACCCGGGATGGCTTAAAGAGGACTCTTACAGGGAGCTCTTCAAAGGCACTTGGAGGTCATGGGGGGCATCTGAACCCCAGTACAAAGCGGGCCACTTTTGGGAAACTATCAAAGCTATGAATAAGGCAACCATTGTTTGGGTCAAGCAAAGAAGAGAAGAGCAGGAGGAAATACTGAAGTGGATAAGAGCATAATTGGATAGACTGGAAAGTCTGGAGATAGATAGCTATGAATTAGGACAGAAGAGGGATTGGATCCTATCTCTGGAAGGGGAAAGAAGAAAGATACTTTTGGAAAAGGAAGAACAATGGACATTAAAAATTCGAGCTATTTTGTTAGCGGCAGGGGATAAAAACACAAAGCTCTTTCACTATTTTGCGAAAGGAAGAAGGAACGCTAACACTATTTGGGGGATGAGGAGGGAGGATGAAGGGATGGAAAAATCATTTTCGAAACTGGTGAGCATGAGCAAAGAGAACTTTAGCAGGATCTTCAAGGCCCCTCCAGATGTTACCATAGCTGAGGTGGTAAGGGTGGCCCAACTCTTCCCGAGCTATGTGATGTAGAGGAAAATAACGTTTTGACTAGGCAAGTGACTAGGGAGGAAGTGGAAGGGATTCTAAAGACCATGCAGAAGGAAAAAAGCCCGGGTCCAAATGGATGGACCATTGAGTTTTTCCTTCATTTTTTTGAAGACCTGGGGAGTGAACTCATGGCAGTGGTGGAGGAATCTCGAAGGGAAGGAGCCATTTTTGAACCTATGAATTCTACATTTATAGCTCCTATCCCGAAGAAATATGAGCCTGACTCCTTTGATGACTTCAGGCCAATATCCCTTTGTAATAGTGTTTACAAGATTATCTCGAAAGTGATTGTTGTTCGCCTTAATTCGGTCCTCTCTAAGAATGTTTCAAAGAAGAAATTTGGTTTCTTAGAAGGCAAACAGATACATGATGCCATAAGGGTGGCCCAGGAGACCCTCCATAGCATCATGAAAGACAGAAGGAAATGTATGATCATTAAGATCAACCTGGCTAAAGCCTATGATAAGATCAGATGGATGTATCTTATATTACTTTTATCTCATCTTGGTTTTGACATTTGTTTCATTAATTGGGTGATGAGTTGTACTACCAATGTTAGTTTTGTTGTCCTCATAAATGGGCCCACATCTCCTTTCTTTAAGAGTCAAAGGGGATTAAGACAGGGATTTCCTTTATCACCTCTGCTTTTCCTCTTAGCAGCTAAAGGACTAAGCCAGTTGATTGCAGATGCAAAAAGGAGGTGTGATTTCAACGGAATAGAGGTTAACATCATTCTTCAGATTACCCACCTCATGTTCGTTGATGATATTCTTGTTTTCAACAGTGGTAGTAGAAGTGAGACCCAGATTCTCAAACATATTATTAATATTTTTCTGAAGGCAACTGGGATGAGTATCAACTATGGAAAATTTGTCATCATTATTGAAGGAATCTTGGGAGAAGAGGCCAGGAAAATTGCTGAGGAGCTTCCTTTTTAGGTCAAAAATCTTGAAGGAAATCTGAAATACTTGGGGTTTTTCCTTAAGCCTAATTCATATAAAGTAGTGGACTGGCTTTGGCTGATCGCTAAAATAGAAAATCAAATTTCTCATTGGAGTTTCTGCTGGTTGTCGAGAGCTGGAATATTGGTTTTTATCAAATCAGTTCTAATGGCTATACCAGTTTATTAGGCTATGCCAACTTGGGTTCCTTGGAATATTTTATCAAAGGTGCAAAAACTGTGCAGAAAAATCTTTTGGGATGGATCAAAGGAGGAGAAGGTCTTGCCGTGGGTGGCCTAGGATAGAATAACTAGACCAAAATATTGGGGAGGGTGGGGAATCAAAGACCTCTCGTCCTTTGTGGCCTCGCTGGAAACCAAAATGGGTTGGAGGATTCTATATAAAGACTCTCTTTGGTCCCAGGTTATGAAGATAAATTATATCAACCCTATGGAGATTTCGGATTGGCTACGTGATGCCAAGAAAAAACCTTACAAGAATTCTATGGTTTGGAAGGATATTCTTGGATCCATTAAGATTATAGATGAGGGGCTTGTTTGGAAGGTGGGGAATGGGGAGAAGGTAAGGGTCGGGATTGACCCTTGGGTAGGAAGTAAGGATTTGTTCATACTACCTTTAGAATTGAGGGATATACTAAAAGACGAAGGGATCCAGTTTCTGAATCAAATAGTGAGGGAAGAGTCCTCTTCGTTTTGGGCTCAAGGATGGAAAAATGGGGAGGAGCTGCACCTCTGACCTGGCTTGGCATGAAGCATGGAAGAATTATATCGGGGAGCTGGAACGCACCCATGTTTGGATCAAGGATAGGGAATATGATTTAATATGGGCCCCTAGTCCTTCAGAGAAATATACTCCCAAGTTCGGATATGCTTTCTTGATGGCCAAAAAAGGTTGGGCATCATAAGCATGGTGAGCTAAAAGGCTTTGGGAGCTGAAATACCTGGCTAAAAGTCGGATATTATTTTGGTGCATGCTCAATAATAAAGTGCCTACTTGGGATAATATGTTGAAATGAAATAAGGTCGGGCCTAGGAATTTTCCTTTGTACAAACTCTTCATCGATTGTCCTTTTTGCAAGACAGTTTGGGGGGAGGTTTTGGCCATTGCTGGGAAGCACCAAAGGTGGGAAGGAAGATTGGTTGGGGCTGCTTGGGAGGTGTAGTGGCAGGAGAGTACTGGGGAAAACTGGAAGGCTCTTCCCCTGATTATTTCATGGGGGGTTTGGCTGGCAAGGAATTGGGCCATTTTTAAGGAACAAGAATCCCAGTTTCAGACCATTTCAACAGAAAGCATGGCTATACTTGCAAATATGCCTGATCCAAAACCAGATCGTCCTGGGAGGATGGTAGTACAAGAAGTTATCAACGAAAATATGCCTTGGGCCTACTTCGATGGGGCCTCTAGTAATGAGGACAGGTGCAAGGCAGGCTTTGTGATCCACCTCAGTGAGGATAGAAGAAAAGAGGCCTCGGTGGGCTTAGGGTTTGGAACAATTAACTTTGTTGAAATCAAAGCGCTTCATCTGCTTCTGTGTTGGCTAGTTTGGCTAGGCATTCGATCTGTCCATATTTTTGGGGATTTTTTAAATATTTTCCAATGGTTTAATAAGGATTACAATTTCCAAATCTATCTATTAATTCCTATCCTAGAAGATATTTGGTTACTCAAAAATAAATTTACTTACATACCTATATCTCACATTTATAGGGAAAGGAACGTTGCAACAGACCTCCTTTCTAAAGAGGGCCTATAGCAAGTTCTGGGAAACTGGAAAATAAGAGATTATGATGTTGAGGTAATGGTGGAGTTGGTCTGCCCTCCTTATATCTGATTATGGGTGTTGTTTTTTGATGAGACTGCAGAGTTTATTATGCTCCATTGTACCTATTTTCTTTATGTTTCTTTACATGATACACTCTTCTATGTTTAGACAGACTTAACTTTTGCTTTTTTGGGTCGGATGTGGGGTCTGTTTGAGCTTGTTTCCTCATAAGAGGGAGCTCGGATCCCACTGGCTGGTGGTCCTTTGTCTCAGAATCCACAATGGGGTTTTTTCCTCTTCAGAGGAGCCTCGGTTAGTAAGTGGGACTGAGAAAATAATGAATGCTCTTTATGAGCAAGTTTGTGGCAGAGATGGTTTATTTTCTGCAATTTTTGTGATATTTTTGTTGTGACAGGATCAGCTGTAAGGATCTGTTTTAAGTGCTCTTATGTGAGACACAAACAGATAAAATGCTTTTGCATGTACTTAGAAAACTTTTTATGAATAATATAAAGTTTCAATTGTTTTCTTGGGGAAAAAAAATACAAGTACGAAAATGGAAAAATTTGGAGCGACAATAAAACAAAAATAATCAAATAAAGAATAAGGTTATCAATTTAGAACATTTGAAGAATATAGAGATAAAGTAACCAAAGTTAATTGTGTTAAACAAGGAAATGATACCAACAAAATGTATTTCGTGTACTTAGAATGAAAGTAATATTATGAAAAATAATGGTTCTCAAAGACTTTGGTGGAGTTCAAATAGATGGGCACATTATAAGTATAAAAAAATCCAACCCATTTGCAAGGAATATTTGGTTCAAGATATTGTAATTCCACTTGAGATGAGGAAGGAATTTTGGGTTAGAAAACCTAAAATACTTTGATGAGGCTGACCTAAAAAAATAAATAAGAAGATTTGATATGACCTATAAGGGCCAAATTTGACTAGGTTGGCCTATAGGATGAATTTAAAATATAATTGAAATACAAAATAAGGTGTAGGGATAACCTGTATGTCCACATTTGAAAGGATCTCAAGGGTCCTAATCAATTTTTCTCTTCCACCATTGGTGGAGGAGACCCACCATGGTGTGGCATTGAGATTTATTTGTCTCATTTGGAGGCCCATATGTCCACCCATGGGGGAAGACATAGAACATTGGTTGATGAAAGAAGCAAGTGGAAGAATGGTCATTGTAGGTGTTATCACCCTAATTTTTTATTTTTTATTTTAACTCTGTAAGTTTACACTGTTTTGGTCATATTTTTCAAATAGGTCTTGAGTCACTTATTCTTAATAAAGGGTAGGTCTTAGATTTAGAAGTCTTAAAGGTCAGTTTTCAATTTCAAATAAATTCTTTTAAGTCTCATTCCATGATTAAAAATTCTTATCATTCATTTAGAAATCATGTCATTAAGTTTCGGATGAAATTCTTGAAATTAGCCACAAAACCACAGTTTCGTAGCGCGGCCAGTTCAAAAATTGGGTTTTGCGCTATGAAAGTGCTGCTACTTTCGTAGCGCAAAGTGCGAAAAATGCACTATGTGCACTACGAAAGTGCGGATTCTTAACAGGTCATGTCAAAACCCAGAAATTGTCAGAAATCCGTTAAGTAATGATGGGGTAACATCATGGTGAGTCAGTTAGAGGTCATATTCGAGGTACTTAACCATTCATATCCATTATTATCATAGCATGGGTTTCTTATTGGAAATTGGGATTTCAAATTTCGAAAACTGTTTTCTGTTTTAGTCATTCCAGTCTACATTTTCTCATACTGAATTGTGAAACATCTCTGTTTCAAACTCTGAAGTATTAGAGTTAAGCCTGTGGTTGTTCTATACCAAGGCTATTTTCATACACAATCAAGCGAGGCTGCCAAATCAAATCAAGCGAGGTTGTTCCCTTTTTCTCAAGCGAGGCTGCCAAATTAAATCAAGAGAGGTTGTTTTATAAATTCTGAAGGAAGCCAACAAAGTTTTTCTGAAACAAACATGGCTGAGGAGAAAAGAACCACAGAGGAGGACAATGTTTGAGATCTAAACCTAAAAGCACAAAATTTTTAGCTGAAGATCAAACAGTCATGGATGCTTTCAGTAATGCAGGTTGTTTAAAATTCTGTGAAAAGTTGCAAGGTGGACATACTCAGGTATCCAAAGAGTTTGCATTACATTTCAGTGGGACCAATACAAAGGTTGGAATGTTAAACATGCCAGTGACACCTGAATCATAGGTCTAGTGACTAAAATTCCTAGAGGACAGGAAACTTGGTTTAAGGGTTTTAGATTCGATATGGAGGCATGCAAGATGTTTATGAAGCCAGAATATGAGAGATGGACCTGAACAATGCAGTTCCCAGAAACAGTATTAAGGATAGTTATGCTAAACTATTGTTCAACATCCAAATATATTTCACATGCGAAGGCAGGTACCATAAAGTCTACACTTATCATTTGAAACTCCTATTACATTTCACATGTATGATATCACTGGATTTACCATTTTTCCTATATAGAAGTATTGCCAAAATAGATGATAAAGTGAAAGAAAAATCCGAGGGTTGTGAAACATCTCTGTTTCACCATGGTTTAATTAAACTATTGGTTTTAAATGAGCTTCAGAAGATTAATAGGGACTGGTCTTCTTTTCTTTTTATAAGTGGATTTGAAATGGAAGCTCTAACCCTAGTTAAAAACACTAAGGCAAAGGAAAATCCATCACCATCAGTAGAATTCAGTCAACCAGCAGATATAAGGGCAAGAAGGTTTGTGAAATTGAAGCCAAGGAAGCAAGTGAAAGATAAGGTAGAAATAACACCAATGATTGTTACAGAAACTCCTTCACCTGCAAAACAAGGATTACAAAGTACTAAGGAAGCTAAACAAAAACAAATAGCTAGTAAGCAAGTAGTTCAGATAATTACAAGGAGTCAAGCTGCAACATCAAAAGGAAAGACAATAGCTTCAGGATCAAATGACAGTCTAGGATTGAAAGGAAACTTGGATGACATAATGCATGCAATAAACATAGAATAATCACCTATAGTGCAAGCTGATTTCCTAGGAATAAATGAAAGCAAACAAAAAAAGGTGAAATCAACAAAGAAGCTGTAGTTTAAGGGTGAAGATGCGGCATTTGTTTTCCAAGCTAGGAAGCCTATAAATAGACATTCCAAAAGGCTCAAGAACTTAATGCTGAAGTTGAAGAAACCAATAAAGCAGCTACTGTTCTTGAAAAAATAGTTGATCTTTCCTCACCTGCGGCAGAACATGCAGAAAATAGAGTAATTATAGCACAAGAAGAAATGACCAAATATAAAAGCCTGGAGGATAAGTTAAGATCAGCAAACCATGAGATTTCTAAGTTGAAGAAAAGAGTCAGAAAACATGTCATTGAGAAAACATAATTTAAGATGATGAAAGCTGTTTGGGAAGGTCAAATAGTCTCAAAATCAGAAATACCAAGCAGTGAAGAACAATTCTTCACATGGACAGTCCCAGCCATTAAGGGAGCAAAGTTTGTAAGATTGATCAACACACATTTGAGAGCTAGCAATAGAAGGTTAAGAAGACAAGTGGAAGATCTAGAGATACAATTGACAAGGTCTCTGTCTCAAGAAAGATTAAAGGGGCAGTGAAACAGAATGATAAATCCACAAGATAATCTATGATCAAAATGAAGGTAAATTTCGATGAAGGTTATGTTTTCAAGGTCATATTGATGTGTTTTTGAAATAAAACCAATACCCTTAAAGTTTAAGTATCTCCAAAGTATTAATTTTGAAGACAGTTTTGAAAAAACTGCTTACACAGCAGTTTCGTAGCACAGATAGTGCAAATCTGATGAAATGCGCTACGAAACTGCTGAAGCAGTCTTTATCATATTTTCATATCAAATTTTGAGGGAATTTTGGTGAATTTTATTTTGAAATTTCTGGTGAAAGTGTGTTAATGGCAAATGAAGTTTTCCCTGAAGAAAACAAATCAAAAGTAGATTTGAAAAGGAGCTAAACAATGCTCTACGAAAAGCGCTACGAAACTGTGCTGCTTTCGTAGCGCAGGTTTATTCTTACCTTTTTGGCATTATTCGAAGTTTAGATTCTGCACAGTGGGAGAATTGAATACATATGGTGTAAATATTTGGCAACAAGAGACATGTAGACATGATTCATTAATGGTCAAAGTGCTCAAAACAGATAAGGGAATTAAAGGGCCTAAAAAACAGGAAGACATGTTTCCTAAATTTTAGGAGAACATTATCATCAACAGCATCGCTACATCAAGTTAAAGATCATCATCCAAATTCGACTTCATGGGAGTACAGGTGGAAAAAGATGTAATAAATAATAGATGAGGTTGTTAGGAGGGTATTAAAGAGTTTTAGTCCTATTAGAAATAGGGCTTTTCATTAGGATTATAGCTGTCAATTTATAATAAATGACATGTTTATGATTAGAGAAAGTAGTCAAACTCTATGAGTTCGATGTATCTAGTGGAGAAGAAGGAATCATATTTTCTAAATGTTCTATAAAGAGCATAAGATAGAAATCCACTGGGTTGGACATTTTTATTAGCAAAGACTGTGTTTTGTATGTAATGGTTTTTTCAGCTTAATACAGAGTTTTGTTTAGACAACTCAAGATTCATGAGGAGTTCTTGTCTATTATTGTTCTAATGGCATTCTTCAATATTTATATCTACAGTGGTGTTTGTTTATGATACTTAGAATTCATTCATAATGCTCTAACTTCCTTCATATACAAACTGACTGTGTTTCATTGTTCTATATGTTTTACTCCCTGATTTGAACTCCAAATGCCTTGACTTCCATGCTAGATAGACTGTGATGTTTTTGTTGAAGTTACCTTGACTCCATAGCCCAATGAATGTTTGCTAATGTGATTTACAACCATTTATATCTTCTATCTGTTTTACCTTAGAGTTAGCCATCTACTTATTTCTCAAAAATCATAAGCTTTTGAGAGAGCCCTCTTAGGTTGAGGAGGCTAAGCCTCAACCAAAATATTGGTTTGAAACAGTTACACAATGTTTACTTGATGAGTAGCCCATCAGGCCTGATTTTGTGATAACAGTAGGATTAGTGTGATCACTTGGCTAGTGACATGGAGCTTTAATAATACATCTAAAAGCCCACTTGAGTTTATTTTCTGGAGGACAAGGGATATGGAAGGGCCTTTGAATCATTAATCATAGGAATGAGATTAATTTTCAAGAATGCACTCTTTCTCCACATGGAAGCTCATGTTCTATGACTACATGGTTAATCAAAGTTTTTGGTACATATTACATAGATCTTCTAATAGGCCAGATTGGAGCACTCGTCTAATGATTTCTCTTGGAGTTGCACAAGGTCTACAATATATGTAGCATGATTTTAACCCACACATTATTCAAAAATATGTAAATACTTCTAGTATCCTCTTAGATGTCAATTTTTAAGCACAATTGACATTCTTCATTCCCAAGTGTCTTGGCGAGAAGCATTGATCGGGAGCTCAAGTCTGAGCTATGGAAAAAGCTCAAAATTAAAAGTGTTAAAAATCACTTGCAACCTAAACGACCGGATAGGCCTCGTCGATACAATCATGGCATCGTGAACGGCACTCAAATCCGACATCGTATGTGAAAGTTATGCAAGTTTGATGTTTTCAGTAAACTGCAAAAAACTGAGTTGACCAGGTTTGACTTTCAAATTTTGAAAAATTAAAAAAGGAATATTCCCAAAATATTCCACCTGGACCAATCGTATTACGACACTTGGCAGATGCTGATTCGTTGTTGGTTTGACTTTTATTATGGTGGCCAATCAATAGGTGCCACATGGCCCCAAGCCATGAAAAGTTTGGGCGTATTAAAATTTTGGCAAGTCTGCGAGGTTTGAACCCCAAACCTCACCATTGCAAGCGCCACGACTTACCATTGGGCCACACGTTTAGTTCTTGATTTGTATGGTTTACAAATCATATTTGAAATTTAAAAAAGATATGGGTGGAGGTCAAAAGGGCTAGCCCCATTCGATATGACCCATAGCCGTGACCTCAAGGCTCGGAACCGGCGGTTTGATAACGGATTGTAAGCCATGGCATGTGGCGACGTTGTCACAATTAAATGCACGGTTTGTTAAATGGATAAGCCACGGTTTGTTAGCATGTATTCCGGTGGGTTTGGAACATGTGACTGCCTATTAGCATTTAATTAAACCATTTTCAGTTACCACCAAGTTTAGGGCAGGTTCCGCCTAATTCGGCCTTTTGCCAAAATTGGCACTCCTAACTGGAGTTAGCCCAATTTTAGTGGTGCCACTGAGCAAAATATTGTTTGGGCCATAACTTCTCCAATATTGAACCTTTTTGGACGAAATTTTGTCAATTTTGACTATCTTCAGCATTCTGGAGCCATTGGAATAGGTTTCGAAGCCATTAGAGTTGATATTCAGCCCCTTTTGCTTCAGGGAAGCAATGAGAGCCATCAGGGCCAAGAGGGAGTTGGAGTTGTTTTGGGCTATGCTTAACCATTTGAGGTGAACCAAAAACCAATTTCAACTATTTTCAGCATTATAGAGCCATTGGGATAGGTTCCAGAGGTAGTAGAGGTTTTCTACAGCCATTTCAGCTTCAAGGAAGCTTGGAGAGCCACCAGGGCCATTTGGGAAAGGGAGTTATCTGGAGTTGTACCTCACTGTTTGAGGTGATACAAAAACCATTTTCAGCTATTTTCTACCTTCTGAACCTAATGGAAGAGGTTTGAGAACTGTTTTATGACTTATGCAGCCCGAAAATCTTCAGAGGAGTTCAAAGAGACATCAGGACCTTGTTGCAGAAGGCACCGTTTATGGTAATTATTGACTGTTTAGTGAATATGGAAAGGATTTTTTAGCATTTTCATGTCTTCTGAATCTGTATTTGCATTCAGATTTGCCTATTGAGGCACTTTTAAACTTGTATTAGCATTTTGGAGCATTTTAATACAAGAGGACAAGCCAATTTGGGAGGCTTGATCCAGCATACGTAGCCCAGGAGGGGTGAACTGCTCACCAAACATTTGTGTCATGTTATGCTGAAGTTATCTTGCTGTGTATTTCTGATTTAACATGTTAAACAACAAATTAAATTAACATTCCCTCACACATAAACTCATAAACAGTTACCAAAAACACTTTGTTTAATCAGCAAGACATGGAGAATTTTGCGCACATTTAATTAAATGGAAATGGATACCTTGCACACATTTTCAAGTACCTCCATTTTCAGATCAAGCATACTAAACCACTAATAAAATTAAACCAAACCTTATGGAGATTATGGTTTTTTATAAGCATATTCTAGACAATCAATCTAATTTCATAATCATGTATGGATAGTACATAATATTGCATAATTCCATATTAATGATTTAAAACTTCCAATAGAGGATTTATGGGATAAAAATCTTTAGTGTATAATAAATATCCATAAACAAGATCAAATTAGATCATTGGGACTTAACATACATTCAACTTATAGAAAAAAAGCTAAACAAAATTCAATGTTTAATTACAACATATCCCAACCACATAGATTTCAGATCAAGAACGACATAAACTAATAGTAATAACAATATAACAAGTACCTCAATTAAAGGTCCCATAGTTGTAGATAGAGCTTGCTCTGATTCAATGCTAAATCTTGCTACTGCAAACTCCTCCAATAGTTGTTCTATTGATTCAACCTACACTTAAAGAATAAACAAAGTAATAAAATAAATTAACAAACATTTTTATGACTAAATACTAATTAAAAATACTTAAGTGCGTTAATACCTTAATGAGACCCTCTTCGTTTCAAGAATTATTTATTGGATTAGACTAATCTTAGAGCAAACATCCCTCAATTTGATGGAACAACAACGAATTAAAAATTAACTTTGTTGTTTCTCTATTAGATCAAGGGTGTAATGCCTCCACCCCACATTTACCCGCTTTTGCAAGCCCTTCAGGTAAATGTGAAGTGAAGTTCCAATATGACATGACCTAACCTCAAAGCTTCAGTTATGGAAGTGAGGCCAAGAACTGGCAACTCTCAAACGCCCCTCAAGGCTTACAAGACACTCAGGGTCCAAAGAACCACCCCAGGTGACCAAACCCTGAGTTGAAACTACTTTTTCTCTCACCTAATAGCCCAACCACATGCACAATCCTACAAGGGTGTTTTTATGACCCTCCAACCGCATGCACAACATTGCCTCCATGCGATTGCAACCAAAATTCTCCAGTTTATAGGGTGTGATCCCAAGATCTAAGCTAATTTTTTTGGCTAACCTGTAGACTATTGCCCAGAACTACCTATAACTTCTCATAATGATAAATGAGATAATGTTGAAGCCATTCATACAAAACTTGAACAAGTACTAACTCAGAACATGCCTAATCCATAGCAGACATTTCGTCAAACACATGGATAATATAAGAGTTACAGGTCATGAATGCATATGTGACCATAATAGTTTTTCATCCATTTCATAAGCATTAAGAAGGTCTAATTCCCTCTCATATTATTTGTAATAACACTTGTTAGTCTATGCATTCATCAACCATTCATATACTTATCAATAATGAAAAATTCATAGCTAGAGAACATTACAAATCCATACTTATAACCATCATATAACTAGATTATTAACCATGATGGAACAACCATCAAATCATCATAATAACAAGTATAAGTGCTCATAAATTACAAAAGGAAAATAACTCTTATTAACTTGTGTAAAAGCCAACCAAGTCAGTGACTTCCACGTACCACCTGACCATAGATTGGGATGAACTAAATATTTCTTTCATCCAATCACCCCCATGCCATATTCCAAGCATGAATGTGGGATCTCAAGACATAAATAACTAGGGTTTCCCAGAGATTAAACCACCTCACCCTCAAGCTACCGAGATCTCACCAAAACTGGTTAAGAGGTCACCAAGCCCAAACAAGCATGGATGCCTCGGAATTTCTTCACTATTACCTTAAGGAATTTTCATGTCTCCACCCACCTGTCGAGGGCTTCCCTAAGATTAAACCACCTCCACCCCTAACCCTTGGGAATTTACCTAAGACCACCTCACCTGGTTCCAAAACCTTCCAAAATTATAAATCTCAACTAGAAAATAATCCCATCACACCATGGCTATATAGTAAATGGAAATACAAAGCTAAAACCACTGTCAAAACTAGGAAAAACACTTGCCAACAACAACAAATAAACCAAATGAACCAATGCATGTACCATGCATTCACACCTTTTCTAGGAAATCACACATGAAACCTGTTACCTGCAAAATCCTCCTGTTGAAGCTGCTTGATCCAACCTTCCTTGCTTGTAATTTTTTTCCTTTTCCTTCCTTTGCCTTCCTTTATCCAATGTTAGAGTGCTCCAATAATTATCTATGTGTGCAAGAGTATGAGATAATAAAAGATAGCTCCAAAAATAAACTGACAAAAATCTAAACCAGCGAAATCTCTACTAAAAAAGTTATGAATTGGTCCTCAGAAGCCTTTTTATCAATGAGACGTCTATTTTTTTTCATTTTCCTTCAATTTCCCTCTCATGCAAATATGTGACCCTTCGTCTCCATTTTCTCCTATTTTCTTTTATTTTCATAAATAAATGCCAATTAATTCCTCTTGCCTTTTCCAATACCTTTTCTAATTTCCTTAGCCATAATAAACAACAAATGATGCCCACTTTAGATATTTTCCAAAAATTCATCTTGGAATACATGTCCCATGACCTTGGTCTTATTTTTCCTTTATTATCCTTTATTGCATGAAATTTTAACACGGGGTTGTTGCAAACCCCTCCCCATTGGGGGGACACTGTCCTCGGTGTTCTATGACACCTATGACCATTAAAACCTTTGAAACCAAAACATATTGCCTATGGAGCTTTATACTTAGCTCAATGTACTATTTACAATAACAACCTGTTGAATAGACAAAACCAACATGACAAATTTGACACTGATGACAATCATACCACTTATTGGAGATTTATAACACATTTCATTGTCGTATTTACAATAGCAATGATACAAGTATATTTACATACACCAAAACTCATTTTCCTCAACTGAAAAATAATGAAGGATAAAAAGTATGCATCTAATCAGTTATCTCCCATGTAGCTGCTCATCGGGCCCAAAGTGCTTCCACTGCACTTTAACTTGCTTGATTGCTCTGTTCCAGAGCATGAGTTGTTTCCTCTACAATATGCATTTAGGTTCTAGATATAATTCTCCTTATGGTTCCATCTAAAATACATACTAGTCAATCACATTATCAACATATTTCACATATATCTTAAGTAATGAAACATGGAAAGCATCATGGAATTTCATTGTTGGTGGTAGTGCAAGTCTGTAGGCCACTAGTCCAATCCTCTCAAGGATCTCAAAATTCCCAAAATATCGATGTGTCAGCTTGGCACATGACCCAATCCTCAAGGAGATACTCTTGGGCTAGATGTGCAGGTACACATGCTCCCCAACTTGAAACTCCTTAAATGCCCTGTGTTGATTTTCCTATCTCTTCTTCCTATCTTGTGTTGCCTTTAGATTCTGCTTGATAACTTTCATTTCCTATTCCATCTCATCCCACATGTCTGGTATAATCAATACCATATTCAATGGATCACTCCAGTTCATGGGAGTATTACAACTCCACCCATAAAGTGCCTCAAATGGACTCATCCTCAAGGACTCATGATACCCATTATTGTATGCAAATTCTACCTTTTGAAGATACTCCTCCCACCTCCTATGTTGGTGCATGACATACATCCTCATAATGTCCTCAAGAATCTTGTTAACCCTCTTTGTTTGTCCATATGTTTGCAGATAATAGGTTGTAATAAAATCCAACTCTATCTCCAAACCTAAAAAAAACTCCTTCCAAACCCTTGAAGTGACCTTGGCATCTCTATCTAATATGATATTCTTGAGAACACCATGTAATCTCACTATCTCTCTAGTGAAGACCTGAGCTACTTCACTAGTTGAATTATTAGACTTCACTGGAATGAAGTGATCTACCTTGGGCAACGTATCAACCACAACCATAATGGAATCATGTTATTTGGATATCCTCAAAAAACCTGCAATGAAAACCATAAAAATTACCTCCCATTTCCATTTTGTAATTGGAATAAGCTGCAACAAACCACCTGGATGCTTTCACTTTGTTTTTACCTATTGACTATCCAAACACCTAGCCACAAACTCAACCACTTCCTTTTTCAAGTTCATCCAGTAGTAAACTTCTTCACAGTTGTCAAAGTCTTCTGATATCCTGAGTGACCTATTGATAAAATGTTAGGGCTATACTTAGGATGATTTCTCTTATACTTGGGAACTTCTTGTGGTGTATTTTTACTTTTTCTTGATTATTAGCTTCTTCTCTTATTATTACATTGTTCTTATCATCAAACAACTACCAAAAACATGAAGATCAATAGTACACAAGAACAAAGGATGTAGATTGAAAGCCAGGGCCAAAACCTATCCACTTGAGAGGAAAACCCACAAATATTTTATCTTCTTATAGATTCTTCAAATGAAGAATTCCAAGACCTCTAGACCAAGACCAATCCAGACCTTATTCACTTGCCTTTCTTTTGCCTCTTCTTTGCTTAGATGATGAGAAGTGAGTGACTTTTCATAGGAGGTCAAGTTACCTCCTATATATAGGCTTCCAAGGAAGACACACATGCCCTAATGAGGCCGAATTCTTAGCTACCAGACCGACTTGGTCTTGGAGGAGTATTTAGACACTTTAAATACAAAAATAATTCTTTTTACATGTTACAATATGCCCAAAGGGGTATTATTCATGTGATAATGACTTTATTGACTTCTTAGCTCTATGAAAAAACATGGAAGCACTCAATGGGTGCTTGACCTATAAATAAAATAACCTTGAGCATGAAACCCGTGTTATACAAATATAACAAACAAACAAAAAAAAACTTATTTTTTACAATACACAAGTACATTTAATATTTATGAAGACAGAACCTAGTTACATATTTCAACATGACTTAAATACAGCTTAACATGAAATTCCCTCAAGATAACATTCTTGAGTTCATTGTTGTCTAACACATAGATCTTGTCCCTAAATCTCACCAAACCATCTAACGTGAGATCATAATCCACATCTTGTTCACATGTAACCTATGCTTAAGTTGTTGGTACCTGTCATCCTGTTGCCCTACCTGCAAGATCCTATCTTAAAAATATTTCCAATATCAACTCATAGTTGCAATGTCATTTACCTGCATTCTTATGCTAAGAGCATCTGCAACCATGTTCTCTTTACCGTTAATGTACCTGATCTTGAACGAAAACCCACTAAGTGTGGAAAACCATCTAATATGTTTGGCATTCAGATTAGGCTGGTCAAAAAAGTATCTCAGCCAATTTTGATCACTCGTCAAAACAAACCTCCCACCAAGAACATAGTGCCTACACATCTTCAATGCATGAATGATCGATTCCAACTCAAGATCATGAGTCACATATTTATTCTCGTGCTCATTGAACTTCCTTAACTCATAGCATACCACATGTCCTTCCTACATTAGAACTCCACCAAGTCCTCTCTTATAAGCATCTATACACACCATGAACTCTTTATCTATATTTTCAATCTTAAAGACCAGAGAATTTGTAAGCAAATGTTTCAACTTCTCAAAACTAGTTGCATACCCCTTAGTCCATTAAAACTTCTTCCCTTTCATTGCAAAGATGTAATAGGTTAGGTAATCCATGAGAAGTTCTTGATCAACTGCCTATAATAACTTGCTAATACCATGAATGATATGACCTCATCCACATTCCTAGGAGTTTCCCATTCCATGATAACTCTGATATCTTACAGGTCCATTGTTATGCCTTCCTTGGAAACAACATGTCCCAAGTAATGAACCTCTATCTGAAAGAAAATACCCTTACTAATCTTGGCATACAATTGATCCTCTCTCAACAATATTAACACTGCGGGCAGATGCTCTGCATGATCTTCTTCATTCTTAGAAAAATATCAATATGTAATCAATGAATACTATCACAAAATTTTCCAAGTAAGGACGCAATATACTATTCATCAAACACATGAAAATAGTTGGAGCATTCGTCAAACCAAAAGGAACCAGAACAAACTCATAATTCCCATACCTCGTAGGAAATGTAAAATGAACTTTTATTTGGTGTGTACCTGATGATATCCTGATCTCAAATCAATATTCTAGAACACTGTTTCTCCCTTCAATGAATAAAATAAATCATCGATCCTTGGTGAAAAATCCTTGTTATTTATCGTCACCTTGTTCAGTTGCTTTTAATCAATGCACAACCTAAGAGTATCATCCTTTTTATTCACCAAAAACACTAGTGCACCCCAAGGTGATACACTTGACCTTATGTATCCCTTGTCAAGATTTTCCTTCACTGCATCTTCAGTTCCACTAACTTTAGAGTGCTCATCCTGTAAATTTCCTTTGATGTTGGTGTTGCTCCTGGAACCAACTAAATAGAGGTATCCTCTTCCCTATGGGGAGGTAATTCTGAAATATATATTGGAAATACATCCTAAAACTGCTGCAAAAATGGATATCTCTTCAATACTTCACATCCTCAACATCCTTACCTTTGTCACTGGAAAAGTGCACTGCAAACAATGCACACCCTTTTCTACAATTGTGATTTTCTTGCATAGTTGTAACCATTCTTACTAATGTAGGTTTCCTCTTTACTTGCAAGATTAGTTTTTCTCCATCATCATCCAAGCACTTAATATCCTTCTCATAACAATCTAACTTGGTCCTATGAAGGTACAACCAATCCATACCCAAAATCATATTGTATGATCCCAACGGAATCACATTTAGATGTGATAATGTAGACATATATTTCAAATCAAATGCACAATCTCTCACCCAATGATGAACTAATTTCTTAGTACCTATAGCCAAATGCACCAACCAAGACTTTGCATGCGCTTCTTTTCTCAAACCACACTTATCCACTAGGTTAAGATTAACATAACTATAATTAGATACAGGGTCAATCACAATGGAAACAACTTGATCACAGAGCTTGCCTTCCTTCTTAATAATGGATGCCTAGAGATTTTCCTGCTTCTTATCAAATGTTGTGTAGATCAAAGGAATGCTCTGACCCACATCCCCAACTATCTGTGCCTCCTGAGCACTGTAGATTTTAGGTCCTCCACCCTAATACAATGAACAATCCTTCTTGTGATGATATTTTCCACAAATACAACACTGCCACAGTTCTCTGTAACTACCCTTATTTTTTTGCTCTTCAGGCCAACTTCCATGTTCCTTATCTACCGCATTAAAATTCTTGTAAGGAGAAAAATTTTCCTTCTCACTTGCATCATTATGCCATGCTTGCTTCAGTGGCCACTTTTCTTTATTCTTGTCATTCCCTTTCCAATCTTACCTTTATATTGCTCATAACATTGCTTGAACCTCCCAGCGATCGAGCAGCTCATCATACTCAATTCAATCCTTGAATGCTAATGGCAGTCCACTCATAAACCTCTAAAGCTTCGTCTTCTCACCCTTGAGGTAAGGCACATACTTCAACAACTCTAGAAATTTAGTCGTACACTCCTCTTTTATCATAGATACCATATTCAACTCGTATAACTCCTTAGCCTTACCATCATACTATCTCTCAAACAATCACTTCTTCTTGAAGAGTCTCTTGAACACATGGAAATTCAACTCCTCTCTCCTAATGCCTCTAACACGCTTCACATCTTCCCACTAGATGTTTGTTTTTCCCTTAAGACTGAAAATAGCTATCTCGGATTTCATGTTCTCTGTATAATCATGAAACTCAATGAACTTATTCATCCCAATCAACCATGCCTTTGCATCTTCTAGTTTCTTCAATTTTCCATCAAATGTATGAGGCTTCGCTTTCTTGAACTCATTTGGAAAGTATCCCCTCTCACTCCTCATGTAAGGATGATAGTGATTATGACCATGATACCTGTCTAAACCAGAACTAGAATAGAACTCATAACCACTACCTCTCTTGTTAGGTGTATCCATCCATTTCGCACCTTTGATTGTGTCATCCCTGTCCAACCTGTGTCCTCCATGAGACCTGTTACCATATCCTACATTAGTCCTTTCCTCCTACCCATAATTTATTTGTGGTTGGGAAATTGTCTTTGCAAATATGAGAAACTCTGAAGGATAAATACATTGCCTTTGCTTTATTTTCTTGTGCCATAGTAAGTCCTTCTTGCTACTAAATGATTATGTCACTAAATGCATTGCAACTTATGATCTTCCTTTATACTTTTCAAGGTATCTAGTAGGCTAGGAGAGTACTCTTCCCCATGTTTCTCAGTTGATCTATAAGGAGTGTCATGTGAACTATAATCCACCATTCTACTAATAATCTATGATCCTCTTCTTCTTCATGCAAACATACCATGTCAGATAACCAAATACAAACACAATAAACATACCTTGGTGAAGTTCATGGGAGGCTATCTCATCTGCAAAATCACTTTGTATTAGCACAACATGTAAATACATAATCATATCAATATGTCAACATCATGCATGATAATACTAATTGGATACAATGACCTCGTGCACGATAACCATAACCATGACAATGCATGCATAACAACAAGCATCCATCCCATCCAGTCCAAGTATTTGAACCATGCTCTGATACCAACATGTAACAATGTCACCCCACATTTACCCGCTTTTACAAGCCCTCTGGTTAAATGTGAAGCAGATCACCATTATTACATGACCCGACCTCTAAGCTTTAGTTATGGAAGTGGGATCGATAACAAACAACTCATAGACATCCCTCAAGGCTTACAAGGCACTCAGGGGCTAAAGAGCACCCCAAGTGACCAAACCCTAAGCTGAAACTATTTTTCTCTAACCTAACACCCCACATACATGCACAAGGCTACAAGGGTGAATTTATGACCCTCCAACCGCACTCACAACACTGCATCCATGTGGTGGCAGGCCAAATCCTCTAGTTTAGAGGGTGTGCTCCCAATATCTTAGCCACTTTTCGAGGCTATCCTCCATACCACTGCCCAGAACTTCTCATAACGTCTCATAATGATAAATGACATAATAATGAAACCTTTCATACAAAACTTGAACAAAAACTGACTCAAAACATGCCTAATCCATAACAGACATTTCGTCAAACACATAGCTAACATAAGAGTTACAGTTCATGAATGCATACCTGATCACAATGGTTTTTGGTCCATTTGATAATCATCAGGAAGGTCTAATTCTATATCATATTATTTTCAATAACAATTTTTATTTGATACATTAATCAACCATTCATATACTTATCAATCATGAAAAATTCATAGTTATATAACATTACAAATACATGCTCATAACCAGCATATAACTAGATTATTAGCCATGATGGTGTTGAACCCTTAGTTAAACTGAAAGGGGGGGGTGAATCAGTTTAACACATACATGGTCTTTTAAACTTTTCTCTTAAAACTTATTTACACCTTCACTTCATGACCAACTTAATATGTGAGAAATATTTATTAGTGAGCAGCAAGTATCAAACAGATTTGTTACTGTAACAGCAGTCTTAATATGTGAGAAACAAGTATTAAGCAGATTAGATAAACCACATCAACACATAGACATCATGCACAGAGACACCAGATATAATTGGAAACCCATAAAGGGAGAAACCCACATTTTATTATTGTTGTGATGTAAAGGCAAGCTCCAACTCCCTCTCACCACTGATTTTCTGTAGGCACCAACCTACAGGAGGCTCCTACCTCAATTCTGCAAGCTACAACTTGCAAGGAAGCTCCAACTCCCTTCAATTTTCTGCAGGCACCAACCTACCGGAGGCTCCAACCTCAGTCAGCTACAACTGACAGCTATCAAGCTTCAACTTGATAGGGAAGCTCCAACTTCCTCAATTTATCAACTGGAATGTTTGCGATTTACCTCAGATATCAGCTCTGTTTTGTAGCATCTCTTTCTGCTCCTCTCTTCCTAATCTTTTCTATCTTAATTTTCCAAACTCTGCATTCTCTCTTCTTACTCTCTCTCACCTCTTGCAGCTTTCTTATTTTCTTCAACTCTCTTCAATTCTGCTGCACACTCTCTTCTTCTCTCACTCTATTTTCGTCAACTTTCTCCCCTTGGATATTACCCTGTTTTATACAAAAATAGCTTCATGGTTGTTTGTATTCTACTGGGAATTCGAAATGAACAGCCATGTCTCTTTTCCTTCTGCCTTCTCATCTCTTTTCAGTTCACTCAAAAAAATGTAACTGTAGGTGCTTATTTTAATATTACAGTGGGATATTTTCACTCTTCCGGAGACTTGCTAATGCATCACAACAATATAAATTAGAATCGTTTACATTCAATTACAATGAGAACTCCAGCTCACTCATTCAGCCTCTTGGCTTGCTGCGCATTTGTCTTTTCTTTGACTGTGTCTTTGTCCCTTTCGGCTCTATTTGTTTCCTTATTCACTATCGCAGGGTAACGGCCATATGCCATACATTTGTAACTGTGCTTTTTATATCAACGCTTTATATATATATATATATATATATATATATATATATATAATGTAATTTCAACTCTCGGCATACTTATACAGAGCTTTAGTAAAAAAACAGCCACGTCCACTGTAACAATAAAGAATCATGTTAATACATAAAAAAATGCCCTTTCGAGCCCACTTGCCATGCTTTCCAATGCGATATATTACTCCTCGATTTCTTCCGATTGCGATTGATCGCAATCGCAATTTCCATTTGAATGTATCGACATTCCAATGCTTCGATGCTCCGATTCCGATGATTCACTGTTTACCGGAACTCAACCATATATGAATCATATTTTATAAACCCCATCGGGTCCAGTCTTTCATCACAATCGCAATCTTTTAATATATTGCTCCGATGTTCTGCTTTTGTCCGATGCGATTGACCACTATTCACTGTATTTTGCCGATGCGATGAATCACTGTTCACTGTATTTTTCCGATGCGATGAATCATTGTTCTGTCGATGCGATGTATGGGTCCAGAACTCAAACACACATATGAATCATGACTTATTGATCCATCAGGTCCGCATTTCAATCGGAACTCTTGTCAACATGTTCCGATGCCCTTATATTCTCCGATGCGATGGCATACCTTTAAGCCGGACTTCAAACACACATGAGTCACCGTGTATAATGAATCGGGTCTGGAACTCAATCGCAATCGCAATATTTTGATAACAAGTTCCGCTGCCAGCTTTTCTCCGATGCGATTGGGTGAGGGTCCCACAGCATAAGACTTTTGTTTGATTTAAATCCGAACAAACCTTTTGTATTCTTAATTTCGCATCCATAACTATAATATATATATATACACCTTGTACTTTAACCATTAGCACGAGATTTTATGATGTATTCAATTCACAGGCCCGCATATATTTGATAAACTTTACACCTTTAATTCATTCAAATTCCAGCGCCCTTTGAACATCTAAACCCGCATACAAATGCATTATATAAGATTTAATCTTTATATATATATCAATATATTATAGACCAAAACACATATATATATACTCCGCATAGATCAAAAGTTAGACCATGTATTGGACCCTTTGTTTAAAAGATGCTACCCTTTGTTTGATATATATGTATACTTTGCCAATGGTTTAAAACTAACATTGCTCGTCGGGCCCACGATGCATTGCACCATGCCTTTATATATTGCGCACCATATAAATATATATGGTTTGGACCTTTGCATATAAGGCGCAACATAAATGAGGCATTGCATATATATAAGCTTTATGTTTCAGCTTTAGTGTATCCTCCAGCGTGGGTTATGATTCTCAGAATAAGGTTTATATATATACTTTGCCGCTTGGGTTAAGATTCCCGGAATTGTGTTTATGTATCCTCCAGCTGTGGTAAGGATTCTCAGAATTTATGTTTAGTGTATCTACCAGCTGGGGTAGTGATTCTCGGAATAACGGCTTTGCCTCTGCCTCTGCCTTTCTGCGATAACGTCTCTGCCTCTACCTCTGCCTTTGCCTTTCTGCTTCTGCCTTCGCTGCTTATGCCTCTGCCTCCGTTGTACCTCTGCTGCTCGACCTCTGCCTCTGCCTTCGCTATACCTCTGCTGCTCGACCTTTGTCTCAACTGCTCTCTGTAAATATTACCTATTGTCTTCTGCTTCTTTTCTTTGCCTATCTCTGCATCTGCTACCTTCTTTGCCATCAATGACAATATTTCCAATAGTCTCCCCCTTTGGCATTAATAGCAATACACTTTCTCTGTGGCAATACACTTTCTATGTTTGCCTGCTCTTCCTCCCCCTTTGACATCAATGGTAAGGGGTTGCACATCTCGTAGTGTAGATTCTATCCTTTTTCAACATTTCTTGCATTTCCTCTCTCTGAGATCTTCTGACTTTGTACCCTGCTGCTCCAAACTTTGGATTAGATCTAAAAAACTGACCCTGAATCTCTTATGCTGGATGTATTCTTGCCATAATCCTTTTGATCCTGAGGACCTGTTTTATCCTTCCCTTGCTGGCTGATCTCCCCTTGGAATGATATTCTCGTTTCTGTTCTCCCCCTGAAACTGTGCTTTCTCTTCATATCAGAGAGTAGCATCTACAGATACTACCCCTAGTCTATTTCTCAAATATTCAAATGGTTCTCTAGCAAGCGGTTTGGTAAATATATCTGCTGTTTGTTCTTTTGTTGGTACATACTCCAGTTTTACTATCTTCTGAGCCACTTGTTCTCGGAGAAAATGATACTTGATTGGGATATGTTTAGTTTTTGAGTGAAGCAAAAGATTTTTAGATATACTTATAGCACTTGTATTATCACATTTGATTGAGATAGGTTCATCAATGCTTACCTTCATGTCTTGGAGGGTTTGCTTCATCCACATGACTTGTGTACAACATGTTGTTGCTGCTATATATTCTGCTTCTGCTGTAGACAGAGAGATAGATGTTTGTTTCTTGCTTAACCATGCCACCAGAATTTCTCCTAGATAGAAAGCACCTCCACTTGTGCTTTTCCTGTCATCCACACAGCTGGCCCAATCTGCATCTGTGTATGCTGTCAAAGTGAAACTTTTTCCTTTAGGATACCAAAGTCCATACTGTGTTGTTCCTTGTAGATATCTAAATATTCTTTTGACTGCCAGAAGGTGGTTTTGTTTAGGTGCTGCTTGATATCTATCCACCAAGCCTACTGCTAGCATGATGTCTGGTCTTGATGCTGTCAGATACAGCAAACTTCCTATCATGGATCTGTAGATTTTTTGATCTGTATCAGCAGATCCATCATCAGCACACAGCTTGCATCCCGTGATCATGGGAGTTGACACAGGTTTGCAGTCCTCCATTTTGAACTTTTTCAACATTTCTTTTAAGTATTTTTCCTATGAGATGGATGTGCCTGTGTTCTTTTGCTGAATTTGAAGTCCTAAGTAGAAACTGAGCTCTCCAATCATAGACATCTCAAACTTTGTTTTCATCTCATCAGCAAACCCTTTTGCTAGTTCTTCTTTGTTGCTTCTAAACATAATGTCATCAACATATATTACAACAATCAGGAGTTCATTTTCATGGGCTTTTATGTATAGATTGATGTCTACTCCACCTCTCTTAAAGCCTTGTTTTTGCAAATACTTATCCAGTCTTGAGTACCAAGCACAAGGAGCCTATTTCAGTCCATATAGAGCCTTCTTCAGTCTGCACACATAGTCTTATTTGTCTGTTAAAGAGAAACCTTCTGTTTGTTCCATGTAGACTTCTTCTTCTAGATCTCCATTCAGAAATGCAGATTTCACATCCATTTGGTATACCTTGAAGTCTTGGTAGCATGCAAAGACCAGAAACATTCTGCTGGCTTCCATTCTGGCTATAGGAGCAAATGTTTCATCATAATCAAGTCCTTCAATTTGTGAATATCCTTTGAAAACTAGTCTAACTTTATTCCTGATTACCTGTCCTTGCTCATTCATTTTATTCTTGAATACCCATTTTGAGGCAATGATATTTTTCTCAATTGGTCTAGGAACTAGTTCCCATGTATTGTTATTCTCAATTTGGTCCAATTCTTCATTCATTTCCTTCACCCAATACTTGTCCTTGCTGGCTTCTTCAAACTTCTTTGGCTCTATTTGTGATAACATGGCTATGTATACTTCTTCTGTCTATTCTGTTAGCTACCTTCTAGTTTGAACCCCTACTTTCTTGTCTCCTATGATCTAATCTTCAGGATGATTCTTTTGAGTGTATCTTGAGGGGGCTTTCGAGCTCAGCTCTGCATCTTCTGTTGTCTTGTTTGTTTCATCATCATTTTGGTTTTCTTCTTCATGGTTGTCTGATGGACTGCAGCAATCTGTATCTCTTGTATTGTTTGGAATTTCTTCATCAAATCTCACGTCAATACTTTCTACTATTTTTCGAAGAGTCTTGTTGTGGCACTTGTACCCTTTAATTTTGGAAGCATATCCTAGAAAAATCCCTTCATCTTCTCTTGCATCAAATTTCCCAAGATTTTCATCATTATTCTTTATCTAGCACTTGCTTCCAAAGATTCTAAAGTGTTTAATTGAAGCTGGTTTCCCATGCCATAGTTCATAGGGAGTCTTGTCACTGCTTGGCCTTAAGTGGGATTTGTTTAGAATATGCACGGCTGTGTGTACTGCTTCTGCCCAGAAGGTTTGAGGAATATTACTCTCTTGCATCATGGCTCTGGCTATTTGTTGTACAGACCTGTTTTGTCTCTCCGCTACTCCATTCTGTTGAGGTGACCCTGCAATAGTAAATTTTTGCTTTATGCCATGTTCATTGCATAGGTCTGCAAAGTCATAATCAGTAAATTCACCTCCTCTGTTTGATCTGATGCATTTCAGCTTGCATCCTGTCTGATTTTCTGCTAAAGCTTCGAATATTTTGAATTTTTCCAGAGCTTCTGATTTATTCTTGAGAAATGCAACCCATGTCATTCTGGAGAAATCATCTATTATCAGCATGAATTAGGATTCTCCACTTGATGTTTTAGTTCTTGCAGGTCCGCATAGGTCCATGTGCACAAGTTGTAGTGGTCTTCTTGTTGATAACTCATCTTTGGCCTTGAAGGATGTGCGAGTTTGTTTGCCTAATTGACATGATTTGCATATGGTATTAGAAGGCCTCTTTATTTCTGGCATGTCTCTAACAGCTTTCTTCTTGCTTAGTCTGATGATGTGATCGAAGCTGAGATGTCCCAATATTTTATGCCATAACCATGACTCCTCAAGTTTTCTAAGATGACATGCTTCATCTTCCTCTTTCACAATGTAAACATTAATCTCTGTTCGAACTCCTTTGAGCGGAGTCTTACCTGTGGTGCTTGATCTGACTTCACAATCTTGTGCTCTAAAAATAACTTCACAGCCTTTGCCACACATTTGACTGACACTCAAAAAATTTTCTTTCAGCCCATCCACAAGTAGTACCTCTTGGGCCTTTCCTCTGCCATTGTCTAGGCTGATTGAGCCTTTTCCTTTTATTTTTCCTGATTTATCATTGCCAAAGGTAACATTGCCATATTTCCTTTCATCAAGCGTTATAAACTTGCTTCTGTCTCCAGTCATGTGTTTAGAGCAGCCACTGTCCAAATACCATTGGCTTTTTAGATCTTGAGCAGTTAGAGCCAGGTCACACTTATTCTCCTTCTTTTTCCACTGGAGGCATCCTTTTGTTTGGTATCTTTTGTGAGATGATGAATCACATCCTTTTAGAGGACATTTGGAAGGCATATGTCCTACTTGATTGCATATACAACATTTGATCATAGTTTTTGCAGAATTGTGAGTATGAACAAAATTTCTTCGATTCATAAACCTCCTTGAGGTGTTGAACATCAATCTTTGTCCATGCTTTCTACATTCAATAATTTTATGGCCAAATTCCTTACAATAAAAACAATAACCATAGAAATTATTTGCATACCTAATGTAAGGTTGTTTTCTCCATTTATTTGCTTGATACAGTCTCTTCACTGTTTGCATCTTTTGCTGGTTTGAATTACTCCTCCTTGTATGACAATATGCAGCAATGTGTCCCAACATGTGGCAGACATAACAGGTAGTATTCTTCATAGGAGGAAAGAATCTCCTTTGATGGTTTCCAAATTTGACATACTCAGAGGTCTTAGTATTTATTACATTATTTGCTACTAGTGGTTTCTTCTGATCTCTGTCTTCCTTATTACAGGTTTCTTCTTTTGTAGGAATTGTTTGAGGTGCTTCATCATTCTTCTTTGCTTTTACAAAAATAATCTCTTTTTTTTCCTTTTATTTGCTTTTACTTGATTCTCCTTCATAACCTATTCCAGTTTTTATCATAGGAGATATTTGAGCACCAATAATTTCGTTCAACTTACTAGAGCTTGTTGTTTCAGAAGAGTTTATAACCACTTTTCTTTGAGAATTTTCTAATTTCTTCCTAAGACATACTACTTCTTCTTCCTACTTTTCTTGTTCCTAAGTTTTTTCCTTGATTTTCTTAAGTAACATGTCCTCTATCTTCTTGGCTTCTTCAAGCTCGATCTTTAGCTGCATCAGGACTTCTGAATTCTGTTCTTCTCGTACATACTTGAGGAGAATGTCCTTTTGTTTTCTGCATTTTAGCTCGAGTCTATCAATCTCTTCCAGAGCACTTCTTAGCTCCCCCTCAAGGTCAACTTCACCTTCTTCTTCTTCATCTTCTAGCAGGAGACCTTCAAGTTCTTCTATAGCCATCAATAAAAATTCAGAGGTTCCATCTTCACTTGAGAGTTCATCTGGATCTTCAGATGTACTGCTGTCTTGTTGAGCATAGAAGGATTTTCTGCTGAACTTCTTTCCTTTCTGCCAATTCTTTGATGTATTTTTCTCTGACTCTTGAGCCTGATTCCTTACTTTCTTGTGAGGACACTTAGCAGCATAGTGTCCAACTCTTCCACAGTTAAATAATTTGAAAGGAAGTTTACCTTTGTATTTACCTGAGCCTCTATCCAATTTCTTGACAAATTTTTCCTCTTCTTCATCCGAGCAAGAGCATATGTCTTCCTCTTCTTCTTTCTTCTTTTCTGTTTTAAAGGCTGCCTCCCTCGTACTTGGCTTCTTCTGTGGGAGCCTCATCTCATATGCTGTTAAATTTCCAAGTAGCTGGTTCATGTTCAAGGTCTCCCAATCAGCTGTTTCTTCTATTGCAAACACCTTGGGATTAAACCTGGATGGAAGAGATCTTAGAATTTTTTGCACAATTATACTTCTGGCATGGTTTCTCAAAGAGCTTTCATATTGTTAACAATTTCTGCAACTTTTAGGAAGAAACTGTCAATGTCTTCGTCATCATTCATTTTTAAGTTCTCAAACTGGGCTCTATAGACTTGAAGTTGGGCAGTCTTTACTTTCTTGTCTCCCTCATGGATGTTCTCTAGAGTATCCCACATTTCTTTGGCAGTGTCTTTGTGCATTACTTTGATAAACTCCGCTTCACACAATCCATTCAAGATGGCATTCATGGCTTTTGTGTTAGCTACAAAATCTTGTTTGGATTCTTTCTCTGTGTCAATTGCCTTTGGGGCATATCCTAATTCCACAGCACCCCAAAATTATATTCCTAGAGACATTATGTATGTCCTCATCCTGATTTTCCAGAAGGCATAATTTGCACCTGTAAAGAAAGGGGCTTTATTGGTTGAGCATCCTTCTTTACTAGCCATCCTGAGAACCTAGAATCTCCTTTCAGTTGTTAAACTGGTACAAAGGAACCTTCTCTGATACCAATTGTTGAACCCTTAGTTAAACTGAGAGGGGGGGTGAATCAGTTTAACACATACATGGTCTTTTAAAATTTTCTCTTAAAACTTATTTACACCTTCACTTCATGACCAACTTAATATGTGAGCAATATTTATTAGTGAGCATCAAGTATCAAACAGATTTGTTACTGTAACAATAGTCTTAATATGTGAGCAACAAGTATTAGGCAAATTAGATAAACCACATCAACACAGAGACACCAGATATAAGTGGAAACCCATAAAGGGAGAAAACCACATTTTATTATTGTTGTGATGAAAAGGCAAGCTCCAAATCCCTCTCACCACTGATTTTCTGTAGGCACCAACCTACAGGAGGCTCCTACCTCAATTCTGCAAGCTACAACTTGCAAGGAAGCTCCAACTACCTTCAATTTTCTGCAGGCACCAACCTACAGGAGGCTCCAACCTCAGTCAGCTACAATTGACAGCTATCAAGCTTCAACTTGATAGGGAAGCTCCAACTTCCTCAATTTATCAACCAAAATGTTTGTTGATTTACCTCGGATATCAGCTCTATTTTGTAGCATCTCTTTCTGCTCCTCTCTTCCTAATATTTTCTGTCTTAATTTTCCAAACTCTGCATTCTCTCTTTTTACTCTCTCTCACCTCTTGCAGCTTTCTTATTTTCTTCAATTCTACTGCACACTCTCTTCTTCTCTCACTCT
Organism: Pinus albicaulis; assembly: GCA_034641835.2. Taxonomy (NCBI): domain Eukaryota; kingdom Viridiplantae; phylum Streptophyta; class Pinopsida; order Pinales; family Pinaceae; genus Pinus; species Pinus albicaulis. The sequence continues at coordinate 1,196,433,810 of CM076584.1, read as the reverse complement.
ATTTTCTTCAACTTTCTCCCCTTGGATATTACCCTGTTTTATACAAAAATATCTTCATGGTTGTTTGTATTCTACTGGGAATTCGAAATGAACAGAGCTTTAGTAAACAAACCGCCACATCCACTATAACAATAAAGAATCATGTTAATACATAAAAAATGCCCTTTCGGGCCCACTTTCCATGCTTTCCGATGCGATATATTACTCCTCGACTTCTTCCGATTGTGATTGATCGCAATCGCAATTTCCATTTGAATGTATCGACATTCCAATGCTCTGATGCTCTGATTCCGATGATTCACTATTTACCGAAACTCAACCATATATGAATCATAGTTTATAAAGCCCATCGGGTCTGGTCTTTCATCGCAATCGCAATATTTTAATATATTGCTCCGATGTTCTGCTTTTGTCCGATGCGATTGACCATTGTTCACTATATTTTTCCGATGTGATGAATCATTCTTATGTCGATGCGATGTACGGGTCCGGAACTCAAACACACATATGAATCATGACTTATTGATCCATCGGGTCCGCGTTTCAATCGAAACTCTTGTCAACATGTTCCGTTGCCCTTAGATTCTCCGATGCGATGGCATACCTTTAAGCTGGACTTCAAACACACATGAGTCACTATGTATAATGAATCGGGTCTGGAACTCAATCGCAACCGCAATATTTTGATAACAAGTTCCGCTGCGAGCTTTTCTCTGATGCGATTGGGTGAGGGTCCCATAGCATAAGACTTTTGTTTGATTTAAATCCGAACAAACCTTTTGTATTCTTAATTTCACATCCATAACTATAATATATATATACGCCTTGTACTTTAACCATTAGCATGATATTTTATGATGTATTCAATTCACAGGCCCGCATATATTTGATAAACTTTACACCTTTAATTCATTCAAATGCCAGCGCCCTTTGAACATCTAAACCCGCATACAAATTCATTATATAAGATTTGATCTTTATATATATATCAATATATTATATACCAACACATATATATATATATATATATACTCCGCATAGATCAAAAGTCAGACCATGTATTGGACCCTTTGTTTAAAAGACGCTGCCCTTTGTTTGATATATATGTATACTTTTCCAATGGTTTAAAACTAACATTGCTCGTCGGGCCCACGATGCATTGCACCCTGCCTTTATATATTGCGCACCATATAAATATATATGGTTTGGACCTTTGCATATAAGGCACAACATAAATGAGGCGCTGCATATATATAAGCTTTATGTTTCAGTTTTAGTGTATCCTCCAGTGTGGGTTATGATTCTTGGAATAAGGTTTATATATATACTTTGTCGCTTGGGTTAAGATTCCCGGAATGGTGTTTATGTATCCTCCAGCTGTGGTAAGGATTCTTGGAATTTATGTTTAGTGTATCTACCATCTGGGGTAGTGATTCTTGGAATAACGGCTCTGCCTCTGCCTCTGCCTTTCTGCGATAACAGCTCTGCCTCTGCCTCTGCCTTTGCCTTTCTGCTTCTGTCTTCGCTGCTTCTGCCTCTACCTTCGTTGTACCTCTGCTGCTCAACCTCTGCCTCTTCCTTCATTGTACCTCTGCTGCTCGACCTTTGCCTCAACTTCTCTCTGTAAATATTACCTACTGTCTTTTGCTGCTGTTTTTTGCCTATCTCTGCATCTGCTGCCTTCTTTGCCATCAATGACAATATTTCCAACATATGGAAAAACCATCAAATCATAATAATAACAAGTACAAGTGCTCATACATTACTACATGAAAATAGTTACTATTAACTTGTGCAAAATCCAACCAAATCAAGGACTTCCATGTACCACCTGACCATATATTCAGTTGAACCAAATATTTCTTTCAACTAATCGCCTCGTGCCATATTCCAACCATGAATGTGGGATCTCAATACATAAACAACGAGGGATTCCCAAGGATTAAACCACTTCATCCCTTAAGCTACTTTGATCTTGCCAAAACTGGTCAAGAGATCACGAAACCCAAAAAATATTGGATGCCTCAGAATTTCTTCACCATTACCTTGAGGAATTTTCCTGTCTCCACACACCTGTCGAGGGCTTCCTAGAGATTAAACCACCACCCCCAACCCTTGGGAATTTTCCTAAGACCACCTCACCCGGTTCCAAAACCTTTCAACAATCCAAAGCTCAACCAAGAAAGAAACCCATCACACCATGGTTATCCAGGAAATGTCAAGGTAAGGTTGAAACCACTATCAAACCAAGAAAAACCATTTCCAATGACAACAAATGAACCAAATCAACCAATGCATGTACCATGAATTTACACCTCAGTGAGGAAATCACACATGCAACATGTTACCTACAAATTCCTCTTGTTGAAATTTCTTGATCTAACCTTCCTTTCTTATCATTTTCTTTCCTTGTCCTTACTTTTCTTTCCTTGACCTTCCTTTGCCTTCCTTTCTCTAATGCTAGAGTGATCCAAGAATTTTATATCTATGCAATGGTATGAGAGAATAGAAGAGAGCTCCAAAACTAAACTAACAAAAAGCTAAATGAACAAATGATCAACTGAAAAAACCTGTGAACTAATCCTCAGAAACCTTTTTATCATTTAGGCCTCTATTTTCTTCATTTTCTTTCAACTTCCCTCTCATGAAAATTTGTGACCCTTCATCTCCCTTTTCTCCTATTTTCCTTTATTTTCATAAATAAATTCCAATTGATGCCTCTTTCCTTTCCCAGTTCCTTTGTTAATTCCTTTGCTAATTTCCTTGGCCATAATAAACAACAAGTGATGCCCAATATATATTTTTTCCCAACATTCAACTTGTAATATGTGTCCCATGACTTTGGTCTTATTTTGCCTTTATTATCCTTTATTACACGAAATTTTAACCTCGGGATGTCAGAGAGGGAGGTTTTCTCCAAGATTATTTTATTCCTAATTTATTTTATACTGAATAGGACCAACCACATGAAGGTGGAAGCTCTTATGGCCCCTCCCCCCAATCATGTACCTTCAAAATGGAAAAAAGGGCACAAGGAATCGCCATATTTCTTTGTTGCCCTATTTCTGAAAAATATGACATTCATCCATTGTAGCGTCTCCACATTCCATTAGTGATTGGGGAGATTCTACAATGTTTGAAAGTCATATTTGTCAGGGAGAGAAAAACAAAGGAGATATGGAGATTCCCTGTGCCTATTTTTACATTTTGAAGGTACAAGGTTTAAGGGAATAGATAAGAGGGGTTTGTATAAGATAATCAATGCCAAAGCTTGCTACTGCAATCTCCTCCAGTAGTTGTCTTAATGATTCAACCAACACTTAAATAATAAACAAAACAATAAAATAAATTAACAATAAAATTTATGACTAAGTAATGATTAAAAAGACTTGAGTGCATGAGTATTTGAATGAGATCCTCTTGGATGTTTCTATCAATGCCGAAGGGGGAGATTGTTAAGTGTGTTGGCATATTGTTGAATGTGGTGTCGTTGATTTCAAGTTAAGGGGGAGAATGTTGAGTGTTCATGATGTCAATGATGTCAATATTGCTTTGAGTATTCATTCTCATTGTTTGTTGTCAAAGATGAAGTTAGTTTGGTTAGTTTATCTTTGTAGGAATTTTTCCTCCTATTACCTTGTTCAAAATATCATGAAATGTATCTAGCTAGATAGCCCTTTTTGAGACCATTCCATTGGTATAGGGAACTTTTTCTAACTCCATAATAATGAAGATAAATTCAAGTTTGAAGTTCAACAAGTTATGAATGAGATTAATGGATCATGTCTATTATGGGGGTCTCAACATTCTTGTCATTTAACCAAGAGGGGGGATCCATGATAATTCCCACACAGTGAATCACCAGGATGCGTGGTGGAATTTTAGGCATTACGGGGGGGGGGCTAACATTTTTTAGAAACCACATTTGAACCCCCCCTCAACACTCTTCAAAGGAACATCAGAAAAGTTACCATGTTATTTGACAGAGATAGCCATTGTTAGTTAACAATTGTGTGTATAATTCTGAGGTGGTTGGGAGAACATTGGGTCGATAAAGTCAAAGTAACGAAAGGAGGAAAATGATGAAAGTGTAAGAAGCCAAGAACGTTAAGCACCAAGGAGGTTAATACCCCAGTCATTTCCCATTTTCATAGAGGGGGAAATAGGCTAGTGCTCGTGGGCTAAGACCTTATCGGTCCTATCATTCCACTGGACATCGAACCATTGACCTTGTTTCATAAATGTTCTAAATTTTCAATATCCTGATGACCTGAGAAACCAACACACATGGCAATAAAAGTGGTGCAAATGACATCAATACCAGGTGGAAATGTAGATGATGTGGTAGCATGAGGTCATGGCACATGACAGGTGGATTCAAAAAATTTTACGACCCAGATGTATAGTTGGTGAGTGACACATGGTAGGTGGATTCGACATTTTTGATGGCCCAAATGGACAGTTGGTGAGTGACATGTGGTAGGAACACCTGAGGACACATGGAAAATTCTCACTGGACACAACAGGTGACATGTATGCATGATTTGAATATGAGGTGGCTCATGAGTCCCTCACCCTACCGCCTGATTCAAGGATGTTGTAACAGGTAGCAGTGCAACCAATGATAGAACACAAACCAATGAAAAGAGATGTTTTTTTGTTTTTTGGACCTCATGGATGGGGGTAGTTGTAACCATCAAGAAAATGTGTGGTGTTTGATGAGTGATGAGAAATGGGATAGCAGATGAAGAATCACTCATCAGTTGTAGCAAATACGTTCAATGTCATGTGATGTTTCTATCCATAAAAGTGCTTGGTCAAAGGGAGTTATAATTATTGACTAGTGAATGGTGTTCAATGTGTAGTGAGCGTCATTAAATCCATGGTCACCACTAAGGTCACATGTGGCCAAGCATCAACCGCCAAGGGATGAGAAACTTGGTGATTTCTGGATTGCACTTTTAGTTAAAAATAATGCCAAATTTTATTAAAATACAAATAATAATAATAAATAAATAAAGAGGACATAATGGGAAAATTCGATCCGATATAAGATTATAAACACAATGTGAAAAATAGTGTTCCTATGCAGGTCAAGGCATATAAGATATGTGAACATGATAATAGTTGTATTTCTAAAATAATAATGAGAGAGAACTATGTTATAAAAGTGTTATGTACAAAAGAGGAGGTTGTGTGACCCTGTTACATTGAAATACCATGGGACAATACCATGAATCGATGCCAATGGTAAAATAAAGTTTTAAAAATATAAAATCAGAGGACATATCTTGAATATGTGTAGAGAGTGTGAGCTCCTGTGAAGCTGGAGATGCAACAGTGTTGTGGTTTTCAATAAAGCAACAAATTGAAGAGCTGCAATGTGATGTGCCCTGATGGAGTTTGATGTGTAGAAGCGCAGAGAACGTGAGTAGATCTCCAATACTATAGATGTGCTACAAAGATAGAGGTCTAAGGCTACCATATTAGAAGATAAGTGTAGATCTAAGACATAATATTAGAGAAGTATTGAGTTTATACTGAATGTGGATATTGGTTGAAGTTGTTGCATCAAAGAGAAGTGGAGATATGGGATAAAGTTGCAGATGATTGCTAAGTAGAATTTGAGTGTATAGTGTGGCTAAAATATGGAGTTCTTGTGAATAGAGAAATGGTTGATCTGAAGATATATTGAGAAAATCTTAATGCTAAGATTAGATATGGGAAGAGATGAAGATATGCAAAGAAGAGACTAACATATTTGAATGATATGATCAGATTTGGGCTAAAGGTGAAGAAATGCAGTGTAGAGACAAAGTTTGAATGTAAAATAAGGATAAATAATTAGCATATGGGATCCGTGTATCTGTGGTTAACTTTATATATAAAGAGCCATTAAAAAACTGGGGTTTAGAATAGATCTAAGAAAAAGCAGAATAAATCCTCAGAAAGACCAAGGTGGAGTAGCAAACAAAAAGTTCATATGAGTAAGTTTGATTTAAAAAGCATGTGGATCTAAGTTTGAAAATGTGATGAAAAAAAGATCTGATAGGAAGATTAGGTAGGTGCTTGCATATTAGGAAATTAGAGTCCCCTTTAGCTTGGTGCATGTAATATCAAGGGGTTGGCGCTTGCAAATAATGGAAGTTGGTGCTTGAAAAGAACAAGGGTTGGTACCTACAAACTTTGGTGTAAACTAAAATTGGTGCTTGCATTTACATTAAAATCAAAAGACTAATTTGTGGTTTTCTCCCATATGGGTTTTTACATAAAAATCATGTGTTCAAGCTTCATGTGATTGGTGTATCGTTGTACTATTGAATGGGTTTGATTGACTCATTAATTATTAAAATTTATAATATACGGATTCATCCTCCCTGCCATTATTTTCCTTGCTTCCAACAAAATTGACTTTAATTGAATTTTTGTTCTCCCAATTCATTTCATGTGGTATATTGGGTGATTTTATCTTTGGATCATCTTGCAAACCCATAGGGTCGCATAACCCCTTATGGAACTAGTCATTATGGAAACCATTAGGGTGGAGATGGTACCTCCCAAAGTGGCACTATTACTTCCTATAAAAAACTATATGTTTAACACTTTAACATGCCTCCTACTAAATCAAATGACTAACATGGTGGACAACTTCAACCACACGTATGTCCTAGCATGTCCCCCTTAGGATCACAAGTGTGACAACACATTCATGACTCTTCATGTAATCCTACAAATTGTATAAAAGGCACATCCACATATTATACTAAGTAGAAATTGTATAATAGGTCTCCACAGAACAACCCTTATTTCTCATTTATTATGCCCCCCCTGACCCCACCACCCCAACACCACCTGATAGGAATTGTGAAACACAAAACCCTTCACAATAGGTTGATGTCAATTTTTTCCAACTTTCACCTGCTCAATAGACTCAAGAATTTGAGTACATGAATAAGGTAAATGCTTCAAATCCATGGAATAATGATGAAAATAAAGGAAACGACAAAGCACAAATTCCACCACAAGTATCAGGGGGAAATTCCCCTAAAGTATCCAATAACACTGTGGGAAATGCCAACTTGTGAAACTAAAACTAGAATATTAGCAACAATAATCAAACAAAACAATGCAAGAAAAATGGTATGAGGAACAATTTCCCTTGTGCATTATGTGTTGAATTTGGTTATTACATTCACCACTGCCCAAAAATTGCTAAATATAAATAGATGAAGGAAATGATGGATAACCAAGGAAACAATCCCCTATAGGGACTAGGTGCCACCCAACAACAATTTTATAACCAATAATAAATAGTGTTATTTAACCCCATTTTTGTCACCTAAAACCCATTTACTTGTGTAAATTGACAAGTTCATGAAATACACCATCAAACATCATCATTGCCACCCATTTCATGTCACTTTCCACTTCCACTAGACCTCTAAAAGCATTTAAAGAAAACTTATATCTAGACCCATTAGGGATAGTGTACTTTTTACCCCTAATAATTGTGATTGCCACTTTAGAAAGTACCCATAAAATCCATATTTTTTACTATTTTCAGTTGGGATTTTCTAGAAAAGGAAAGTAGTTAAAAGAGGTAATGTTTAAACCCTAATTACTATTCTTAGCCTTAATTTTGTTAATTAACCACTATTTTTTATGACCATATTAAAAGGGGTTAACCAATACTTTTCTTATAAATAAAGGCTTGAGGTCTCTCCATTCATCATCCATCCACACATAGTAAGTACATGCTATCAAAATTGCACATGGTATCCTCAATACTCCTTCCTCTTGATAAACCTTTTCTTTTGAAAGGATGAACCTTTAATTAGACTATTTTTTAATGTTAATTCAAACACACCTAAAATGACTTGTTGCAACACTTGAGTATGTAACATTGGTTCTTTGATCACTTTATTAGCTCAATTCATTGCTTTGATAATTCAGGTTTTGATATACTTTTTTCATTTTAGGAGTAATATTTACATCTAGGAATCATAGCCCCCCCAAGGAGACTCTCTTATAGGCTTTAGAACCTTTACCCTTTGATTATTCCTAGATTTATCATATCCCTTTTTCAATGAGTTTGGGTTCCTCCAACCAACCCACCTATGGGTCGTAATGTTGCCACCCCACATTTACCCACTTTTGCAATCCCTTCGGGTAAATGTGAAGCAGAGTGCCACTATGACATGACCCAACCTCCAAGCTTCAATTATGGAAGTGGGGCCAACAAATGATAACTCACAGACATCCCTCAAGGCTTGCAGGACACTCAGGGACCAAAGAACCACCCCAGGTGACCAAAACTTGAGCTAAAGCTATCTTTCTCTTACCTAACACCCCAACCACATGCACGAGCCTACAAGGGTGTGGTTATGACCCTCAAACCACATGCACAACACTTCCTCCATGCGGTTATATCCCAAATCCTCTAATTCGAAGGGCACGGTCCCAAGATCTGAGCCAATTTTCTAGGCTAGCCTCCAGACCACTGCCCAAAAATACCTGTAACTTCTCACAATGATAAATGACATAATGAAAATGATATGCATACAAAACTTGAATCGGAACTTGACCTAACCCGGCCTAACCATAACATACATTTTGTCAAACACATGGCTAACATAAGAGTTATAGGTCATGAATGCATATATGATCATAAGGGTTTATAGTCCCTCTAATAATCATAAAGAAGGTTTAATTCCCTCTCATATTAGTTTCAATAACATGTGTTATTCCATGCATTCATCAACCATTCATATACTTATCAATCATAAACAATACATAGCTAAAGCACTTTACAAATCCATGACTATAACCAGCATATAATCAAATTATTAACCATGATATAACAAACATAAAACCATCATAATAAAATTACAAGTGCTCATATATTACAATACGAAAATAACTCTAATTAACTTGTGCAAAATACAACCAATTCAGGGACTTCCACGTACAACCTGACCATAGATTGCGCTAAACCAAATATTTATTTCAATTAACCACCCATGTGCCATATTCCAAGCATGAATGTGGGGTCTCAAGGCATAAACAATGAGGACTTAATGGAGATTAAACCACCTCCACCTTCAAGCTACTGATATTTCACAAAAATCGCTCAAGGGATCACAAAGCCAAAACAAACTTGGATGCCTCAGAATTTCTTCACCATTACCTTGAGGAACTTTCTAGTCTTAACCCACCTTTCAAGGGCTTCCTGGTGAAAACCATATCCACCCCCAACCCTTGGGAAGTTTCCTAAGACCACCTCACCTGGTTCCAAAACCTTCCGGAATTCCAAAACTCAACCAAGGAATGAATACCATCACACCATGGCTATCCAGAAAATGGCAAGGAAAGGTTGAACCCACTATAAAAACAACAAAAAACCCATTCCAATGAAATAAAATGAACTAATGCATGTATCATTCATTCACACCTAAGCTAGGAAATCACACATGCAACATATTACATCCAAAATCCTAACATGTTGAAGTTGCTTGATCCAACCTTCCTTTCTTGTCCCTTGATTTCCTTATCCTTCCTTTGCCTTCCTTTCTCCAATGTTAGAGTGCTCCAATAATTCTCTCTGTGTGCAATAGTATGAGAGAATAAAATAGAGCTCCAAAACTGAACTAAAAAAATGTTCTGAACTGATCCTCAAAAGCCTTTCTATCATTGAGGCCTTTATTTATTCAATTTCCTTCAATTTCCTTCAATTTCCCTCTCATGCAAATATGTGACCCTTCATCTCCCTTTTCTCTTATTTTCCTTTATTTCATAAATAAATGCTAATTAATTCCTCTTGTCTTTTCCAATGCCTTTGCTAATTTCCTTAGCCATAATAAACAACAAGTGATGCCCACTTTAAATTTTTTCCCAACATTTAGCTTCGAATATGTGTCGCATGACCTTGGTCTTATTTTGCCTTTATTATCCTTTATTACATGAACCTATCACTCGAGGTTGTTACAAACCCATCCCCCTTGGGGAACACCTTTATCGATGTTCTATGACACCTATGACTAGAAAAAATATTGAAAACCAAAACATACTACCCATGTAGCTTGATAGCATAGCTTGATGCAGTATTTACAATGACATTTGACTGAAATAAAAACAGACATACTGCTTACTGGAGCTTTATAACATAATTCATTGTGTTATTTACAATAAAAACCATACATGGATATGTACTTATGCCAAAACTCATTTTCCTGAACTGGAAAATAATGAAGGATACAAACCCCACATTTGATCATCCATCTCCCATGTAGCTTCATCGGGCCCAAAGTGCTTCCATTGCACTTTAACTTGCTTGGTTTCTCTATTTTTGAGCATGAGTTGTTTCTGCTACAATATGCACTGAGGTTTCGAACTAGAATTCTCCTTTTGGTTCCACCTTTAATACAAACCATTCAATCACATGATCAACATCTTTCACATATCTCTTAAGTAATGAAACATGGAAAACATCATGGACTTTCATTGTTGGCGATAGTTCAAGTCTTCAGGCCACTTGTCCCATCCTCTCAAGGATATCAAAAGGCCCACAATACCGAGGTTCCAACTTAGGCTTTATGCACAAGTACACATGATACCTAACCTGAAACTCTTTAAATTCCTTATGTCGATCTTCATAGCTCATTTTCATGTCCTGTGTTGCCTTTAGATTCTTCTTGATAACTTGCAATTCATGTTCCATCTCTTCCAACATGTCTAGTCCAATCAGTACCCTTTTCACTGGATCACTCCAGTTGATGGGAGTGTTACAACTCCGCTTATAAAGTACCTCAAATGGACTCATCCTCAAGGACTCATGATACCCATTATTGTATGAAAACTTTACCAATGGAAGATACTCTTCCAACTTCCTCTTTTGGTGCATGACATACATCCTCATCATGTGCTCAATAATCTTGTTAACCCTCTTTGTCTATCCATCTATATTCGGATGATAAATTGTAGTGAAAGAAAATTATGTACCCAAACCTGCAAACAACTCCTTCCAAAACCTAAAAGTGAACTTGGAATATATGTGTAATATGATCTTATTAGGAACACCATGCAACCTCATTATCTCCCTTATGAATACCTGAGCATCTTCACTACTTGAATTAGTGGACTTCATTGGAATGAAGTGAGATACCTTGGTCAACCTATCAACCACAACCATAATGGAATCATTTTGTTTGGATGTCCTTGGAAAACCCGTAATGAAATCCAAGGAAATTACCTCCCATTTCAATTCTGGAATCAGAATAGGATGCAACAAACCACAGATGTTTGCACTCTGCTTTTACTTGTTTAAAATCCAAACATTTAATCACAAACTCAGCCACTTCCTTTTTCAAGATTGGCCAGTAGTAAAACTTCTTCACAGTTTTCAAAGTCTTTTGATATCCTGGGTGACCTTAATACGACTTAACGATAAATTCCCTCAAGATAATCTTCTTGAGTTCACTTTTATCCATCACATAAATCCCTATATTAAATATCACCAAACCATCTATCGTGATATGATAATCCACATCCTAATCACTTGTATTATGTTTTTGTAAGCTATCCTTAAGTTTTTGATACATGTCATCCTGATTCATTGCTTGCATGATCCTCTCCTACAAATTTTTCCCATATGAAATCAATGCTACAATGTGATTCACCTGCACTCTTCTACTAAGAGCATCTGCAACCCTATTCTCCCTGCCCTTAATGTGCTTGATCTATAAGTCAAAATCACTGAGGGTATCCAACCATCTAGCTTTCCTAGCATTGAGATTGGGTTGGTCAAACAAGTATATCAACCCACTATGATCACTGATCAATACAAACCTCCTACCAATAAGATAGTGCCTCCACATATTCAATGCATGAATGATCATTGCCAACTCAAGATCACAAGTCACATAGATATGCTTATGCTCATTCAAATTCCTTAACTCATAGCATACCACATGTACTTCCTACATTAGGACTCCACCAAGTCCTCTCTTTCAAGCATATGTACTCACCATGAACTCTTTATCTAGATCTACAATCTTTACAACTGGAGAATTTGTATGAAAAATCTTCAACTCCTCAAAACTAGTTGCACACTCCTCAGTCCATTCAAACTTATTCCCTTTTCACTTTAAATATGTAATAGGATAGGTAATCTATGAGAATTTCCTAATGAACTTCCTGCAATAACCTGTTAATCCAATGAATGATCTGACCTCATCCACATACCTAGGAGCTGCCCATTCCATGGTAGCTCTAATATTTTTCGGGTCCACTACTATACCTTCTTTGGAAACAACATGTCCCAAGTAATGAACTTATGTCTAAAAGAAACTTCACTTACTAAGCTTGACATACAACTGGTGTTTTCTCAACAATGTTAACATTGCTTCAAGGTGTTCTACATGCTTTTCCTCATTCTTAAAATAGATCAATATATCATCAATGAATACTATCACAACTTTTCCAAGTAAGTACATAATACATTATTCATCAAACATGTGTAAGTAGCTAGAGCATTAGTCAAACCAAAAGGAACCACAACAAACTGATAATACCCATACCTGGTATGGAAAGAAGTCTTGTAAATGTCCTTTTCTTTTATGCGTACTTGATGATATCTTGACCTCAAATAAATCTTTGAGAACATTGTTGTTCCCTTCAGCTAATCAAATAAATCATCGATCCTCAGTAACATATACCTCTTCTTGATCGTCACCTTGTTCAGTTGTATATAATTAGTGCATAACCTAAGAGTACCATTATTCTTCTTTACAAACAACATTTATGCACCCCAAGGCGATACACTTGGCCTTATGTATCCCTTATTAATAATTTCCTTCAACTATAGCTTTTGTTCCACTAACTCTAGAGTGCTCATCCTGTAAGGTGCCTTTGATGTTGGTGCTCCTCCTGGTACCAACTCAATAGAGAAATCCACTTCCCTATGGGTAGGAAAATTTTAAATCTCTGCTAGAAATACATCCCGAAACTATTGCAAAACTGGATACCTATTCAAGACTTCCGCATCCTCAAAATCCTTACCTTTGTCACTAGAAACATGTAATACGAACAATACACACCATTTCCTACAAGTGCGCTAAGCCTACATAGCTATAACCATTCTCATCGATGTAGGCTTCTTCTTTCCCTGCAATATTCTCTTTTCTCCATCATCATCCAAGCACTCAATATCCTTCTCGTAATAATCTACCTTGGCCCTATGAAGGTGAAACCAGTCCATACCCAAAAGCATATTGTATGATCCCAATGGAAGCACATTTAGATGTGCTCATTTAGATGTGCTGATGTAGACATACCATTCAGCTCAAATGCACAAGATCTCACCCAATTATGAAATATTTTCTTAGTACATGTAGCCAACTACACCAACCAAGAATCTACATGCACTTCTTTTCTCAAACCACTCTTATCCACCAAGTCATGATTAACATAACTATAATTAGATCTAGGGTCAATCAAAATGTAAAAAAATAGATTACAGAGCTTACCTTCCATCTCAATAATGGATTCCTGGTGATCTTCTTTCTTGTTATCAAATGTTGCATATATCTGAGGGATTCTCTAGCCCATGTCCCATACTGTCTACGCCTCCTGAGCACTATATATTTTAGGCTTGCCACCCTGATACAATGAATAATCCTTCTTGCAATGATATTTTCCACAAATCAAACATTGCAACAGTTCTCTACCACTACCCTCATTTTTCTTCTCTCCAGGCTGAGGTTCATGTCCCTTCTCTACTGCATTAAACTTCTTGTAAAAAACAACATTTTCCTTCTAACATGCATCATGAGGTATTACTCACTTTAGTGTCCACTTTCATTTATTCTTGTCATTCCCTTTCCAATCTCGATTGGTCTCAGACTTAGACTTCGATTGCTCATAACAGTGCTTCAACTTCCCAATGACTTCCTCCAATGAACGAGGCTCATCATACTCAATATGATCCTTGAATTCTAACGGAATTCCATAGATAAATATCTAAACCTTTTTCTTCTCATCCTTGAGGTAAGGAACATACCTCAACAATTCTGTAAACTTAGTCATGTACTCCTTATATGTCATAAATCCCAACTTCAACTCATATAAATCCTTATCCTTACTATCATAGTATCTCTCTAACAAGAACTTCTTTCAGAAGAATATTTTAAACTTATGCCAACTCAACTCCTTTGTCCTAATGCCCTTAAAATTCTTCACATCTTCCCACCAGATGTTCATTTTTCCATTGAGACGGAAAATATCTATCATGGCCTTCATGTTCTCTATATAATCATGGAGCTCAAATAAATTCTTCATCCCAAGAAATCATGCCTTTGCATCTTTCGGTTTCTTCAATTCTCCATCAAATGCAGGAAGATTGGCTTTCTTGAACTCATCTGGCAAGTATCCCCTCTCACTCCTCATGTAAGGATGATAGCGATAATGACCATGGTGTCTATCTAAAAAAAAATTAGAATAGAACCCATAACCACTACCTCTCCTATCAGGTGTACCCATCCATATACCACTCCTAACTTTGTCATCCCGGTCCAACATGTGTCCTCCATGAGACCTGCAACCATATCCCCCATTAGTACTTTCCTCCTACCCATAACTAATATGTGGTTTTCCCTTTCTCTACAATATGATAATCTCTAAAGGATAACTGCATTGGCTTATGCTTGCTTTTCCTATGCCTTGGAAAGTCTTCCATGTGACTGAATGATCTTGTCATTATCGTCCTTGCAACTTCTGATTTATGCCTTTAGACTTCTCAATATATCTACAATGTCAGCATAGTACTCTTCCCCGTGTTGCTCGCTTGATCTATTAGGATATTCATGTGAATTGTAATCCACCATTCTGCTAGTCAACGTTGATCCTCTTATTCTTCCTACAAACAAACCATGTCAAATATCCAAATATAAACATAATCAACATACCTTAGTGAAGTTCAAGGGAGCTATATCATCTAAAAAATTAGTCCATATTAGCATGATACATGTATATACATAATCATATCAACATGTCAACATCATGCATGATAATACTAATTGCATACAATGACCTCATGCATGATAACCATAACCATGAAAATGCATGCATAACAACATGCATCTAGCCCATCCAATCCAAGTATTAGAACCATGTTATGATGTAGAAATTATATACAATATGCATGTATATATCCGGACTCTCCTGATCTCAAAATATTTAACTTCTTGCAAAATACAGAATCCTTTCACTATAATTCTTGCGGAAATTTAATCAACAATTGCAAAACACATGAAGCAATAAAAATACACATAACACAGTTGTTACCGGGAAATCCTGAAGCTAAAAACCCCAACTATCATATTATGTATATCATGGAGATCATGTAACAATCCTCATACAAAGCTTATTACATCAGCTCTCAGTACAATACAATCGTCACACACTAATCAGGACCAATCTTGCAAATCCATGCACCGATCTTTGTCACCTGCTGGCCTACCTCCACTGCGTAATCCAAGTTGATTACAAAGACCAATTCAATGTAATCCCACTCTCATTGACTGTGTGATTATCATTGGCAACTCCAATGTATATATAGATGCAATCCATGCATCACTATGGTCACAACAGATAGTCTATCTTTCCCTTTCACCTATCTCTCCACTGGTCTCCACTGAAACTGCCATGCACTGTAGTTAATTGATGTATTCTTCAGTTGATTAATGATTTATTATTTAGTGAATTAATTAACTAATTAATTCACACCACTCTCACTAGTGTATCAATCAGTTAGACTAGATACAACTAGCTCAACTGTGTCTAATTGAGTTAAACTAAATACAACTCCATAAAATACTCTTCCAACTCTGTCATAACTTTGCCACTTGAGTTCTAACTGAGTCCTCCATGTAATCTCTCCAGTAAACCCTTAGGAATAGCGTAATTCCTTCTGTCAGCTGTTGTGCCACATCTGTGCACTGAACTGAAGTGCTCCAAGAGAATAAGTTGTTGTTTAGAGTCTGGTTGTAGAAATTTGAATAACTGATATATTATTCACCGAGATTCTCCTGATCACACACTATTTTATCTTCATGCACAATACAAAATATCTTCTACCATTGATCATCACATGCGGAAATAAAATCAATTGCATGCACACAATAAAGCCATAAAAAATTCACACATATGAACACAGTATGTAATGGGAAAGCTTAAAGCTGAAAACCCCCAACTATCTGTATATTATATATATGTCATAGAGATCATGTAACAATCATCACACAAATCTCCTCACAAGCTCTCAATATAATCTTCACTTGCTACACACTAATCAAGCTAGATCTAGCAAAACACATGCTCCAATCTCTGCCACTTGATAGCCTGCCTCTACTGCGCAATCCCTGCTGAAGAATGCCTCTTGATGAGAATTGTTTTACCCCATCCTTTCTCACGCAGTATTTATAGGCATCTCTACTAAGTGTTGGATGCAAACCATGCATCACTTATAGTCACAACTGATAGTCACATTTTCCCTTTCACCTATCTCTGCACTGGTCTCCACTGAAACTGCCCATGCACTGAAGTTAATTGATGTATTCTTTAGTTGATTAATGAGTTTATAATTAGTGAATTAATTAATAATTAATTCACACCACTCTCACTAGTGTATCAATCAGTTAGAATAGATACAAATAGCTCAACTATGTTTAGATTATTTAAATTGAACACAACTCCATTAACTTCCTCAATCAACTCCACCAAAATCTCTCACATGAGTTCTAACTGAAGTATCCATGCAATAGCTCCACATAACCCTCAAGAATAGCGTAATTCCTTCTGTCAGCTCCTGTGCCACATCTGTGCACTTAACTGAAGTGCTCCAAGAGAATAAGATAATGTTTATAGTCCAAATATTATTAAGAGCTAATAATATCCGACATATCTATTTTTAGACTGGCAATCTAAAAATAGATTCCGCCCAATATGTCTAAAAATAGAAATCCATCTATTTTTCCAACTTAACCAACCATCCACAAATAGCATCCCGCAACTCATAGAATATGATCAACATGTCTAAAAATAGACATAGTCTAAAAATAGACTTTGCGACAAAAATCACCTGTGTGGGCCACACCTAGTTTAGGTGATCATTTTCCAACTAAGATCAAGAATGATGTTTCAGGATGCCTCCTTCATTGTTTCTTGTTTCAATCTTCAACATATGATACCAATTTGTAATGTCAACACCCAACATTTACCCACTTTTGCAAGCCCTCTAGATAAATGAAGCAGAGTGGCACTATGACATGACCTGACATCCAAGCTTCAGTTATGTATGTGGGGTCGATAAATAACAACTCATATGCATCCCTCAAGGCTTACAAGACACTTAGGGGTGAAAGAACCACCCCAGGTGACCAAACCCTGAGCTAAAACTATTTTTCTCTTACCTAACACCCCAACCACATGCACAAGCATGCAAGGGTGTAGTTATGACCCTACAAACACACACACAACACTGCCTCCATGCAGTTGCAACCCAAATTCTCTAGTTCAGAGGGTGCGCTCCTCGGATCTGAGCCACTTTTTTAGGCTAGCCTCCATACCACCACCCAGAATTGCCTCTATTTCTCAGAATGATAAATAACATAATTATGAATCCATTCATACAAAAGTTGAACAATAACTAACTCAGAACATGCCTAATTCATAACAAACATTTCGTAAAAAACATGGCTAACATAAGAGTTATAGGTCATGAATGCATATCTAATCATAAGGGTTTGGGTTCCATACTATAATCATCAAGAAGGTGTAATTCCCTCTCATGTTAGTTGCAATAACACTTTTCAGTCCATGCATTCATCAACCATTCATATACTTATCAATCTTGAACAAATCGTAGTTAGAGCACATTACTATCCATGCTTATAACCAACATATAACAAAATCATTAACCATGATAGAAAAACCATAAAATAATCATATTAACAAGTACAAGTTCTCATAGACTACAATTGGAAAATAACTCCTATTAACTTATGCAAAATCCAACCAGTTCAGGGACTTCCACATACCACCCAACCATATATTGGGTTGAACCAAATATTTATTTCAACCAATCATCCATGTTCAATATTCCAAGCATGAATGTGGGATCTCAATGTTGGGTGTGGAGCATGATTATGTTCTTTATTTAGATGTATCGATGTGTTGGACCCATGTTCTTAACAGGGTGGCAACGCCGCTTGTCATTTGATCATCGGTTGATCGTCATCAAGGGGGTCTAGGGGGTGGCCTAGAGACCCCCTCTAACACGGGGTTTCGAGGGCAGCGCCCCCGAAGCTAAAAACATATGTAAAATTTCCTTGTAAAATATTGTAATTTTGTAATCAATCTGAGTTGTTCATTAGGTGGATGATATGACGGTAGAATTTATGTTTAATTTATGGTTTTTTCCCTAGAAGGAAACCCCTCTATTGTATGAGGGTATTGTATTGCGGTTGTGCATCATGTGTATATTCTAAGCGATAAATAGAAAGGGGGATTGTGTGAGAGAGTAGATGATATTACAACGGATCTGATGTAGGTTGTCTCTTCATTTTGCTGGATAATAAAAAGGAAGGATTGGTTGTTTCCATGGATGTAGCCCAAGTTCGGTGAACCACATATATTTGTGTCTCTCTTGTTTTATATGTTATTTTTGTGTTTGTGTTTTCACATATTTTATGTGTTCCATTACTCTATAATATATAACTTTCTAACAACTGGTATTAGAGCTGAAGGTCTCTTTGGCTGATAAACTCGTAGGAAAGAAGGGTTCTTGGTTCGAGTTGGAGCAATGGCAGAAAATGGTAGGTTTAGGATCGAGAAATTTAATGGCAAAAACTACTCGCTCTGGAAGATGCAGATGGAAGATTATCGGTATCAAAAATATTTGTACCTACCATTGAGCATAAAAACAAAGAAGTCGTCGGGTATGACAGACGAAGAATGGGATATTCTCAACAGAAAGGCACTTGGAACAATACGGTTATGCCTGGCGGCGTTGGTAGCCTTCAATATTTCAAAGGAAATGACAACAGAGGGTTTAATGATGGCATTGTCGAAACTATATGAAAAACCATTGACCTCAAATAAGGTATTTCTTATGACGCGTTTATTTAATATGAAGATGTCGGAAGGTGGATAGGTTGTTGACCATTTAAATGAATTTAATACGGTTACCAGTCAATTAAGTTTTGTAGGGGTAAAATTTGATGATGTAGGGATCTTTTATTTCTATGTTCATTTTTAGAAATTTGGAATGGTTTATTTATGGCCATTAGTAACTCTATCTCTGGAACTAGTACTTTAAAGTTTGATGATGTTGTCAGTGCTATCCTTAGTGAGGAAATGTGACGGAAAAGCTCCGGTGAGACATCGGGTAATGCTTTGAGTGCAGAGACTAGGGGAAGAAAAATGGAAAGAGGAAAGAGCTCAGGATATCACAGTAAATCAAGGAAATGCAGATCCAAGTCCAGATTAGGGATAGTGTGCTAGATATGCGGGAAGAAAGGGCACTTGAAGAAATATTGTAAGTCTCAGAAGGGAAAAGAAGGAGACGCACAACAAGAAAACAATCATGAAGAAAATGTGACAGGCGATGTGTTACGTAATATGATTTGTTTATTTCTTTAGAAAATTCTATTGATGCCTGGGTGGTAGATTCAGGGGCCTCATTCCATGCCACACCTGATAAGAAACATTTTCATGACTATGTTCAAGGTGATTTTGGAAAGTTCATTTGGGTGATGATAAACCCTGTAAAATCGTTGGAATGGGTAAAGTTCTTGTAAAACAGCAAAATGGAAACCAATGGTTATTAGAGGAGGTAAGGCATGTTCTAGATCTAAAGAAAAATCTGATTTCAACGAGGCAGTTAGGTGGTGAAGGTTGTGTGACAACTTTTACAGATAAAACCTGGAAGGTCACTAAAGGAGCCATGGTAATAGAAAAAGGAGAAAAGGTTGGTACATTGTATTTATGCAATGGTATTTCTAATTGTGTTAATGCTTTAAACTCTACTGGAGTAGATGTAACATTGTGGCATCATAGGCTCGGACACATGAGTGAGAAGGGGATGAAGATTATTCACTCAATAATTTTTTTTCCAGGTTTGAAGAATGTTGATTTGGATTTTTGTGAGAATTGTGTTTATGGAAAAGAGAAGAGAGTCAAATTTCTTAGATTTGGGAAAGAAAATAAGAGCGAAAAATTAGAGCTTGTGCATACATATGTATGGGGACCTTCTCATATATCATCTCTTGGTGACTCTCGTTATTATGTTACTTTTATTGATGATGTAACTAGAAAAACTTGGATTTATTGTATTCATAATAAGTCTAATGTATTTGATACTTTCAATAAATGGAAAGCTTTGGTTGAGATTGAGACAAGAAATAAGTTGAAGTGATCTTAATGGAGGTGAATATTGCAGTAAATATATTTATAGGTATTTTTCAGAGCATGGAATTTGCAGAGAGAAGACAATTTCAATAAAACCATAGGAAAATGGTGTGTCAGAAATGATGAACAAGAAAATCATGGAGCGTGCAAGGTGCATGAGATTGCATGCAAGATTGCCTTTAGAATTTTGGGTAGATGATGTAGATACTATTGTTTATATAATAAATAGAGGGCCTTCAAGTTACTTAGATGGTGGTATTCTAGAGGAGGCATGGACAGGTAAAAAGGAAAACTACTATTTTTTAAAGCCTTTTGGTTGTGAGGCCTTTGTCCATATTAATAAATAAAATAGAACAAAGCTTGAGGAAAAAACATAGAAATGTACCTTTAGTGGATATGTTGTTAATGATTTTGGTTATTTCTTATATGACTATGAAAATCACAAAATCATTAGGAGTAGAGATGTAATATTCAATGAAAAGGTCTTGTATAAGGATCAGTTGAAGGAAAATAAACAAGAAAAAAGAAAACAAATAATACACAGTTCTTGATGAGATCATAGAAAAAGTAAAGGTGCCTGGAAATAATAACAATCAAGAGCCACAACAGCAACAGACACCTCAAACACATGAAAGTGGTGTCATAAGATCTACCAGGATAAGTAGACCCCCTGAAAGATACTCTCCTTCATTATATTATGTATTGTTGAATGATTCTGGTGAACCAGAATGTTATGAAGAAGCAATGCAGGTAGAAACCAGGAAGAAGTGGGAGTTAGCCATGAAAGAAGAGATGGACTCCTTAATACATAACCAGACTTGGGACTTAGTCAAGTTTCCTGCAGGTAAAACAACATTGCAAAATAGATGGGTTTACAGGTTAAATGAAGAAGATGGATGAAAACAAAGGTACAAAGCTAGACTTGTGGTGAAGGGATTTGTACAGAAGAAAGGTATTGAATTTGATGAAATATTTTCTCGTGTTGTTAAAATGACTTCAATCAGAACTATTTTAAGTCTTATAGCAGCAGAAGATTTTCATCTTAAACAGTTAGATGTAAACACAACCTTTCTCCATGGATATTTAGAGGAATAGATCTACATGCAGCAACCACAAGGATATGAGGTCAAAGGGAAGGAAACATTAGTGTGTAGGTTGAATAAGAGCTTGTATGGCTTAAAACAGGCTCTCAGGAAGTGGTATCTAAAATTTGACAGGTTTATGTCTGAAAAAGGTTATAGTATATGTCACTCTAATCATTGCGTTTATCTGAAAAAAGAAAAATGATGGCAACTATATTATATTGTTATTATATGTAGATGACATGCTTGTTGCAGGGTCTAACATGCAGGAAATAAATGTGCTCAAAGGAAAATTGGCAAATTCATTTGCAATGAAGGATTTTGGAGTTGCAAAACAAATCCTTGGTATGAGAATAACTAGAGATAGGAAAAATTGAAAATTAACATTGTCTCGGAATGAGTACATACAAAAGGTGTTGAAAATATTTAATATTCATAATGAGTACATTTAGTACACCTTTGGCTAGCCATTTCAAACTTAGTAAGGAGATGTGCCCCAAGACCTAAGAAGAAATGGATTATATGTCTAAAGTTCCATATGTATCATCAGTTGGAAGCTTAATGTATGCAATGGTCTGCACAAGGCCTCATATTGCACATGCAGTGGGAATTGTAAGTAGGTAAATGAACAATCTAGGAAAAGAACATTGGATGGTAGTGAAATGGATTCTCAGATATTTTAGAGGTACCAAAAATCAAGCACTATGCTTTGGTGGTTCAAACATTTCTCTGCATGGATATGTTGATGCAGATATGGCAGGTGATAGAGATAACAAGAGGAGCACTATAGGGTATGTATTTACTATAGGTGGAACAACTCTTAGAAGGGTTTCAAAAATGCAAAGTGTTGTTGCACTTTCAACAATAGAAGCAGAGTATGTTGCTGCTACAGAGGCTAGTAAATAAATTATTTGGTTACAAAGGTTTATGGATGATTTGGCTAATCAGCAGGAGCTGGGAAGGTTATACAGTAACAGCCAGAGTGTTATTCATCTTGCAAAGAACTCAACATTTCATTCTAGGACTAAACACATATAGCTCAAGTACCATTTCATACAGCCAGTGTTGGAAGATGGACAGTTGAAGCTGGAAAAGATACACACTAGCCAGAATCTTTTAGATATGTTAACAAAACTTGTAACCAGGGAGAAACTTAGATTCTCCTTAGTTTCAATTAGTCTTCAAGTATGATAATGAAGATGAGAAACAACCAGGTCCAAAGTGGAGTCATTATCCAACAAATGAAGTAGCAATGGAGTTGCTACAATTAGTATCCAAGTGGGATATTATTGGTTGTGGATCTTGATTATCTTCTTTATTTAGATGTCTCATCGTGTTGGACCCCTGTTCTTAATGGGGAAGAAACTCCGCTCGTTGTTTGATCGCCACCATGGGGGTCTGGGAGTTTCGGGGGTAGTGCCCCCGAAGCTAAAAAAAGATGTAAAATTGCCTTGTAAAATATTGTAATTTCGTAGTCAATATGGGTCATTCATTAGGCGGATGACCTAACGGTAGAAGTTATGTTTAATTTAGGGTTTTTTACCCTATAAGGCAACCCCTCTGTTGTATGATGGTATTATATTGCGGCTGTGTATCGTTTGTATATTCTAAGTGAGAAATAAAAAGGGGGACTGTGTGAGAGAGTAGATGATATTACAGTGGATCTATTGTAGGTTCTGTCTCTTCATTTTGCTGGATAATAAAAAGGAAGGACTGGTTGTTTCCATGGACGTAGCCTAAGTTGGGTGAACCACATATAACTGTGTCTCTCTTATTTTATATGTTATATGTGTGTTTGTCTTTCCACATATTTTATGTGTTCCATTTCTCTGTAATATATAATTTTCTAACACTCAAGGCATAAACAACTAGGGCTTCCCGAAGATTAAACCACCTCCACCCTCAGGAAACCATGATCTCGCCAAATCCGCTCAAGAAATCACAAAGCCAAAACAATCTTGGATGCCTCAGAATTTATTCACCATTACAATGAGGAATTTTCCTGTCCCCACCTGTTGAGGGATTCCCAGAGAAAACCATCTCCACCTCCAACCCTTGGGAATTTTCGTTAGACCACCTCACCTAGTTCCAAAACCTTCTAGAAATCCAAAGTTAAACCAAGGAATGAATCTCGTCACACCATGGATATCCAGAAAATGGCATGGAAAGGATGAAACCACTTTCAAAACTAGGAAAAACCCATGCCAATTATGGTAAATGAACCAATGCATGTACCATGCATTCACAACTCAGCTAGGAAATCACACATGCAATGTGTTACCTACAAAATCCTCCTATTAAAGTTGCTTTATCCAACCTTCCTTGTTTGTCCTTTTCTTTCTTTAACATTCCCTTACCTTCATTTCTCCAATGCTAGAGTGCTACAAGAATTATCAATATGTGAAAGATTATGAAAGAATAGAAGAGAGCTCCAAAATTGAACTGACCAAAAGTTGTGAACCGATCCTCATAAGCCTTTTTATCATTAAGGCCTCTATTTCTTCATTTTCCTTCAATTTCCCTCTCATGCAAATTTGTGACCCTTCATCTCCCTTTTCTCCTGTTTTCCTTTATTTTCATAAATAAATGCCAATTAATGCTTCTTGCATTTTCTAATGCCTTTGCCAATTTCCTTAGTCATAATAAATAACAAGTGATGCCCACTATAGGTTTTTTCTCAACATTCAGCTTGGAATAGGTGTCCCATGACCTTAGTCTTATTTTTCCTTTATTATCCTTTATTACATGAACTTTTAACCCGAGCTTGTTACATGGGCCCTTCATCCATATATTTTAGAGGTTCGTCTTCTTTGGATTCATAATTCTCATCTCCTTTGAGGACTATTGGTTCTCCCATTTTTGCAACTAGCTCTTCTTCAAATAGCTCACCTTCATCTAAGATAATTTCCACATCAATCTCTACCATTTTAGGAACCATTGCAAACTAACCCATGTTTCCTTATATGGTTTGGATGAATTTCCCTAATTTGACTAAACTTATCAATTACCCGATCTAGCATGATGAAAATTGGCCCAGTATTCTAACCAAGATACCCTCAAATATCCCTATGTTTGATGGTTGTCCTAGAGATGATCCCTCCAATAACATTGTGTTTTTCTACCTTTAGTGTTCCTTCAATAGCATCACGAAAGACTTAATTAGGTTGAGATTTCTTTAATACACTCTCATGGGTGTGGCCACAAAATGGTACATAGATCAACCAACATGTTCTTGTACCACCTTTGAGTTTATCCCGAAATTTTTTTTATCCCATTTTCAACTTTTAATATACCATGACATAGGTATCAAACTTATTACCAACTTTCATCATAATACATACACTGGTATTAGCATGGATAACAAGGCTTGTAAATTGTTAGGCAAAACTTGACTCAATGAAAGAGTTAAATTTAATTGTTCTACAGTGGTGGTTTTGGGAACGTGATTGTGGATGATGATGGTTTTGTGCTCGTGCATTGCATGTAATAGAGACTTTAAAAGGCTTGGGAATACTTCATTGGAATGGAACCAGAGAGGTGAGCGGTGAGGGCTCACTTGGCTAACTTGGCCAGATTTTGGCCAAGGATACCAATAGAATTATGTTAGCTATTTTTTCCTTGGATTGGAGTTTTCCAAGATAAATATGGTGTGCATTGTGGTTATGATTTATGATTTTTTTTTGTTGTGTTTTCTAATATTTTCTTAGTAAATCTATATCTCGCTAGTAATTTTAACACGGTATCATAACCGAAGGTTTATGGATTGGCTACTTGAATTTGATGTATATATCAAATTCATGGTTGCAAGTGGTTGTGGATCTGTCAAGAGTGATATAGAAACGTAGAGGAATACTCCATACACACCATAGTAGAATGGAGTTGTAGAAAGGATGAAGAGGACATTGTTGGAGAAAGCAAGGAGCATGATCAGTGTAGTTGAGTGAGGATAGGAATTTTGGGCAAAGGTAGTGAACACCACATATTATCTAGCAAATGGATCATCCTCATTAGTGTTGGATGAAAAGACTCCACATGAGTTATGGATTAGTAAGAAACTTTCTCTTACACATATTTGAGTATTTGCCTATGATTCTTATGTAAATTTTATAAAGGATAACAGTCGTAAGTTGGATAAGAAAGCTTACCAGGGTATATTTATTGGATATAAAGATGGTTTTAAAGTGATCAGGTGCTCAAAAATAAAAGTTATTAGAATGGTGTGGAACCTGAATGACCACGTAGATCTCGTCATTCGGAATCCAATGCAACTCGTTTCACGGAAAACTAACATTGTATGCTCCCAAAATCGTGTTTTGTCCACATTGTCAAACAACCTTTTGGAAAAAAAATTACAGGGACAACCCGATCAGTAGTTCGTACTGTTGATTGGGCATGCACAATGTCAGGTTGGCTTGGTCGAAGGGTTTTCTCTGTTGAATGGGGTGATTCCAAGTGGCATGTTGTCATTGGTTCGTTAGTGGTTGAATTGTAAGTGGTTGGGCATGTGTCCAACCACATGTTGCCACGTGGCCCAACCAAAGGCCACCATGTGGTAGCATGAGAGGCCACAAAATATTTGGTCACGTCTGAATGGAGCAATTGGGGGTCAAACTTGCGACCAAATAACACCAAGTGCCAAGCCAAACCACCACGCCATGCACATGAGACTTAACATGTAATGGTTGGCATATATTTTTGTATTAATGTTGATTTCGCATTGGGGGGAGGGGGCTGGGGTCTAGCCCCAGCCCTGGTCACCACTGGAGGTTGGACCACGGGTGAGAGGCTAGCCCTGCCCCCCTGCTCGTAACCATTACATATAATGTTACAGGCGGAATGTGACCATGCCGAGACTACCATTCGGAGCCAGGACCGCGGAGCCCTAACCACCAGGGTTAACCGCCAATAGAGACCATGACTCTGTCGCCTGTGCAACTCTGCCGCATGTGCCCACGTCCCAGGGTTAAGTCTGGCGGTTAGCCTAACCGTCGATGCATATTTAAAAAAAAAAATTATTGAACCATATTGTATATGTTTAGAAATCCATATTTTTGTCCTCATTGGGAAAATTAACACGACGATAATTTCGCCCGTTTTTTGGAAAAATCGGCGCTCAGTTAGCTGGATTCTGGGCGGATTTGTAGGATGGTGCCAGATTTTGAGGAATTTGTGGAACGAATAGTGGATAAACTATGGGAAGTCATAACTTCTTCATTTTTTGGCCAAATTCGATGCAGAAAGAGGCTACACAGGCATTTTTGAGCATTCTGGAGCTGATAGAATAGGTTTCAGAGCTGTTTGAGCATTGTAAAAAAATGTAATCACGCATTTGAGCATAATAGAAGAGGGCCAAGCCATTGGAAGTTGGACCAAGTTGGACCAATGAGATGTAGCCCAGGGGGGGTGAACTCCTTCATCATGTGATGTTGTGTGATTGTTTATGGTGATGTTCATGTATGTTAGATGATGTTGTTCAAAGTTTTATTTATGTTAATTTGCTCATGAAATTCACATAAAAACTCATATAAAACTTGCAATTATCCTCTCAATCCTCAAGCACTTTCTTTATATTATGAATTGGATCTTAGCACAACAAAACTAATATTCCCATTCAGGTCAGAAAGGTTATAAGCTTTGGAACCTAGAAGCTAATAAGATTATGCACATTTCAGATGTGTTATTTCAAGAAGTCAAATATGTTTTCAAACAAGAAGTCCTACCAAGGAAGAAAGAATTGGAAAAGATAGACTTTGAAATGAAGGATGATGAATGAGACTCTAGAGAATAGAAAGAATCAAAATATGAAGAAATGCATACTCTAGTATTGAGGAGATTGGTTCGAGAAAGAAGGCAGCCATTAAGGTATACTCCACCTGATTTCCATTTAAAATTGTATTTGTTTATTACTGATGATGAACCTATAAATTTTAGGGAGGAAATGGATTCAGAAGATGGAAAACTCTAGAAAAAGGCCATGGTTGAATAAATAATAGCCTTAGACAATAATGACGCTTGGGATCTAATGGAGTTGTCGGCTGGGATAAATCCCATTGGCGACAAATGGGTGTTTAAAAAATGGTTGAATGTAGAAGGCATAGTGGAGAAATATAAATCTCGGTCATTAGAAAAGGATTATTCCAAGGTAGAGGGAATTGACTTTGGTGATATATTTTCTCCTATTACCAAGTTAACTTCTATTAAATTTCTTTTATCTATTGTTTCTATTTTTTATTTTGAAGTAAAATAGATGGGCATGAAGACAATATTCCTACGTGGGGATCTAGAAGAAGAAATATACATGAAGTATCCAGCAGGATTTGTTGTGAAAGGAAAGAAAGAGCTAGTATGTAGGCTAAAAAATTCCATGTATGGGTTAAAGAAATCACCAAGGATGTGGTATCAAAAATTTGATACTTATATATTGGGATTCAGCTTCACAAGAAATAAATTATATCAATGCATATATGTCAAATTAGTTGGTGATCATGTTATTTATTTGTTCTTGTATGTGGATGATATGTTGCTAATTGGAAATGACAAGGAAATCATTAAGGAAGTGAAAGCTCAATTGTCCTCAAAATTTGACATGAAGGATTGTTGGGACCTTTGTTTTGAAAAAGAAACAGTTTTGAGTTGTGGAGAACAGGTGGCAAAGCGCAATCAAGGTAGACAGGGAGCTATCACGGTTGCAGAAAGCCGGAAGATAGGTGGCGCGGTAGTTGCGGAGAACAGTGAAGATGGCAGATATGGGAGACAAGGACAATCATCATAACTCCTAGTAATCAAGAAGAAGTGGCAATCAGCAGAGCAGGAAAAGAGGAAAGTCTGACAGTCATGTTGGCGGAAGAACAAATAGGAAATCAGCTAGCGTAGAAGAGTAGTTAGTTAGTGCGACAGATTGTCTCTTTGGCCTTGGGCACCCATTCCCACAGACTTGGATAAATTTCATAAAAAACAGTGTTTCAAAACCCATACGCGGATATTCCCAGACTTTTCCGCGTGTATACGTGAGTCTAGAGATACTTTTCCGCGTATGCCATTAAAATCATTAAAAAATATATAAAAAACCCTATTTTCGAGGCTAGGTTGATGGTTATTCCCGTAATTCAACCACCCCAGCCCATGGCCAACTATTTCCAACTGATTGAAACAACTTTGAGGGAGTACAAAAGCCCCTCATATGCATGGCCTAAAATGGGGAGAAAAAATTATAGACATTATACTCTGTTGGAGCCCAATTCAATTCTGATTTCCCGTGCCTCCTGCACTTCCCAGGTATTTTCAGGAAACCCTTGTTTCCTGGAGATGTTCATCAGCTTATATGTCATCCTGTGTGCACAAGTCTTGGAAGAATCCTAGCGAGGCAAGGGCGGGATGGATCCGTACGACGGTCTGTTCGAAGATCGTGGAAGGATTCAAGTGATCTCTCCACCTTTCTATTATTGTACATGTTGTTCTATTGTGGAGGTAAATCCCCTCTATGGATAGAGGCGATCCCTACTAGCCCAGATCGGGTCTAGAAAAAATCAAACACGCTACAGTGCAGGTTCCTAATTGCAAATCAATCGACTTACGATGAATGCTTACCTGGAATCCAACGCTGTCGTTTGTAGAAGAGGTGGTGCTTCCGTTACTCAGCTCTGGCAGATCACGATCCCCACGATCTTCGTGATAGGACACCTGCACATGCGAGAAACAAAACAAACGCAAGCATAAAATCCAGTAGATGCAACTATATGTCAGTCAGAAAGGACATAACTCATCATCATAAACAACAACAAGAGTGGAACCATAACCAATAGTCATTCATTAATAATCAATCAAAGGAAAATTACAACCATAGTTCTGACGCTGAATTCTCCTTCGGTGGGTTGCCAGCAGAACACTTCTCAAAAATCCTGTCAAGGATGGGACAAACCTCTCTCTTCGGATCTTGACAATAGTCTCCTTGCTTGAAATTGGCCTTAAGGGAATTATGGAGGCTCTTGCAGCACAAGGCTCTTGGAAATTTGGGAACCTGAAGACTAGCTTGCAAAGGAGATAAGCAAGCTTTTATAGATGGAGGAAGGGGAGTTGGGATCCCTATAATCATGGGATTGGCCCTATCATCAAGGAAGCTTCCATGAGAGGTGGCAAACCACTTCCTCTCTATGGAGATCCGTAGCCAAACCTCCCAACTCAAGATAGATACCAGTCCAGGAATTTGTTAGGACGAAACTTCCACCATTTATTTTTAAAAAACACCTTTTAATATGGTTGGCGCAGGTGCGGCTCTATGACAGAGTGCCAATTGGCGCGGCCTCTTTGAAGTATTTTTCCCATTGGCGCGGGTACTGAACTGCTTGCTCGCGCCAATGCAAAAAGGGCCATTTTTAGGGTTTTTCACAAGGAGATGTCTTCAGGGCAATGAAAGCTCTTGTTTAGAGGGATGTCATGAAAGTGGTTTCAAGCAATGTCACTACTCACAGGTCACAAAATGAGCCCTCCAATGTGTGGGACAGGGATTGTAGGGACAGTGAAAAATTACTGTGTAACAGATGCCCCCTAAAGCATGAGGCCCAAGAGAGAGAGAGGGGTGAAATGCTTTACGAGAACGTGTCTAACTGAAAACTCCGCTGTCGGAAAACCTGCATGGAGAAAAACAACTGATATCTCAGATACATGATATATATGTGGTATGGGCGCAGCCATCCATAACAGAGTATACAATAATATAGATTCAAGGCATGGGCGCAGCCATCCAGTGAGGATCGATAAACAAACTCAGGTATGGTCGCAGCCATCCAGTAAGTGAGTCATGTAACTAATCATAATAATCCACAAAATCGCAGCTTGGATTACAACAGACACAATCCAGGGTCTTGTGCTCCATCTCGACCTGAACAAAGTACAAGTTCAAGCATGTGAATAAATGGGCTGAAGTCGAACATGCGAGAACATCGTCTGATTACCAGCCAATGATGAGAGTTGTAAACAGACACGAGAGGTACCACCAATAATGACGATGGCCCTCAAGGTACTACAGGTACAATCTACGACATGTGAATCAATGAGCTGGCATCGAACACCTGTAGAATCACTCGATCGGAGGCCAATGATGAAAACCTCGCGTCGAATGCGAAGAATCTGCCATTGAGGCATGCAGGCTCCAAGGCACCAGAAGGGAGTCTCTAGATCATCTTCCCGGATAATGAGCTGGAGTCGACAGGAAGTGACCTTGATCAAAGGTTGGCCATAGTGTTTCCCACATCATCGACATGAGACAGAGGAACATAATGTTTTGTGAATCATCATCAGATGAGAATCAGAGGAAGGTTGAATCTTGTAGAGGTCAACTTCTCTTGAACATATAAACGGCACGATAGTGGATTTGGCAGCATTTGACATCAACAGATCAGAGGTCATGGCGATGAGGCAAAGAACAGATGAGAGGTCAAAAGGGATTATCCAAACCCACAGAGGCAAGTGAAAAATGAGATGCGATGTCCCCAACCCGACACAAATGCAGACAAGTGCCATGTTCAAGAGCGACATACTGCCGACACGATAATGATGCTGGTTCCATTTTTTCCCCGCAATTTCTGGCGAGTACCCCAATTATTTTTTATAACAAGCTTGAAGGGGATAGCATATGCTTGTGATATAAGTCCATCCTAGTACATTTAACAAGCCCTAGGAAGGAGCAACTCGAATAACGTCAATACAACTGAATCCGATGTCATCGGGGTTTAACGAGTCTAAAAAAGGAAGAACTCAGCATCTTTTCATGTTTAGAGAGTTTGAAAAGACAGCTGAAAAGTAAAATCCAGAGGTTCCTTTTCGTAAATAGTTACTCAGACCCGAAAAGGTAGAAAACTATGCCTGAGAAAACCTCCTAGTCGCGATAGGCTAGGGTATTCCTTTTTCGTAAATAATCCATCCCAGCCCGAAAAATGGGTAAACGTATACTGGGTAGATGTCGATTCGCAGCCACTTTAACGAGATCGAAACGACAAGGGCCTCGGCAATATTTTCATGTTTAGAGAGTCAGAAAAGAGCTGAAAGATGACTCCTCCTGGAGGAACGAGTGGTATAAGGGGTAGCAACTGGTTCCGGTAATGGTGGAACTGCTCAAAACAAGATAAAGGTCAAGAGGCTGGCTAACAAGACCACTCATCGCAGCGGTTCCTCAGGAATGGGTAAAACAACCAAGTGAAGGCATATGATCGTCCAAGTAGATAATGACGATGGAGTGAGAAAACGAAGGCTCATCTGGCAAAAACAGGCTGATAAAATGACAATCACAAGAGGTAAAATGGGAAAGGTTTCATTTTTACACAAGCTTGAAATCAGGAAACTCTGCTTGAAGTTGGTTTCATTTTTACACAAGCTTGAAACAAAGATAAAATATGCTTGAAACCAGTTTCATTTTTACACAAGCTTGAAACGGAAATAAAATATGCTTGAAAAAGTAAGCATGCCCCCAGCATGGTGACTCAATTCGAGGTACATGCCCCCCAAGCTTCAATCCATGTGAAAGGCAGATGGAGTGAAGGTTCAAGTTATGAGATCCAGAGACAGACTCGACTGGGATTTTACAAGATCTTATCAAAGACTCGAATTGAACAGGAAAGTGTTTCATTGTTTTAACAAGGTTGACACATTAAAAGAACTATCCTCGAGACACCTTGTTTCATGGTTTAAGGAGCTTGGCACAAGACAAGGAACTATGCTACGATGACCTTGTTTCATTTTTTAAGGACCTTGACACAAGAAAACGAACTATGCTCCGACGACCTTGTTTCATTTTTTAAGGAGCTTGACACAAGACAAGGAACTCTGCTCCGACGACCTTGTTTCATTTTTTAAGGAGCTTGACACAAGAAAGGAACCATGCTCCAACAGACCTCATCATAAAAAACAAGAAGTCATCGCTTCCAAGAGTTCCACTCCCGATGGAAAGAAAACATCCTGGAAGTCAGGACCAAATGGCCCCAGCACCTGATGCATGACAGCATCATCACTGAGCACAGGCACGGGGTAGGTAGCCACATAGTTGACCTGCGGTGGGGCAGATACAACGGGTGGATAAAAACCAAGAAGGGATGATGGTGGGCCAGCTGCCATATCAGGACCAAAGAAGGAAAGTTGATCAATGGTCACGATTCGTCCTTCATGCGGAAAACAGACCACATGAAAAAGGGAGGAGACAAGAGCTCCCATGGCATAGGTGTAATCACGCCCCAGGAGCAGATTGAAATCCAAGGGGCCTGGAACAACCATCACATCCATATGGATGGTTTTACCTCCTAAAGTAACAGGTAACCTTGGAAGGATCCCTAACGGTTGACTCGTTCTTCTGTTAAATGCCAACAGATTCTGTGTAACAGGCGCAAGTGGCGGCAAGCCAAAAGCTTGTCAAGTAGTTGAGGATAAAATACTAACAGATGCGCCTTCGTCTATAATGGTGTTGGGTACAACCAGACCAAAAGCCTGTACTGTGATCTCGAAATGCACATAAGACGGAAGGCGGTATCCTGCGAATCGATTCCAATCAAAGAAAGCGACCAAACTACTCGGAGGGGCTACCATCGAAGCAAGAAGGTCTTCCCCTGGCGTTACGAAAGAAGAAGGAGCATCCTCCACGACCTCCATCTCAAAGGTGGGAGGAGTATCCTCCGGGACCTCCATCACGGGAGGCAGAGGAGAAAATTCTTGAGGTATAGGGACAGAAGAATCTTTCTCCAAGTCTGAAGAATCTGAAGAAACTAGAAGGACATGGGGGGTGTGAGATCCACTCTCAACGGAAAAGACCTGGTGCACCGCGGATGGGGCTAGCTCAACCGATCCCACAACCAATGGTTGTTCAGGGATGGATTCCTGAATTTGAATTTCCGAGGGAGTGGGATCGACCAAGGATGACTCTTTACCAATCGTGGCATCAGCTGGTGGAGGACTCAAAGAAAGTTGTTTATAACCAGCCGGGAGGCATGGTGTAGAACCGGTTAAGTTGTCCAACACTCGCTTGGCTTCATCCATATACAGACAAAGGTGAATGGCATGGTGCCCTTCACACAACTTACAGGGATTGGTAATCTTACCCTGCTTCTTAGGAGTTTTACCAGCACCAGTTAAAGGCGTGCCCCCAACCTGACTCCCGGAAGCCAAAGGCAACGGCGGACGACCGTTGGACCATACTTCGAGCACCTTGGTAATGCCAGGGCAGTCTCGAAGAAGATGGTCTCCTATGCACAACATGAAATGGAACTTGACTTTCCGTGGAGTGTTGGAAGGTTTATCAATGGAAGACTTCTTAGGCGCAATAGCCACAGAGCTAGCCTCTCCTTTATCAGACTTCTTCTTCGTTGTCTTCTTCTTCTTCTTCTTAGCCACCCGGTTACTCAAATCCAAACTTTCACCAAGTGAAGTAGAAGAGGAAGACGCAGAAATAGGTGAAGAAGGGGAGAGGTCCACCTTGGAATCAACACGATGTTGTTCAGGTGGAGGAACTGATTGAACAGTATCCGAGTCATTCGGGACCACAGAGGTTGAGAACAACCAAACAGGCAACCCAACAGTTAACCCAGGAAGGAACAACATTGCCATATAAGGAGCACCAACATTTCCAAAAGGAGGAAAAAGACCCGGATTCCCATCGGAGGGGATTCCTTGGTTGGTGAACTCCGGAAAATTTGCCATCGAAACAACTTAAAACCGCACATGGGCTAAAAACCAAGGCACACAATCAAATGGCCAACAAGCAAACTCTAAAAGGGCGTGTGATCGCAAGTGATTTATTTTACCACATTGAAACTTAGAAACTGCACCGTTTCATGTTTTAAGAGTCGAGAAACGGATAAAAGGTGACTCTATCTCTTTCAGTTTTGAAGCAAGCATGAAAAGACAAGCGCTTGGTGATCTTTTCAAATTTACGGAGTCAGATAAGATCAAATGACTACTCAGGAATACTAGGTAAAGGGTGTACCAAATAACCGTGAACTGCAATATACACCTTGGTTTCAAAATGAAAGATAAATCAACCAAGGACTTGACGTACGTGCAGGCAATCTCCCCGAATGCTATGTCCGGTGTATCACGGGTATAGGGCGGCAGACTCAGCTTCCTATGGATAAAGGATAGAAACCTAGTGGGTCTCCCTTTATATACCCGACGGTACGGGGAGCACAAGTCCATACTAGGTTTTAAGACGCCGGAACACATCTCTAGCCTAGACCACTAAATGTGTTTCGTTAGATTTCAATGCTGCCTTAGTGTAAATTGAATAAATTTTAATGTTTATCTTCAATTACATTTCAGTTTTCAGGCCCTAGCGAGTGTCATCTGACAATCTCCTATATGCAGCTATATGAGAAAAGAAAACTTTTTGATTCGATGAATGCTATCTAGTTAAGGGAAGAGCTTCAAACAATGATGCAACAAACAACAACACTGTAAACGAAATTTTTCCAAACTAGATGACTTTCACTATCCAAAAGTAATTTCAAACATTCAACGATGCGAATAATGCAATGTAATCTATGCAAAATCCTCTCTTTTTTTCGAAAACTATGCAATTGTAACCTATGCACAATTTGCTTTTTATTTTGACATGATAAGAATGCACTCAATGCATTTTTCGATGAAATGAGAATCTACTTAATGCATGCTTTTAATGAAAGAGAATGCACTCAAAGCGATTTTTAGTTTTCAATCATTAAACAATGTGATCTAAGTTCAATGATAAATCTCAAAAATACTTTTCAATGCAATGTGATCTAATGCATTTTAACAAAAAGAACACTTTGAGACAAAAACTAAATGAATGCAAATCTTCTTAATGGAGGATGAATGCAAAAGAGATGTAAACAAACACTAAGAATGCAATCGTTGTTTCAAACACTTTGTCACGAAATCCCTCAAAAGGCAATAAGACATATGAAGTCAAACACAAAGAGGACTTCCAAAGCAAGAGATCAAAACAAGGCATTCATTCCCTTTTACATCAAGCAATCATGGAGAGAAGACATTTGAAACAATGAGCAATGTAATCTATGCTCATACAGTGAAAATACCAGAAGGGAAAGACACACTGGTGAAGGATCTAGGGAAAAAATCTCAATTTTTACACACCCTGGAATTGGCCCGACTTTGTCATTAACAACTAGCGCCAACTGGCGCGACTTGCTTACTGACAACTAGTGCCAATGGGCAATTGGCGCGGGTTGCTAAATGACAACAGGCACCAACGCCTGAAAATGAAAAAACAAATAATTCCTCCCAACCAAGACCAGACTCACTACTTCAAGTAGAATCTCCAAGACTCAAATGAACCATGTAATCTAGGCTCAAAGCTAGACAAAGCACCAAACGAATGCAGAGAAGCAATCACAAAGTTGACTGAACATATAGAAACCAAAAATTCCCAAGAGAGGCTCGACACACAATAGCACCTAGATGCCCTAGGTCTAAAATGTAAAATCGATAGAAAAGGGAAAACAACCAAAGGATGGAGGTCGCAGTCAGTCAAAGAAGGCTCCAGAACACTCAGGCGGTTGAAAAAATGTAACCAAAACCAAATATCAGGCTCAGAAAGCTAAGAAACAAGAAAACCCTAGCAGTCCCCAGCACTGGCGCGACTGTCAGGCTGAAACTAGCACCATATCAGGATTGGCGCAGGTGATACATTGACAACTAGCGCCAATTGGCGCGACTGTCACGCTAAAAAGCGCGCCAGTCAAGTTTTCTATGCCAAAATAAAAAATAAGCAATCTAAGATCAGACCAGTGATTTTGGAGTTCAAACCAAAAGCCAAAGGCACGAAAAGAGCCATCCAAAAGAGCCGATCAAACAAGCAGAATTGAGAAACAACCGAAAAGACGAGACAACACTCCAAGTGTTCAGTTCATAAACTAAACCCGAGATTGACTGAAGCAGCTTTGATCTACTTTGCTAATGCAGAGAAATAGAGTTTCGAAGGCTATCTGGCTAACTTCAGGCTCCGTATATAGCTTATAAAACGAACGATCAACAGGCTAACGATCCCCAGTGGAGTCGCCAATTTGTTGTGGAGGTAAATCCCCTCTGCGGATAGAGGCGATCCCTACTAGCCCAGATTGGGTCTAGCAACAATCAAACACGCTACAGTGCAGGCTCATAATTGAAAATAAACCGACTTACGATGAAGGCTTACCTGGAATCCAACGGTGTCGTTTGTAGAAGAGGTGGCGCTTCCGTTCCTTAGCTCTCGTAGATCACGATCCCCACGATCTCCGTGATAGGACACCTGCACATGCGAGAAACAAAACAAACGCAAGCGTAAAATCTAGTGGATGCAACTATATTTCAGTCAGAAAGGACATAACTCATCATCATAAACAACAACAAGAGTGGAACCATAACCAATAGTCGTTCATTAATAATCAATCAAAGGAAAATTACAACCATAGTTCTGACGCTGAATTCTCCTTCGGCGGGTCGCCAGCAGAACACGTCTCGAAAAACCTGTCAAAGATGGGACAAACCTCTCTCTTCAGATCTTGACAATAGTCTCCTTGCTTGAAATTGTCCTTAAGGTAATAATGGAGGCTCTTGCAGCACAAGGCTCTTGGAAATTTGGGAACTTGAAGACTAGCTTGCAAAGGAGATGAGCAAGCTTTTATAGATGGAGGAAGGGGAGTTGGGATCCCTATAATCATGGGATTGGCCCTATCATCAAGGAAGCTTCCATGAGAGGTGGCAAACCACTTCCTCGCTATGGAGATCCGTAGCCAAAACTCCCAACTCAAGATAGATAGCAGTCCAAGAATTTGTTAGGACGAAACTTCCGCCATTTATTTTTAAAAAACACCTCTTAATATGGTTGGCGCGGGTGCGGCTCTATGACAGAGCGCCAATTGGCACGGCCTCTTTGAAGTATTTTCCCCATTGGCACGGGTACTGAACTGCCTACTCGCGCCAATGCAAAAAGGGCCATTTTTAGGGTTTTTCACAAGGATATGTCTTCAGGGCAATGAAAGCTCTTGTTTAGAGGGATGTCATGAAAGTTGTTTCAATTCATGTCACTACTCACAGGTCACAAAATGAGCCCTCCAATGTGCGGGACAGGGATTGTAGGGACGGTGACAAATTACTGTGTAACATGTTCATAATGAAGAAGAACCATCTTGTTTCCAAATTCACGTGTTAATATCTGCTTATATATGTGCAAAGATTGTTAATTAAACATTTATTATTGTTTATATGATGTTTCACATGGATTACACTAACATTTAGGAAAGATATATGTTGTACAACTAGATTTTCGTGCATGTTTCTTCTTGATTTTCAGGTTGAAGAGGAAGAAGAGTTGCTGGGGGTTTGGACCCCGCGGGATCTACATCAAACGTAGGATCTACGGGTGAGTTCTACAAACGATAATATCTAGTTTTTAGCGTACAAGTTTGGTTGTGTGATTCCTTCTTGAATAGTATGCCCCGATCTATGGAGGTTTCTAACCCAACGACCTCTACGGAGTTATTTCTTGAAACAAAACTGGCGACTCCACTGGGGATCGCATTCTTGTGATTCCCCTGTTGGGTGGCTTCAGCTGTTTTAAAGGTTTCCGACAGTTTTAATCATTATTTCCAGTCCAGTTAGTTTTTTCTCAGTCAGACTAAAGACCTAGTTCTTTAGCCAGGCTTAATCTTTTTATTTTTCATTATTTACTTTTCCATACACTAGTTTGCTTATATACAGTCGTGTATACACGCAGTTTTTGTGAAAGGAAGTCGCGTATACGCATGTTTCCTTTAACACAGTCGTGTATGCATGCCTGTTTCAGAACTTCTAAGTAGCGTATGCCTGAGAAAATTTTGAAATTTTTTATTTTTTGACTTTTTGGTCTTGTCTGTCTGTGGTGACCTGTTTCGGCAGTGTCCCTTTAGTCTCTGGATTGTGTTGAAAGTGGTTATTGATCTTTTTCTCTCTTGTTTGGTTGAAGACTGGCTCATTTGGAAAATCTTGTTTCTTTTTGTGCTTGCATTTCTGGTTCGAGTACCAAGATCTCTTTTTGGAGATTCTTGGTTGTTCTGCTTAATCAGGACAAAGAGCTTCTGCTCATATGCTCTTTCCTAACTTTATGTCTTGCTTTGCACTTTAATTTTTGCCTGCTTTTCGGTCGGTTTTCTTGATTTCATTTGACTAGGTCTTGTTGCAATTTTTTGAAGAGTCATTTTTGGTTCTTTGGAGTTTTGTTTGCTACAAGTTTGTGCTATTATACCGGGTTGATTTACTAAGTTTCTTGTCTTCCTTTTTCTTGTATGAATCTTGCTACCAAGTGGCATTATAATATTTGGAGCACTTTTGTTTAAGTTTTTCTTGAAATTTGGAAATTGTTTGGCTTGGTAATTGGATAGTTTTCTTGGTCTTTTTGAAGTCTTCTTTTTATAAAAATC
This sequence comes from Pinus albicaulis, assembly GCA_034641835.2. NCBI lineage: Eukaryota > Viridiplantae > Streptophyta > Pinopsida > Pinales > Pinaceae > Pinus > Pinus albicaulis. The sequence goes on along the minus strand of CM076584.1, from coordinate 1,196,394,854 downwards.
AAAATACCAAAAACATTTTGTTTTGCCATTGCTTTTGTTTTGGTTTCTTTTCATCTTCCGAAGCCTTGTTGAAATCTTTTGCCTCTGGTTTCTGACTTGATATGGGAAGGGAATTTTCATTGGTTTCTTTCTCTGATTTCAAGTATATTTTGGCGTCTTTATACTAAGAGTTTCTGATTTGGGAACTAGCTTTGTGGACAGCCGGAAAAGTGATAGAACTGAGGGATTCTTGGAAATTTCTCTTTATTTTGTTAGATTTTGCATCTTAGAATTGGCATGCTCTTAGTAATTTTCATTAGGTGCACTTGAACATTTGTAGTCTTTTTCATAAATTTTGCGAGTGTGAGGTTTGATATCTGAAAAGAAAAAAAAATAGTCTCGTAGAACCTGTGTAGAAATTTCTTTTCATAGAAAGGCAATTACTACATCTGCATGTAGTTTGGTTTTCATTAATTTCTTTTTTGCGTCATAAAACATCACGAGTTTCATTTCCATATTCCCTTGACTTAATATAACAGCCAACTAAAATAAGCGCAATAATTTAAAAACAACTAGCAAGTTTTTTTTTTAAAGTGTCATACATCAACTAGCTAGGTTGTAGGGCCTTGGATTAGGTGAGTGGAGAGTTAACTCTCCAAGGCCGCTCAAAATAAAACATAGAAGTTTATTAAATGAACGAAATCCAACACCATTAGGTGGACCGGGAAAGCTCTCCTCCAGAGAGTCAAGCGCGAGGGAAAGTGAAGGTTGAGAAGAGAGATACCCCCTCTCTGATTTGCTGGATATTTCCTTAAGACCGTTCTGCCCGGCTGCTGACACGGATTGGTGCCCTTAGTTTCCTTTCCTAGGTATCACACAGGTGACTGCGGGGGGGAATACCCGTGGTACCTGAGGCAGACGTCGTATCACTTCTAACAGTACTTCTGGAGGGTGCCCCGGCGAAGCTTGGGTACTTGCACCAGCAAAGGTTGTTGTTAGGAGGTCGGCGTAACTGTTTCTGTTACCTTCGCTAGTAGGCCTGGGCCGTCATTATCCCAGACTACTTTCGAGAGGTCCTATTTTTTTGCTTTCTCGTATTTTGGTGTATGATCCTAATCACTCGGAGTGGAAATACCTGAAGGCTGCTTGCTTGGTTGCATCTTAGGGATATTTGTAGTGAGTGCTCTTTGCTCCTAGCTTGCTTAGCTTTATACTTTTTTCAGTCTAATTAATCTATTCAAGTGGTTGATCAAGCACCTCGTCGATCGAGGAGAATCCGGGGGTTATCTCCCGAGAGTGTTGAGCCTTCTTCAAGAAGGCGTAGGAGTAATATAGTAAGTGAATATCAACCAGTGGTATCTGACCCAGCGGAGAGAGATCCTCCGCTAGGGCTTGAAGGTTCTGTAGTTGGTTCTGGTGTTGGTTCCGAGAGGAGCACTCCGCTCACCTAGAGAGTCTTATTTCCGCGAGAAGAAGAAGTAGAAGTAGAGGAAGTACCTTAGCCTCCTGAGTCACTTCCATATCCTCTTCCTCCTTATTCTCCGTTTGTTGTTCAGTACATCAGACCGGAGTCTGCAAGACCAAAAAGTCCTTGTCCATCTTATTCGTACCTTTCGATGGCCACGACTGGGAACGCGGCTTCTGCTGTGAGTGCTGCAAGCATTCAGACTCCTGCTTCGGTAGAAGGAGGAGGCACAATTGCTATATCTTCAATTTCTTCTAGTACTGTTATGTTTGGCTCTGGTCACACCTAAGCACAAACTTCTCAATCTGGTCCCTTTTGTTTGGAATGCCCATTAGTGGGATTCCTTCGTTTTCCTTTTCCACTACTGCAGCTGCATCTACACCCATGTCCTCTATGGCTAGTGGGTCAGCTTCTTTTCAAGGGTTCCCCTTTGGAAGTGGGCATATTCCTAGTTCAAATCCTTCCTTAGGGTCTTTTCCTTTTACTTCCCCGACTCAGTGTTTTAACCCTTGGTCTGGAGGTCAGAGTTCAACTACCTTTACCTGTTGGAACCCTATATTTACCGTAGTGGGGGCAGGGAATCAGTTTTTCGTTGGTCAGCAAGGGAATGGTCCATTCACTTCGTCAAGTACTTCTCAGGCTTTTTCCCCTTTTTCTAATGCTTGGAACCCCTACCAGGGGGTTTCCTCTACTTTAGTGGGGGGAAGTAGTCCAATTTATGGTAACTCTATGTTGGGAGGGGGTCCTTCTCCAAATGTTGGGTCACAAGGATTGTCCTATGGCCCAACATTTTCTACGAGCTCTTTCTGGCAACCTGGTGCCTCATCAAATCCAGGTTATTATTTTCAGAATGTTGGGAACCCATCCCACCAAACATGGAATTCTCAGGCCCCTCCTCGTTTACCTTTTCTGGAAACTTTAAACTTGCCAGATTTATCGAAATTGACAAATGATCCAATCCGATATAGTCTGAGGTGGCCTCCAGTTCCTACCGAACTACCTTCAGACATTCCAAAGTTTGAAGGCAAGAATGGAGAGGACCCAGCTGATCATATCACCACTTTCCATCTATGGTGTTCATCTAACTCCCTAATCGAGGATTCGATTAGGTTGAGGTTGTTTCAACGCACCTTGACTGGAAATGCTGCCAAGTGGTACATTGAGTTAACTGGGGGCAGTTTTGCTACTTTTGGAGATCTGGCTACTATATTTCTAAATCATTTCCAGTTGCATGTCCGTTATGATGCTGGGACTGAACTCCTAGCTAATTTTAAGCAGGACGAGGCAACCCACATTTCCGATCATATTCAGGAATGGCAGAGAAGGAAGAGGCTCATTAAAGCTTATATTCCGGGAGAATTCCTCTTGGAATGGTTTTTGAAATCTCTGCAGGCAGATATTTCTAAGGATGTATCCCTATCAGGGGTATTTTCTGAAGAGCAGGCTATTTTTAGGGCCCAACAGCTTGAATTGATATATTCTCAGTCTGGTGTCCTTCATAAATATTTTCCTAATGCTCCTCGCTCCAAATTAGACATATCCAAGACTAAACCCGGTCCTCATGGTGATGGACTTATTGGGTCAATCAATAGTGGTGCAGCTAACCTGCTTAGTCAATTGCAGCAGTTGTCTATACAATCTGCTTCTTCTGGTCAGGCTGTGCCTGCTGAGTCATCGCCTTCTCAATATTTGTCGGTAAATGCCGTCCAGACTTCTAACCCTAAAGGAAATCAAAAATTCGAAGGGAAGAAGAAGGGACGGAATAATAATAAGAAAAAGGGAAAGGATGGGAAGGGTAATGCAAATGAATCCAACGAGCATGTTGGTGAGGGTCCAAAGGATAAAAAGAAAGTGAAGTTTCCTTGCAAGTTACGTACTAGAGATCATCTTACTCACCTTTGCCCTAAGATTCAAGATGTGCAGCGCTTGTTAGCTCAGCAGGGTTCTGCCAGTTCCCAGGCTGTGTTGACAAACCCTTTTCCCCAAGGGCAACAGCTAGTTGTTGGCACAAATCAAAATACTGGGGCTTCCTCTAGGGGCACTCAGGAAGGGGAAAATCCGTCAAACATATATATGATGAGTGCTCACGCAGATATCGCCACGAGATCCCGTGATTATGGCGAAACTGAGTCTTCGAAAGCCAAGGGTGCTCCTGATGGTACTGAGTCGCTTCATATTACAAGGCCTATTGTTGAGCCTATACCTCGAATGCCAAAAGCATCTACTAAGTGTACGACGATTAATCAAAATGCCAGGGCTTCCCAAAACTACTCTGTTGTAGAAGATTTGGCGCAGAGCCCTTGCGCTATGTCCGCTCTTGAGGTGCTCCAGTCTTGCCCAGCTCAGCGCAGTGCTTTGCTCACTGCCATTGGGGCTGTCGATCCAAAGAACTCTCTTGTGATTACATTCAATATGTCTAATTTTAAAAATAGACTCCCACATTATATTGCTTTTCATATCAAATCTTCGTTTCGGAAATTTAATATCTTTCGGACAGTCGTTGATGAGGGTGCTTCCACATGTGTGATGTCTCTCGCATGTTGGAAGGGAATTGGATCTCCCACAGCTGTTCCATCTGCTACTCTTCTGATTGCATTTGATGGTCATTCTCACAGACCGCATGGCATTATCCCAACTTTTCCCATCTGTGTTGGGGGAAAAACTGTAAATATAGAGGTTGAGATAGTTGATGCAAGCTTGGACTACAACCTTCTGTTGGGGCAAAACTAGATTTATGAGATGGATGCTATTGCATCCTCATTATTTCGGATTATTTGTTTCCCTCACAAAGGGAGGATTGTTACAGTTGACCAACTAGACTGTTCTCTTGTAGACCCGAATGCACCTACTGAATCAACTATCCCATCAGTGGATAATGCCAAGCCGCCTGTCGAGAATTTAGGGGTTGGAATGTATTCTTATTTGATGGGTACTTTCGATATTCCACCTCCTAGTGTTCATATAAATGCGATTTCATCCTCCAGGGTTCCTATTTGAAGAGAGTTCTTCATAACTCATTATTTTTCGGACCCTTGGACCTTACCTTCCCCTACCTCCACATTAGCGGAAGGTCAAGTGGGTGGAATGGCATTTCCAATGTCTGCAGCTGAGATTGCTTATCAAACTATTGTTGACTCTGCAGATTCCATTCCAGCTTCTCTTTCTCCAGAAGAGTTGGATGGCTATGTGGCTCCGGCTTGGACACTTAGTTCTTCTTCCACCCAGGATTGCCTTGATACCACTCTTCCATCTGAAGAGGCCATATTGGAAGCTATGACTAGTATAGATAGACCATGGGATGATTTGCATCATCGGTCTTACTTTTTACCTGATTTGAGCGAAGTTGAATCAAGTTTTCCAAGTACTTTGTCTCCTGGTCCTGTTCACCCACTCCTAAACCCTTTAGCACCAGCACAGGTATATGCTGAAGGGAACATGGTTGTGATTTCTCCAACTATCCCGGTGAACATTTCCAGAGATCCCAATTTTATAGAGAATGTCTTCATCGGAGCTGAATGTTCCCCTGAAGAGATTCAGATTTACACCGATCTCTTTAAAGAGTTAAGGGATGTGTTCGCTTGGTCTTATGAGGAAATGCCTGGTATGGATCCATCTATTGTCCAGCATGAGATCAAGACTTACAAAAATGCTAAACATGTGAGCCAAAAGCTTCATCCGGTCAATCCTAGGAAGGTTGCAGCTATCAAAGCCGAGGTGGAGAAGCTGCTCAAGGCGAGATTTATTTTCCTTGTTCCTTTGACAAAGTGGGTTTCGAATCCTGTTCCCGTGGATAAGAAACAAGGAACAATTTGAGTTTGCATTGACTTCAGAGACCTTAATAAAGAATGTCCGAAACATAATTACCCCACACCATTTATAGATTAGATTATCGATGAGTGTGCCAGTAATGATATTTTCTCCTTCATGGACAGTTTCTCCGGATATAATCAGATTACTATCCGTCCTGAAGATCAGCATAAGACTGCCTTTATTTGTCCCTGGGGTACTTTTTCTTACAAGAAGATGCCTTTTGGTCTTAAAAATGCTAGGACTACTTTTCAGCGGGCCATTTCATATGCCTTCCACGACATTAAACATATTATCGAGGCGTATTTGGATGATTTAGCTGCTCGCTCTCGAAAGAGAATGGATCATCCTGCTCACCTCCGTCAATTATTTGAACGATGTCGTTTCTACAAGATTAGGTTGAATCCAAACAAGTGTGTTTTCGTGGTTACATCTGGTCGGTTATTGGGATTTATAGTGTCTATGGAAGGGATTAGGGTAGATCCCTTCAAGGTTGAGGCAATACTTCTGTTGCCTCCCCCGTCGTCTATTCGTCAACTTCAAAGTCTACAAGGAAAAGCTAATTTTCTTCAAAGATTTATCGTAAATTATGCTAAAGTTACCAAAGGATTTATGAGATTGTTGAAGAAGGGAGTTCCATTCTTTTGGGATGACTTCGCTCAACGCTCATTCGATGCTTTGAAAAAAGCATTGACCTCTGCTCCTATATTGAGTCCACGTGATTATAGCAGGGATTTCCTTTTGTATCTTGCAGCAGCAAAATCTACCATTGGTATGGTTCTGGTTCAGGAAGACGATGCTCTTGCAGAACATGTTATATACTACCTTAGTCGAGGGTTGGTAGGACCTGAACTTCGGTATACTCTGATAGAGAAGTTGTCTTTAGCAGCTGTTCATGCTGTACAATGACTCAAACATTATATTCTTCTACGAAAAACTTATGTTTTGGCAGCAGCCAATCCATTTCAGTTTGTTCTCAGTATGCGAGTGATTGGGGGAAAATACAATAGATGGATTGTGATTTTGCAGGAATTTGATCTTGAGTTTATGTCTGCCAAGTCCAAGAAATCATTGCTTTTCGCGGAATTAATCTCCGAGTTGCCCTGTGGAGAAGAGATAGTTTATGATGAATCCTTCCCGGATGAACATTTGTTTCTCATCTCTGCACAGGATCCTTGGTATGGGGATATCATTGTGTATCTTCAGACTGCGAAGTTTCCCTCTACTTTTTCGAAATATGAGCATCGTAAATTGTGTCACTTGGCTAAACATTACTTAATTATTGGTGATGCTTTATACCGTCGAGGGGTTGATTCAATCCTGAGACGTTGCTTAACTCTCGAAGAAGCTGAGGCTGTGCTGAATGATTGCCACAGCGGAGCTTGTGGTGGTCATTTATCTGGGCTTGCTACATCCCAAAAGATCTTGCGTGCTGGATACTTTTGGCCTTCGATTTTCAAAGATTGTATAGAGTCGGTCAAAAAGTGTCATTCATGTCAAGTCTATACTCGAAAAATGCGTGCTCATCTAGCTCCGCTTTTTCCAGTCATTACTGTCAGTCCCTTTACAAAGTAGGGTATTGATTATACTACTTGCAACCCGCCTTCGGCTAAAGGTCACAAGTACATTATTGTAGCAGTAGACTACTTTACGAAGTGGGTCGAGGCTATGCCTACTTTTGGGAATGATGGTGAGACAGCACCTCTTTTTCTTTTCAACCAAGTTATTGCTCATTTTGGTATTCCTAGAGAGATTTTCACTGATCATGGCAGTCATTTTCAGAATAGCATGATGGATAAGTTGGCCCTAAAATTAGGTTTCCGGCGGGAGCATTCATCTCCTTATTATCCTCAGGCCAATGCACAAGTGGAAGCCGTGAACAAATCCTTGAAGACCTTCTTCAAAGGACGATTGATAAAGCTCGATCCAACTGGAATATCATGTTGTATCCTGCACTTTGGGCATACCGGACGTCAGTGAAAACTGCAACTGGATTTACTCTGTTTCAACTAGCTTACAGACTGGAATCCATATTCCCCATTGAATGTGAGATTCCTTCTCTTAAGCTAGTTGTTGAGCTTCTTCCTGACACTTCTAGTCTCGAAGAACGTCTCCTTCATCTGGAACATCTTGATGAGCAGCGTCGGGATCCCGCTACGATGAAGGAGGCACATAAGAAACGATTCAAAGTTCAGTACGATAAGGCGGTCAAACCTAGGGTTTTCTCGGAAGGTGACCTCGTTTTGGTCTATGCCCAAGAGAAGGATGCCCTGGGCACAGGAAAGTTTAAGTCTATGTGGTATGGCCCCTTCATCGTTAAAAGAGTCCTTAAAAAATGAGCGTATACCTTGGTTTATTTTGAAGGAAATGAGTTAGCGGAGCCCAGAAATGAGCTCTATTTGAAAAGGTATTATGCCTAGGCTTTGGCCTGGCATTTTGCTTTTGTATATAGTTAGTTTTGTTTTGTATCTGGTTTTTTGGTCTTTGATGTGATGGTGATGTTTTTGATCTGCTTTGGCAGGTTGTGTCGAATGTCATGAGTCATTATGGTTTCGCCGATGGTGCTAGTAGACATACCCGGAACTTGGCTTCCGCAGCTTGGGTGCTTCATTATCCATCCGGTCAGCTGTTAGTATCAAGAGGAGTCTGCATTGGTCTTGCTTCCAATAATATAGCGGAGTACACTGCAGTTATTTATCTACTCTCGGAGGCAATATCTTTGGGTGTTGATTCGTTGGTAGTTTTCTTGGACTCCCAGCTGGTGGTGTCACAGTTGAACAATACTTATCAGGTTCGAGATCCATTTTTACTCCGGTTGTTTTTTAGGGTACGTTTGTTACAACGATCATTTCAGTTTTTAACATTCATTCATATTCCTCGAGCAGACAATTGGATGGCAGACGCATTAGCTAATCAAGCAATTGATTGGCATACTAATCATTCAATACATTAAATTTAATCATAAAAAACATCATGCATTTTTTATACATTTGTCACATCGCATCATAAACCATTATATGTATATATCATCAGAGTGTTCAAAAACTATACAAAATTTTGGATCCATATGTCATACAAAATCAGGGCTTCTGCCCGATCATGTTCAATATCAAAAATATACAGTCATCTAGTAATCATGTCTATTTACTCCTGTGGTCCCTGCCCAATATTCATGTTCCTATAGAACACGATCGCAGTAGCGACACGGCAGAATAAACGCACCCAGTCACGGGGTACTCCCACTACCCGTCTCTGGATTGCCTCAGGTAGATCTTCCACGGCAGCCATAAGCACTTGGCGAGTTAAGCCCTCCAAGTTCCTTTGGATAGCATGGAGGGTCCTACCTGGGTCTTCTGTATCTGCCTCACCCCTACGGCGCTTGTGCCGTGGGTAGCCCTCAGGATGGACTGGTCCAATATCTGTATCATGGTCATCATAATATTGTAAGTCATTTTGAATCCAATCAAAAACATGTTCTGTTTTCACATTTTTTCACATATATTGAAAAAATCATCAAAAAATCATATAATTAAAAAATTGCAATCTCATTGATTGTGCCCCGTGTCGCGCCAGGTGGAAGGACGAGGTCTGGATCACCGCGGAAATCCATCCTGGCATATGGGTAGTCCTCCACTGCGATGAATTTTTCCTCCCACCATTGGAAGAACTCGTCGTCCCAAGTGGTTCGGGGAACTTCACTTCCCCCCAGTCTCTTCATCAGATCAGCCCATCGGGCAATTCTTGGGTCTCTTGGGCTGTTGATGGAGGAGATCACTTTGGGTTGAAGCCCAAGAATCTTCTCAAAGAAGAATGTCATCAAAATGGTTCCATACCCGAAATTCTTTGTTTTAGCTTTCTGGATGGAGGCCATTTGTTTCTTCATGTTTATTAACAGAGTTGTACACCAATCATACAGGTGAACTAGGCATTCCACAGCTATGCTCATCTAGGTCTTGGATGCCTGATGCAAGGAAGCAGATCCTGCTACCCTACCGATGGTAAACAGGAGAATCTTCATGTGCAGATCTCTCAAATATTTTATGGCAATCTGATTCCCTACTTTTTTGGACTCCTCTACACAGTAGACGTGGACATAGTCATCCACCGTAAGCCCTCCCAAAGGCTTGCCGTGAAAATCTACTGGGTCTCCCCTCCGTGAGAGTCCAGTAATGAATTAGATGTCTTCCACCTCTATGTGTATAGGCTTTTGGTCTATTACGAAGCAATCTTCCTCCGGTTCCCAATAATTTACCAGCATTTCAAGCAACCGGACGTTACTTTTCATGTTTGGCATTTTGAAGAATTTTAGTAATCCGAAATTTCGGAGGACGTCGAGTGATTGTTGATCTTGCATCACTTCATTATCAATTGCACTGTGTTCACGTTCCCTCCAAGTGATGGTCATCCTGAAAAAAAAATTCATTTATTTGTTCATTAGATACATTTTTTTTACATCACGGACTGCGCATACGTGACTTCCCTTGCAGACAGTCGCGTATCATACGCAGGTTCGTCCACACGAACCCACGTATGCGCAGAGCCTGTTAGCACTCAAATCTACCTCAGGCTGAAATGAAGTAAAACTCAAGGCTACATCAAACCACGCTCAGCCTTGCGATGTCTGACCGTTGTTCACCATCAACGACCAGATCTGAACTTGATACACGTACTGGGGCAATTTATAAGTTAAGTACTACGATTACAAGTTATACCGGAGATCGACTGAAGCAGCGTTTATCTACTTCGCTGATGCATAGCAACAGCGTTTCGAAGGCTACCTGGCATGACTTCAGACTCCGTCTATAACAAGCAAACCATTGAGATCTTCCCCAGTATGGTAGCCACTATGTTAGCACTCAAATCTACCTCAGGCTGAAATGAAGTAAAACTCAAGGCTACATCAAACCACGCTCAGCCTCGTAGCTAGCCCTACGAGGACAGGAGAGGGCTCTCTCCGTCAATCTCGAGAAAATAAGCAATAGAATGCAAGATGACTTACAATAAGAACTGATTTTAGGCTAGTAAAGAGATAGGTATGTTTGATTTTTGGTTTTTTGGGTTTTCGCTGGAGTAATGGGAAAACAAATTTTGGGTCCGGGGATAAGGTCAGACCTTTGCAGAGTTCAAGCTGGGGGCGAGGTAGGTGATGATCTTGATGCTTTAAATTGGATATATGGATAGATTAGACCGACGAGGAGCTGAAGAGGGCAAAGAAGAACTTGGATCCTCTCCAAACAGCTGAAAACATATAGAACTAACTGAATTCAAAGGCCAAGCACCGTAAACAATGGATTCAACCTTATTCACTCATTCAATTTAGTTCAGAAGCATAATGAAAGGATGGCATACATTAAACATGAAGAAACTTACAGTAAACAAAGAAGAAACATCATCAAGAAACAGAACACCACAAGGATCCCAACAAGTGCCGCAAAACCCCTGATCTTTCCTTAGCCAAAATATGAAAAGTATGTACAATGATATCAAAAGTATCCCAAGAGTCCAACCTCTCCAACCTCTGAAAAGGATTGAGAAATTACAATATATAGATCACTCTAACACCTTTCCCCACCTCTAGGGGTCGAATTCCCTCTTCAGGGATCAGTTTCAACCAATTCTAATCATGGAACTACAATCTAGGCAGCTAACAACTTGCCTCTAAAAGAGTGGGAACTGATCCATTACATGATTTTTACCCTTTTTGTGAGTGAATCTTCTAGAAGAAATAAAAATAAGCCAGAGTTACATGCCAAAAATGAATTTAAATCATAAAAACCCAAAAATTCTATCCACAAGAAAAACTGGTCCATAATAGGCGAAATACTGAGCTGGCAGCTGAAAACTCAGAAAAATCTCTAGGTGGGTCGCTCCTGAACTGCGTGGGTCGCTCATGTTCCAGGCTGATTTTGAGGTAGCTCCCGACATCCAAATTGAGCTCATGATAGCTCGTTGGAAAGCCCTGGATGTCTACTTTCCAAACCAAGTGGAATTTCTGAATTTGGAGTTGATTTGACCCTCCAAAACCTCATTCTCCCAGAGGTACTTCCTGCTGGTGCAAAAGGTGGCAGCAAGGTGATTTTCATGGTGTTTTTAAGCTGTTTGACCATCCAGATTTTGTTGAAATGCTAAGTTGACTTCAGAGGATGCATAATTAATCATGAAAAATCCAAAAATGTAAAAATATCCTCCAGCAAGTGTCTCAAAAAAAGCGAGCGCATGAGCGCGCGACCCACGTAGCTGCAAAACCTGTTTTTTAGACCAAAAATTTGAAAATGACAAAATTTTCTCCGAATTTGCCCAAATTCGGAGCGAAGACCCTCCATCATGTATCTTGTTCAGTAAATGAAGCCTCAGCCAAAATCCGGAGTGGATCAGGCCTTTTCCGCCATTTTAGTGCTCTCCTGGTGCATGCAGTTCCTGTGATGAAAACACTGTCTCGGTTGTATGATGTGTTGTTGTCAGTCATGATGTAGCAATGTGTATGTTCAACTTGTTGAAAATGAAAAATGGGACCTTGGTGTCTTTGTCTCCATCATTATCCTGTGAATGTACCTGCGCTGATGAAGAAGGCGAGACCCCTTCCACGCCAGGTGGAGATAGTACTCGCGTTGCTGATGAAGTCAACGAGACCCCTTCCACCCCGGGTGAAGATAGTACTCGTCGTGATGTTGAAACAAAGCTCTGTGGCTTCTCTGATATGTTACCACTACTGGTGCACTGGTATGCTCCATCTCAGTGCATCAACCTCAACGATCGAGTCACTGTCCGACTCCTGCTCATACTCTGACTCTGTCTCTGTCATGGCCTGGAACAAGATATTGGCACTATGTATACTGATATAGATGCAGTGAAAAGAGAGTTATGATGTGTGTTTCAACACCCAATAAATATCCCACCGTCAAAACACCATAAGGAAACAAACCATGATAAAATCTCAGTTTTAAATGGATTGGAAAAGGCACAATTTCTGTTTTAAATGGAAGTGAAATTTTGATCAAAGGGAGCGGGCAACTTTCAAAATATTGAACAAATCTTATCAAAGGAGATCATGGCATCATATAAATGTTTTTGTCCATGAGTAATAGCAACAAAAGTGTCAATGGGCAGTTTGAAACAAAGTCATGAGAATGTTTTTACATTGGGCAGTGAGACGTAATACAACCACAGTCACCATTGAACAAAGGTTTTAAAACATGGTATAATAATAACAATGGTCACAATGGCATAATAGGCATGAGAACAATATGGTTTTGATATTATATGGAAGGTTGGACATATCACTGATATAAGATAAGCAACAAACTCATGCAACCACCCATATCATTTTAAAACCCTGAAAACGATATTGCCATGACTGTGGGGTTTAAATCCTCCATTTGAAATGTTTGAAACCACCAACGATGCCACCGGTGCATTTAAAAACATCAAGCAATTGCAAATAACCTGTTTAAAAGCCGATGAATCGATCCCAAGCAAGACTGGGCGCTCAAAATGAAGTTTCGAACCTCTGTATCTGCGTGGGTCGCGCAGCCTCTGCGTGGGTCGCTCAGGCCCCAGGTGGGTCGCTCGGGCCCCAGGTGGGTCGCGTTTCTCTTGCAGGAAGATTTTGGAGGCCTTCCCGGTGTCCAAATTGGGCGTGTGATAGCTAGTTGGAAATCTATTGGAGTCTACTTTCCAACAAAAGTGGAATTATGCAATTTGGATTCCATTTACCCTGTCAAAAACCAAATCTCCCAACACTAGTCAAAATGAGCAGAATGAGGCTGCCTCAAGGCAGAGTGCTGTTGCAGTCAACTTTTGAAGGTCTTCCTCAACTCCAAATTGAGCTCATGATAGCTCATTGGAAAGGTCTTTCTGTCTAGTTATAATTTGACTCATCAAGAAAGTCATTTGGCCAAACATGCTAGGAGAAATCTTGATTTTCCCAAGGTCACTTCAGAGGTGCATTCAATTCTCCTGAGGCAACGATATTTTTGACATTTCTCTAAAACCATGATACCTGTGTAAAAATTGAATGAGGTTTTTCTTACTTGGCATGTTATGGACAAAAACCTCTCTCAGTTTTCCCAAATTTCATCTTTGATTGCTCTGAAACATCTTTTGAGTGAAACCGATCCCGATGTGTGGAACAAGGGATTTTGTCGAAATGAAGCGAAATGAAGGGGATAGGGGGCTTCTAAATTCTTGGGGAAATTTTTGGAAGTAGGGAGGGATGTTAAGAAGCAGGGGGAAGTGGAATCACAGAGATTGAGTGAGGGGAAGGGGTCCAAAAGGGCAAAACACAGGCCTAGCCTAGGAAATTGCCAAGTTTTGGCTAGAAACTAGGGTTTGTGCAAAAATGAGGAATTTGAGGGATCTCAGTGATGGGAAGTGTTTAATAAGGTATATTAAGGATAGGGGAAGGTGTTTGAACATCAGGATACAAGTTTTTCCGACGATTTGACCATCCAAGAGAAATCACCTCCAAAACCCTAGGAGAGGGAAATGGACCTTACCAAGGCACAACTGAAGCATGAACAATGTGTAAAATGACCCAATGGAACTTGACATGATGACGGCAACCCCCTGAATGATGATACACTCAGCTGAATGGTGACGTGGACTGACATTTGGACAAATTTGAAAAGAGTGAAGACCAACCCTAGACCTAATGCCTAGTGATCAAATTTTGCTTGAAGACTCATTGAAATGACACAATTTGACCTTGACACCTTAAAATCACTTTGTAAGAGCATGTTTGATCACTGGAGGAAGGCTGCAAAGGCTGACTCTAACAGAGCCCTAAATCAAAACAAATGTTTTTCATGGTGAAATTTCCAAATTTTAACTCTATTAATGAACAAAATTGATAATAATGATGGATTAAGAGCTTACCTGACTGATACGGCAAAGTTTGACCACTGATTGCCCCTGTTTTGACGAAAGAGGGGTTTTCTCTAGAGCTCTTTTTCCCAAATCAGCAAGTAACAATGAACCAAATATGAGGTAACATGTGTATTTATGCCTAGAAATTGAAAAATTTTGCAAAAATTTGTTATGCCTATTTTTTTCAATCTATCTTAAGCTGCATAACCCGAATGCTTGTAAGTGTCAAGATTGGTATATTTTCAGGTACATTTTGATAAAGTTGAGATTTTTTCATGTTTTTGATCCATGACTGCTGACCTGTCATGGCAGGTATATGATCTTCACTGGCATATAGGTTAGGAAATCCACTTTCCGTTGCATTTTTCATGCTAGCCTCCATTCTGATCACTTGCCATAGGGTCGATCCCATCAGGTCATGAGTATTTCACCCATTTCACTCGCCGATTATTTAATCATGACTTGGTGGTAGAGCCTTCCTTTACATGGGCTTCCTAGTTAGTTCCTCGCTATCACTTGTTGCCCATGCTGCGTTTTATGTAGGCTCGAGAGTCCTCTTTAGTCCCGCCATGACTTATGTGTTGAAGCTTCATTCTTCTTCTTCTTCACTATCATTTTTTCTGGCTATTACCCTAGAGGCTCCCTGGTGTCATTGAGTTGTATTACTGCATTGCATATTGGCTACTTGTTTATCCTGGCCTTTAGCCGGCTTCATTTGGACTCGATGTTTAAGCCATATTTTTGACCTTGACTGTCTGTACAAGTTAACCATTGCATGCACTTAGCTATCGCGACTTGACACCCTTTTTACCCATGGATGGAACATTCCTTTGAGTATCGCTTACCAGTTTCTGCCACCTTGCATTGAGCATAGGATCGTTCCTATCCCAGGAACTAGTGCATCTGTTTCTTGATACTCGTTCTATCCATTATACCATAGCATTATTTTATTCTTTTTCAGGCTTATTATATGAAAAAGACAAAAAAAATTAAATATGACAAAAAGAGCAGGAACGGGATGTTACTTCATAATTTGATGGAAGTACAGTATCTATTTTTCGCCCTTGAACAAAGCACATACCGTTATATATTTCCTTCATTTGGGATGGTTTTAGTTTTGACCTAGGTTCAGCCGTTACCTTATTTCACTGGTCAGTCCTCCTCCGGTTGGTTATCTCTTCCAATCATATGGAGAGTTTGTTTTTGCCTCTTGCATAACAGACTTATACAATGTCATTATTTACTGCCATGATCATCACAAGTCGTGCTTTTGTTCAAGGGAAGTTCAACCAGAGTCGGCCATTCTGCGGTGTCTCTTGACTTATTATTCAGTCGGCCTTCCCGGTATTGTCAGTGTCTTGTTCTATCACATCAGATGTTTGGTCTCTGCTCGTGCTGGTTTGAGAAGGTCTCCATTGACTTCTTGCTGGCGGGTTTGCCTCTTATCGACTACGACATATTGCTCTGAGAGTAAACCTAGAGCCGCACCCTGGCCCTATTTCCATCATTGATAGGTGACCTTGTGCTTATCATTTGATCATCATAATGGGTCTTTGACTGAGTGGTTTTCCTTGTGTTCGACCTCAGCATACATTATCACACTTGGGATTCGTGCAGTACCTTGATTTCCATTTGACCCTATCGGTGGATATCTCACGTCTGTGTCAGCTTTCATTATTGGTTGGTTCAGATGGTTTCTTCCATGTGCTAGCTTCATCTTGTGCATGTCGGAAACGTACTTTGGTTTGGTTCCGTCACTCTGCTTCGTCCGATTCCTTCCAAATCTTGGCCTGCAGGTTACACTCACGCTAGACTGATGTGGGATGCCTTAATGCCTTCCTTCCAGCAGATCTTTTCCCATCGACTCCGACTCATTGCTCTGGGAATAAGGTCTAGAGTCTTTTTTCAGTACCTTAGGGTTTGCAATCATCAGTGGCAGACACTTCGCTATCGACAGTGGGGATTCATTATTGCCTCCTGATTGGTATATTCTTCCAAGTGTTCGACTTCAACTCATTCATTCGCACTTGTTAGATTGTACTGGGGCACCTTGGCACTCATTTTCATTATCGGTGGGTCATCTCGCGTTTGTTAATGGTATACATTATTGACCGGTAATCAAACGATTTCTCACATGGTCGACTTCAGCTCATTTATTCCCATTGTGTAGAATTGTGCCATAGTGATCGGTGAAGACCTCGGGTTGCATCAGCATCTTTCGGCTCACTTTTGACAGTCCATTCAGTTTCTGCCAGTGATGTCGTCCACCCTTATATGTTGCAGTGTCAGTATAGCAGCATCCTATATGTTGGCTCCTGAGTTGCGTGATTGTACCATGTATTCCACCCCTTATGATTTGGTACCTAGAGATTCAGTTACTTTTGTGATCAGACATCCAGTTTCAGTAGTATTGATCAGTTTGATATATGTGATACTTGGACATTGATTCCAACTTGTAATTTCAAGCCGTGCTCAGATGATTCATTATGTACTTTCAGTTCAGATATACTTGTATACATTCTGGATCTATTCTGTACTTTCTATATGGATATAATTTTGACTGAGCATGGGTATGCCCGCCTCAGACATGCGCTGACTCTCTGTTTTCTTTCATTGGTTTTTGGCAGGCTGAAATCTGGTGAAGTCCTCTCTTGTCCTTGCGAAGTTCTTTCTATGCAAATAATACATTTCGGCCATCATGTACCCCTTATAACCTCATATATTAGGGGGCATCTGTTATAGCATCATTTTTCACCCTCATGTGATTCATGATTGTCTCTTTGGCCTTGGGCACCCATTCCCACAAACTTGGATAAAGTTCATAAAAAACAGTGTTTCAAAACCCATACGTGGATATGCCCAGACTTTTCCGCGTGTATACGCGAGTCCAGAGATACTTTTCCGCGTATGCCATTAAAATCATTAAAAATATATATAAAAAACCCTATTTTCGAGGCTGGGTTGATGGTTATTCCCGTAATTCAACCACCCCAGCCCGTGGCCAACTGTTTCCAACTGATTGAAACTACTTTAAGGGGGTATAAAAGCCCCTCATATGCATGGCCTAAAAGGGGGAGAAAAAATGATAGACATTATACTTTGTTGGAGCCCAATTCAAGTTTCCCGTGCCTCCTGCACTTCCCAGGTATTTTCAGGAAACCCTTGTTTCCTGGAGATGTTCATCAGCTTATATGTCATCTCGTGTGCACAAGTCTTGGAAGAATCCTAGCGAGGCAAGGGCAGGACGGATCCGGACGACGATCTGTTCGAATATCGTGGAAGGATTCAGGTGATCTCTCCACCTTTCTATTATTGTACATGATGTTCTTAATGAAGAAGAACCATCTTGTTTCTGAATTCACGTGTTAATATCTGCTTATATATGTGCAAAGATTGTTAATTAAACATTTATTATTGTTTATATGATGTTTCACATGGATTACACTGACATTTAGGAAAGATATATGTTGTACAACTAGATTTCCGTGCATGTTTCTTCTTGATTTTCAGGTTGAATAGGAAGAAGAGTTACTGGGGGTTTGGACCCCGTGGAATATACATCAAACGTAGGATCTACGGGTGAGTTCTACAAACGATAATATCTAGTTTTTAGCATACAAGTTTGGTTGTGTGAGTCCTTCTTGAATAGTATGCCCCTATCTGTGGAGGTTTCTGACCCAACGATCTCTAGGGAGTTATTTCCCGAAAAAAATGGGTGTTTAAAAAATGGTTGAATGTAGAAGGCATAGTGGAGAAATATAAATCTCAGTCATTAGAAAAGGATTATTCCAAGGTAGAGAGAATTGACTTTGGTGATATATTTTCTCCTATTACCAAGTTAAGTTCTATTAAATTTCTTTTATCTATTGTTTCTATTTTTTATTTTGAAGTAAAATAGATGGGCATGAAGACAATATTCCTAGGTGGGGATCTAGAAGAAGAAATATACATGAAGTATCCAGCAGGATTTGTTGTGAAAGGAAAGAAAGAGCTAGTATGTAGGCTAAAAAATTCCATGTATGGGTTAAAGAAATCACCAAGGATGTGGTATCAAAAATTTGATACTTATATATTGGGATTCAGCTTCACAAGAAATTAATTAGATCAATGCATATATGTCAAATTAGTTGGTGATCATGTTATTTATTTGTTCTTGTATGTGGATGATATGTTACTAATCGGAAATGACAAGGAAATCATTAAGGAAGTGAAAGCTCAATTGACGTCAAAATTTGACATGAAGGATTGTTGGGGCCTTTGTTTTGAAAAAGAAACAGTTTTGAGTTGCGGAGAACAGGTGGCAAAGAACAATCAAGGTTCACAGGGAGCTGTCACGGTTGCAGAAAGCCGGAAGATAGGTGGTGTGGTAGCTGCGGAGAACAGTGAAGATGGAAGATATGGGAGACAAGGACAATCAGCATAACTCCCAGTAATCAAGAAGAAGTGGCAAGCAACATAGCAGGAAAAGAGGAAAGTCTGACAGTCATGCTGGCGGAAGAACAAATAGGAAATCAACCAGCGTAGAAGAGTAGTTAGTTAGTGCGACAGAAGGCCGTTAGAGAGAGAAGAGTCGTAGGAGAGCTCTGTTGTACTGAATCACCCTGTAATAGACTCCGTGGAGTGATGTATGTTGTTTTGATATTGATAATGAACTATGGTTATTGTTGTGTGTAATATTATGACTTGATTGTTAATAATTTTCTTGCTATGAATATATGCCCAGTTTTAAATTTTAATTCAATATTCTGAACATGCTTGATGATTAATAGCGTATACATAGAGGCGAGATCTGTTTGTTGTTCCAAGTTTCCTTAACTGATTCTCCATGGTTGTAATTGTCTTGTACATGATCTATCTCCTAATCTTAGTAAGGTCATGGCACGCCTAGGGTGAGATGCTCTGCTCTCTGGAGTATGGTGAAAATGTCGGCGTTGTGCTAGAATACTGCAAAAACCTTGTTGGCCTCTATCTTTAACTTAGGTCTTTCCTAGAGACCTCCTTTTTCACCAACAAATGGTTCCATTGCCGGGACCTGAAAATTCACTTAGGAGTTAGATCATTGTATCATCGATCTCTGAGAGGGGACTATGAAGCTGGTGGGATAACCACTTAGAACAGTTCATATCACAACAAGCGGAGCTGTGACAGCAGAGGGAAAAGATTGTTAAAGAGCGGGTCTTATTTTTAGAATCTACAAGCGACCTGTACGAAATTTTCTAGGGATAGTTTCCTGAAGAACTTTATAATTGGTTACGGAGACTGCAAATCAATTCACTCCCAGGAGGATCGTGTAGAGTCTGTCGCAAGTGGATGCACACGGATCTAGTAGCACTAAATCAATTAGATACCAATTTGACCCAAGCAGTAGATTTTTGGGTACAATCTACCTTGGAAGGATACATTTAGGAATTCACAACTGAGTGTTACCAATCCTTTACAAAATATGAGGACATATTTAGATCCGGATTGCGTGGAGAATTGTTGAAGGAAATCTCATTGTGGATCAAAGCTTTAATGGTGGATGAGGGTTTGATGGCCTTTCAAAAGTATGAGATGGAGACTTAACCTCCAGTAATGGGGAAAGGAGCTGAGGGAAAGATGCTACAAGTAAGTAAGAAGGGGGAATAGGGATATGGATGTCGGAACCTCCAGTAGATTGAGAGAGAAACGACCACATCGGAGGGCGAAGGTTGCTGAGAAGTGGCGAGAAAGGGTGATGAAATAGTTTGATAAGTAGGAGAGTAATCGACAGGACAAGGAAAAGGCGCCACAGATGACAAAGGAAACAGAAGGTTAGATGGGATCCCAAGGAATAGGAGGGACCATCAAAGAATTTAGGCAAGTGTATAGGAGCCCAGCCCGAAGAGAAAAGGGAGAGAAGTCCAATGTGGAGGACGCGCACCCCGAGGAGACATTCGATGTGGAGCTGCATGTTGCGATGGAGCAACTATTTCGAGAGAGGTCAGCACCCATAAATCAAGGTAACCCTATTCCCCAAAGTTCAAGTAGCGCTAGTCCCAACCTTCCCCTGGTACTCTATCAGCCACCAGATAACTTGGAGTTTAGTAAGTTGAATAGTGTTAAGACTACAATACAGATATCTACTAGCTACAGTGCTAGTAATATAATCTCTCAGCCAGGAAATAGAGGCTTTATTTTAGTACCCCCCATACAAGGAAATATGGAGGGATCGTTCACCCAATACCTAGAATTCTCCGAGAGGGGTAACATTGACGTGGAGAAACACTGGTATCTTTGCGAGGCAATGTGGAGGGCTCAGCAGACCCCAGAGGCAGTTAAGTTCACTGAGTTCCAAACTACTTTAAGAGAGAGAGCACTTCGCTGGTTCATTAAATGGTCATAAGCTCATCCAAACCCAACGATAGATGATGTGAAGAAAGAATTTTTCAAAGAATTTAAATTACCTCAGACAGATCAACAAGGGTTGTCTGAGTTGTGGGAGATCAAACAGTGAGAAGGTGATGTAGAAATTATATACAATATGCATGTATATATTCGGACTCTCCTGATCTAACAATATTTATCTTCTTGCTAAATACATAATCCTTCCACTATAATTCTTGCGGAAATTTAATCAACAATTTCAAAACACATGAAGCAATAAAAACACACATAACACAGTTGTTTAACGGGAAAGCCTGAAGCTGAAAACCCCAACTATATATTATGTATATCATGGAGATCATGTAACAATCCTCATACAAAGCTTAGTACCTCAATCTCTCAGTACAATACAATTGTCACACACTAATCAGGAACAATCTTGCAAATCCATGCACCAATCTTACCCTCCTACTAGCCTGCCTCCACTGCACAATCCAAGCTTATTACAAAAACCAATTCAGTGTAATCCCACTCTCATTGACTGCGTTGTTATCATTGGAAACTCCAATGTATATATAGATGCAATCCATGCATCACTAGTAGTCACAACGGATAGTCTATCTTGCCCTTTCACCAATCTCTCTCCCTTTAGTCTCCAGAGGCACCATGCTGCTATGGATTAGCGGTATTGTTCAGTTGATTAATAAGGATTATTATTTAGTGGTGTTATTGTTAATTCACCCTCTCATAAATATATTAATCGGTTAGACTAATCACAACTAGCTCAGCCTGTTTAGCGAGTTAGTAGAATACAACTCCACCAACTACTTCTACAACTCCACCAGCTTCTGTCACATGAGTTCTATTTGAAGTCTCCTTGAAATAGCTCCACTTAACCCTCGGGAATAGCTTAGTTCATGCAAACAAACCTCTACATTGCCACATCTGTGCCCTTAGCGGGAGTGCTCCCAGAAATGGGTAATGTTTAGAGTCCATATATTATTAAGAGCTAATGATATTCGACATATATATTTTTAGATTGGCAGTCTAAAAATAGATTCCGCCCAATATGTCTAAAAATAGAATTCCATCTATTTTTCCAACTTGACCAACCATCCACAAATAACATCCCGCAACTCATAGAATATTATCGACATGTCTAAAAATAGACTTTGCAACAAAAATCACCTGTGTGGGCCCCACCTAGTTTAGGTGATTATTTTCCAACTAGGATCAGGAATGATGTTTCAAGATGCCTCCTTCACTGTTTCTTGTTGTAATCTTCAACACTCCTCTCAAAAAAGAAAGGATTTTCTTTGCATGCGACATGTCTGACTCCATGCATTCGCCCTGCAACCTTTACAAGCGCCATGCAACTCCATGCATCTGCTCTGCAACTCCTCTGAAACTGAAAAGGCTCCAAACAACTCAATCAATCTGATGCATCTATCATCAATGTCTTTGACTTCTTCTTAGCTACTGCACATGTCTTCAGGAACCACTGCGTTGTTGAACTCTGCACCCATGCACTCTGCACTTGCTGTCAACTCGGAACCGCACTCCAGTATCCGACACTGTCACTTTGATCTGCCTGCATCAATCCAACTGATCATGCTACTGCTGCTCTGTGGGCACTCGTAGCCAAGTTCAATTCATGAGATCCACACCATCTCAATGAATCCTACCCAGAAATATCTTCTTGGGATTACTCATTCATGTCGCCCCACCTCTCACCTGGTGGTATAGTTGCATGCACTCCCTCTGTGCATCTGGCACGGAATTTCTCGGCATGAGTGGTTGCTCCCACTCCATGATCCTCATCTTGTGGCTGCTCCACATCTCGAGGTTCACTCTTACCTGCATGCAAATCTAGCTCCCTCTCAAGCTTCAATTTCATGTCTTTCTTGCACTTCCCAACAGTAGGAAGCTCCGTAGAAATCCCATCTACTTCAAATCTATAAAGATTCTTCTGCATCTCTAGTTGTGGCCGCTCCACAACCTTCTGAGACTGCTTCTCACGCTACATGTTGAGAGGTTCCCTCTCAACCACCAAGTCACTAACCTCTGATTTTCTCCTCAAAGCTTTGCATGCATCTTGTACCTCAGTGCATGTAAATTCTTGGCTCGCGCACATTGCAATTGTCCCACCGTCGCAAAATTTTCTAACAAAAGAGCTAATTTTAAATCGATGATATCTCCCTCATCTGGGCTCCGATTCGACCGATTTGTTTTTTCAATTTGGGTATTTTTTCGCAAGGAATCCAAATATTCTATTTTTTTCTGAAAATATTTCACCAAAAATTTCAGATATTCTTTGCAAACTCGCGCACCCAAAAATTCCTGCTCTCATTCCATGTAGAAAATCTATAACACAGCTCTGATACCATGTAGAAATTATATACACTAAGAATGTATATATCCAGACTCTCCTGATCTAACAATATTTGTCTTCTTGCTAAATATAGAATCCTTCCACTATAATTCTTGCGGAAATTTAATCAACAATTGCAAAACACATGAAGCAATAAAAACACACATAAAGCAGTTGTTTAACGGGAAATCATGAAGCTGAAAACCCCAAATATATATTATGTATCATGGAGATCATGTAACAATCTCATACAAATCTTAGTACCTCAAGCTCTCAGTGCAATCAATCGTCACACACGAATCGAGAACAATCTTAAATCTTGCCAAATCCATGCACGATCTTGCCCTCCCTACTTATTTTTGCCTCCTTTAAGCAATCTAGCGAGATAAGACCAATTCGATGTAATCTCACTCTCCTTGACTGCGTGATTATCATTGGAAACTCCAATGTATATATAGATGCAATCCATGCATCACTAGTAGTCACAACGGATAGTCCATCTTGCCCTTTCACCTATCTCTCCTTTGGTCTCCTTGAAAAGCTGCCATGCAATGTAGTTAGCGATGTATTGTTCGGTTGATTAATGAGTTATTATTTAGTGAATTAGTGTGTTAATTCACACCACTCTCACTAGTGTATCAATCAGTTAGACTAGACCACAAATAGCTCAACTATGTTTAGCCAGTAGAGTTAAAGCCAAGACACAACTCCACCAAAAGCTTACTTCTACAACTCCATAAACTCTTTTGACTCACATGAGTTCTAACTGAAGTATCCATGCAATAGCTCCACATAACCCTCGGGAATAGCGTAATTCCTTCTGTCAGCTCCTGTGCCACATCTGTGCACTTAACTGAAGTGCTCCAAGAGAATAAGATAATGTTTAGAGTTCAAATATTATTAAGAGCTAATAATATTCGACATATCTATTTTTAGACTGGCAATCTAAAAATAGATTCCGCCCAATATGTCTAAAAATAGAAGTCCATCTATTTTTCCAACTTGACCAACCATCCACAAATAGCATCCCGCAACTCATAGAATATGATCAACATGTCTAAAAATAGACTTTGCGACAAAAATCACATGTGTGGGCCCCACCTAGTTTAGGTGATTATTTTCCAACTAGGATCAAGGATGATGTTTCAGGATGCCTCCTTCACTGTTTCTTGTTGCAATCTTCAACAAGTGAAATGGCTTGGGACCTGATGAGAAGGTTCAAGGATGCGATTGGGAAGCTAAGTTACCCAATCGATCCAAACCATCAATGAGATTGGTTTATTAAGGCACTCCTCCCATTGACAAGAACTCCAATAACACAGCAGAAGATCGATACCTTACAAGATGCCCTGGAACAAGCCATGAAGATAGAAGCTATGGCGGGGTATCCGTAAGAGTTCAGAGGAGGAGCATCAATACAAGACCCTTCCATACTAGGGCTACAACATCATATAGCCAGTTTAACGAAGAAGTTGAAAGACATTCAGCTGATACGACCTGCAAGGCCCAATGTGTGGTGTACCCATTGCTTGATTGAAGGACATGTGGCCACAAAATGCCCGAGGTTGTGGGGGGAAAATGCAGGAGCTTCAACAACAGGGGCACAGGGGGCTCCACCAGCAGGAGGAGTTGCGTAGATAAATACTTAGGGATTATACCAACCGTAACCCCACTTTCCAGGGTTCCCCACTCAACAAAATCAGACTGCAACTGACTACTGTGAAATATGCAAAGGCATTGGTCATCCTCACGACTATGCCCAACTTTTCAAAAATATTCAAATTTTCCAAACAATACATATTGTGAATTTTGTGCTTCTAAAACGCATAATACAGAGCAGTGTAGAGCCCTTGATGCACTAGCAGAACGAATAGACAAACCATCTTATAGGGTGAATGAAACTCCAAGGTGTTGAGGAGGAGGAATGAAAGGAGTAAAAACTGGAGGAAGAGGACCAGTAAGGTGCTACAACTGTGACCAAGAGGGGCATGTAGCAAGGGAATGTCCGCTACGTAGAAGACCATGGTGCTCTCAGTGTAGAGTCAATACACACGCAACTAAAGACTGTCCAGAATTAATTAAGAGATGGGAGGAAAGAGCCAGACAGAGAGGAGCGAATTTGGTGAATGCAAAACCGAGAATAGTAGAAGATCAGCACATGCAAAGCGTAGCGATAATAACCCGGGAAGGAAAGAAAACAGGGGAGGATGCACGGAATATGGACCCGGTAAAGCTGATCAAGCCCACATCCCCAAAGAACATTTTCAGACCAGATAGACAGAAGCAATATTTTAGGGAGGCAGTGGAAACATTTTTCCAGATAGGGGGAGTAGAGGCATTGAGCTTCCACATATGACCATCTAAAAAGAGAAGCGGACTCATACAAGTACAATAATTGAGGAGTGGTTCCGACTGTTCCTGAAAATTGTAACCAATGCACCAATTCTGGAACAACTAAAGAAAAATCTAGATTTGGTGGTGCAGGAAAATGAAGAACTGGGAGAGTCAATAAATCCAACCAAAAAATACATAAGAAGGATAAAACAAAACAAGAGAATAACTGGAAAGGAATTCTAGGTGAATACTCAAGTCGCAGGATTTCAAATCAAAGACACAATGCTCGATCTAGGATCTGATGTCAACATTCTACCTATAAAGACATGGGAAGCACTAGGGAGGCCAAAGTTGACATACTCACCAATATAGCTCTACATGGAAAATCAGTATTGTATTGTACCCATAGGAATACTAGAAGAGTTTGAGGTTGATGTCGTGGGAGTGAAAACATATACAGATTTTGAGGTGATAGACATCGTGGAGGACAAGGATCCCTATCCTACTTTATTGGGGATAGATTTGGCCTTTGAGAATTATGCAGTGATTGACTTGAAAAAATAATTGATGATATTTGAAGATGGGGAAGTCAGGGTAACTCAGCCACTTGACCCATATTAGGGACCCCGATATACAGAAACTGTTGACAATAGAGAAGATGCTCAAATTTTCGATCACCTTTACCAAATGACGGCAGGGAAGAGAGAAGACTGTATCAATCCAACAGTGGGAGGGATCGTAAGCTGGAGAAGTGTTCAGAGTTCAGATTTGGGCTCAGAAATAGCTTGGTATGATTGGCAACAAGGAGGATATGAGACCAACACTAGAATATGTGCTAACATCCGGGGGGTTAACTCAATTGGAACTGAGGTAAGAGGATATCTAACTCTATCAAATATGCATGCTGTAAATACATTTATTACAAAGGTAGAGGAAAAAGTACCAATAGAACATAGAGTCCTTCTTATGGATGTAGCACTGCAATCCACGTCAGCAAGATGGTGGATCAATCATCGCAACTCACTTCCACAATGGGAAGATGTTGCACGAGCATTAAGAACTAGATTCCAAGAAGCTTCAGGACCACAATTCATTGAAAAATACCAAGGGGATTCTGACCCTCTAGAAAAATTAAGGAATTTTGAAGATCACTGGAATAAAAAGGGGTATCGAGAATCTCGTGGATACATAATTTCAAACATTCACTGGACACTGTTCCACAAGCCTGGTACTTGATGGAAGAAAAGAAGAGAGGAACTAGCACTTGGCGAGTAGTCGCGAAAAATTTTACATAATGTTTTTCTTTTCAGGGAGAAACAGGAACAGTCACAAATGCACTCCAAGCTATCAAAAGGGTACTATTTTTCCCAGAGATTCGGGAAGATGAAGAAATACTGCTTTCAAAGCATAAAACTAAAGAATCAGTAGCATGCAAATGGATTTGTGTCAAGATGGATGATGACGATTTATAGAATCTCCGACACTTATACTTCGAAGAGAAAGAGGGGGAGCGAGATATACAGGAGGAACCAACCACATAAGGATTTCACTTGTTACCCTTGAAAACTAAGAATATGAACATTGGAAGCACGGAGAAACCCAAAATACCGTCCATCAGAGACTACTGGGATATAAAAACGACCAAGGAAATCTTCAACCTATTACAGGAATATGAAGATTTATTCCCATCTTCAATAGAGGAGCTAAAGGGAATAAAAGGGGACATGGGGGGAATACGCATAGTCTTAAAGCCCGACGCAAGACCAGTGAAGCATAGGCCTTACTGCCTAAATCCAAGGGTAAAGGAAAAATTCAAAGCAGAAATAGATAAAATGCTGAAAGCAGGGCTGATTTTTCTAATGGAGAAAGCAGAGTCAGTCAGTCCCATTTTAATAAAAAGAAAAAAGGAGAAATCCAAGATTAGAGTATGTGTGGATTACAGAAGCCTAAAAAATACATGCATACATGATCCATTTCCCACTCCGTTTAGTGATGAGGTTTTCGACAATGTGGTAGGAAATGAAGCCTACTCATTCAAAGATGGATTCTCAAGATATCATCAAGTGAGAATAGCAAAAGAAGACAAGAATAAGACCACTTTCACAACTAAATGGGGATTTTTTTCATACCATGTCATGCCCTTTGGACTGAAGAATGCACCAGCAGTGTTTTCACAAATAGTGATAGCATCATTTCGAGATTATATCCATAAGTTCCTTGAGGTATACATGGATGATTGGGAAGTTTATAGTTTAATAAATAATAATGCAACCTTACTCAGAATAATGTTTGACAGATGCAGACAACTCCAAATCTCCCTCAACCTCAAGAAATGCATATTTGCAGTACCTTTCGGGACGCTACTAGGACATGTTGTTTGTAAGCAGGGTTTTTGTGTGGATCCATCAAAAGTAGCAGTCATTGTTAACATAGAATCACCAGAAACTGTGAAATAGTTAAGATCACTACTCAGGCATACCAGGTACTGCAAAAGATTCATCCGCAACTATGAAAATATAACAGCACCATTGGAAAATTTGTCGCAGAAATCAAAGCAATTCATGTGGAGTGAAGAATGCACTAACACCCTCAATACATTGAAAGAAAAGTTAGCAAGTGCACCCATCTTGGTCCATTCTAACTAGGACAAACAGTTCCATGTCCATATTGACACCTCCAGCATTGCATTAGGAGCGGTGTTAGCTCAGCCAGGAGAAACTTCTATTGAGCATCCAGTCTACTTTGCAAGAAGGAAGTTGTCTACCGTGGAAAGGAACTTCACAACAACAAAATGAGAAGCTCTTGCGATGGTGTATTCTCTTCAGAAGTTTTGTCATTACCCACTGGGAAGTACGTTGAAATTCTTCATAGACCATTTAGCATTGAAATACATGGTTAACAAACCTGTGCTTGAAGGAATAATTTGTAGATGGCTCCTACTATTCCAAGAGTTCACCTTCGAAGTGATAGTGAAACCAGGGAGGTTAAATGTGGGTCTGGACCATTTATCAAGGTTGGAGAACGGATAAAATGGGGGATCCCTTGATTATCAATTGCTGAATGTTGATCTCTTCAGAGTAGAAGCCATCTCAGACTATCTGGAGTAGATAGCAGTATATCTGGCCACAGGACAGTTCCCAACATAATACATGACAACTCAAAAAAGGCATTTGGTCGTAAAAGCAGCTGAGTATCAACTGATAGCAGGACAACTATATAATATGGGGTTGGACCATGTCTTGCGGAGATGTGTCATGGACCATGAAAGAGAGTATATCTTGTGGGAGTGTCATTGCGGAGTTGTGGGGCGCCATGTCGGCGCAAAAGCCACTGTAAGAAAAATATTACAAGCAGGGTTATGGTGGCCCACATTTCATAAAGATAGTAAAGCGTATGTAAAGAAATATGATGTCTTCCAAAGAACAAGACGTCCATCACATTGGGATGAGTTACCAATGCAGCCATTTGAAAAATGGGTCATTGATTTCGTAGGGCCAATTGCACCAGTGGAAAGATATTCATAGGCAAGTTAAATAATAACCGCAACAGATTATCTCACAAGATGAGCGGAGGCAGCCCCAGTAAAAGACTTCATAGCAGACACAACAGCTAGGTTGATTTTTGAAAATATCATTAGCAGATTTGGGTGCCCCAAAATCCTAACCAATGATCAAGGTACACACTTGATCAATACAACAATCAAGTCTTTGTTAGATAATTTTATTGTACAACATCATAAAATCAGCCTGTGCCACCCTCAAGAAAATGGAACCGTTGAAGCATTCAATAAGATCTTAGAAAAATGACTAACCAAGATATGCAATGCCAATCGATATGACTAGGATGAGTGGATACCAGCAACATTATGGGCATACAGGACAACTGTCAAAAGGTTGCACAATCAAACTCCATTCCAGTTGATGTACGGGAGAGAGGTGGTGGTACCTGCTAAATTTATCATACCAAGTCTATTAATTTCTTCAACAATATAGATGACAAATGAAGACTCAATCATTGAATGCCTCCATGAGCTACAAGACCTTGAAGAAGAGATATTCCTGACGGAGTTCCATCAGACGGTTCAAAAGGAAAGGTAGAAGGCTTGGCATGACCGTCACATCAAGCATAAAACGTTCACTATCAAAGGGAAAGTTTTGTTGTACGACAGAAAATTTCAAAATTTCTCGGGCAAACTCAGAATGCACTGAATGGGACCATACCATGTCATAGAAATTAAATATTCAGGCGCAGTTCGATTGGCACAACTAGATGGCCAAGTATTGCAAGGATGGGTGAATGGCGCACGCCTGAAGCCTTATCACGAGTAAGTTCCACCATTTATTTTTTCAAATAACTCTCGCAACCTAGAGCAATCAATAGGGTAGAATAGAAATAGATAGATTCAATAACTCTCTCACACCCGAGATGAGACATAGAATAGGAATCCCGATAAAAAGACATCACAACAAGAGTAAATCCACCTGTTGCGGTGCAGAGACCACATCGCAACCAATTGTGGTCAGGGGGGTATTGTCTAACGTGTCATCCCTATCAGAAAGCTAAGCGTGTCAAATATCATTCCGTCATAATAACCCATCATACCGTTGTCAGTCCGTAGGATCACTCGGATTTGAGAATTAACAACCATAATTAGTAACAACCATACCGTAATAAATTTTCCATATTAAGCCATAATCATTACCCATCATGTCTACCTAAATCCTGAAGACACGGTCAGTAATGTCAGAATACACCTCACCGCGGTAACTAATCGCACGATTATAGCCGCAGGAGAGACAGGAAAAAATTAATTAGTTATGGGGTCTTATCAACCTTATTCGTGTCAATTACATTACTTAACCTACATGAAAGAAGAAAAGCACCAGAATGCCAGAAAATTCTAAGTTAGAACAAGAAACAGCTACAACAACAAGTGAAATTTCATCAAAGGAAGTTCAAAGAGACAGTCCAGCAGCAAGGATTCACAGCAAGAGATCAGAAACAACATTGTAGGTATACAAAAGAAGAACGAAGATGATGAAGGTAGCACCAGTAGTTGTCGAGCCCGACCTTGATGAGATAATTTAAAAGATAGAATCACTGGTTGGAAAGTATGACAATGCTTCGTTAATTGATACAGATTTCACGGATTCCCATTAATTCCCAACTATGAAGCAAAAAGTATACATAAAAAATTATGCCACAGAGGGAGGAGGGGAAGCAGCAAGGATGAATCTAGAGTTCAGAGGTATCTAAAAATCGACAATACTGAACCTTAGGAACCTCCCAGTGTTTGGAACAACAAGAGCAGCAATGCAGTGTACGAAATTCCTATTGAGCAGAGTCCAGAACGGATCATTGTGGTTGGGGAGAGAAATACCTATACATGATCAGAGGACATCAGTAGACTGATCGGATTATCAGCAGAGGGGAAGGATGTCTAAAAAACATTCCAAAACGTGTCCAAGAGAGCCAAGAAGGCAGGGAACCGTGATTATTATAAGAAATATGAGACCAGAAGAGGAGGGAAGGGGGTGAAGATAGACCTCATCAACAATCTAGCAGTGAAATTTGCCTGTTATTTAACAGCAGGTAAGACAATGAGGCATTACACCAAAGGCAAATGCACCCTCAACACCATTTCAGTCACGGAACACTGCATCTAGGGAGCCCAGCTAAACTGGTGTACCTTCCTATTTAATGAACTGTTTGAGGCTTGTGAGGATAATTACAGATGAGCCACAGGATTCATTTATGGCTATCTCGTTATGGCATTTGTGATGTGGAAATGGACTCGCCTGGGGGTAAGGCAGCTCGCAAAAATCACAAACAACCAACCAATGGCGTTAAGGTTTACGCCCTAGAGAGTCTCGAGAGATCCTAGCACCAAGGAGGTAAATGAGGAGGCTTTCTCATTCTGGTACAGGCAGATGGTGGATGTGGTGGCGAGACAGCAAAGGGTTCTAAGGGACCTATTGGACTGATATTCTTCGCAGATATGGTTTGGGGTCACCCACAAGCAGACCTATATCAGACCCGATTGCATAGATGAAACCACATTCAAAATGAGGTCATTAAAGTTTCAAGTAGAAGAAAAAGCCTTCCACACCAAAGTTTGTTCGTGGCCAGGAGCTGCGATGGAGGTCAAAAGTGGAATACCTCACTATTCGTTTGAGGGCATGCTACCAAAAGCACTCCCAAGGGAGACGCCAGAGGAAACAATGAGGAGGATTTCTCAACTGCAGCTAAAACATTTACTGGACTAGTTGGACCTGAGGGTGAAGGGCTTCAATCTGGTAATACATACCCTCACAAGTGCTTCTACTATGTTTCCTTCTTTTTCTTATTTTCAGTCTTCGAATTATGCATCACCATCCACAACCACCCCTATCGTCACCGCACTACCTTCCACCATGTTCAATTCAACCCCAGCAACCACAGTTACCCTAATCTGCAAGAGCAAGGCACCTAAACCCTGGTAGCTGCACCGAAGGCCAAGAAAGCAAGAATTATGGTGCCTAAGCAAATAGTTGACCTCACAGAGGAAGATCATACCCAACTTGAAGATACAAGAGTACCAGTTTGAGAAGAGCCAGAGGTTACCGCCCAAATAACGTCTGTGCTACCTATGTTTGATCCATCCTTGGTTTTAAACATTCAGACATCATCTCCACCTCACACTCACAAGTCATCACCTCACACTCACACTTCATCACCCCATACTTCATTTAATTCCAAAGACCAATCCACCCGCACTTCGTCCACCTTAGCGACTATCTCAGACCCATTAAAGCTAAAAAACAAGACAAATAGAGACACTGAGGCAGAAGTTAACTCGAGTACGGCTAGGGTACCCGAGGTTAACCAACCTTTGTTAGGGCAGGGCACTTTCCTAGAACTATCAGTTCAAGGAGGGTCTTTTACAGCAGATACAACACCCTCGCCAATAGAGCTGAACCCATTTCAGCAAACCAACCTGATACTGCAACAGATTCTGCTGACCATTAGTGTTAATAACCTAGAACCTCAACTTCCACAACAGAACCAACCAGCATCCCCTCAGGAGCACTCGAAGAGATTAATCACCAGCGGGCAACCCCTTAGAGAAAGGCAGCCAACCTAGGACATATCAGGCACTGAGAGCATGCAGAGCTGGGAGGCTGGAAAATTATACAAATTCATTCAGCAAACAGCACAATAATTAGAATGGTTTCATGATGACCTCCAACAGAGGTTCGAGCAGCAACAACAGTATGTCATTTTGCTTACTAAAGAGCGCAATCAACTTAAAGAGGAGAAGGATAACTTATAGGAGCAGCTAGAAAAATTAACCGAGATCTTCAAAGATCTATAGTCGACAGTAATTTCTTAGGATAACAAAACGTTGGAGGACATATCGGCCTACTCAATGGTCGAGAGGTCTCTCCGAGTGAAAACGGCATGTGAAAATCTTAGCAGAGCGAACAAAGAGCTCAAAGAAACGCTAGCTACCATACCAGCATAATCAGACCCTCGCATGGTATATGCTGAGAAGGTTACCAAGAAACAGAAGCAGGTAACTGTAATGAAGGAAATCATGGGGACAACACTCAGAGAGGCCTACAACCTACTGAAGCATTTATATGAGTGCTCAAACTCGTTAACCATGAAATCCCAACCTATCTCAGCACAACTTCAACAAATTTCACAAGAGATCAAAGAAGCCATTGATCCAGTCGGCATAACCGAGCTGTAAAACCAAGCAGAGGTGTTGGAAACCAAAATCCAGAAGATCGAATAACACTCCGCTGCCACAAAGTAGGTCCTAAGAGAGCTAAGGCAACCAGTCAAGCAGACAACAGATGGCGGCCGAAACCGGGCCGAAAATACAGGAAGTATTCAGCAAGCTGCCACTAGTGGAAAGTCAAACCGAGGTTGAAAGAGTCACCACCCAAACCGAACAGCTAATTAGAGAATGGAAACATGCAATCATTGAGTTCACAAAACTCAAGTCTTCAGCATTGAGCAAGGTTCCATATTTGGGGCCTTTGTTTGGACACAACGAAGAAACACATAAGACAAAGTCAGCCTCAGAAGCCGAAAAACCAATGGAAGCCATGACAGCGGGAAAATATTGACTTGAGACGAGTCAATAGCGTGTGGTCGGGGCCTGTTGGGGCCTTTTTTTTTTAAAAGAAACAGATTTGAGTTGCGAAGAACAAGTGGCGCAGCGCAATCAAGGTAGACAAGGAGCTTTCATGGTTGCGAAAAGCCAAAAGATAGGTGGTGCAGTAGTTGCAGAGGACAGTGTAGATGGCAGATATGGGAGACAAGGCAAATCAGTAGAGCTCCTAGAAATCAAGAAGAAGTGGCAACAAGCAGAGCAGGAAAAGAGGAAATTTTGACAGTCATGCTGGCGGAAGAACAAATAGGCAATCAACCAGTGTAGAAGAGTAGTTAGTCAGTGTGGTAGAAGGCCATTAGAGAGAGCAGAGCCATAGGAGAGCTTTGTGAGAGCTCTATTGTACTAAATCACCCTGTAATAGAATCCGCGGAGTGATGTATGTTGTTTTGATATTGATAATGAAATATTGTTATTGCTGTGTGTTATTGCCCAGTTTTAAATTTTAATTCAGCATTCTGAACATGCTTGATGAGTAATAGCATATACAGAGAGGTGAGATCTGTTTGTTGTTCCAAGTTTTCTTAACTGGTTCTCCATGGTTGTAATCGTCTTGTACATGATATGTCTCCTAATCTTAGTAAGGTCACGGCACGCCTCGGGCGAGACGCTCTGCTCTCTGGAGTAGGGTGAAAATGCCGACGTTGTGCTAGAGTACTACATAAACCTTGTTGGCCTCTATCCTGAACCTAGGTCTTTCCCAGATACCTCCTTTTTCGCCAACAAGGATCTCGATGCTACAAATTTTATATTGGGCGTGGAAATTAAAAGAGATCGAGAAAATAGGAAACTTCGATTAAGTCAAAAAAGTACGTCGACACAATATTGTAGAGGTTTAATATGAAAGAACGTAAACTGGTAAAGGAGGTTATTCTATAGGTGTAAATTTGTTTGCAGATCACTGTCCTAAGACATAGGTAGAGGAATAAAACATGTCATATGTTCCATATTCCATTGTGGTTAGAATTTTGATGTATGCAATGGTCTATACTAGAACATACATTGCACATGCATTGGGAGTATTAAGAAGGTATATTTCAAATATGTGGAGGGAGCATTGGACATAAATGAAGATAATTTTCAAGTATTTGCGTGGCACTACTAGTTATGGATTGTGCTACCAAGGAAGACTAGTTTTATACAAAGTGTTGGACATACATGGCTTTGTTGATGCAGTCTGGGTTGGAGATCTAGATTTTGGAATATCTACAGGAGAGTCTGTGTTTAACCTATTTGGAGGAGCAATAAGTTGGATGAGAAAAATACAATATGTGGTGGCACTCTCAATTGTAGAATTTGAATACATGGTAGCCATTCATGCAAACAAGGAAGTAGTATGGTTACATATATTATGTTCGGGTATTGGGTTGGTACATCAAGTTATAAGGATAGATTGTGACAGTTAGAGTGGAAACTTATTGGGAAAAAAACCAACTTATTATTCAAATATTACTACATATTGAAGTTAGAGAAATAACAAGGCGAGAGAATATTTCAATTGCACGGTGAGAGGACTAAAGCAGGGATAACAAAAATTAAAAATATATATATTATTATTATAATGGAGTCAAAAAAATTAATTACATTTAAATGGGCATATGGTTGTAATATTTATAAGGAATGTTTACCCCTGGTAAATTATTGGTAAAGTCTCGAGTTAGACTTAGGTGATGGGGAGGCATGCCAGATTATTAGATACCCTAGTTATAAAACATAAAAGGGATAAGGACTGGAGGTGAGTGGTGTTGGATCATTTAGCTATTTTGGTTGGATTTGGTCAAGAAAAACCTTTAGTCTAGTTTTACAAGGAGGGGGGGGGAGATTGTTAGATAAAACTTGCCTCACTGAAAGAGTCAAAGTTACTAAGTCTACAGTTCTGGTTTTGGGCACGTGGTTTTGTATTCCCATAGTTTTATGCCCATGGCTTTGATGTAATGGAGCCTTTAAAAGGATTTGGAATACTTAATTGTAATGGTTCCAGGGAGGTGAGTAGTGGATGCTCACTTGGCCCACTTGGCTAGGTTTTTGCCAAGGACACTAACATAATTGTATTAGTTGGTTTTTCCCTAGATAGAGGTTTTCTAGGATAAACATTGTGTGCATTGTGTTTATGATTTATGAT
Source organism: Pinus albicaulis (assembly GCA_034641835.2). Lineage (NCBI taxonomy): Eukaryota > Viridiplantae > Streptophyta > Pinopsida > Pinales > Pinaceae > Pinus > Pinus albicaulis. Next base: position 1,196,359,405 of record CM076584.1, on the reverse strand, counting down.
TTCTTTTTGGTTTTTATTTTATTTTATTCTCTCAGTAAATTTATATCTCTCTGGTAATTTTAACACAAAGTTGACATTAATGATAGGTTCCTCATGGATTGGTTCTTGAAGTCACTACTTCCTCCCATTTCTAAAGATGTGGCCAATGACTACGCCTAAGAGTGAATAATACGTCATCCAAAATGTGTAGTAGTATAGCCTCATCTATTCCTAGTATGGGCGCTCATATCTAATTCTTCCCAATGCCCTGTGCTCTTGCTCGGGTAAATTTTCTACACTAGGGGAATTGAATGCATTCAACGGTGTTATTGGGAATGTGTCATATAATCATATGCATCTTAATCCCCCTATACCTATTGGATACATTAACAAGCATAGTAGGGTTAGTAATTCCCACCCTCAAGCCCCTATTTGGTGTCATTTTACACCTTATAATTATCTAAAACCCCTCAGGATTCTTCTTATACTTCATCTCAAGTAGGAAATAACACCTCATATTCCACACCTTAGGAACATCAACATGTTCATGGTCATTATTGTAATAGTTCCTCTTGTGGTGGGATAACCATGAATCTATATTATCAATTTCCTTTCCCTCCATCGGTAACTTTATTTCCTTTGGTGATGGTACCTTAGACCCTCATTGGTCAAGTGGAACCTCCTAAAAAATAGGTGTATGCACAAAATAATTATTAAAACCATCAAAATAGAATAAGAAAAATAAGATTGAAGGGAAGGGAAAGAAAATTACCAATGCCAAAACCAAGGGAATCAAGGTACCCAAAACTAACAACCGAATAATAACACTCGTGAAAACTAAAATACCACAAACAAAGTTAAGGCAATAATTCCAAACCTAAGTAGTTGAATAATCCATAGATTTCAACCTATAAAAATTGATCTATTTTTGGTGTCTATGGAAATTACATCCTTGATTGTTTATTATTACCTAAGTTTCTTTGTTTGAAGGAAGTGGTTGACTAAGTTCATGATGCAGTTAATTATCCTAACAACCAACTTAACCAACCTTCATTGTCACAACTAACTATGTTGAAAAGTAATTTTCCATTGCAAGGATTTGTATCCACACATAAATCCCCTCATTTTGATCAACCTCACAAACCCACTCCTCTTGGGGATGGTAACTACCAAATCCTTCATGTGAATTTGATCTATGTCAACGTATCTACTTAATCTCAATAGCATGGCATTCCCCTTGAAACACCGCATTTAGACCCAAGTGATCCTCCTATGGAAAATAAAGTGCCTTTGCAAATTCTTTTGCCTAGCATCAATATTCGTCCTAAAGTGCCAAATATTCCTTTATAGAAAAATTCCCTCAACCCTCATGCGTGAGTTTCCCCTAACTATACATAATAAATGATTTGGCTTGGTATCCTATAGTTTTGAAATCCTTACAAGTCCTTTAGAATTTTCCTTTGCAATAGAAATATTTACTATCTACTTTGTGTTTTGTTGATCCTTCAGATGATAAGATGATTGTAATTGACACTGACAAAGTTAAGCCTCATCTACCCCCTTCTATTGCATTGCAACTTATAATAACCATTAAAATTTTTATTATCCATCTAGGTATTATTGATGAAGGAACATCCACATGTGTGATGTCTACCTAGGTTTCAAAGAATTTAGAGTCCCCAAAGCTCATTCCATGTGAAATTTACCTTTTTGCATACGACGGTCAACCTTCCCATGTAGAAGGGTTGTATCAAAATTATCCCATCCAGTTAGAAGGGAAGAAAGTGGTTTTAAATATTGAGGCTATTGATGCCCCTATACCTTTAACATTCTTGTAGGATGTAGTTTTGTGTACAACATGAAGGTAGTTTATTATTTAATTTTCCATGCAATGAGCTTCCCCCCTAATGGGATAGTTATTACCATAGATAAACTTACTTACCATGATCCTAAGTCTCGACTAAATCATAATAGTGTTTTCCCTACTTTGGATTGAAACCAAACCATTAGTTATTTATATCAACCCTAAATTCTATAAAGACATTGTATTTCTTGTGACATATTACAATCATCCACCTATAATCACCTCCTTAGGTCCATCCATTGTGTATGGTGTTAGCATCCCAACAACCTAATGCTTCAATAGTTGTTTCATTCATAGCTTGATCTTGACGACCTTATACTACACCCATAACTCCTATATCCTCAACACCATCATGGGGGTGAGGTTCTACCTCCTAGGTATACTTTTTTCTGAGTGCCTTTCTTATTTCCCATCCAAGAGAATTTAGTACACCTATGATGGCTACATTGATTTTATCTAACCTTACTTTAGGGATCCATGTATGGTACTTGGATCCTCCTACCCCTCTTATTTCCTTTGTACAAACTTCTCATTCAACAATGACTTCTGTTGTAGTGGATTTGCATACCTAAACTCCTGCTTAATCCTTTGCTTAAATTTATGCTTCCTTTTGGTAGGATGTCAATAAGTGGCTTCTAGTGAGGAGATGTCCAAGAAATCCATTTTTTGGATGTACATGTGTACGCCACTATAGTACTTCAGAACTAGTTTCTACTTGGAGTCTCTAATACCTAGCTTTGAGCATAAGGTATGGGAAATATTGGTTTGCTCTAGCATCATAGGATCTTTGTCCTGTTAGAGAGTTGTCCATCTCATATATTAGTCATCATAGTTCCCTACATGGTAGATTTACTCCTTAAAGGAATCAATAAAAAATTCCCAAATGAGTCTCGTCTTGAATACTATAGACTCATCTTCATTGTATTTATCCTAGTAACCTTCCCACCAATCTTTGACACAAGGAAGGACATTTAGGAGTAGGAAGGTGATCTTTTCATTGTTGTAATTTTTGGATAAGAAATAGCCCTTTAAAATATGGTAACCATTTCTCTAAAGCATATAAATCTATTTGGCCTTTAAATAAGGGGATATCAAAGTAACTTGTACCTTGAAGGGTTTCAAGCCTCCAAAATTATTTCTTATTAAAGGTGCCTCAACCATTGTTGGCAGTCATTAAAGGATCTATGAGAATTTTTCCATAATCTCATTCCTCTATCGCACAAGTGCTTCCTTAAGCAACAACTTGATGGGATCTCATTTTCTATCATCTCTATTTTATTCCACCAAGGGAGGTTGCTTGGGTTGGCGAGAGTGAACATTCCCAAGTGAAACTAGCCCGAGACCCAACTCTTTGTACCCTAACCTTATCAGGGACATGCACCGAGAAATAAGAAGGAGCAAATTGCTTTGATACCACTAATCTAGGTTGTGCAAGGGATGAAATAAAAGGCAGGAAAGGAAAAGAATCACAAATATGTGGAAATATAACAAAGAGCACAGTAATATAGTGATAACCTAGCTTCTATTAATAAATAAAATAGTAAAATATTGTAGAACACAAATTAGATAGAATGGTGTTAGCTATATTTGAAGAGAGAGAGAGCATGCATTCACAAAAATTATTACGAGAGGCCAAAGGAATGGCCTTTTAACATAAAGAAACAACCCTAGAGGTTCAAAGCCCTAACCATAGAAGATAAAGCACCAAAATCTTTATGGGCCCCAATGTGGTTAGTCGGTATATCAACTTTCCATGGGTGAATTTTTTGCATACAATCTCTGTTTGGAGTGGACAATAGCTTATTGGAGAGAATTACCCAAGGATTAAAACTTTTGGCTAGAGCCAAGGTATGTTTTGGCAATCTATGGCCCCATTAATGGCTAAAAAACATCATTTAATGCCTCAAACTGACCCTAGAAGTTTGGGACCTAAAAAACCATATACAAATTTCCAAGAAGATAGAGAACCATTGACTAAACGGAAGAGGTGTATGGCCACCAATATCCACTTAGATCATTCACTTCAACCTTGAAAATTATATTCCATTTGTAGCCCCCATTTGATTCATCTTTTGTATCTCCCACTCCATTGATGAAATGACACCATCATGCAATCCATTGGAACTTCCCTTGGTAAATATATTGATCATGATGAACCCATGGAATCAATGTTTACTTTGACATCTACTTGTGTCGAGGTGGAAATGTATCATGAGTAGCTCCCATATAAATGTTGGGTGTGCCATGAATATGGTCACTTTGCAAAAGGATGCACCAATAATGCCTCAATATAATAATTAACTCAAGACAAGGATGACCAATGATAGCACGTTCGCAGGAAAAAATCTAATAATTGTCAATTTTCTTCTTCTTCTCAACTGAAACATGAGACCTCAACAACTACGTCTTCTATTCCTTTTAGATTGGGAAAATAAAAAATCAATGTTAATATACTAACCCATCAATATATCCATCCAAAAATATTCCAAATAACTTATCTCATGTAAAATATTCTATCCCTAATAGGAATAACTATGAAATCCTATCTTAAAGGGGAAAATATCCCTAGTTCTGAAATGTTAGACTCTCCCTCTTCAATGTTGAAATATTTTTTGAAATGTTGATTCTATAAGAAAACATCAATATGAACTCCTACCAATAAATTAAAGTATCATAACTAATTTTGAGGAAGAATTGACTCATTCCTCATCACTAACTCTTTAATTCTCTAGAAATTCTCCTCAACATAAGGAATTTTATTACTTAAAAAATCCATAATTAGATGAGGGAATCAGATAGAAAATTGTTGTAGGAAAATTTCATAAATAACGAGGGTTAAAACCCTCCAAAGAAAGGTGGGAAGAAAAAGATGAAATTAGGAGATAAAAAAACACCATAGACACTTTATATGGAATGGGAACTAGAAGCACACACGATCGAAGTGGATCACAACCCTCATATACAAGGTCAAACAAACCAACAGGTAAATGATGAACATTGTATCCTAGAACTATAGAGGCATGGGAAATAGGAGTAAGTTATGATCAATGAAGTATTTGAATAAAGCAGAGAAACCTAAAATCATCCTACTCAAGAAGACAAAGCTATGGTCTAAGGAAATCTTAGGTATCTATAAGAAACATTAGAACTATAGTAAAGGAAAAAGAGTAAGTGTAAGAGGCACCTCGGGTGGTCTTTGCACAATATGTGACAACTCTCTTTTTAATTTATCTTTTAGATGTCAAACTTAACATTAGATATTGGCAAGACTCACCTATCTACAATATGTTGAGATATTAACATTATGAATGTTTATATTCCCTTGATAAAAAAAAAAGAGAGAGAGAGAATTGGGAGTCTCATTTAGCCTTGAGGGGGCCTGATTACTAACAAAGGAATATTTTGACATGCAATTTCAACAACACTATTAGCCAAAGTGAAAAAATAGAGGAGGGGGATAGTTAAGGATCCTTTTTAGGAAAGGATGAAAATTTTATTTCTCTCAAGATATTATAGATATTAAACCTAGCAAGGGATAATATACCCAAATGAACAAAATATTTGACCTAGGTCACACATTGGCTTGATTTAATCTCTTTTTGGCTCAAAGCACTTTTGTAGAAAACTCTGTCTCAATATCCTCCAAAATAGTTCCATGGTCAACCTTTATTCATAGGCATGTATTTATTCTTGTGAAGGATCTTCTAGATTATGGTCATATCCCATTAAAATATAACCCCCTTTGGTTACAAAATAAATATGTGTCAGGTGTCGGCTCAAGGGAACAAAGCAACTGGATTGTAGGATCCACACTACTAGTTTATATCCACGAACAAAAAATCTGAGTGATAATGCAAGTTCTCAAGGAGCGGGCCAAGAGCTCCTCCTCCTCTTTATAGAAATACATTTTTAAGAGCAAAGCAAATCTAGATTTGAAATAAGCCACCTTGGAAGATAAATAGGTTACTAAATATCTTCTAGTTGAAGAAAAAGAGGCCTTTCAATCCTACTAGAAATCTCTTTGAATATAGAAGGCCAAATAATGTTGAAAATCTCAAAGTCTTTGGCTAGTTGTATGGACAAAACACTTTGTTTTTTTTTAAGTAAGCACATGCTAGAGTTTGGAAAAATCATGTTAAATAAATCAAGTTAGCTAGTGGAGAAACCTTTTGTTCCTTTGATGAGATCAAGGCAACAAAATTATCCCATTTTGATGACTTGTATTTGGAAAGGGAAGGAATCGAGCTAGAGGAAACAACAATGATTTCTAAAACACTTTGAAACTAATTCCATAAAATGAGAATGAGAGCTTAATCTATGAAATCAGTGAGGAGGATATATTAAAGGAACTCTAGGATCTTTATCCAAACAAAGCACCTGGGCTAGATGGTTTTTCCTTCCATTTCTACAGGGAATGTTAGAACACCATAAAGTTTGATTTAATTATAATGCTTTGATATCCTTATAAATTTTATAAAATGGGCGAATATACGAATTCCACCTTCTTAGCTCTCATCTTGAAGGATCAAAACCCTTCTTCTTTTTCCAGATTCAAGGCTATCTCTTTCTGTAACACCTCTTGTATGATAATGACCAAAATCATTGCCAATAGGTTGAAAAGGACCCTTCCAGGAATTATTTTTGAAAACCAAGGTGCATTTGTAGAAAAGAGGTAGATAGTGGGTAATATTATCATGGTTCAAGAGGTGATCCACTCTAATTGTGCCAAAGGGGACAAAGGTATGATCATTAAGATTTATATGGCTAATGCCTTTGACAAAGTTAAGAATTCCATTCTCTTTGATGTTCTTCATAAGTTTGGATTTTTTCTTACCTTCATTTGATGCATATCTTCTTGTATTAACAACTCTTGGATTTTTACTTTGGTTAATGAAAGTGTCACTTCTGTGTTCAAAGCTAGTAGTGGTCTTTGATTGAGCTATACATTCTTTCCTCTATTGTACATCATCATGGTCAAAACCCTTAATAGAAAAATATAACTTGACTGATGTAACAAAAATATACTAGGCATCAAAGTGGTAAGAGGGGAAAAAGATATTAATCTTTCCCAGTTTGATGATGATACCATATTTCTAGGAGGAACCTCCACCATCATCAAAAGTAGGTTCAAGAGCTTTTTAGTTATTTTGATTCATTTTTCCAGAGGATTGATCAATGATCACAAAATTCAAATTTATGCATTGAAGATAAGTAAAATCTACTCAATGTTATTTAAATAATTTTCTCTTTTCCTCATCTTGAAGCTTGGTCTTTTAAATATCTTGGCATGCATGTCTATTTGCATTATCCCTCCTCTCAATTGTGGCAATAAATAACCAATAATATTATGGCCAAATTTTTTCCATGGGAGTCTTCATGATTAAACCTTATTAATCTAATGGTTCTTCTCAAATAAATACTCTCAATATTGCCCATTTTCCAAAACTCAACTCTTATATATCTAATAGGAATCAAACAACAAATTTCTCAACAATTAAGGTAATTTTTATACCAAAGAGGAAAAACTATTTTGAAGAGATTTCATTGGGTGAATTGGTATATAGTTAGGGCTTTGAAGTCTCATGGTGGTTTCCGACTTAAATATGCTCCTCCATTGAATTTGGCCAAGGGAACCAAACTTCTTTGCAGACTAATCACTGGCAATATGATTGGTGGAAGAGAAATCTACATTAAAAAAAAAGCAAACAAACAAACAAACAAAACAAAACAAAATTCAAGGGTTAAAGGAAAATATGCTTGGATGTTTTCCCTGGAGTTATGGAAGGATCCTTCACTTGGAAGCTACTTAAATTAGGCATTTTTATTAATCAAATGAAGTTGACTTGACAACTAGGTAATGACAATTCCATTGACTTGTGGAAAAAAAGTAATATGGGATATCAGTTGTTGATCACTTTTTAGTATCTTCTTCCACTTTGTGATTGGTTTTCCCAAAGCGGGGGGGAATTTTCTCTTTGACATTTCTTCTTGGTAAAAATCCTCTAGATGTTACACATGTTGAATTTTAGAGCATCACTTATGCTTGTGCACTTGTCTCCTTTCAAATCATCCTTCTTGATGCCTCTCTTAAAGGTGGTGCCCCTAAATGACTTTCCTTTTTTAATTAAAGAGGATGGGGGCTTGTAAATTATTCTGTCAAATATGGATATGAACCTCAATTGAGTATCACTTTATTCTTCCTATTTTTGCAGTTTGGAACAAAATTTAGCATCTAGACAACCTCCAAAAAATCAAAGTACTCTATTGGATGTTGGAACATGGTAAGATATTTATAATGGGAATTTTTTTAAGTGGGGGATTCAAGGGCCTTTTAGGTGCACACTGTACTTAAAAAATGGTGAATCAATGCATCATATTTTTTTGGAATATGTGTACAGAAAATAAGTGTGGAGGTATGTAATAAATGGGTTGGAATGATAATTATAGAACTAGGAAATCTATAGGACTTTAATTGATAAATGGGGAAATATCTATATGGGTTCCTTTAAAAATAAATAAATTTTAAAATGGCTATGGAAGTCGTTTCCATTGACTAAAGTACGTTTTTTGGAAGGTTTGGCTAGGTAGAGCAAAGCTACCTTTAACCAAGAGCTAATCACTCTAGAAAAAGTGGTTATTAGGGAAAAATCACTTTCAATTAAACATCTTAATGCCAAGGGAGACCATTCAACAACTCCTCAAGTTCTTGAGCAAGATGAAGAGGTTTAGTATGCTTATTCTAACATTCATTTCTCCTCCTCCCACACTAAAGTTGAGAAATATTCCTATAGACCATCTTGGTAGCTTTGTATGTATCAACAAGAATTCGGTAAATGGAGGTAAGAAAAACGCTCTTTCATACACTTCTTTGACGGTGCTTTGAAAAGGAATCCTAGAGTGGAAAGTGTGGAAGGGGTTATTTATAACCATGGAGGGAGAAAAATTTATACCTATGCTTGGAGCATTGGAATCTCTACAAATAGTCTAGATGAAGCCTATGTGCTCTTGCAAAAATTGATTTGTAGAATCGTCCTCCCACATTCACCAAAGCTAATCAGTCCACTGGGGTAAATAGGTGATGATGAGTTACTATGATATGATTCAACTCCCCAAGTACAGTCAAGGAAGTGGAATCGAAAAACCATAACCAAATTGACCTTCCTTAGAAGTTACAGGACCCCTAGGGTCTATCAAAGCATTTAAGGTTCCCAACCCTTGAGTTAACTTGCTTTTTGACTAAGCTAAATGCCTAGTCGCTCCCATGACAAGCCCTCCACATGAATTTAAACCTCCAATCACTACCATAACAAGGGAATCCATGCAACTGCAATATTTTTCACATTGTTATGTGCCAATAACCCTAAATTTTGAGCCACTTTTTCAAGGCTAGGATCAAGACCTATGCTCAGAACTTAATGAAATTCTCAGAAATGATAAATAAAAGAATACAAGGGCTCTAATGAAAAACTTGAACAAGTACTTGACCTAACTCATCCTAACATGGCAGACATTTCGTCAAACACATTGTGAACATGTAATATACATGTTATATAAACACATTTGAACAAAGGGACTTCATACTTATCTGAGATTTGTCGAGAAGGTGTGATGCCCTCTCATAATATATGCAATATCATATATTAGGTCATACATTCATTAACATTTAATTTACTAATCAAAACATGATGAGAGACATAACTAAATTCTATCATAAAACCATGTTTATAACTAGCATATAACCAACATATCAACAATGATAAAACAACCATTATAATCACATAATAACAATATTATTTACACATAATACACAAGATTTAAAGAGCTCTTATTAACATATACAAAATCCAACCAAGTCAGGGACTTCCACGTACCACCCGACCATTGATTTGGCTAAACCAAATATTTCTTTCATCCAATCACCCTTGTGCATTATTCCAAGCATGAATGTGGGGCTCACAACAAAACCAACCAAGGCTTCCTTAGGATTTACCTTGTATCCCGCCATTACCGATTAAGGGATTCCTAGGCCCAAAACCCTCATCTATACATCTTGGCTTTACTATGTATCCCGCCATTACCCGTCAAGGGATTCTTAGGAAAAACAATAAACATACATTGCATGATTTACCACATTCATGATATATATCAGTCAAGGGATCACTAGGCCCTAAACAAGCATGGATGCCTCTGGATTGCTCCACCTAAACCGTGAGGCATTTTCCCATCTCTACCCTTAGGTATTACCATGTATCCCTCCATTTACCGATTAATGAATTCATGTGCCTTTGGGAATTTTCCTAAGACCACCCCACTTAGTTTTGAAACCATTCGACAATCCAGCTCAACCAAGTAAAAGAACCCCATCACACCATAACTATTCAAAAATGGAAAGGCAAGGATGAAAATCACTATCACACATGGAAAAACCCATGCCAATGACAACAAGAGAACCAAATAAAAACATGCATGTACCATGCATGCCAAAACTAGCAAGGAAATCATACATGCAATTTGATACCTGCAAGTAATCATGTTGTAGACGCTTGATCCAACTTTTCCTTGTTTAATATTTGCTTCCCTTTACTTTCTTGTCCTCCCTTTGCCTTCCTTTATCTAATGCTAGAGTGCTCCAAGAATACTCTAAGTGTGCAAGAGTATGTGAGGGAGAGAATAGAGAGGTAGATCCAAGCTAGAACTGACAAAATATTGTGAACTGTTTCTAAGAAGACTTTTTATCAATGAGGCCTCTATTTTCTTCATTTTTCATCAGTTTCCTTCAATTTCCTCATCACATGCAACATGTGACCTTTCACCTTCCCTTTGTCCTAATTTCCTTTATTTTCATAAATAAAATGCCAATAAATGCCTCTTTGCCTATTCAAATCCTTTTCCACTGCCTTTTCCAATTTCCTCTTAGTCATAATAAACCGAATGAACACCCACTAGGATGTTTTTCCTACCATTCAACTTGGAATACGTGTCCCATGACATTGGTCTTATTTTGTATTTATTGAATTTATTACATGAAATTTTAACTCGGGGTTATTACAGACCCCTACCCCTTAGGGGAACACCATCCTCGGTGTTAAATGACTCTTGTAACCAGGAAGACCGTTGAAATGCAAAACATACTGCCTGTGGCGATTTATAACTTAGCTTGATGCAGTATTTACAATGAACAACCTATTGAAAAGAAAACCAACATGAAAAACATAACAGCATGGCACCCATGTCGCTTATTGGAGCTTTATAACACAGCTCAATGTGGTATTTATATCATACATATACATATATAGACATAACCAAACACAACACCAAAACATATTCCAAAACTATTTTTCCTCAACCAGCAAAAAACAAAGGATACATAGCCCGCATCTAATCAACCATCTCCCATGCAACTTCATCGGGCCCAAAGTGCTTCCAATGGACTTTAACCTACTTGACTGCTTAGTTCCGAAGCATGAGCATATTTCTCTGTAAAATATAATGAGTTTTTGGCTGGAATTCTCCTTTTGGTCTAACCTGCAATAAAAACCAATCAATAACATGATCAACATCCTTTATATATCTTTTAAGCAATGAAACATGGAAAATATCATGGAATTTCACTGTCAAAGGTAGTGCAAGTCGATAGGCCACTAGTCCAATTCTCTCAAGGATCTCGAAAGGCTCGCAATATTGAGGTTCTAACTTCGCACATGACCCAATCCTCAAGGAGCTCTTCTTGGGCTTGATGCGCAAGTACACATGCTCCCCAACCTAAAACTCCTTAAATGCCCTATGTTGATCTGCATAACTTTTCTGCCTTTCATGTACTCCCTTTAAATTATTCTTGATAACCTGCATTTCCTGTTCCATTTATATCAACATATTTGTTCCTATTGTTATCACTAAATTGATACTGATGGGTTGCTTCAACAGTCAACCTAGAGTAACTATTTCAAACCTAATTTTAGCTGGAATTTAGCCTTTCCAGCCTGAGAGGGAAATCTCAAAGGTAAATATGATATTATGTAATTGAAGCTCAACAAATGGCTAACTTTGAAATTGGTTTTAAATGTATTTTTGTGCTGGTGAAAGATGTAGACAAATTACTACCATTGAGAATATGGAGTCAATATAAACAAACTCAGTGACATATAAAACTCCTCTCATGGAAGATGATGCATATATATGCTGATGAAAACATAACGTTTACAATAGACTAAGTGTTTGAAGTAAGTTAGAGCATGTTGGACATGAATTCTAAGTGATCAAATAACTAGGATAATGAATATATAATAGCAAAACATAAAATAAAAACACTCATAATAATATCAATGAATCTGAGGTAAAGAGAAGTATGATGCTATTGTATATTACTGATAAAATGATTTACAATAGTAGTATGTAGTAAAAACATCCAACAAACCTCTCTCTCAATCAATTATCTGCCTATCTATAACTTTGGGCACCTTTACAATGAGTCTGCGAACAAGGCCAAACCTTCGAATAGTTTTAATAACACCTTGTAACCAAAACCAGATTACAAGGAGAGAATGTAGACAACTGCTATTTTTAGGAATTTGAAACCTAATAGGACTCTAAAACTCTTTATTACATTAACAAACTTTAAAAGCTGCATGTTTACATTGAAAATATTATGTGCCTGAGGTGGCACTAACCATGACTGGACCATAAATACACCCACCAAGTCAGGTGTTCTGTCTTCTAAAATTTGAGGAGGTGGTGTCATGATTGTTGATTTGGCTTCCATGATGAGCTGGTAACTTGAACATCTTAGTCGAGGAGTGTGTCCTCATCCAAACATTCAACTGATGACTTCTGACCTTTCCAGATGGCTGACTTGTCCCAAAAAGACAATCAAGACTTGAATATTTTCAAAATCCCTCTTCGCTGCAGAAACAAGGGAATTTTAGGCAAGTTCGTAGCATTTTCAACTTCGACCATCTCTGCAAACTATCTGCTCTCTTTTCTGATTAACGTTGTCTAGTGAGTCAAAACAATTAAATACATGTCTTTACCTACCTTTTTCATGACAAAACCTGACATATATAACCAAAAAACATCTTTAGTGAGTTCATAAAGTTTTCTCGGCTTTAAGCTTGAGACACGCTACGAACTTGCGTAATAGATAGCAGACCTGGAAATTCTTGCTTACTTCTTCAAAATTTCTCATGGCTTTGTAAGTGATGAACTATAATGAGGCAAAAATTATTTTAAAAGGTATTTTACCTCCTTTCAAACAACATTAGATTCACCCTTAGCAACAGAAGCTTCATCTTCAACAAGTTCATTTATCATTGTCATTTTTAAACCCTTTTTATTAAGTTATGTTTCTACCATTTCCATCTGCAACTCCAACTCTTTCACTTGACCTTTGAGCTTCTTTCTCTCTACCTGTAGCCAGATGTTCCTTTTCCTTGTATGCTTCATCACTCTGTGTAAAGGGAGAGTTCTCTTCAGCAATTTTTTAGCATTTGTTAGGGCTTTATCTTAATGATTAATCTAATCATTCACTTTCTCCTTGAACTCCTCTACCATTTTTCTTTCTAGCTTAGCTTCTTCCAACTCCGTATTTTTTTCAATGACCTCCTCCCTAGCTTCCCTCAATTTCTCCTTTAAAAGCTCCACTTTAGATTTTTCAGTGACCTTCTCCTTTCCTTTCCTCTATTTGATGATTTCTTCTTTTTTTGGGGATAGGTCAACGATCTCTTCTAACATAGGATGTTTTCCCTTCCCTGTTTATTCAGCCTTTTTATCGGCCTTGATACCTTTGGCCAGTTGTAATCTAGTGAGAGGTTTTCTTGGTTTAAATACAAAACCTGCATCTTCACTTGAAAAGTCAAGTTTCTTAGCATTGAGGCCTTTCTTTTTCTCCTTACCTCCTTTGACCTTCACAGCTTTGACCACGGGAGTTTCTTCTACATCTATGGCTTGTAAATGTCCTTAAGATTACCTTTTCCCACTATTTGGCTCCTAGTGATTCTCCCATGACTCTTTTTGCTGGGCTTTGGCTTGCTACTTGTAGGTGTGGGCTAAGGTATCTCTGCTTCATGTACATGTTCTATTTCAATCTCCATGGGCTCTGTAATTGGCTACATTTCTCATTCCCATCCACCCTATGCTTCAGCTATAGGTTCTTCATTCTTACTTGAAGGGATGGTCTTTGATTTAGGTGTTTTATTAGGAGTTAACACATCCACTAAGAAACAGAAATGTGGCCCAGTCTCTATTTAACTTTTTCAACACTTAAAAAACCAGTAGCTTGATTAATCCATGATGAAAGATTGAAGTTTCACTACTCTCAGGCCTAGCTTGGACTTTATCTGACATTTTTCCTCGAATTTTGAATAAGAAAAATGGAAGGTCCAAAAGTTGATTACCAGTGAAATGGAGCAAAATCCTGAAGTGATATAGATATATCATGTGAAACCTCCCTTCACATGTGAAATAATTTTGAATCACCAATAGAAGTTTGGAATAATTTTCTTTGAGACAACTTCTTGGTATCCCTGAGGTCATGTCTACTCTAATGTGGTCAGGATTTAGGAACTCATCATAGTTCTGCAATTTGAATTTGGTGGCTTTAAGCCACTCTTCCCGTGTCCTTAGAATATTTGTATCTTGGGAAATAGTTTCAGGATAAACCACAAAATTGAGTACACCCACATTTGATGCAATGCCAACAAAACACTGCAAAATCCTTAGAAACTTGGGCATGATACCCCTGCAACTTTTGACAAAACTTCATGCAGCCAACACTGGTGAAGGTTCCTGCAAAACTTGGATCTTCATTAACCAATTTTAAATCCATTGTCTCATACCTAACCATTTAATCCTATTTGTTGGTTTTTTTATGCATGGCCATTCTTCTCAACACAGCGCTGGCCTGCTTGGTAATATGACACCTACAAAGAGCAATTACGCATAGCAAGATGCTTGTAGACAAAGGCTGGACCTTTCTAAAGATAACAGAAATAGCTATACTCAAAGGAAAAAAGGAAAATGTGGCAGACAACAACTCACAAGGATAATTTTAAAAAGTTAAGTTTGAATGTGAGAGGGATGAAGAAAAATAAGGAAGGCTAAATGGAATGATGGGATGACAATGATGATCACACATGCTTCATGACTCCAAACAACTAATCATGTGACCTCAAACTGGCCTTTATCCATTTGAAACTTGACACCTCACCCATTATCTTGTCGGTGCAAAAAAACATGATTTCGTAGCATTTTCTATCATGAGTTTGGCAGATTCGCTATCAGGTGAGTTCGTAGCGAAAACAACCTGTTTTCCATAGATTTTGCTGTGGACTCAGGAAAAACTATACAGGTGGCTAAAGCCAAATTTGAACCAATGCCTACATATTTTTGATAGATTTTTATTGATATGACCATGATGACATGACATGTGGAGACCCTAAATACTTATGATTATAACCAATTCATAAAATTTTATCATTTTTTATGAATTAATTTACCAACACACTAAAACCTATACAAAGATGACCTTCCTAACCAAACTGAATGTTATTGATGATAACACCTATCAACACCCTGTTCACTAGATCACTCCAACTGATGGTAGTATTACAACTCTTCCCATAGAGTGCCTTAAATGGATTCACCCTCAGTGACTCCTAGTACCCATTGTTGTAATCAAACTCAAGCATTGGAAGATACTCTTCCCACTTCTATTGTTGACACATCACATACATTCTCAACATGTCCTCCAAAATACTATTGACCCTCTATGTTTGTCCATCTCTCTACGGATGATAATTTGTGTTGAAGGCTAACTCTATGCCCAATCCTGCAAATAACTCTTTCCAAAACCTAGAAGTGAAATTGGCATCCCTATTTGACACAATATTCTGCGGTACACCATGAAACCTCACTATGTCTACGATGAAGACTTGTGCTACGTCACTAGATGAATATGTGGATTTCACTGGAATGAAGTGTGCTACCTTTGTCAACTTGTACACCACAACCATGATGGAATCATGTTGTCTAGATGTCCTTGGAAAACCTATGATGAAATCCATGGAAATGAACTCCCATTTCCACTCTAGAATTAGAATCGGATGTAGTAACCCACCTGGATGCTTACATTTTGCTTTTACCTGTTGACAATCCAAACATCTAGCCATAAATTCTGCCACTTCCTTCTTCATATTCAGCCAATAGTAGAACTTCTTAATTGTTGTCAATGTCTTATAATATCCTGGGTGACCTAAATATGTCTTCGCATGAAATTCCCTCAAGATAAGCTTCTTGATCTCACTATTGTCTGACACATAGATATTGTCCCTAAATCTAACCAAACCATCAGCTATGAGTCGATAGTCCACATCCTGATAACATGTACCTTACTGTAACATGTGCCTAAGATCCATGTACCTGTCATCCTATTGTCCTGCCTGCAAGATTTGATCATGTAAATATGTCCCATATGAATTCATAGCCGCTATGTGATTTACCTGTACCCTTCTGCTAAGAGCATATCCAACCCTGTTCTCTTTACCCTTAATATACCTTATCTTACTTGATCTCGAAGTCAAACTCATTGATCGTGGCCAACCATCTATCTTATCTGGCATTCAGATTCAGTTAATGAAATAAGTACCTCAATCCTCTATTGTCGCTCATCAATACAAACCTCGTGCCAAGGAGATAGTGTCTCCACATCTTCAATGCATGGATAATCGCTGCTAACCCAATATCATATGTTAGATAATTCTTCTCATGCTCATTTAGTTTACTTAATTAGTAACATACAAACTGTCCCTTCTGCATAAGGACTCCACCAAGCTCTCTCGTGCAAGCATCTATACACACCACAAACTCTTTGTCTAGATCTGCAACCTTGAAAACTAGAGCATTTTTCAACAAACTGCTTCAACTGCTCAAAACTTGCTGCACATTCCTATGTCCATTTAAATTTCTTTCCTTTCCTTTGCAATGATGTGATAGGATAGGAATCCACAAGAAGTTCTTGATGAACGTCCTATAGTAACCTACCAACCCCACAAATGACCTTACCTCGTCCACATTCCTAGGAGATGCCAACTCCATGATATCCCTTATCTTTTCTGGATCTACTGCTATTCCTTCCTTGGAGACAACATGCCCCAAGTAATGTATCTTTGTCTGAAATAAACTACATTTGCTAAGTTTGGCATACAACTGACGCTCTCTTACAAATCTCAATATTGTTGCTAAGTGTTCAGCATGCTTTCCCTCATTCTTAGAATATATCAATATATCATCGATGAATACAGTAACAAACTTCTCCAAATAGTGATGCAACACATTATTCATCAAGCACATAAAATTAGCTAGAACATTAGTCAAACTCAATGGAACTACAACAAACTCATAATGCCCATACATGGTTCAGAAAGCGGTCTTGTAAATGTCCTCTTCTTTTATGTGTACCTAATGGTATCCTGCTCTGAGATCAATCTTCGAGAACACTATTTATCCCTTCAACTGATCAAATAAGTCATCGATCCTTGGCAAAAAATACATGTTCTTGATGGTTACCTTGTTCAAATACCTGTAGTCAATACACAACCTGAGGGTATCATCCTTATTCTTTACAAACAATACCAGTGCACCCCAAGTCGATACATTAGGCGTAAAGTATCCCTTGTCAAGCATTTCCTTTAGCTTCAACTTCAATTCCACTAACTCTGGAGTGCTCATCCTGTAAGGTGCCTTTGATGCTGATGTTGCCCCTGGTACCAACTCAATATAAAATTCCACTTCCCTGTGAGGCGGAACTCTAAAATCTCTGCAGGAAATACATCCTAAAACTGTTGTAAAATTGGGTACATGTTCAAGACCTCGACATCCTCAACATCCTTACCTTTATCACTATAAATATGCACTACAAATAACACACACCCTTTCCTGCGACTATTCTTTTCTTGCATAGTTGTCACCATTATAATCGATGTAGCCTTCTTCTTACCCTGCAATATTCTTTGTTCCCCTTTATCATCCAAGCACTCGATAACCTTCTCATAACAATCCACCTAAGTCCTATGAAAATACAACCAATACATACCCAATAGTAGAATATATGACCCCAACGGAAGCACATTGATATGCATTGATGTGGGCATACCATTCAACTCAAATGCACAAGCTCTTACCCAATGATGAACTATTTTCTTTGTACTTGTAGCCAACTGTACTAGCCAAGATTATGCATGCACTTATTTTCTCAAACCACACTGATACACCAGTTCAGGGTTAACATAACTATAATTAGATCTAGGGTCAATCAAAATAGAAACAACTTGATCACAAAGCTTACCTTTCATCTCGATAATAAATGCATGGTGATCCTCCTTCATGTTATCCAATTATGGATAGATCCGAGGAATACTCTATCCAACATCCCCAACTTTATTTTCTTCCTGTGCACTGTAGATCTGAGGCCTACCACCTTGATACGATGGAAAATAATTCTTGAGATGCTCCTTGCCACATATCCAACACTACAACAGTTCTTTACCCTAACCTTTGTTCTACTTCCCTCCAAGCTGTGACCCATGTCCCTATCCAACTACATTTAACTTATTGTAAGGAACCACATCCTCCTTCTCACTTGCAACCCGAGGTCTTGTTTGCCTCAGCTGCCATTTAACTTTAGTATTTTCTTTCCCTTTCCAACCTTTTTGAGACTCTGTCTTATTATTTGATTTCTCATAACAATGTTTCAAGTTTTTGATGGCTTCCTCCAACGATCAAGGCTTATCAAACTCGACCCTGTCTTTGAACGCTACCAACAACCCACTAATGAATCTCTGAATCTTCACTTTCTCCTCCTTAAGATAAGGCACATACCTCAACAGCTCTAATAATCTGCCACTATACTCCTCATCAGTCATAGACCCCATCTTCAACTCATATAACTCCTTTTCCATTTCATCATAGTATCTCTCTGATAGATACTTCTTCTTGAAAAGTCTTTCAATCTCCCTCCAAGTCAAATCCTCTTCCCAAATTCCTCTGACATTCTTCATATCTTCCCACCAAATGTCTTCTTTACCTTTAAGACTGGAGGTAGCTATTATAGCCTTCATGTTCTGTGAATACTCATGCAATATGAAGAACTTATTCATCCCAAGCAACCAAGCTTTTGCATCCTATGACTTCTTCATTTCTCCATCAAATGTAGGTTGCTTGGATTTCTTGAAATCATCCAAAAAATATCCCCTATTACTCCTCCTGTAAGGATGATAGAAATTATGACCATGATACTTGTCCAAACTAAATCTAGAATAATGCCCATGTCCACTACCTATCCTATCAGGTGTGTCCAAGAATATTCCATCCTTGATGGTATCATCCATGTCCGATCTATTTCCATCATGAGATCTACTACCATAGGCTCCATTAGTCCTATCCTCTATTCCATGATTGATGTTAAGTGATCCATGTCTCTGAAATTATAACAAGCTCTGAAGGATGACTGCATTAAACTCTGCTTGTTTCTCATGTGCCCTATAAAATCTCTCTTGTGATTGAATAATCATGTCATTATCTTCTTTGCAACTCCTTATCTTTGCCTTCAAACTTCTCAATGTGTTTGCTATGTGAGGGGAGTACTCATCTTAGGTCTCCTCATTTGACTTGTAGTGAGAGTCCCAAGAACTGTAATCCACCATTCTGCTATTCATATTTTCTTTCTACCTCCTGCAAGTATACCATGTCATCTAAACCAAAATATAAACATAACCAACATACCTTAGTATAGTCTAGGGAAGTATATCTTGTCTGCAAGATCAACCAGATTAGCACGATACATGTATAATGATAATCATAGTCATAATAAATATATCAACATCATCTCAATCATCATCCAGTTACCATGCATGGAAATACAAACTACATACCATGACCTTATTCATGACAACCACGACCATAACAATACATACACAACAACACATAGACTCTGACATGCATAAAAAGTACACATACAACGACATGCATTCATGACAAACTAATTACAATAATAACATCATCAAATTACACATGGAAACACAACTGCAACGATAACCATCATCATGTATACATAACAAGAACATGTACAATGAACATGCATGCATGAAAAACACATTCCGCCTATCCAATCCAAGGGGCGAACCATGCTCATATACCACTCTGTAACATGCTTCTCGCACACTTACCAAAGCTAACTGGTCCACAGGGGTAAACATGTGATGAAGAGTTATTATGATATGATTCAACTCCCCAAGTACAGTTAAGGAAGTGGAATTGACAAACCAAACTAACCTTCGTCAGAAGCTACAGGACCCCCAGCGGCTATCCAACCAATTCAGGTGCCCATCCCCTAAGTTAACCTACTTTTTGACTAAGCTAGACACCCAGTCACTCCCATGACAAGCCCTCCATGCGACTGTAACCCTCCATTCACTCCCATAACAAGCGCATCCATGCGATTGCATTCTTTTTCAGGTAGTTCTGTGCTAGCAACCCCAAATTATGAGCCACTTTTTTAGGGCTAGGATCAATACCTCTGCCTAGAACTTGATGAAATTCTCATAAATGATAAATAACAAGAAGACAAAGCCTTTAACGCAAAAATTGAACAAGGACTTGACCTGAATCATCCTAACCATGGCAGACATTCCAACCCCACAAATGACCTTACCTAATCCACATTCAGAGGAGATACCCACTCCATGATAGCCCTTATCTTTTCTGAATCTACTGTTATTCCTTCCTTGGAGACAATATGCCCCAAATAATGTATCTTTGTCTGAAAGAAACTACATTTGTTAAGTTTGGCATACAGTTGATTCTCTCTTAGCAATCTCAATATTTCTGCTAAGTATTTGACATGCCCTTCCTCATTCTTAGAATATATCAATATATCATCAATGAACACAATTACAAACTTGTCCAAATAGGGATGAAACACACTATTCAACAAGCAAATAAAAGTATTTGGAGCATTATTCAAACCAAATGGAACTACAAAAAACTCATAATGCCCATACCTGGTCTGGAAACAAGTCTTGTAAATTTCCTCTTCTTTGATGTGTACTTGGTGGTATCCTGATCTCAAATCAATCTTTGAGAAAAATGTTGCTCCCTTCAACTAATCAAATAAGTCATCGATCCTCGAAAACAAATACCTATTCTTGATGGTTACCTTGTTTAACTACCTGTAGTCAATACATAGCGTGAGAGTACCATCCTTCTCATTTACAAACAATACCAGTGCATCCCAAGGTGATACACTAGGCCTAATGTATCCCTTGTCAAGCATTTCATTTAGTTGCAACTTCAATTCCACTAAATCTAGAGTGCTCATCCTGTAAGGTGCCTTTGATGCTAGTGATACACCTGATATCAACTCAATAGAAAATTCCACTTCCCTGTGAGGAGGAAACTTTGAAATCTTTGCAAGGAATACATCCTAAAACTATTATAAAATCGGATACCTTTTCAAGACCTCTACATCCTCAAAATCCTTACCTTTATCTCTAGAAATATGCACTGCAAATAACACACACCTTTTCCTGTGACTGTGATTTTCTTGCATAGTTTTCACCATTCTAATCGATGTAGCCTTCTTCTTAACCTACAAATTCATTTGTTCCCCTTTATCATTCAAGCTCTCAATAACCTTCTCATAACAATCCACATAATTCATGTGAAGATACAACCAATCCATACCTAATAGTAGACTATATGACCCCAATGGAAGCAAATTGATATGTGTTGATGTGGGCATACCATTCAACACAAATTCACAAGATCTTACCCATTAATGAATTTTTTTCTTTGTACCTATAGCCAACTGCACTAGCCAAGATTCTGCATGCACTTATTTTCTCAAACCACATTGATACACCAGGTCATGGTTAACATAACTATAATTAGATCCAATTTCAATCAAAATAGAAACAAATTGATCACAAATCTTACTGTCCATATCCATAATAGATGCTTGGTGATCCACCTTCCTATTATCCAATGATGCATAGATCTTAGGAATACTTTGTCCAACATCCACAACTCTATGTTCTTCCTGTGCACTGTAGATATGAGGCCTACCACCCTGATACGATAAAAAATACTTCTTGAGATGCTCCTTGCCACATATCCAACACAACAATTGTCCTTTACCCTCACCTTTGTTCTGCTACCCTCTAGGCTGTGACACATGTCCCTGTCCAACTACATTAAACTTCTTGTAAGGAACAAAATTCTCCCTCTCACTTGCATCGTGAGGTCTTGTTTGCTTCAGCTATCATTTACCTTTAGTATTTTCTTTCCCTTTCCAAATTTGCTGAGACTCTATCTTATTCTTATATTTCTCATAACCGTGTTTCAACTTTCTAATGGCTTCCTCCAAAAATATAGGCTTATTAAACTTGACCCTGTCTTTGAATGCTACCAACAACCCACTAATGAATCTCTGAATCTTCACTTTCTCCTTTTTAATATAAGGCACATACCTCAACAGCTATAAGAATTTGTTGGTATACTCCTCATCGTTCATAGACCCCATCTTCAACTCATAGAACTCCTTGGCCATGTCATCATAGTATCTCTCTGATCGATACTTCTTCTTGAAATGTCTTTCAAACTCCCTCCAAGTCGACTCCTCCTCTTGACTGCCTCTGACATTCGTCACGTCTTCCCACTAAATGTATGCTTTACCTTTAAGACTGGAGGTATCTATTTTGGCCTTCATGTTCTCTGAATACTGGTGCAATCTGAATAAATTATTCATCCCAAGAAACTGAGGGTCTGCATCCTCTGAATTCTTTATTTCTCCATCATATGTAGGTTGTTGGGCTTTCTTGAAATCATTTGACAAATATCCTCTGTTACTCCTCTTGTAAGGATGACAACAATGATGACCATGATACTTGTCCAAACCAAAACTAGAATAATGCCCATGTCCACTGCCTCTCCTATCAGGTATGTCAAAGAATCTGCCATCCTTAATGGTATCATCCTTGTCCGATCTATTTCCATCATGAGATACGCTACCATAGGCTCCATTAGTACTTTCCGCTTGTCCATGATTGATCCTAAGTGGTCCTTGTCTCTGTAATTCTGACAAGATCTGAAGGATGACTGCATTAACCTCTATTTTTTTCTCATGTGCCCTAGCAAGTCTCTCTTGTGATTGAATTATCAAGTCATTGTATACTTTGCAAATCCTTGTCTTTGCCTTCAAACTTCTCACTGTATATTCCATGTGAGGGGAGTACTCATCTTGGGTTTGCTCATTTGACTTGTAGTGAGAGTCCCAAGAACTGTAATCCAACATTCTTCTATTCATCTTTGCCTTCTACCTTCTGCAAGTATACCATGTTAGCTAAACCAAAATATAAACATAACCAACATACCTTAGTATAGTCTAGGGAAGTATATCTCATCTGCAATATCAACCAGATTAGCATGGTACATGTATAATCATAATCATAATCAAAATAAATATATCAACATAATCCCAATCATCATGCAGTTACCATGCATGAAAATACAAACTGCATAACCCGATATTATGCATGACAACCACGACCATAACAATACACACACAACAACACATAGACTCTCACATGCATAACAAGTACACATACAACCGACATGCATTCATGAAAAAATAATTCCAACAACAACATCATAAATTTAAACATGGAAACACAAGTGCAAGAATGACCATCATCATGTATGCATAACAATAACATGTACAAAAAACATGCATGCATGACAAACGCATTCCGCCCATCCAGTCCAATGGGTGAACCATGCTCTAATACCACTTTGTAACATGCTCCTCCTACAATTACCCAAGCTAACTAGTCCACTGGGGTAAACATGTGAATAAGAGTTACTATGATATGATTAAACTGCTCAAGTACAGTTAAGGAAGTGGAATCGACAAACCATAACCAAATTGACCTTCCTCAGAAGCTGCATGCCCCCAAGGGCTATCCAACCACTTCATGTGCCCAACCCTTGAGTTAACTTGTTTTTTTACTAAGCTAGACACCCAGTCGCTCCCATGATGAGCCCTCCATGTGATTTTAACCCTCCAGTCGCTCCCATAACAAGGAAATCCATGAAAATGCAGTATTTTTCAAGCAGTTTTGTTCCAGCGACCCTGAATTCTGAGCTACTTTTTTAGGGCTATGATGGATACCTCAGCATATAAGTTGATTAAATTCTCAAAAATTATAAATAACAATAAGAAAAGGTGCCTAATGAAAAAATTGAACAAGTACTTGACCTGAGTCATCTTAACCATGGCAGACATTCCAACCCCACAAATGACATTACCTCGTCCACATTCCTAGGAGATGCCCACTCCATGATAGCCCTTATCTTTTATGAATCTACTGTTATTCCTTCCTTGGAGACAACATGCCCCAAGTAATGTATCTTTGTCTGAAAGAGACTGAATTTGCTAAGTTTGGCATACAATTGATGCTCTCTTAGAAATCTAAATACTACTGTTAAGTGTTCAACATGATCTTCCTCATTCTTAGAATACATCAATATATAATCAATGAACATAGTAACAAACTTGTCCAAATAGGGATGCAACACACAATTTATAAAGCACATCAAATTAGTTGTAACATTAGTCAAACCAAATGGAACTGCAACAAAATCATAATGCCCATACCTGGTCCAGAATGTAGTCTTGTAAATGTACTCTTATTTGATGTGTATTTGATGGTATCATGATCTCAGATCAATATTCAAGAACATCATTGCTCGCTTCAACTAATCAAATAATTCATCGATCCTTGACAACAAATACCTATTCTTGATGGTTATCATGTTCAACTACCTGTATTCAAAACACAACTTGAGAGTACCATCTTTCTTCTTTACAACTATTACCATTGCACCCCAAGGTGATACACTAGGCCTGATGTATCCCTTGTCAAGCATTTCCTTCAGCTGCAACTTAAATTCCACTAACTTTGGAGTTCTCATCCTGTAAGGTGCCTTTGATGTTGGTGTTTCCCCTAGTACCAACTCAACAGAAAATTCCACTTCCTTGTGAGGCAGAAAATCTGAAATCTCTATAGGGAATACATCTTGAAACTACTGTAAAATCGGGTACCTGTTCAAGACCTCCCCATCCTAAACAACCTTACCTTTATCACCAGAATATGCACTACAAATAACACACACCCTTTCCTGCGATTGTGATTTTCTTGCATAGTTGTCACCATTCTAATCGACGTAGCCTTCTTCTTACCCTGCAAGATTCTCTGTTCCCCATTATCATCCAAGCACTCAATAACCTTCTCATAAAAATCCACCTAAGACTTGTGAAGATACAACCAATCCATACCCAATAGCAGACTATATGATCCCAACGGAAGCACATTAAAATGAGCTGATGTGGGCATACCATTCAACTCAAATGCACAAGCTCTTACCCAATGATGAATTATTTTCTTTGTACTTGTAGCCAACTTCACTAGCCAAGATTTTGCATGCACTTCTTTTCTCAAACCACACTGATACACCAGGTCAGGGTTACAATAACTATAATTAGATCCAGATTCAATCAAAATAGAAACAACTTGATCACAAAGCTTACCGCCCATCTCAATAATAGATTCTTGGTGATCTTCCTTCGTGTTATCCAATGATGCATATATTCAAAGAATACTCTATCTAACATCCCCAATTGTATGTTCTTCCTGTGCACTATTGATCTGGGACATATCACCCTGATACGATGGAAAATCCTTCTTGAGATGCTCCTTTCCATATATCCAACACTACAACTGTCCTTTACCCTCACCTTTGTTCTATTTCTTTCCAGGTTGTGACCCATGTCCCTATCCAACTACATTAAACTTCTTGTAAGGAACCACATTCTCCTTCTCACTTGCATCCTAAGGTCTTGTTTTCTTCAGCTGCCATTTACCTTAAGTATTTTCTTTCCCTTTCCAACCTTGCTGAGACTCTGTCTTATTCTTCGATTTCTCATAACATTGTTTCAACTTTCTGATGGCTTCCTCCAACGATCTAGGCTTATCAAAATTGACCTTGTCTTTGAACGCTATCAACAACCCACTAATTACTCTTTGAATCTTCACTTTATCCTCCTTAAGATAAGGCACATAATTCAATAGCTCTAAGAATTTGCTAGTATACTCCTCATTGGTCATAGACCCCATATTCAACTCATAGAACTCATTTTCCCTTTCATCATAGTATCTCTCTGATATATACTTCTTCTTGAAAAGTCTTTCAAAATCCATCCAAGTCAACTCCTCTTCCCGAATGCCTCTGACATTATTCATGTCTTCCCACCAAATGTTCGCTTTACCTTTCAGACTAGAGGTAGTTATTATGGCCTTCATGTTCTATGAATACTCATGCAATCTGAAGAACTTATTCATCCCAAGAAACCAAGCTTTTGCATCCTGCGACTTCTTCATTTCTCCATCAAATGTATGTTGTTTGGCTTTCTCGAAATAATTCGAAAAATATCCCCTGTTACTCCTTGTTGGATATGTGTTATATTTTTTCCAAGATTAGTCGCACATGTAGGGGGGTCATGGGGGGGGGGGGGGGGGGGCACCCACCCTGTTTGGGGTCTGGGGCAACGCCCCAGGAAAAATATTTGGACCCTATTTTTCGGTGGGCAGACCCGCCCATCGTTTCGTGCATGGGTTTGCACATGGTTTTGGGGCATGATGGTTTTTGGCCCCTAGTATTTTGTAGATCCGATCAAGGGAACTACGGTTATGTTATAATCCATGGTTAATGGATTTGGGTTTATGAATGCTTCGGCATGTATATATGTGTTGTAACACTAAAGGAATATAATGAAAAATCAAGCTGGTAGTCCCGATTTGGGATCCAGGGGAAAATCTCTGTGTATATATTTTTTATGTTTTATGCTCTTGCTATTATTTATTTTATGTTTTTAATATTCATTTGTAGATCATTTATGTATAGGGTTAAAACCTAAATTTGCAATCATAGTTGTTTCGGCTTCAAGGGGACGCCTTTGCTGCTAGGGGTTTTTTTCTCAGGCCTGTGATAGACCCTGTTCAGTGGGAGATCTTTGAGATCGATTCTTGCGATGAAAGAAGATGGTGAGCAGTGGAAAGATAGAGATTGAGAAATTTAATGGTAAGAGTTTTGAGTTGTGGAAGCTCAAGATGGAGGATCTACTGGTGGATAAAGATCAGTGGCTCGCAATAGATGTAGGTACTAAACAAACGACAATGTCAGATGAAGACTAGAAGAAGTTGGATCGGAAGTAAAAGAGCACAATACAGTTGTGTATCTCAAATTCGGTATTTTTGAATGTATCTGGGGAAGCTATGGCGAAGACTTTGTGGGACAAGCTAGGGAATTTGTACCAATCTATGTCTCTGGTGAATAAATTGTTCCTGCGGAAAAAGTTGTATACCCTGAGGATGAAGGATGGAGACTCGATGACTTAGCATTTGAACGTCTTCAATACTGTGGTAAGCTATGGCGAAGACTTTGTGGGACAAGCTAGGGAATTTGTACCAATCTAAGTCTCTGGTGAATAAATTGTTCCTGCGGAAAAAGTTGTATACCCTGAGGATGAAGGATGGAGACTCGATGACTTAGCATTTGAACGTCTTCAATACTGTGGTAAGTCAGTTTTCATCTATTGATATTAAAATCTCAGATGAAGATAAGTGCATCAGTTTTTTGTGTTCTCTACCAGATTCGTGGGACACTCTAGTTATTGCAATAGGTAGCAATAAACTACCTTGAATTTTGATGAAATTGTCTCAGCCTTGCTGTCGGAGGAAATGAGACAGAGAAATATGGAGGGCTAGAATTAAGATGCATTATTTGTACGAGGAATGTCCTAAAATAGAAACAAAAATAAGGTTTCGAGTGGGAGATATAAATCTAGAGGGAGATTTAAATCTCCAAGAAAGTTTGTAAAGGTGTGTTGGAAATGCGGAAAGGAAGGGTGCTACAAAAATTACTGCAAATCTAAAGCTCCTGAAAAAGGAAAGGGATCTAATGATGCTCCTTCTGAAGAGGAAAAAACCACCTCAGATGAAGGTGGGGATGTGTATTTGGCTTCTTCTTCAAGTACACATGTAGATCATGAGGCATGGTTGATTGACTCAGGTGCATCCTTTCACTTCACTCCCCATAGGGAGTGGTTCTACGAGTATGAGAAATATGATGGTGGTGATATCTTCTTAAGGGATGATAGGAAGGCCAAAATTTTTGGACGTGGAAAATTCAAGCTGAAGCTGCAAGGTGGAAGGATTATAACACTTCCTGGTGTTCTGCATATTCCTGCATTGGCATGAAATATGATTTTTGTAAGCAAGATGGATGATGCAGATGTAAAAACAATATTCAAGAAAGATACCTGCAAGATGGTTCGGGGAGCACTGGTATTAATGCAGGGAGTTTGAATCGGAACTCTGTATAAGCTTCAGGGTAGCACTATTATTGATGGGTGCAACAGTTCTGTGGTTCCTAAAAGTGGAGCGGAAAGCCTAGCGGTCTCTAGAGAAAATACCATGCTATGGCATCAAAGGCTTGGACATATTGGAGAGAAGGGCCTTCGGATACTGCATGGTAATGGTATGGTAGAAGGTATGTCAAATTTCTCTCTGGATTTCAATTTTTGTGAACATTGTGTATATGGGAAGAAGAATCGGGTGATTTTTCCTTCCGGTGCTAAGAGGGTGAACAAGATATTAGAGCTTGTGCACAGTGATGTGTTTGGACCTGTGTCGGTTCCATCAATGGGTAAGTATGTGTACTATGTTTCATTCATAGATGACTTATCAATGAATACATGGATATATTTCTTGAGGAAGAAATATGAATTCTTTTACAGATTTAAATAATTTAAGGCTCTAGTGGAAAACGAGACAGAGAAGAGGATAAAGGTGCTGAGGACAGATAGTGGTGGAGAGTTATGAAAGAAGGAATTTGAAGAGCTCTATAAGAAGTGTGGTATAGCACGACAGAAGAATACTCCATACACACCTCAGCAAAACGGAGTTTCATAAAGAATGAACATAACATTGATGGAAAAGGCAAGAAGCATGCTTAGTGGTACTAGGTTAGGACAATAATTATGGGTAGAGGAAGTGGAGATTTCATATTACCTACTTAACAGATCACCTTCAACAGCGTTGGATGATAATACTCCACATGAGGTATGGACTGGCAAGATACCCTCTCTTTCACATCTGAGGGTATTTGAATGTGATGCATATGTACATGTTCCAAAGAAGAAAAGGACCAAGTTGGATAATAAATCTAAAGGTGTATCTTTATTGGGTATAAGGATAGTTTAAAAGGTTACAAGCTTTGGAACCCAAAAACAAGAAAGGTTGTGTACAGTCGAGATGTGGTGTTTAGAGAGGTGAAATATGTTGTTAAACATGAATTCCTACCAGAGGAACTTGAGAAGATAAAGTTTA
Organism: Pinus albicaulis; assembly: GCA_034641835.2. NCBI lineage: Eukaryota > Viridiplantae > Streptophyta > Pinopsida > Pinales > Pinaceae > Pinus > Pinus albicaulis. The sequence goes on along the minus strand of CM076584.1, from coordinate 1,196,330,068 downwards.
AGCTAAAGGAGGATGAATCATAATCTACAACACAACAAGATTTAGAAGAGAAAGAGCCACAAACTCCAGTTGTGAGACAATCAGTTTGAGAAAGAGGATAGCCAGAAAGTTATAGTCCATTTGATTTCTATTCAAATTTTTCTTTAACTATCACTGATGATGATCCCATAACTGTCAGAGAGGCAGTGGATTCAGAGGATGGGAAACTCTGGAAGGAGGCCATGGTTGATGAAATGGCATTCTTGCACAAAAATGAGGCATGGGATCTAGTGGAGTTACCGACTGGAAGGAAGCCCATCGGGAGAAAATGGGTGTTAAATAAGAAGATGAATGTAGAAGGAAAGGTGGAGAAATACAAAGCTCGGTTGGTAGCAAAAGGTTATTCCCAAGTGCTGGGAATTGATTTTGGTGATATTTTTTCTCCTGTTGCCAAGGTTACTTATATTAGATTACTTTTATCTGTTGTTGTTGCATTTTATTTGAGGTAGAACAGATGGATTTGAAGACATCATTTCTTCACGGGGATCTAGAAGAGGATATCTACATGAAGCAACCTGAAGGATTTATGCTGAAGGGTAAGAAAGAACTTGTATGCAAGTTAAAAAATTCTTTGTATGGGTTAAAACAATCACCGAGGATGTGGTATCAGAAATTTGATACCTATATACAGGGACTTGGCTTCACTAGAAGCAAAGAGGATCATTGTGTTTATTTTAAATTAATTGGTGATTGCGTTATTTCTTTGGTCTTATATGTGGATGATATGTTGCTGATTGGAAATGACAAAGAAATTATCCAATATTTTAAGACCCAATTGTTCTCCAAATTCGACATGAAGGATCTTGGTGTTGCAAACTATATTTTGGGCATGGAAATTAAGAGAGATCGGGCAAAGAGGAAGCTTTGGTTAAACCAGAGGAAGTTTTTCGAGACAATATTGCAGAGGTTCAATATGCAAGATAGTAAACCGGTGAAGGTTCTTATTCCTGTAGGTGTAAATCTATCTGCTAAATAGTGTCCCAAGACACAAGAAGAAGAGGAGGATATGTCCAGCGTTCCATATGCAAGTGCAGTGGGTAGCCTGATGTATGCAATGGTTTGTACTATACCAGAAATTGCACATGCAGTGGGAGTATTGAGCAGGTTTATGTCAAAACCAGGAAAGGATCATTGGACAACAGTGAAGCAGGTTTTCAGATATTTGCGTGGCACTAGTGATTATGGTTTGTGCTACCAGGGAAGACTAGGATTGGACAGAGTTTTGGACATCCGTGGTTTTGTTGATGCAGACTGGACTGGAGATTTAGAACAAAGAATATCTACAAGTGGGTATGTGTTTAGCCTATTCGGAGGTGCAGTCAGTTGGATGAATAAAATACAGTCTGTAGTGGCTCTTTCAACTACAGAGGCAGAAAACATGGCAGCCACTCATGCAAGCAAGGAAGCAGTTTGGTTGCAGAGATTGTGTTCAAGTATGGGGTTGGTGCAATGAGCTATAAGGATAGAATATGATATCCAAAGTTCAATTTTCTTGGTTAAGAACCCTACTTATCGTTCAAAGAAAAAGCACATTGATGTTCAATATCACTTTGTGAGAGATATGGTCGAGGATAAAAGGGTGTTGCTGGTAAAGGTGGAAACTTTAAAGAATGTTGCAGATGCATTGACGAAGTTTGTGAGCACTCAGAAGTTCTCTTGGTGTAGAGAAACAATGGGTGTTGGCGAGCTGGACTAATGACTAAGCTCTCATGTAGCCCCCTACAGAAATAAAACAACAAGTGGGAGAATGTTGGGTATGTGTTATATTCTTTCCACGATTAGTCGCACGGGGGGGGGGGGGATTCTTAAGCCCCTATTCTGAGGTAGTCATGGCACTCCAGGAAAAACATTTGGACCCTATTTTTCGGTGGGCGGACCCGCCCATGGTTTTGCGCATTGGTTTGCACATGGTTTTGGGGCATGATGGTTTTCAGCCCCTGGTATTTTGTAGATCCAATCAAGGGAACTACGGTTATGTTCTAATCCAGGGTTAATGGATTGAGGTTTATGAATGCTTCGGCATGTATATATGTGTTGTAACACTAAAAGGAATATAATGAAAAATCAATATGGTAGTCCCGATTTGGGATCTAGGGGAAAATATTTGTGTATATTTGTTTTATGTTTTATGCTCTCGCTATTGTTTATTTTCTATTTTTAAGATTTGTTTCCAGATAATTTATGTACAGGGTTAAAACCTACACAACTCCTATAAGGATGATAACAATCATGACCATGATACATGCCCAAACCAAAACTAGAATAATTCCCATGTCCACTACCTCTCCTATCAAGAGTATCTAAGAATCTACCATCCTTGATGGTATCATCCCTATTTAATCTTTTTCCATCATGAGATATGCTACCATAGGCTCCATTAGTCCCGTCCTCTTGTCCATGACTGATCCTAAGTGGTTCTTGTATTCTAACAAGCTCTGGAGGATGACTGCATTAACCTTTGCTTGTTTCTCATGTGCCCTATAAATTCTCTCTTGTGATTGAATTATCATGTCATTATTTTCTTCAAAACTCCTTATATATGCCTTCAAACTTCTTAATGTATTTTCTATGTGAGGGGAGTACTCATCTTGGGTCTGCTCGTTTGACTTGTAGTGAGAGTCCCAAGAACTGTAATCCACCATTCTGCTATTCATATTTTCCTTCTACCTCCTGCAAGTATACCATGTCATAAACCAAAATATAAATATAACCAACATACCTCAGTATAGTCTAGGGAAGTATATCTCGTCTGCAAGATCAACCAAATTTGAACGATACATGTATAATCATAATAATAATCATAATCAATATATCAACACCATCTTAATCATCATACAATTACCATGCGTGGAAATACAAACTGCATACCCTGACCTTATGCATGGCAACCACGACCATAAAAATACATACACAACAACACATAGACACTAACATGCATAACAAGTACACATACAACCGACATGAATTGATGACAAATTAATTCCAACAACAACATCATCAACTTCCACATGGAAACACAACTACAACAATAACCATCATCATGTATACATAACAAGAACATTTACAACAAACATGCATGGATGACAAACACCTTCCGCCCATCCAGTCCAAGGGGTGAACCATACTCTTATACCACTCTATAACATTCTCCTATCACATCTACCCAAGCTAACAAGTCCACCAGGGTAAACATGCGACGAATGGTTACTATGATATTATTCAACTCCCCAAGTTGAGTTAAGGAAGTGGAATCGACAAACCACAACCAAATTTACCTTCCTCAAAAGCTACAGGACCCCTAGTGGCTATCCAACCTCTTCAAGTGCCCAATCCCTTAGTTAACTTGCTTTTTGACTGAGCTAGACACCCAGTCGTTCTCATGACAAGCCCTCCATGCGATTGTAATCCTCCAGTCTCTCCCATAACAAGGGAATCCATGCGACTGCAGTATTTTTCAGGCAAATTTATGCCAGCGACCCCAAATTATGAGTCACTTTTTTAGGGCTAGGATCAAGAGCTCTGCCTATAACTTGATGAAATTCTCAGAAATGATAAATAACAAGAATACAAGGCCTCTAATGCAAAAATTAAACAATGACTTGACTTGACTCATCCTAACCACGGGAGACATTCTGTCAAACACATTGTGAACATGTAATCTACAGGTCATATAAACACATATGAACATAGGGACTTCATACTTATCTGAGATTCTTCAAGAAGGTCCGATGCCCTCTCACAATAGTTGCAATGTCCTCTATTAAGCAATACATTCATAAAATTTCATTTACTAATCAAAACATGATGAGAACCATAGCTAAAGTCTGTCATAAAACCATGCGTATAACCAACATATAACCAATATATCAACAATGATAGAATGACCATTATAATCACATAATAAAAAACCCAATTACAAATAATACACAAGAGGAAAAGAGTTATTATTAACATATACAAATTCCAACCAACTTAGGGACTTACACGTACCAAACGATCATAAATTGGACTAAACCAAATCTTTCTTTCAACCAATCACCCTTGTGGCATGTTCCAAGCATGAATGTGGGACTCACAACAAAAGTAACTAGGGCTTCCTCAAGCTTTACCATGTATCTCACCATTACCTATCAATGGATTCCTAGACCCGAAACCCTCATACGTACATCCTGGATTTACTGTGTATCCCTCCATTATCAGTCAAGGCATTCCTAGGTGAAAAAATAAACATGCACCGCAAGATTTACTGCAATCCTGCCATATATCGGTCAAGGGATAACTAGGCCCTAAACAAGCATGTATGCCTCTCAATTTATCCACCTAAACCACGAGGATATTTCCTGTCTCCACCCTCAGGCTTTACCGTGTATCCTGCCATTTACCAATCAAAGGATTCCTAGGACTTTGGGAATTTTTCTGAGACCACCCCACTCAGTTTAGAAACCATTTGACAACCCAACTCAACCAAGTAAAATAACCCCATCACACGATGTCTATCCGAAAATGGAAAGGAAAGGCTAAAAACCATTGTCACACCTGGAAAAAGCCATGCCAGTGACAACAAGAGAACCAAATACAAACATGTATGTACCATGCATGCCAAAACTAGCAAATAAATCATACATGCAACTCAATACCTATAAGTAATCCTGTTGTAGCCGCTTGATCCAACTCTTCCTTGTTTTATCTTTTCTTCCATTTACTTTCTTGTCCTTCTTTTTCCTTCATTTCTCCAATGCTAGTGTGCTCCAAGAATACTCCAAGTGTGCAAGAGTATGTGTGAGAGAGAATAGAGAGGGAGCTCCAAGATAAAATTGACAAAAATTCGTGAACTGATCCTCATAAGCCTTTTTATAAATGAAGCCTCTATTTGCTTCATTTTCCATTATTTTCCTTCAATTTCCTCCTCACATGCAACCTGTGACCTTTCAAATTCCCTTTCTCCTAATTTCCTTTGTTTTCATAAATAAAATGCCAATAAATGCTTATTTTCCTTTTTAAAGCCTTTTCCAATTTCCTCTTAACCATAATAAACCAAATGAAAAGCCACTAGATTCTTTGCCTGACATTCAACTTGGAATACATATCCCATGACCTTGGTCTCATTTTTCCTTTATTAACTTTATTACATGAACTTTTAACCCGAGGTTGTTACGTTATTTTAGCCAAAAACACAATGATTTCAAGCTTATCTATGGTGGTGGAATTCAAATTAATTATAAGGATATTTATCTTTAGCTCATCCCCACTTGATTTTGGGCAGCATCACTAATGAAGTGAACCATATATGTAAAATAATCATTTGCAGCTATGAATTATTTTCCATATTTTTTTAGAAAATAATAGGGTGGAAAATTATCAAGTGAACCGAGTAACTTGTAAAATGCATAGGAAAATTGTTATTAATGGTAAGAAGTACTTTCAACTATTCATATGAACAAGAAATAAAGAACCCATGATAGGTAATGAAGAGACCACATATCAACTAATTAATTCATCACATGACACATTACTTGCCACCCAGTTCCTATAGAGAGTACACTTATGCAATGAGACCCTTCTCTTTTCACACACTTGTATCCATCCTCATATCATCCAATGAAAACCTTTCTCATGCATGACACAAGCAATGTGGGAATATGAATTGAGTTTTGGTTATTTACAAGCATTGACACTAGTGATCCCAATATGAATGGGTGCCTATAGGTTATGAACAGTTCTCAATACTATTCTAATGAAGGATCTTTTATATTATGGTTCTATCCCATTCAAATATAAACTAATTTAATTATAAGAAAATAATGTGCTAGATGTCATCTCAAGATCATGGAACAATCGGATTGTAGTATCATCATTACTACACATTTATATATAGGAACAAAAATCAATAATGGAAGCTCTCAAGGGGTGGGCCAATAATTCGTCCTCCTTTCTAGAGAAAGCTATTATTTAAAGCAAAGAAAACATAAATCTAATTCAAGACAACTAGGAGTTATAACACATTACTAAATATCTTCTTGTTGAATAAAAATAGGCCTTTTAATCCTACCAAAATCTCTTTGAATAGAGGAGACCAACTAGCATTTAAAATCCCAAACTCTTATGCTACTTGTAGGGGACAAAAACACTTTTTTTCATAAGCAAATGCATGTTAGAGTTTGGAAAATAATATTAATTAATAAATCAGGTTAGTTAGTGGAGAAACACGTTGTCCCTTTGATGAGATCAAGGTAGTGAAATTCTCCCATTTCCCTTACTTGCATTGAAAAAAGGAAGCAACTAAGCTAGAGGAAACAACAAAAAATTTGGATTTTTTAAAAACTAATTTCATAAAATGATAATAAGAGCTTAACCTAGGAAATTAGTGAGTAGGAGATATTAAAGGTAATTTGGATCTTGCTCCAAACAAAGCACCTAGTATAGATGGTTTTTCCTTCCATTTCTTCAAGGAATGTTAGAACACCATCAAGGTTTATTTCATTAGAATGCTCTAATGTGTTCATGAATCTTATAAAATGAGTGAAGCCATGAATTTGAACTTCTTAGCTCTCATTATTAAGAATAAAAACACTCCTCATTTTCCACATTTAAGGTTATCTCTTTATGTATTGTCTCATATAGTATAATGACCCAAAACATTGCCAACTGATTGAAATTTTTCTTCCAAGAATTATTTTTTAAATCCAAGGTGGTTTCACATAAAAGAGGCGAATCATAGATAATATTATCATGGTTCAAGAGAAAAACCAATCTAGTCATGCAAAAGGGGACAAAGGTATGATCATTAATATTGAAATGGCTAATGCCCTCAGCTGATTAGGCATTCCTTTCTGTTTGATGTTCTTCATAAGTTTGACTTTTGTCCCACCTTCATTTGATGGATATGTTCTTGTATTAGTAACCCTTGGATTTTTCCTTTGGTTAATTGAAGAGAAACTTCTTTCTTCAAACCTAGTAGTTATCTTTGATAGGGACATCCACTTTGTCCTCTACTGTACATCATCATGGTCGAATCCCTTAGTATAAAATTGGAATTTGAATGATGTAACAAAAATATGCTAGGCATAAAATTGGTAAGAGGGGTAGAACGTATTAATAATTCCTAATTTGTTGATGATTTCATACTACTAGGAGGAGCCTCATTGACCTCATTTTTTCTTTACTTTTTTCCTCTTGGGCCAAATGATTATGGATTACAATGTGTTTATTTGGCTAGCCAAGGATTGAATTTGTAGAATTGACCCAATTGTAAGGTACACAATGTCTCTCAACAAACAAATAAACCTAAAAATGACACATCACCCTTAATTCATACTATAATTCCCAATTTGTTGATGATTTTTTCATTCATGTTTATAGAGGATGGTCAATCATCAAAAATGTCAAACCTATGCATGGAACATTAATAAGAATCTATTCAATGTTATTTCCAAATTTTCCCTTTTCCTCTTCTTGAAGTTTGGTCTTGTTTTACATATATGTTCCTGGAATCAATGCATCATATTTTCCTAGAATGTGTGTACAAAAAATAGGTGTGGAGGTAAAAAATAAATGGGTTGGAACTGTGAAAATTCCTAGATCTAAATCATCTCCATAATCCTACTGTAACCTGCTGAAATTACTTCTTCTATTTGTAAATTACATTCTAGAATTATTTCAAATTTCTTCATGAAATGTTGAAGCAAATTACTGAAGTATGAAGCAACCTACACTTAATTACTTATGATTTTGAAACAAGGAAACCGAGAAAAGAAAATTATACACATAGGACACCATTATTTTTGGACGAAAGTCGCTAGAAAATCCCAATTCAAGAAAACCAGTGCAACAGATCTGAGGGTTTTATTTTATTAAGCAGTAGCAATTTCTGGATACATCTCGGAATACCAAAAGGGTTATTTAATTACATAGAGAGAATACTAGCAGAAATATTGTGAGTTTTATCTCACTCAATCACTAGAAAATTCGGTTGATCCGGACGTTGGATGAGGTGCCTCTAAAGGGCCTTGCGCTGCCTCTACTTAATCACTGCATAGGACCTGCGTCACCTCCTCTTGGCACTGCGTCACCCAAATAATAGATTGATTTTCCTCCCGAAATCTAAGATCTCAACCTCTCGGTCTCACACCCCGGCTCTCGACTTCTAAAAATGATTCGACAACAAAATCTCGGAAACCCTCTTGGCCTCTGTGCAGCCTCTGCATAGCCCTGCATGACTTTGCGTTGGCTCTGCGTCAGTCTCTCTGGCTCTGTGTTGGATTTGTTGGATCTCTCTTTTCCTCTCTCTGCTGATGATTCTCCAGTTGAGAAAATCACTCTCTCTTTGGAAGTTATCTCTGCCCCTTTCTACGCTGGAATCACTGAGATTGATTTTTCGTCTTGAGCACTGCTCACTTCAGAAATTTTAATCTCTAGATTCACTCGGTGTGTCCTTCCAAATGACCCTCAAGCCTTCCTTTATAGCCTTCTCGTCGAGAGTTCAACAACCGCGATTAGATCTCCAATCAATGGCTAAGATTATAACTTGACTTTATCCATGTTCTCTAGAAGATTCACACCAATTTTATTAATACCCTTTAATTATTTAATTTTCCTAAGTTTAAACTTAGGGTCACATTAAAATATTAATTATTTTAATAAAATACATTCTGAGTGGAATTTTCACAAATGATTTCTTGGTTCTTTGGAATACATGTGCCTAAGCCTCTCCATAAATTTTTGAGACTTAGAGCACTTCTGATGCTACCAAAAATAAACACTCCCTCTTAGCAAGGAACTTGCTCTAACAACATGCCTGTTGCACATTGCTCTGACCTTGAAGCATCCTCTGCATTGCTAATGTCTGAAAAGTTGTCCACCAACCACTGTGTTGTTGTTGTAATTGTACTGCTTCCCTTAACACTGCCACTGCCAATGCTACATTAGTACTACAACTCCCTCTCAATTGTTGGATCTACTATGCTGCTAGCACTGCCACTGCTAACACTAAATATGCACTGAAACTTAGTTGCTAAGAGAAGCAACTGAAACCACCCAAAAACTGAACAAACATTCAGTGAATGTACCTCAGTGCTGAAGATATGACTACTACTAGTACCATAATTCCCTCTGAAGCCACTGCGTTGTTGAAGCTACTACACTGTGCCTCTTCGCCCTGTTGCCTCTTTGCTCTGCACTACTCAAATTTTGGCGTTGCTAACCACTACATCTGTCACTCCATGACTCCTTGGCTCCTCACTGAAAACTCCTCCATCCTACTACTACTGATCATGGGCTCGTGTAGCAAGGTAATGATCCATGAGCTGGGTTCCTCAAGGATCCTGCCTAACTCAAGTTCAAGGTGAACTACAGTTCCATGTCACATCATCTCCCTCCTGGAGATGCATGAGCACTCATGGCATACTCATCCTCCTCGATCTTCTCGACTACAACCTTTGGATCGTGCTTCTCATTCTTTTCCTTTTTATTCAAAGGATACTGTGATGCATAGTGGCCCATCTCTCCACATCTGAAACACTTCACCTTGGAGACGTCCTTCTTACATCTTGGTTGCCCTTGCTACCCCTTCGATGTGAGGGATGCATTCTCCTCCTCCTCTAGATTCTTCAATCCTCTCTCGTTGCTATCACCAAATTTACACTTGACCATATCTCTTCTCAGCTCCTCCTCCTGAAGAGATACCCACATCACCTCCCAACTCGGCAGTGTCGCCTTGCCCAAGATACTTTGGAAAAAAACTTTCCACTCCTCAACGACTGCGTTAAGGGACAATCTCACCATAGTTTTAGCAGACGAGGTAGATCCCACAACCACCAACTGATCAAGGATATATTGAGGTCTCGTTAGGAATGGAAAAATGCGCTCTCCTTCTACATCTGGATCATCCGGAGCTTCTGCTCCAAGTACAACTTCCGCTGCTCGAAAGCTCCTTCGTATAGCACGGAAAAGGCATCCCATATCTCCTTGGATGTGTTCTTGCCAACTATATGAGAGACTATATGATCCTTGACACCATCAAGGATAAGTTTCTTGGCCTTTTCCATATCGGATTTGTACTTTTTATTCTGATCCAAATCTGTAGGAATAGTAACCACGTTGTCTACGAATGCCTTAAGATCATACTTGTCCAGAAGGAATATGATTCTTTCCTTACAGATCACATAGTTGGAGGATCCCTCCAACCGATCCTGATCTCTAATTCCTTGAGCTACCATCTCAGCCGAAAATTTTCTAATTGCTCCCTATTTCTCCCTACTATGTAGCTTCTAGGCTGGCTTACGCACTCCCTGGTGGAGCTGGTAATTCTGTTGCTCCTTTGCTGCCCAGTAAATTAGAAAAACATAATTCCTTGCCAAGGAACTCATTGAGGAAGAATTCCCTCACTATGTGCTCTTCTTCTTTTTCTAACACTTCTCTACCTAGCAACTGATTGCAAAAAAATGTGTCCCTCTAACTCTGCTTGAAGGCTCTACGCTGCTCCCTCTGCCTCGGCAAGATCCCGATCCGGAAGTCTTACCTTTTTTTCGACTCACTCAGAGGGAGACCACCTCAAAAATTCAACCATTATGGCTAGAACAACGCAATCCCTCTGGCGATTCGATCTACTGCTGCTGAAGCAGTTCGGCCTTCGCTTCAATGCTAGACCTGCTCTTCCTGTTTCATAATCAATGCTTTGATACCATGTGAAAATTCCTAGATCTAAATGATCTCTAGATTCATATTGCAACCAACTGAATTTACTTCTTGTATTTGTAAATTACATTATAGAATTATTTCATATTTCTTCATGAAATATTGAAGCAAATTACTGAAGCAACCTACACTCAATTACTTATGATTCCAAAACGCAAATTACTAAAGGAGCCTAGACTTAATTACTTATGATTATGAAACAAGGAAACTGAGCAAATACAATTATACGCATAGGACACTGTTATTTTTGGAAGAAGTTCCCGGAAAAACCCAATGCGGGAAAAATGGTGCAGCAGATATGAGGGTTTTATTTTATTAAGCAGTATCAATTTCTGAATACATCTCTGAATACCACAAGGGTTATTCAGTTACAGAGAGAGAAATACTGGTAGAAAGATTGTGATTTTTACCTCACTCCATCGTTGGAAACTCCAACTGATCCGGACACTGGATGAGGTGCCTCTAGAGGGCCCTACGCTGCCTCTACACAATCATTGCATAGGCCCTGCGTCACCCAAGAAATAGAAGGATCTGCCTCCCAGAATCTCAGATATCAGCCTCCTAGTTTCACACCTTAGCTCCTGGCTTCTGAAACTGTTCTGATAGCAGAATCTCAGAAACCCTCTTGGCCTCTGCGCAACCTTTGCTTAGCCCTGCGTGGCTCTGCACTGGCTCTGCGTCAGCCTCTGTGGATTTGATGGATCTCTCTCTACCTCTCTTTGTTGATGATTCTCTAGCTCATAAAATCACTCCCTCTCCGGAAGCTATCTCTGGCCCTCTCTGCGCTGGAATCACTTAGGTCAATTTCTCGTGTTGAGCACTACTCATTTCAGAAATTGTGATCTCTAGATTCACTTGGCGTGTCCTTCTAAATGACCCTCAAGCCTTCCTTTATAGCCTTCTCTTTGAGACTTCAACGACTGATATTATATCTCCAATCAACGACTAATATTATAGCTTTACTTGATCCATGTTCTCTAGAATATTCACACTCTTTTTTATTAATACCCTTTAATTATTTAATTTTCCTAAGTTTAAACTTAGGGTCACGTTAAATAATTAATTATTTTAATAAAACACATTCTGAGTGGAATTTTCACAAATGATTTCTGGTTTTTTTGGAATACATATGCCTAAGGCTCTCCACAAATTTTGAGACTTAGAGCACTTCCGATGCTACGAAAAATCAACAGGAACACCAATTTAGAATGTTTTGAAACTTGGAGGAGTTTAATTGATAAATGGGGTAGTCTCCATAAGGGTTCATTTAAAAATAATCTGAATTTAAAATGGTTACACATAGAATTACCAATTTACATTTGTTGGAGGGTTGGCTAGTGTAGAACAAAGCTATCTTCTACCAAGAGCTAATCACTATAGAACATGTGTCTATTAGGCCCAAATCACTTTTGGTTGAACATCTTCATGCCAAGGGATTCACTTTAATAACTCCTCAAGTTATTGAGGAAGATGAAGAGGTTTAGTATGCTCAATTTAACATTAATATCTCCTACTATCATACCAAATTTGAGAAAGCATCCTATATACCATCTTGGCACCTTTGTATGAATCAACAAGAATTCAGGAGATGGAGATTGGAACAACATTTGTGACACATTGATGTTGATGATATAAGTCTGAATAGGTGCCTGCAGGTTATGAATAATTCTCATTATTATTTTGGTTCTATTCTTTAGATGATCTGAAAATGGGTTGGATAACTTTTTATGCTTTTCAAGAACCTCCCACTCAGTTAAACAATTAAGATCTATCTTATCCTTGACTTATGCGGAAATGAATACTTGAAATAGGTGTATGTTTTTTAATTGTTTAAGTGCTTAAAGAGCATTTTTTTTTGCTGATATTAAACATGTGCAACAACCATATAATGCAGCAAATAAGCATCAACACATAACAAAAAAATTAATATAGGAGTTCACCTGAATATCGTGGGTTATGTCTCTTTAAGCCTATGTCAACTGACTTGGCTCTTTGGGATTAGTATGAAAAATTTATTTTACAAGTTAAAAACTCAACTACAATGGTTATATGAACTGAACCAATGGGTTTAGAATACCATTATATCCCTGGAATTGCTGAAATCTCTCTGAAGATGAACCTTGGCTCCCTTAGACTTGTCTCCTTGAGTCGGTGTTCTTGAGCTACCCTGAGCTTCTCTATGGCACTAACTCCCTCAAAAATCATTTTCTGTCCTTGAAACATTTTCTACTATCTCCAACATATATCAGACCTCCAAAATAAACTGATCATTTGCTCAAAATGAGCACTGGCTCCCCAATCTAGGCCTCCATCCTATGTTGGCCCTAGGCTGCCCGAAACTATCCTGTGGATTCTTGACCTTCATAAGTCTCCAAATTGTTCTGAAAATCCCTTCAATGGATTCATAATGTCCAAAATAGTCATAATAGACTATTCACTTTCATAAATTGGCCTCCAGCTACTCCGGTTACGCCTCCAATACCTGGTGGCACCCCCTAGCTCTAGGGTCACTAAAAACTTCTCTGAAGCATTTCGGCCTTCAAAAATCTTCAAAAGCTTCTAAAAATCCCTCCATTGGATTTATAAGGCTCAAAATATTTATAATAGACTATTGGTTTGCTGAGAATGGATATTGGCTACTCTAGATAGGCCTCATTCTCGTGCTGGCACCTGGTGGCCCTAGTGGCCCTTGGAACTTCTCTAAAGCATATCGGCCTTCAAAAGTCCTCTAATGGCTCTTCAAACCTCACCATTAGTTCCATAATGTCTGAAACATCCAAAATTGATTATTTGATTACTCAGAAAGGCCTCTAGCTTCCCTGGCTAAGCCTCTTTCTATTGCTGGCCCCTAGTGGCCCCTATAACTTATTTGAAGAAATATCCTGTTCAAAATTCCTCTTATAGTTATACAACCCTCACCAATGAGTCTGGAAAGTCTAAGATAGTCGAAATTGACTATTGACACTCTCAAAATGGATGAATCTAGCTCAAGATAGAGCCTATTCAATTTCTGTCCAGTGACACCTAGAAATCCTCCACTAAAAGTGGAGAACTGCACTTGTCTTCAGTTAAATCTGGAAAAATTACGAAATATTTGGAGGCGCGCCAATTTTTTCCGCCAGTACTAACTGTGCATTTAAATCTAACTGTGACGTTGGACACACGTCTGGGAATACCCGCGGTTAAATTAATTTTTTTGAAATTGTCGCATTAAAAAGTTGGAGTATGGGCATGTGAACGCACAATCAATAAATGCCAACGATTGCGGATTTTAACAACAATTAGAGTTAGCCCTTGGGCCATGGGAAATGGTCACGTGGGGAGGGGTTGGCCCCTCCGAACGCCCAAATGTCAAACCATCAAACTTCGAATATAACTCAACCACTGTTATGGTTGAGTGACAACATAGCAGAGACGGTTAAAATTCTCGTGTGCATGGCCGAGGTCACGGGGTCGACTCCTTTGGCCCTCCACAAAATTTTACAATGCTATCCTGAGCCATGTGTTGGCCTTCGGGCCTGCCATGTGTCGTCCTGTGATTGGCCCTTAAAAAAACACGTGCACCCAACTGAAAATATAAATGCGACACTTGTCAACTTGCTACCGGTCCAGAAGGAATATTTTGGGGAATATTCCCTATAATATTCTTCTTCTTTTTTAATTTTCCAAAACCCTGTCAAACTTGGTCAAAGGTCAAAAATTGCAGTTTACTGGACTTTTCAAATCGCAATAACTTCTTCATACTGTGTCAGTTTTTCGAACCATTCACGTCATCGGAATCAGGAAGACAAGATCTATCCGGTCGCTCAGGTTCGACACACTTTCGAAAACTTTGAAATTTGAGCTATCACTTAGGTCCTTGATTCAAATCTAATCACACCTCCCCATTGGGAATCTTTTGGACCCCAAAAGACTGATTACCTGATTTTTTCAGTAGATGAGAGTACAACACCCTCACTTTTACAACCTTCATACACTTTGCCTTGCATGGCTTAGTTCCGTTGAACCAAACTCGAAGGTAGTCAACACTTCCCTTCTTAGATGCTCTAGTCCTCCTGTCAAGAATTGTCTTCCTTGCACTCACTCAGAAATTTCTGGCAAGAAATTTTCAGAAGGTAGTTGAACATCATGTCCTTGATCATCGATCCAAGGTGGCTCAAACAAACGTAATTTTCCAGCAGAAAACATGCATACATAACTGAAATTTTCATATGTATAAATGAATGTATGTCTTACTGAGTTAAGAAGTCAAACCACTTCTTACCAAGCCACTTCCATGGCGATTTTTGCTGTTGAAAATCTTCTTCATGTGAAACATTTGTTCTCACATCAATGATGGAACCTTTGGTTCCAATTTCGCTAGTATTTATATCCTCTTGCCTCATGTGCTTGGGATGATTAGTTGGATGCAATGTCCAACATTGGGAAATAACATGTCCCTTCTTTTGGAAATGTGTGCAAGTCTTTTGCACCTTCTTTGCAAGTTGCCTTTGCTTCAACTGTTTCTTGTATGCCTTCAACCTCTTCCAGCATTTTGAAACATCATGGTTAAACATACCACAATAGGAACAACAACTCTTTCTTCCTTTCATGCATGCAGAATTTCCATGCTTAACATGAACATAATCAACTTGACGATGGGAAGAATTATACCTCAAATGTTGCTTTGCATGTCCATCCTTTTTACCTTATTGAGGAGGTGAAATTGTAGAGGTTCCAACTTTCCTTTGAAGACCCACATCAGTGTTCATGTCTTGATAGCTATCTGAACTCTCATGCTCGCCACAAGATGCATGTCTACAAACATCTTGCTAAAACATAGGCTTCAAAAAATGGCAGTCAACTTGAAAAAAAACTTGATATGTTTGTGGTTTAGAACCTGTAAAAAAGTTCTTTTTGAAGTTGCCTCATATGCTTTCATGGATTTGGAGTCTTCACCATAAGATTGAACATAACCAAGACCAAATTTCTTAGGTCATTCCTCAACCAAAATAGGTTCAATCATGCCTTGTGCATGTTTTCCTAAACCCTTGCCTTCATAGCCCATTTTAAACATCAACTTGGACCCTATACCTCTAGTGTGCTTTTCAAATTAACCTACACATCTTTTTGAAGACAAATTAGAGTGTTTTACCTATGCTTCAAGCATGTTCTTGGTTAAGGCCTCTTGGGCTTGATGGAGTTGCATCTCCATCTCATGCATTATTTGAAGAAGTCCTTATTTCTCTTGATCCATAGCAACCAATTGCTCATGAAGTCTAGTGCTTTCTCTTCTATCTTCATATAGAATTTGCATTATATCCTTCAGGATGTAGAAGTCTCGTTTCATGTCTTCATCGAAGAATCTTGTGAAGGAAGAGGATTTTGAAACCTCACTTGATGAAGTTTTCATCTTATGAAAATGAGAAAAATAAATTCAATCAACAATTCACAAAGCTTTCAAAATAATTGACAAAGCTTCTGAAAAAAATGGCTGTAGAGTCATGTTCTTCTTCAAGCAACCTTTTACAAACAAACTTCAAGAGCTTCTTAGCAAACAATCGTCAAGAGGGTTTGTGCTTCAAGGGTTTCCTTGAGGTCCTTTGGGTAAGGAATATGCCTTCAGCCCCTCTTCCTTCTTTTCCTCTTCTGGACTTAGCTAGCAGTAGCTTTCCCTTCACCTCTAGCAAACTCAAAATAGTAAATTTGCAAACAATAAAATTCTTTGCACTGTTAAACACCTTTCAAGTCAAACAAGCAACCTAGTGCTCTGTCAAGCAAGAAAAATTTGATCTGATACCACCTGATCTGAAAATGGGTTGGATAAATTGTTATTCTTTTCAAGAACCTCCCACTCAGTTAAACAATTAAGATCTAGCTTATCCTTGACTTGTGCAGAAATGAATACTTGAAACAGGTGTATGTTTTTAACTGTTTAAGTGCTTAAAGATTTTTTTTTTTTCTAATATTAAACATGTGCAACAACCATATAATGCAGAAAATAAGTGTTTGGTAAATTTAGTGTGTCCTAAATTGCTAACATAAATTATCAACCATGGATTCGTAAGCTGACGAAGTGTGGCGCACTATATGTGCAAGATAACCTATCTCTTAATTTTTGTCGTTTTTGGATTTTTATTGATCTTGGTTGGTTTCCTAATGTGAGATGGAAATTCTAAAAGACAAGTATGGTTATGAATATTCAAGGCAATGATGTCCTTCATAATGATTTACCAAACTTCAAACTTCAAAAGGAATTTGAAACATACAATGACAAAACTTGAAAGGAAATGAAAATGTGCTGCTAGCCTAATAAATCAAACAGTGAACTATTGAGCATGAAAACCAAATTATCCTTGCTGCTGTCTAAACACAAAAGAAACTATGCTTAAAGAAATCCAAGAATTGCAACAAAGTAAATCTAAATCAAATTACATCAACTTATATTTTGATCCATCACCATTAGTCCAGCTATGGCTTTCGGAGGTAACCATAAACAACTTGAGCAATCTGATATCTAATTTGCAGAAAAAGAAACTAATATCAAACTACACACTCATACTTCAATCCCTTACCATCAGTCCAGCTGTGGCTTTCGGAGGTAACTGAAAATGACATGAGCAATTTAATATATCTAACTTGCAGAAAGTAAACTAATATCAAACTACACACTCATACTTCAATCCCTCACCATCAGTCCAGCTATGGCTTTCGGAGGTAACTGAAAATGACATGAGCAATTTAATATATCTAACTTACAGAAAGTAAACTAATATCAAACTACACACTCATACTTCAATCCCTCACCATCAGTCCAGCTGTGGATTTCGGAGGTAACTGAAAATGACATGAGCAATTTAATATATCTAACTTGCAGAAAGTAAACTAATATCAAACTACACACTCATACTTCAATCCCTCACCATCATTCCAGCTGTGGCTTTCGGAGGTAACTGAAAATGACATGAGAAATTTAATATATCTAACTTGCAGAAAGTAAACTAATATCAAACTACACACTCATACTTCAATCCCTCACCATCAGTCCAGCTGTGGCTTTTGGAGGTAACTGAAAATGACATGAGCAATTTAATATATCTAAATCTAACTACTGAAGTAAATGTGCAAGACTGAAATAAACAAAGCAATACCGGAATTAAACAAAAAAACTAAGAAAAAATAAATTAACAGCAGAATAATATTGATTCCATGTCATTAGTCAAAAGATATGAAAATGCACGGGCTGCCATGAAAAATTACGCTAAAAGCTATGATTTAAAAAAACAATCTAAGTAAGGAAATATGACAAAACAGAATTGAAAGCAACTTATCTAGAAAACATGTAAAAGCCTCCTTGGATAGCAGGGGCCCTCTGCTACCAATTTGGTGTAGTCCTTAGCTCCTTGAAGTTGTAATCAAAACAGCATCAAAGAACTGAATTTCTCTATTAAAAAGAACTCACAAATCTACATCCCATTCCATCTTGAACTTTGTTACAAAAGACTTCTCTACTACTTTTTCATTACTTCCTCATTACCTATGATAGGAGAAAGCTTCTCCTATTTATACAAAATATGAGGAGTCATCTCATTAATGGGAGTCCATGAATTTCTCCCTTCATCTCTAGAGTTACAATCAAAATAGGAAATGATAAGACACTTGTCTTTCTAGAGTTTCAACACAACTTGGGGAATGAGACACATATCCTCTTAGAGTTTCAATACAACAAGGAAGTGAGACACATATCCTCTTAGAGTTTCAATACAACAAGGAAGTGAGACACATATCCTCTTGATCCCATAATCTTCTCCAACCCAAATTCGAATTCTTGGTTTTAGAGTGCCAAGCTACAATCTCTTCTGTAGTCTCCTTTGACCCCATACTAATGTCACAAAAAAAAACTCTCATAACACATATATAGATATATGAAACTATGTTAATTTTCTAGTTTCTAATCATAAATTCACTTAAAATATATAAAATAAGTAACTTTGGAAAACAAGGATCCTAACCCATATATTTATGAAAATGGTTACTTGATATAGGGTTTTAGGTCAAATGGCTATGAAATAAGAGCTAAATGGTTATGACATAATGGAAATATGTATGAATATGGAGAACACTTTTGAGACTCAACATACCCCCCAACTGAAGTTGTTGCATGTCCTCATGCAACTATTGCAATGATTCATTTGTCCATGAGTTGATCTTTGACTCATATAGATTCATTCCAAACTTTGCTTCTTGATATTTTCCTTTTTGGCAAAGTATAATACATTTGATTGCAACATTTTTTTTTTTTTTCTCAATGGTTGGTTCTTGTGTGACAACCATTTTTTTTTTTTTTTTTAAGCATTGGTTCTTGTGTAACAATGCTTTATTTTCTTTGTTGCATCAAAGTTCATGAAAACATTTAGAATCAATTACTCCATCAATGAATTGATCATTTGCAAGGCATATAATCTTTTGGATCATGTTGCAACAATAGTTGGTTGGGAAGTATATGTGGGTGGAAATGAAATGAAAATGTGTGATAGTGTATGACATGTGGATATGAAATGATGTCCTTTCCCCCCCCAACTAAAGATATGACAATGTGGAAAAGGGAGTGAGGAATTTTTCCAAAGTTACAATTTTAGCATTCTAATGAATTACATGACTAAAAATTAGAAAACAACATACCTTCACTTACCTTAAATGTGGATGAGTTGTGCATGTGTGGTGGCTGCAAAATTCTGATCATATTCTTCTTCAAGTGGCTGAACAAGAGGAGTCATGGATAAAGAGATGAGATGACTTTTATTGCTTCTACTAAAACTTGTTGAATCTGCTCCAAAATGCTGAAAATAATAGTCTTCATGTCTTCAAAACTCATTGGCACAATTCCTACTATGTGAAAAGATGTTCTGATGTCGAACATAGTAGAAAATTGTTGAATTAGTGGCCATTAATGGATGCCACTAGTCAACACGAGAACTCTCACCATTGATGACAATGAGAGTCAAGATGCCCAAACACATCTTGCTAGGTACGAATGATTTTGCTGATGTCGAGTCACCTAGAAGATCTGACTAACAAGAGACATTAATGTATTCCCATTGTTTGTCAGCATGAGAACTTGCCATTAAGGCATGCAAGCCTCAAGGTGTTTTTACAAAGAACTTAGACTCAAAAGACTATGGACTCAATAGTTTGCATTGAAGCAGGGCTTATTTGCGGAATGAAAATGACAAGAAATGGAAGATGAAAATGGAAGATGGCAATGGAAAGTACAAATAGCAATGGGCAATAAGCATGTGAATGAGCCTCTTGCTTTTATTTGTGGGTTATGAATGGACAAAAAGAAATGGAAAGTGGATGTGAATGTAAATGGAAAACATGAAGTGAAATGAGATGAATGGTTTATTATGAGGTATGGATGTGATGGAGACAATAGTATCTGAAAGTTTTTCAAGTGCTTGGATCTGATTTTGCATCAGCATATTTCCTCTTTGTTGCTGATCATCCTCTTATGAAACAAATTGGTCTCTTAGAGAGACACCATTCTCTTGTAGTCATTTGTCCTTCCTCCTGAACCTGCAAAAAAAACTAATACTTCTTCTGCAATGGAATGTAAGATTGTCAAAGGAGAGAGGTGATCAATCTCTCTAGTTATGATATTTATACACAAAACTAAGAATTTGTATTAATGAAACAAGTTCTCAAAGGAAAAATCAAAAGAATTTATACCTGTTTTGGAATTAGTGCCTCAAATTGAATGTAGCTTCTTTTCAACAATTTATTTCATTATTTGCCATTTCAAACTCTAATGATGGATTTCTCATTGTATAGATCTTGTTGAGACATTTCCAACGATACTTAAATCATCAAAATCTGATTTTGTATGAGAAAGTTAGGCTGATTTGAACAATGAGGTTTTTCAGCTGCGGAATTGCAAAACAGCTGCGGAATTGGACTTCAGCTGCGGAATTGGAGAATAGCTGCGGAATTGGACTTCAGCTGCAGAATGTCGACGGTTTCTGTAGC
The DNA here is from genome assembly GCA_034641835.2 of Pinus albicaulis. Classification (NCBI taxonomy): domain Eukaryota; kingdom Viridiplantae; phylum Streptophyta; class Pinopsida; order Pinales; family Pinaceae; genus Pinus; species Pinus albicaulis. The sequence continues at coordinate 1,196,309,332 of CM076584.1, read as the reverse complement.
TAAAAATCTTGAATAAAAAGTTAGCCATTCATTCTTCATCATCAGTCCAAAATTAATCAATACCTTCAGAAAAACGAGCAAATAACTTATTCATTTCATTGATTCAAAATTATTGATTTTTTTTTTATTTTTTATTTTTTTAAACAACAAAAGAGAAATGCAATTTTTTTTTTATTTTTTATTTTTAATTAACAAAATTGAAAAAGAAAAATGCAATATTTTTTTTTTTTTTAAATAACAAAATTGAAAACCACAATTTTTTTTTTTTCATTTTTTTTTTAATTTTTTAATTTTTTTTTTAATTTTTTTTTTTGAAAAATATTATATATGTTACATTAAAAAAAAATATATACATATATCATTTTATTAAACAAGACAATTTATTAAACAAGGAAACTGAAACAAAAACATTGAATGCCATGATCGATTTCAGTTCATGCGAAGAATTCAAATGCAACCGTAAACCCTTGAAAGTTGAGTGGGGCTGCGTCGCTGGTGGATCAGTGCAGGTGAAGATCAGTGGTCAGTGGAATGTGGATTGAATGCCACGAGAGACTTTGATTTTGATTAGAATTCTTCTTCTTGGATCAAGAAAACCGGATTATTAATGCAGAGTGTCGTTTTCAAATTCTTCACTCAGAAAAACCGTTTTTCCTCACGCGGCAGGCAAAAATGGCCTTCAAAGAACCGAGAAATTCTCCCAGACCGCCACGAATTTCGTAAAACGATTTCTGGGTTATCTAATTGACCACGTTGGCGAAAAAACTCATGTCATGGATTTTCAAAATTCATCCTAGTTTGATCAGAAAATGTGTTTAAAAATGACGTGTTAATAAAAGTTGCGTTCTCTGAGTGCACTGTAACAAAATCAATTCTACGTACCTGAGTTAATTGCTGTGATTTTGGTAACCACCGCTTGCACAAATATTTCAATCCGAATTGCTTTGACCTCTGTTTGTTTTCTTTCAAGTTCGGCTATAGCTGCATCAATTCTCTGCAAATACTTGTTCTTTGGGACGATTCCCGTCAACCTTCTAAATCAGATTTGTATGATGTGTTTTCAACCGTAACTTCACCTTCTCCTCAGTGTCATCAAAACGTTGAGTTAGTCTCCGTGCAATTTCTTCCGTCTCTGGTGGAGAATATTTCAGGTGGTAAATTTTACCTGTCACGAGATCAAGTCTCCTTCCAACAACTCTCTCCACAAGGATTTCATCAGGCACATCTAAGAGAATAAAGAGATCTGGCCTGATACGAAGACTGTCAAGAGCAAGCTGTCGTTTGGTCATGGCCATTGGTATTGATTTTTGTTTTGTTTTTGTTTTTCAAATTTTTTTTTTTTAATTTTTTTTTGTTAATAAAACTATATGTTATATTTTTAAAAATTAAAAATACACATATAAATTTTACTAAACAAAATGATTTTTTTTTTTTAATTTTAATTTTTATTTGTTTTGTTAATAAAATTACACATGTTAAATTTTGAAAAATTAAAAATATACATGTGTAATTTACTAAACAAAACAATTTATTGAATTTTTTTTTTTCCTTTTTTTTTTTTTTAAATGATTTGTTATTAAAATTATATATATATTTTCAAATTTTTTAAAAATATACATATATATCTTAGTAACAAAACAATTTAATTTTTATTTTTTTTTTCAATTGATTTGTTTAATAAAATTATGTATGTGATATTTTCAAAAAAATTTAAAAATACACATATATATTCATTAAACAAAACAATTTATTGAAATCAAAGTTTTTCATGAAAACAAATTTTTTTTTTTTAAATTGTTGAATCAATTGAAATGATGAAGTTTTATTTTGTCTCCTTTTTTTTTTCACATAACAATTCTTTTTCTGATCCTCCAGATCACACAAAGTGCAAGAGGAGAGCATACTCAAGAATTATTAAATTTTTTTACATAACAATCCTTTTTCTGATCCTCCAGATCACACAAAGTGCAGGAGGAGAGCATACTCAAGAATTATTAATTTTTTTTAGATGTAAGAAATAAGGCTACCTAGTTACACTTCCCCGGCAACGGCGCCAAAATGTTTGGTCAATTTAGTATGTCCTAAATTGCTAACATAAATTATCAACCAGGGATTCGTAAGCTGACGAAGTGTGGCGCACTATATGTGCAAGATAACCTATCTCTTACTTTTTGTCGCTTTTGGATTTTTATTGATCTTGGTTGGTTTCCTAATGTGAGATGGAAATTCTAAAAGACAAGTATGGTTATGAATATTCAAGGCAATGATGTCCTTTATAATGATTTACCAAACTTCAAACTTCAAAAGGAATTTGAAACATAGAATGAAAAAACTTGAAAGGAAATGAAAATGTGTTGCTAGCCTAATAAATCAAACAGTGAACTATTGAGCATGAAAACCAAATCATCCTTGCTGCTGTCTAAACACAAAAGAAACTATGCTTAAAGAAATCCAATAATTGCAACAAAGTAAATCTAAATCAAATTACATCAACTTATATCCTGATCCCTCACCATTAGTCCAGCTATGGCTTTCGGAGGTAACCATAAACAACTTGAGCAATCTGATATCTAATTTGCAGAAAAAGAAACTAATATCAAACTACACACTCATACTTCAATCTCTCACCATCAGTCCAGCTGTGGCTTTCGGAGGTAACCGAAAATGACATGAGCAATTTAATATATCTAACTTGCAGAAAGTAAACTAATATCAAACTACACACTCATACTTCAATCCCTCACCATCAGTCCAGCTGTGGCTTTCGGAGGTAACTGAAAATGACATGAGCAATTTAACATATCTAACTTGCAGAAAGTAAACTAATATCAAACTACACACTCATACTTCAATCCCTCACCATCAGTCCAGCTGTGGCTTTCGGAGGTAACTGAAAATGACATGAGCAATTTAATATATCTAACTTGCAGAAAGTAAACTAATATCAAACTACACATCCATAATTCAATCCCTCACCATCAATCCAGCTGTGGCTTTCAGAGGCAACTGAAGATGTTATGAGCAATTTAATATATCTAAATTTGCAGAAAGGAAACTAATATCAAACTACACATTTCATAATAGAATCCCTTACCATCAGTCCAGCTGTGGCTTTCGGAGGTAACTGAAAATGACATGAGCAATTTAATATATCTAAATCTAACTACTGAAGCAAATGTGCAAGACTGAAATAAACAAAGCAATATTGGAATTAAACAAAAACTAAGAAAAAATAAATTAACAGCAGAACAATATTGATTCCATGTCATTAGTCAAAAGATATGCAAATGCCCGGGCTGCCATGAAAAATTATGCTAAAAGCTATGATTTCATAAAGCAATCTAAGTAAGGAAATATGACAAAACAGAATTGAAAGCAACTTATCTAGAAAACATGTAAAAGCCTCCTTGGATAGCAGGGGCCCTCTGCTACCAATTTGGTGTAGTTCCTAGCTCCTTGAAGTTGTAATCAAAACAGCATCAAAGAACTGAATTTCTCTATTAAAAAGAACTCACAAATCTACATCCCATTCCATCTTGAACTTTGTTACAAATCTACTTCCTCATTACTTCCTCCTTACCTATGATAGGAGAAAGCTTCTCCTATTTATACAAAATATGAGGAGTCATCTCATTAATGGGAGTCCATGAATCTCTCCCTCCATCTCTAGAGTTACAATCAAAATAGGAAATGATAAGACACATGTCTTTCTAGAGTTTCAACACAACTTGAGGAATGAGACACATATCCTCTTAGAGTTTCAATATAACAAGGAAGTGAGACACATATCCTCTTAGAGTTTCAATACAACAAGGAAGTGAGACACATATCCTCTTGATCCCATAATCTTCTCCAACCAAATTCGAATTTGGTCTTAGAGTGCCACATAAGGGTCTTCTAAAAGTCTCCTTTTGACCTACACATGTCACAAAACTCATAACACATATATAGATATATGAAACTATGTTAATTTTCTAGTTTCTAATCATAAATTCACTTAAAATACATAAAATAAATAACTTTGGAAAACAAGGATCCTAACCCATATATTTATGAAAATGGTTACTTGATGTACGGTTTTAGGTCAAATAGCTATGAAATAAGAGCTAAATGGTTATGACATAATGGAAATATGTATGAATATGGAAGACACTTTTGAGACTCAACAATAAGCATCAACACATAACAACAAATTTAATATAGGAGTTCACCTGAATATCGTGGGCTACGTCTCCTTGAGCCTATGTCAACTGACTTGGCTATTTGGGATTAGTATGGAAAATTTCTTTTACAAGTTAAAAACTCAACTCCAATGGTTATCTGAACTGAACCAATTGTTTTAGAATACCATTATATCCTTGGAATGGCTAAAATATCTCTGAAGATAAACCTCATCTCCCTTAGACTTGTCTCCATGAGTTGGTGCTCTTGAGCTAACCTAAGCTTATCTATGGCACTAAATCTCTTAAAAATCCCTTTTTGTCCCTGAAACCTTTTCTACTATCTCCATCATACATCAAACCTCCAAAATAGACTGATCATTTGCTCAAAAAGAGCACTGGCTCCCTAATCTAGGCCTCCATCCTTTGTTGGCCCTGGGCTCCCCGAAACTTCCTTGTGGCTTATCAACCTTCAGAAGTCTCCAAATGGTTCTAAAAATCCCTTCAATGAATTTATAATGTCCAAAATAGTCAGAATAAACTATTCGCTTGCATAAATTTTCCTCTGGCTGCTCCAGTTACGCCGCCAACACTTGGTGGCACCCCCCGGCTCTAGGGTCACTAAAAACTTCTTTGAAGCATATTGGCCTTCAAAAGTCTTCAAAGGCTTCTAAAAATCCCTCCATTGGATTCAGAAGGCTCAAAATAGTTAGAATATACTATTGGTTTGTTGAGAATGGATACTGGCTGCTCTGGATAGGCCTCATTCTCTTGCTGGCACCCGGTGGCCCTTAGAACTTCTTTGAAGCATATCGGCCTTAAAATTCCTTGACTGGATCTAAAAACCTCACCATTTCTTCCAGAATTTCTGAAACATCCAAAATTAACTATTGGATTACTGAGAAAGACCTCTAGCTTCCCTGGCTAAGCCTCTTTTTGTCGCTGGCCCCTAGTTGCCCTAGTGGCCCCTAGAATTTCTCTGAAGAAAAAAACTGCTCAAAATTCCTCTTACGTCTCTGAAACCCTCACCAATGAGTCTGGAATGTCTGAGATAGTCGAAATTGACTATTGGCACTTTCAGAATGGACGAATCTAGCTCAATATAGAGCCTATTCAATTTTTGTCCAGTGACACCTAGAAATCCTCCACTAATTGTGGAGAACTACACTTGTCTACAGTTAAATTTGAAAAAAATTCGAAATATTTGGAGGCGCACCAATTTTTTCCTCCAATACTAACCACGCATTTAAATCTAACCGTGAGGTTGGACACATGTCCTGGAATATCTGCGGTTAAATTAAATTTATTAAAATTGTCGCTTTAAAAAGTCAGAGTATGGGCATGTGAACGCGGAATCAATAAACGTCGATGGTTGCAGGTTTTAACAACAATTAGAGTTAGCCCTTAGGCCATGGGAAATGGTCACGTGGGGAGGGGCTAGCCCTCGCTACTGGCCCCTCCGGACCCCAAAATGTCGAACCATCAAACTTCAAATATAACTCAACCATCGTTATGGTTAAGTGAAAACGTAGCAGAGACGGTTAAAATGCCCGCATGCATGGCCAAGGTCACAGGGTCAACTCTTCTGGCCCTCCGCAAAATTTTACAACACTATCCTGGGCCACATGGCGGCCTTCGGGCCTGCCATGTGGCGGCATGTGATTGGCCCTTAAAAAACACGTGCACCCAACTACAAATAGGCCTGCCATGTGGCGGCATGTGATTGGCCCTTAAAAAACATGTGCACCCAACTACAAATACAAATGTGACACTTGTCAACTTGCTACCGGTCCAGAAGAAATATTTTGAGGAATATTCCAAGAATATTCCCTGGAATATTCTTTCATTTTTTAATTTTCTAAAACCCAGTCAAACTTGGTCAAAGGTCGAAAATTGCAGTTTACTAGACTTTTCAAATTGCGACAACTTCTTCATACGGTGTCGGTTTTTCGAACAGTTCACGGCGCCAGAATCAGGAAGACGAGATCTATCTGGTCGCTCAGGTTTGACACACTTTCGAACACTTTGAAATTTGAGCTATCACTTAGGTCCTTGATCCAAATCTGATCATTAGAGCTCATGACTATCACATTGGAAGAGTTTTAATGGAGTTCACTTAGTCCTTCTAGTTTGAGGTTTAGTTGCCTTCTTTTTATGCCTATGTTTATAGATGCAATAAGATTAGTGGCAAGTTTTCTTATTGTGAATTCTAGTTGGTTCTTTACCTTTCTTAATTAGCATTAAGGCCTTTACTTTGGTTTGACTTGAGGAATTTTGGGCCTTTTAAAATTATTTTAAACTCTGATTTATAATTGGTATATATTGGGCAAGGCTAGCACTGTAAGATATTAACTACTTAGAATAAAGGAATATTCTCCTAGAAATATTATAAAGACCCCAAAGGTATGCTAATTGATTGTAAGAATCTCATGGAGACTAGGAAAGCTCCACAACAACATGAGGAAGCTATAGTGTACCATGACAACACTCTTAGATCAATTTCCAAGAAGATTTTTGTTTAGGCATCCAATTCCTATGTGGAGGTTATCATGGGTATCCTTTTATACTAGAAGAAGCACATCAATGCATTAGAGTCTGAATTAAGGGTGATGTGTCATTTTTAGCTTCATTTGTTTGTTTATAGACACTGTGTACCTCAAAATTGGGTCAACTCTACAAATTCAATCCTTGGCTAGCCAAAGAAATACATTGTGATCCATAGTCATTTGGCCTAGGAGGAAAAAAGGAAAGCAACAATGAGGTCAATGAAAGAAGATGAGGATGGAGTAGTTAGTTGATTCAAGTTTTGGCTCTTAATGATATATTCTTTTCAAACTTTTTAGGTTTTTATGTATCTTTTGTTGAGTATATACTACTAGATACTTTAGAATACTGATTCACTCGAACCTACTCTCAATTGGAAAAATCCATAGTAAAAGTAGTTTCCATGATTATGTGAGGTGAATCTCTGTAGTTAAAAATATTGTTACATGTTATTTTAAATGTATATATATTTAACTTATTTATTATTTCTTTTTATAATAAATGATAATAATAATATTTTTTTTTGTAAGTTGAGGGTGGTGTCTTTCTATTTCTTCAAAATGGGGAAGATCTTACATCATTTTCAATCATAGCTAATGGTCTCAACTTGCCCAATGGGAAACCAAGTCTATTGATCATATGTCGCATCATAACCAGACTGAAATTTAAATGTTTTGAGAATGTCTAAAAGGGAAAAATAAATTGAATTGTCTTTAGATCCTCTACCATTTTCTAATCTATTAAAAACAACTACTATATGCATGAAAATAAACTTATTCATGAGATGAGTCAACTAGGGCCCTTTCGTACTTGATCACAACTGATCCAACGAGGAAATTCAAGGGACGTGTCTCTCGATTTGGGCCAATCGAGCCTTATGTTGTATCATATGAAATTTAATTTGCTGGAGATCCCTGTTGGTAACCTGCATTACTTCATAATTGCATGTTGGTCCTGTTGACCATTGGAGTGGCACTTGATGATAATGAGAAGACTCCATGCCCATGGATGAACCAGAGACCACTTGTACCATCATCAGTTCAACAGAGTTTTTAAACTCTACTTCTACTTCTTATCATTTTCTCTTATACACAGATTCCACGCCCTACGGGGAATTATAATAAGTGATGCTAGTAATGATGAATTTGAGTCAGGGAAGAGTTTTCATTGTTGTGCGCTGCCTGCAACCCTGAGCAATCGCACACGCCCGATCTAGGGCTTTCTCTGTAGCCATGGAGGTTTTGGGCTCGGCCCAGGTTCCTCCTCCCCCACCACCTTCATCCAATGCAGACGCGTTCAACATGTTGTTGGCCTCGATGCCGAAGAAGAAAAAATCCGAAGCAGCAAATTTTGTGAAAAAACTGGATGATATTCCAGAAATCTCTCTTCCTCCTGAGGGTCCGATCCAGGTAGATTTGTCTCTAGCGGATCGCGCTCTCGTGAGATAGTTCACAGGTCTCTGGCCCTCCCCAAAAACCACAGAGAACTGGGTCATCAAGAACTGGGCGTCGTTGATCAAGAACAATGTAACCTCATATTTCTTGGGGAGAGGTTATTTTCTGTTCAAATTCACCAATAAGGAGGATAAAGATCTAATTTTTCAGAATGGACCCCTTTCATGGGTCCTCAGGGCCTGTATCTCAATAAGTGGACGCCATACTTCAAGCCAGTAGTTGATGTTCCAATAGTTGTTCCTGTGTGGGTTAGGTTACCGAATCTCCCAATGCACTGCTGGAACTGGGAATCGTTGAAGCATATAGGTAATGCCCTGGGATAATTTATCGACCGAGAAAATAACAAAGACAAATATGATTGTGCCAGAATATGTGTTGAGGTTGATTTGGAGGTGGGCCTACCAGAGGCAATAAAAATCAATGTCGACAGTTGGACCCATGTGCAAAAGTTGGATTATGAGTAGCTTCCCTTCAAATGCCAGAAATGCCATGTTTATGGCCACTTTACTAGAGGTTGTCCGAGTAATGGTGAAGTGGAGAAAGGGAATGAGGAGGGTTGGAATCAGGTCAAGCGGACCAAGACCGCCCACAAACCCCCCAGATCTAGAGCCCCAAATGGTAAAGGACCCCAGTCGGCCTCTATTCTTCAAGCCCCTCCCTTGAACGGTCAATAAAACAAGTTTGGGTCGTTCAACTCAACAATAGAGGATACCCAGGAAGTCTAGATGCACAAGGATGGATCCCCACACAAAGGGACTCCCTCAGGCTCGAAGTAAGGAGAAAGTGCTACAGAAAGATCGAAAGAAAAAAACCCAGAAGCTGAGGAGGAAGAACAAGCCTCAGAGAACTCAGAGGATGAAGGAGAAATAGGGGACTCACAAACCTCGACTAAAAGATCAACAAGAGGCCGAAAGTCTACCCGTGAAAAAAGAGAACAGGAAACCTATAAAGATAAGCTCCAGGGCATCCAACCAACCCTCGAGAAACTCTTGGCAAAAACGCCGAAGATGACCAGAAATCAGACTCAGAGCTCCAAGGGAGCTCATCACACCCAAAAAAGTAAGTGATGAAGGTTGTCTCCTAGAAATGTAGTGGTATGGGGAGCAGAGTTAAATAAGAAGCCATAAGAAGTCTACTAAGGACAGAATCCCCCGACATACTTCTCATTCAGGAGACTAAAATGGAGGATAAATATTTCCTTCATATAAGTAAGAAATTTTGGAATAAAGGTGAAGGACAGGCAATCTTTGCTCGAGGAGCCTCAGGCGGTCTGGGCACTCTTTGGAATATTAACAAATTTTCAAAGGTCAATGAGATCCTAAACGCTCATTGGATGCGATTGAAACTTTAGCACCTTGACACAAAAGAGGTCATTTGTCTTATCAATGTGTACGTCCCAGCAAATGTAGGGGAGAAAAAGGCCTGCTGGGACTCCATCAGAAACCTAGCAGGATTAGAGAATCTGGAAAATATCATCATTGCTGGCGACCATAACCTCACATTTCTTTTGTCAGAGAAGCGAGGAGGCAGCATAGTAAGGGATTCGGTGCGGGAATGGGTGGAGGACCTCATGCAGGACTGGGATTTGCTCGACATCAATCCCTCTACTGGTAAGTACACTTGGTCAAACAAAAGAGTTAGTCTGAGGCATATTGCTGCAAGGTTAGATATATTTCTCGTTCAAAGTTCTTTTATCCTACTAGGATTAGAGGCTAGAATGCACATCCTCCTATGCAACGTTTCTGATCGTAAGTCTATCAAACTTGAGCTACTGGCACATTTTGGTCAAGACCCATCCCATTTAGATTCAATCCTCTATGGGTAAAGGAACCAGACTTTATGCATTTGGTCAAGGATAGTTGGAAACAGTCAGTCAAGGGCTCCACCTTATGTTTGGGAGGAAAAACTCAGAAGAGTGAAATTTGTTCTGAAAAGTTGGGAAAACTCCCTTCCCAACCTTGCAACAGAAAGGAAAAAACTCCAAGGAAGCCTAGAGCTTCATCATTTTCACTCGGAGAATGTTGAGATTACAAAAGAAGTTCAAGACAGGGAGGCTGAATTACAACAATAGTTTCACAAGGCATGCTTGGCAGAGGAAGAATATTGGAGACTTGAATCTCGAAGTCTTTGGCTAAAAGTGGGAGATAGGAACTCCTTCTTCGTCCACAAGCAAGCCCAAGCATGGAAATGCTTCAACTCCATCACAGAAATCAAGGAAGAGACCACCAAGCACAAGGATATCATTAGTATTAAAAGAGCAACCTTCTTACATTTTAAAAATATGTATAGTGAAGAAGAGGTGATGGTCTAGAACTCTAAATTTCTTGATGAGATGCCTTCTCTGATCTCCCCTAGGATGAACCAACTATTGGAAGCAAAGGTCTCTAAAAAAGAAATAAAGTTTGATTTCTTTGCGATGGAGCCTGACAAAGCCCCAGGCCCGAATGGTTTTACAGCCAAATTTCTTCAATCCTGTTGGCAGAAAGTGGAAAAAGACTTGTGAAAAATGGTTCTGAAATCCCAAGCCTGCCAGAAAATTGGGGGCAGCACTAAATCTTCTTTTCTTGCCCTCATCCCCAAGGAAAAAGGAGCCAACTCCTTCAATATATTTCGCCCTATCTCTCTATGCAACATAGGTTACAAACTGATAACCAAAGTGATAGCAAACAAATTGAAAAGCATTCTTCCAACCATCATCTCGGAGAACCAAGGTGGCTTCGTTCAAGGAAGGCAGATTGTGGACAATTTCATCTTAGTTCAAGAGGCGATCCATTCAAGACTGCATCGAAAAGAGAAAGGTATGGTTATCAAGCTTGATCTAGAAAACGCCTTTGACCATGTGAGACACAGATTTCTTTTGGATGTTATGCACAAGTTTGGGTTTGGGATCAATTTCATAAACTGGATCCGGGCTTGTATTACTGAGCCCTGGATTGCCCCTATGGTGAATGGGAGGGCTACTGAATTTTTCAAAGCCACGAGAGGACTTAGGCAAGGGTGTCCTCTTTCACCCCTCCTATTTGTTCTCCAAGCTTCTGTACTTAGCTTTTACTTGAACAAGAAGCAACAAGACCAAGAGATAATGGGTCTGAATATAGCAAGAGGAGTTAAAAATATAAATCATTCACTATTTGCTGACGATTCCCTGTTGCTAGGAGCAGCCACTGTGCTATCGGCTACAAGGTTCAAAGGTGTATTGGATGACTTTTGTGATGAAACAAGAAGAAAAATTAACAATGGAAAATGCCATATTTTCTGTTGGAACACTTCTGCCATCACTCTCAATGCCATATCCACATGCTTTGGATTTGCTGCCTCCTCAACCTGGTCTTCGTTCAAGTATCTGGGGCTTCCTATCTTCCTCAAGAGTGCCTTCAACAGAGATTGGTTCCCTCTGCTAGATAAATTCAAACTCAAGATTCAGGCCTGGGGATTCTCCTGGCTCAATCTTGTAGGTAAGTCGGTGCTCATCAAGGTTGTGCTAAACAACCTCCTAATCTATCAATTTGTTGTTATGTTGGCTCCTATTGGCATTCTTAGGAAAGGAGGGAAATTGAATAAGAAGAAAATCCCATTAATCAATTGGGACAAAATCTCCAAGCCACTAATGGAAGGCAGATTGAATTTCAAGAACATCTTTACACAAAACGTGGCTATGGGAGAAAAATTGCTTTGGAGGATTATCGCTCCCAATCTTGGTTGGGCGCAAGTTGTGTTATGGAAAAAATATTTCAGAGGGCAAAGGTCTCGTTGTCTAGATAAACCTCTCCCAAAATATGGCTCACTCTTCCTCAAGATCTGCGCTAAAAACCATCCCTTTAATAAATCTCCATGCGTTCTAGATACCTGGGAATGGCAAACACATCAAATTCTAGGAAGACCGAATTATGAACAATGACCCCCTTGCTGAAGATCGCTCTCTGCTCGCGTTGCACTCTTGGATGACCAACGCTGGCTATTCAACGTTGTGGGACATCTCATGCTGGGATGACAACGTTTGGCTGAGCTAGAAGAAACTGTATGTGCCACCGGAATTACAGAAAGATTGCGCAACCTTCTTCGCCCTTTTGAAAGGCATGACCCCAATTAATTTGAGGAAATCCGATTTCCGTGGCTGGGGTTCGGCATCGGGACATTACTCTGTAGCGCAGGGTTACAAAAAACTATTGGAACAACCCCACATTCCTCCAAATCTAGTGCCCTGGAAGGGGATACAGAATCATGCATCCATCCCCAAAATTATTTTTTTGTTGGCTTCTGTGCCATAAAAGAATTTTGACAGAAGACAGATTGTAGAAAAGGGGCTATTATGGGCCTTCCAGATGTATAATGTGTGGTGTAAATGAAGAAAGCGCCACCCATCTTGTGTTGGAATGTAAATACGCAACAGAGATTTGGCATGAGCTCATTGGCCCATGGAGAAACAACTTCACCCTCCCCAGCTACATTTCTGATTTGTTTGCAAACCGGCTGCTCAGGTATCCATGAGCCATTCCTAAAAACAAACACATCAAGGCTGCCTGGGTGTCTCTTCCTAAAATCATATGTTGGAAAATCTAGCTTGAGAGGAACAAGAGGATTTTCAGAGATATAGCGCAGGATGTCAAGATTGTCACGATCAAGATAAAATGTCAGCTGAAAGAAATCTTGGGAGACCAGTTGGACGGTGCAAATCTAAGTCAGCAGGATATGGATTGGGGAGCCATTTTCGACCTTTAGTTTCAAGATATAGTAAGGCCATCCATCTCTTCCAAAGAATGGAAAATTAGAGTCAATGAGAAAGACTACTCAGAGTGGATTATCAAGCAGTCTAGATACTCCCTCTTCTTTGATGGGGCTGCCAAAGGAAATCCTGGAAAAGCTGGAGCAGGAGGAGTCATGAAAAATTCCAAAGGTAGAATTGAGCACAGATTTGCCTGGGGCTTGGGTCACAATACCAACATTCAAGTTGAAGCGCTGGCTCTCTTCCAAGGCCTCAAGCAACTCAAAGGATTTGGCATAAAAGAGGCAAATGTTTTTGGTGATTCACAGTCCATAATTAAAACTATTGTGGACAAATCTTCCCCTTCAGATTTTAGGTTCACAAGACTAATGGTTAGAATAAAAAATCTGGCAAAATCATTTCAGAGTTTGAATTTCTTCCATGTGCTGAGAGAGAACAAGGATGCTGACTCTAAAGCCAACAAAGTTGCTCTCCTCTCTCTTGGCACTCTTCTAAGAGATAGAGACGAAGAATGGGATCCCATCCCTTAAAATCTCAGCTAATATGTTTTATTGCATTTTATTGAAGCAATTTGTTTGTATCAACAAGTTTGGGAAAACTACGGAGATGGACTCCATTTTTGTATGTAAGAATCACTGGTTTATAAGTGTCTGTTCCACATTGTTCCTGGCAGGAGAGGAAACCTGGGCGTTGCCCTTACATCATGTAAACCGAATATAGGCATTCATGCCAGGATTTTAATATATTCCAATATCCGTTTCTGTAAAAAAAAAAAAAATGATGAATTTGAGTCAGCATTGAGTCTCTAACAGGCCTAGGTAACTTGGGACCTTGCCAACAAGTGACTATTACTCTGGGAGATTTTTTTTCACTCAGTTAATTATCATCTCCCTATCATGAATTAATAATTAATTGAGTCTTTTCCTACAATTTTACCCCAAATCTGGAGTATGGTTTGATGGTGAGGCCTTGGGTGAGTCATAGTGTCCAGAGTCAATGTATATTACCATATTAGATCACACAAAAAATTTAGTGGAATTTGGTTAGGTCTAGGTAGTGATTTTAAAAATTTTTAGATTTCCCGCAAGTCAAAAATTGCAATAAAAATTGTAATTGAATTGTAATAAGTGTTGCCTAGAGAATTTGTATGGGGCATGAGTAATCAAAATTACACCTCTCACCCTCAAATTTCTACTGTGACACACTTTGAGGGGTTAAAAATGTGTTTTGAACCTTCAAAACCCATTTTTCCTAAGTTTAGTGGGAAATCTGACAATTAATTAAGCCATAAATTAAATAAGTAGAGAAAAATAAATATCCACACATGCTAAATGAGGTGGAAAATTATGGAGGAGTTAAAGTAAAGTCACAAGGTGATGTGGACTCCTAAAATAAAGGAAATGACATGTGCTCAAATAAAATCGAATTTCTGGCATTAAATGAGAGTTGCTTACTTGTAAATTCGAATTTGTTAAGTTAATGCACATTCGAGAGGATTTAGGAGACTATTTGGTGGAGATTTTTGTGGGAAATTGTCCCCAGATGGGTTACCATTCATATACACTTGTCATTCCATCGTAAAATTCGAATTTGGCACATAAGGGAAGAAGAAAATGATATCCACTTGCCAAAATCCGATTTTTACACTTGGCAATGGAGTTTCAATTATCAAATTCGAATTTTTCTTGTGATCTCCTCCCTCTCACCACTTGACATTTGATTATTCATTGGGATTTGCTCCCAACTTTCTATATAATGGAGCCATGGGCTCTCATATTGTATCTTTTGCAACAAGCTATTGTGATTGGGGAAGCTCTGCTTCTATGTGCTTGTGTTCTTCATATGAATAAAAAGACTTTGGGGTTCATTCATGATTGTTATTCTATTGGAGCATTGTTTGGATCATTGATGGTATATTTCTACTTGCGCCTTTGATTTATATTTAATTTTTCTCATATGCTTTTGTTGAATTGTATATGTATAACTATCTTACATTTGCAATTGGTTATTTGATATGCTCTAGGCTAGACAACTTTATCTATTTTGATACAAATTCTAAAGTTCTCTTGCCATTGTTTATTGATTTAATCCATACGAGCTAATACTTGTTGGAGGTTTTGTAGAGGATCATTGTTAAATCAACTAACAAGCGTGAGGGGAAGTCTTCAAGAGACCAACCCACTGTTGGCATTGTTTTCAAGGAGCTCTCATCGTTATTTGAATTTCATAGATATAATTTTTTTGAAAGTACTTGTTCTTGCAGGGTTCTCTTTCACATAGTCTATGCATGAATCAAAATATTAAAAATTCATTTACATCTTTCAATTTGTGCTTTCATTTCATTCTGTAACTATTTAAGAGCTTCTCATAAGCTAGACAAGCGATGAGGTAATTTTCTCGTCACTTGATTTAGCCTTTGTATATTATTTTGTAACATGTTCACATACTTACATGCTTTCTTTTCACACTAATTTTGGTTTTAGTTTTGTAGCCCTAACATTCTTGTTTGTAGGTCCTCTCAAGCTTCAAGTTGCATTTCAAGGAGGCCATGGGAATTAGGATAGCTTGTGGAAAAAGACTAGGTCATACACCACTTTGGAGCTTATATTCTCCAATTGTAGAACTCCTTCATCTCATTTAAGGCTCTCATACTTGAAGAGATTTCCTTCTTGCTTCAAGATTTCACATTGTACTCTCATTGATTCCTTGGGAAGTCCTCCAAGAGGCTCTAACCTCATTGTAACACCATAATAATAAAAATTTCTGTTTTTGTTGTGGAAGCGTGGGTTTTACCCATTGACATCCTTATCTCTCCATTTCAAGGAGAGAATTTTTAGATGGATTGACTTATTGGTTTTGACATTTCCATTTTCTTTCACATCAGATATGCATGCTCTAATTGGGAAGTAACACAAAGGACATTTCTTTTTTCTCAAGTTTGCTTCACAAATTTTAAGTTTGCATTTCTCATAATAGTTGCTATAAATTTCAAGTTACATTTCCATTTGCAAAGCAATTTTTTTTTACTTCATGCAAACATCATTATTATTTTTGGCAAATTTTGATCTATTTATCTTGGCACTTGTTTAAATAATTCATGCTTTATTTTTATGCCACATTTTCCATTTGGAGAATATTGAAGCATTGTGTATTTGATAAGTTTATCTTTCAAAGCAATCACTTATTTTCATGTCAAAATAATTTTCTCAAGTTTAAAGTTCTTTTTGTAAAGCTATTGTGAGCACAAATCTCATTTTTTTTTTAAAACATTGCAATTTACTTTACATGTAATTTAGTCACTCATAACCTTCAAGCTTCATTTGCTATAACTTGTTATTGGTTCATCATTTATCTTTAGCAACTCACAATTTTAATTGTTCTTGAAGCTTATGCATCTTATGTTTACTTGAGCAAATATAGAAAGTGATCTTGTGGAACAATCTTACTAAGAGCATTTCCATTTTTTACATAACACTTGCAAACTCACTTGCATATAATATAAGACATTCTAATTTAGTTGCATATTTAAAATTAACCTCTAAGCATAAGTTTGGTTGATAGAAATTATAGGGAAAAATACTTTCTTGGAAAGTTCTTCCATTTGATACGAAGTAAGGTAAAAGCGTGCGACCCTGCAGTTATGAAGGTGGTTTGTCCCCTTGTAGGAACGAAGACACACACTGGATTGTAAGACTCAGGGGACGGGTATTATTAATGACACCCCCGTGTCCTCACCTCCTCTTTCTTATAGTCACTCCAATTTTTACCTTGGTAAGAGCACAAGAGGAGGACTTCTCACCTAGATTATGCATTTTAGATTAAAAGTAACCAAGATTAATTGCATCCAAATCTAGTGTAATTGCATCTCATGCTAATACACCTCATGGTTTTACTTACAAAGTGTTTATTCTTCTTGTCATTGTTGAAATTGAATACTTTGTTGTGGCAAATATTTTTTTTATCTACATTTTGTAAGTAGAACACTAATTGTTTCTTTTTGAACAAAATAGATTTTCATGCTTTGATTCACAAATCTATTTATCTTGAAAGTATTTACAATATCTTGTGCTAACATTTTCTTGTTTCACTTTTGAGGATTACTTTTGCATTCCATTTGAAAGCATTTTATTTCATTTAAGAAAATACATTTTCATTTCAAAGAGCAATACTTTGAAGGCACTGATTTCTCATATGTTTCATGCTTATATTATGTATTGATGGTTATTGCTCATATCACGTTTTTGCTTATAAATCTGAAGAAGTAATCTATTTAACTCTAACAACTCTCCTAGAAAACTCACACATTTAAATTAGTTTTTCTTTAGGGACCACCCCCTTGGCTAACCTAGGAGACAGCTTAAACAGAGAGAGTCGGGTTTAATGTGACAACCCCTTTTTTGAGTTCCTTACCACCAACCACATCTTATGGGTTTAAAGGCTTTTCCCGCTAACTGTAGGTAGGTGTAGGCGGCAAGCGATTAACAGGTCCCATAATTGACTCCATCATTAATAATAATAATTTAAATAAAGTTACCATTTAGTTTTTATTTTTATTTTTTAGAATAATGATTTAATTGATAAGTGTGAGTATATGGCTTATATGTGGGTGTGTTTCTCACATACAATTAAGTGATGTACTCATGCACCTATAAACAACTTACTTACACCCAAATGTCTTAATTCAACCATATTAAAAAAAAAATAATAAGAACTAAATAATAACTTCATTTAAATTATTATTATTATTAATTATATAAATAATTAAATTACAAGTTAAACACATATACATTTAAAATAACATGTAACAAGATTTTTAGCCATTGAACCAATTTAGTCATGGAGATTCTTAACTTGTAAATAGTCTTTGTTACAATATCATGGGCCAATACCATGACTTATCAATACTGCATGCCAAAAAGACCATAACTCATTTTATATGACACTTATTCATATGACAATTCTTTTAACCAATTTAATTAAAAAGATAGAAAGTGCATAACTATGTTTAAGATGAATCTCAACCTTTGATCCATATGTACTACTAAAAATATTCTAGAATAGTTAGTGGAAGTTAAATCCCTTCCCTCCACCTAATAATGATTGATAATTACATTAAAATTCTGAAAACCTTATTCAAAATAAATGCACTTGTCCACACAATTAATTTTTTTATTGATATTATTTTTAAATTTTAGATTATTTTTTGGTTCATCAAGAAGTTTGTGTTCCTCTAGGCTTGACTTGTGGCTTGAGAAACAACGGCCCAGGGGCATCTAAGCTGTCAAAGTCACCTAGGGATCGCATTTGGCCTTGGCCACACGAGCCTTAAGCTGACTAGATTTTAGCATGTCTCCTCCCCCTACAAAGGGCGCAATAGCCTCCGTGAGGTTTGATCCTGGATCGCTTTGCTAACGAGGCCCATCCTCAATGGACTGTGCTAATGAGACTTGACTTTAAATTTTATATTATTATAATATTTTCCAGAAATCTTTCAGTTATAATCACACGAGACAAAACTTTGTCAGCACGTTTCTAACCAACCAGTGTGGTTCATCTCGTCCTGAAGATGAACCACACTGCTTGGTTCGAAATGCGTCGATAAAGTTTTGTCTCATGTGATTATAATCGAAAGATCTAAGAAAAATAACTATAGATCACAAAAGCCAGAATTCAAATATTATAACATTTTCAGTTTATTTTTAATTTTTATATTATTATAATATTTTCAAAAAAATATTATAAAACTATTACTTATTTACATAAATAATATATTATTTTTGCCTTAAAATTATTTAAAGAAAATTTATATAATTAAATTATATTTTATTTAAGTATGAGGGCTTTCCGCACTGTGTTTTATTAGATATCATTTTTGGGATTCAAATGCGTTAAGTAAGTCATTCATCTATGACTATTTCCATGGGAGGTAAACTAATTTCTCATGAATTTTGAATAGTCCACTTAGCACTCATTGCATCGGGTGATGCTCACAAGGGTGAAGAAGTCGGATTGAAACTAGTGAAATGAATCCCACTTCTTCACCCCTCTGAGTATCACCTGATGTAATGAGTGCTAAGTAGACTATTCAAAAATCATGAAAAATTAGTCAGTTATGACTATCTCTTATGGAAATGGTGATAAATGAGTGACTTACTTAATGCAGTTGAATCCCAAAAATGATATCTATTATATTTTATTATCAATTTATTTGTTTATGCTCAAGAAAATAAACTTTATATTAAAGTATAAATAACTTTAAACCATACTTCCAACTAATTAATATGCTAATATGTAAACAATTGAATTATAATATTATTGTTTGTTAATATATTATTTTGAAAATTATTATTAAAAATTATTTAAATTTAGATACATGTAAACTTTATTTCATGTTACATGGATACGTGGGAAGGTTTGATCCCAAATGCCAAAGTGGAATCGCAAAGTGCTTGATTATTGCACTTTTTATTAATTCATGAGCTAGATTTATGGGAAGTAATGCTAGATTTGATAGATGTATTGGCACAGGAGTTCACTGGCATCATTTTTTTTGAATGCTGATAACACCGCCGGGATTTTCTTTACGTAGGCAAGGAGCGTGAACGCATCGACTTTGGAGAATAGACATTCAAATTCGAGCAGGTGCGTTGTTCTTCCTTTTGTTTTCGAAATTGTTCTCCCTTTTGTTGTTGTTCTTCTTGTTCAGTCTTCAATTTATTTCAGACATCGCTTCCCACAAGAGGAAGAACAAGCCAATTCTACAGGCCTTATTATCATATGGTATCTATGAAAATTTTGGCTGCAACCCAAGGCAAAAAAAAACTCATTTTGTTAAATGAATATATGAATTGTCTCGTCCAAATTGAATTAAAAGCCTAAATCGAGGCATTATGTCAAACACTTTCCATTCAATCTCTCACCCTTAAATGCTGCCGCCGGTTGTCCTTCCGAACTCTATCTACTGCAGAGAATACCCTTTAGTGTCCAAATTAATGAAACTCTTTTGCAGCTCTGAATCTATCTTATCTGACACATTTCGTCAAACAGTTGGCGTGCAATTCCTTTTACCTCATTTGTTTTTTGTTTTGTTTTTGGCAAATCTATAGTCATGCGAAGAAACCGATATCATGTTAATGTTAACGCAGTGGCATACAGAAAGATACATAAAAGGCGCAGAACGTTCTCAGAAATTTAAAATAGTGGGAAACGGTAAATTATGTGGAACGGGCATGGCATTTTACAAATCATTTGAATCTAATCAAACATATTGGGTTTCTTTGGTCAGTAAACATGGCATCATGCTAGGACTTTTCCATATGAAATTAGACTTTTTGAGCTCGATTAACTGGAGCAGTGAGCAGTGCAAAGCTGGGGGAGTAAGCGGGGAATGGGGGACTATTTTTTGCCTTGAGAATCAAGAAGAACATAGGTATGCTTGGAGTTTAGGTAACACTTTCAACAATGTTGCTGAAGCCTATGCCTTATATCGAGGTTTGAGGCAAATTGTGAATCTGGGAATTCAAGAGGTGATTGTTTTTGGTGATTTCTTGAGTATAATTTACCATTTATATTCAATATCTCCCCCCTTAGATACAATGTTAAGTCATATTTTCAAGTAGACCAAAAGGGGTATGCTCCCCTTCCTTAATGGTTAATGAGGAGACTCATAAATTAAAGTGGAGGAACAACAATTCCTCATGGTTTAATGTAACATTTTGATGCTTTGTAAATTTTGGTTTTTGTTAGGTCATGTCGGCAAATGTACAAGTGGAATACTATAGATATTGTAGCATTTTGTTCAAAAACTTCAAGGTCAGAATTCTATAGATGGTCGTTGATACATACTTCATTCTGATTATGTCCACTAGTTTCAATTTGCTTATGTAATCATGTATTTCAACTAAACTTTAGTGTTAAAATTTGAACCACCTATAATAAAATTTCATTTCTAACAATTCTAATATGACTTTCCAAAAATAGTAAGTCACATCTCAATTTGGAAGTGACTTTCCAAAAATAGAAAGTCATGTCTAAATGATCAAGGATGGTCTGGACATATGGAATACAGTTTAAAATCAAATCAATCATGATTATACAAA
The DNA here is from genome assembly GCA_034641835.2 of Pinus albicaulis. Taxonomy (NCBI): domain Eukaryota; kingdom Viridiplantae; phylum Streptophyta; class Pinopsida; order Pinales; family Pinaceae; genus Pinus; species Pinus albicaulis. The sequence continues at coordinate 1,196,288,352 of CM076584.1, read as the reverse complement.
TCAAGAATTAATATTTTTATCCTTACTAGTATTATTATTATTATGATACTAGTATTTATAAAATAGTCTAAAGTCATTCACCTTTAATGGATTAATAAAAACCGAATTCTCTCATGAAATAAGTAAATTAAATTGAGAATCTCTTACTTGAAAAATTGATCCTCTCTCTTGGAATAAAATAGTAACTCCACACTTAAGAGAATGTAATTCTCCCTCATTAATTCAATGTATGACAAAAGTGTAACTCCTCATTAAATGCATTTGTAACTCCCTCATTCAATTCGATTTGTAACTCTCACCAAATATTCTCTCATATTTAAGTGTAATTCTCTCTCTCCCTAATTGGAATTGTAACTCCTCAAGACAAATGTACCTCTCTCTCTATTCTTGGGATGAGTTACACTTCTCCTCAAGTAACTCCTCCCTTGTGGAATTCAATTATCCTATTATTGGCTTAAGGAATGAATTCATTTTGTAACTCCTCTCCTTTCTCATCTATTTAATCAAGAGCAAGTGAAAGTTGAGAGTAACATGTTCATTGTGAAGAAGGAGATTTAGAGTTGAGTGTGTGCAAGAGAAGTGTGAGAGCAAGTGAAGAGTAAGAGCAAGGGAAAAGCTGGAGCAAGTGTGTAGGACAAGATCTAATCAAAAGGAGGAGATCTTTAAGCAAAGAGAAAGAGCACTTCAGCTGCAAGTTGATCAAATATTGGTGACTTTATTCATTCTCGTTATCTCTCTTTCTTTGTACTCTGTTGAACAATTGAAGAAATCTAATAAAAGAAGAATCATTTGGGGTTTCTCCTTATGGGCTTTGCATTGGTCATTGGACCTAACTCTCAGTGTTTCATATTTGTGCTTGGCTGTCTTCATATGATCCTTAAGTTTATGTTCTATCTACAATTGCTGATCTGAAAAGTTGTGAAGAAGAAATCTGCATTCTAAGTATTTGTAACAACATAGTACATTTAATTTTCTGCAAAGTACATTTAGTTCCATTCATTTTTCTGCAACGTACATTCAATTTTCTGCAAGTACATTTAGTTTTCTGCATAGAACTTTCAAGTTTCCGCAAATAATTTTTAAATTTATGCATAGAACTTTCATATTTTAACATGGTATTAGAGCCTTGGTGAAGACAAGTCCAAGGAGATCAGAGATCACCTGAAGAGACCTCACTTGCTGCCAAAGTTTTTTTTGATTAATATGATTTCGTCCTATTTCAAGATAGAGGTGAAGTTGAATGATGCTTCAAACTTTGGTCCATGGAAAACAATGGTATATATCACTCTTGAAAAACACAAAGTTCTGGAGTATGTCGAAGACACAATAGTTGATCCACCAAAGAATGCAAGTGTTGCTATCAAATCCAAATATAAAAATGGTGAAATCAAAGTTAGAAAAATTATCCTTGATTCTCTTAGTGATCATTTCATTACTTATGTTTTTGGTTTGAAGAAAGTTAAAAAAATGTATGACAAACTAATTGGCATGTTTGCAATTAACTTGAACCAGATTATTGCTTTGAAGAATCAGTTGAAGGACATCAAGATGAATAGAGGAGAGACGGTTCAAGCATACTTTCTGAGAATGACTAAAATTAGGAATCAATTGTCAACAGTTGGTGAAGTTGTACCTGACAAAGAAATGATGTTGATTGCGCTTGGAGGTCTTTCTCCTGTTTGGGAGACTTTTATCACCACCATCAACAACATCAACACTATTCCCACATTTGATGAGCTCTTGGGAAAGTGTATTCAGGAGGAGGCCAAAATGATCTCCAGAGGGAGAATTTCACATCATGAAGAAGAAGAACGTACTGCATTTTCAATCTATGACAAGAGAAAGAAAGATAATAAAAATAAATCTGCTTTCAAATAAAATAAAAAGATTTAGACATGTTAAAAGTTAGATGCTTTAACTGTCAAAAACATAGTCATTTTGCTCGTGGCTGTAAAGAAAGAAGAAGAGCTCCTAGATTCAAAAACAAATCTGATTATAGAAAGGACTCTTCTGAAAATCAAAGAAAAGGGCATCCTAAGAAAACAAGAAACACAAGATATAGAAATAATGCAGTAGAAACTCAATCAGAATATTTTCTTGTTTCTGCTTTTTCTAGTTCTTCTGTAGATTCATTTGACAACTGGTTAGTTGATTGTGGTGCTTTCAAACATTTTATTAGTTACAAAAGACACTGTTTAATCTAGTTGAGAGAGAGACTAATTTAAATGTTATCATTGGAGATAATTCTACCCACCAAGTTAAAGGCTATGGTTCAGTTTCATTTCAGTTAGATGATGACAAATATATTTTTTCTACAAGAAGTTATGTATGTACTTGGTTTGAAAAAGGATCTTGTATCCATCTCTGCTCTAGAAAATAAAAGAATGAAAGTTTCTTTTATTAATGGAAAAGTTCTAATTTGATATTTGAACTCAAGTATAAGAGAAACCTCCACTCTTGGATCAAGATGTGAAGGGTTTTACAAAATCAATGGTAAACCCATTCATGCATTGGTCTATGATATCGATCTTCAGTGTGAGCTATGGCACAAAAGATTTGCTCACCTACACTACAAAGCCTTACCTCATGTAAGGAAGATGTTTTCTGGAATGCCTGAGATTAGAATGGATCATGAAGGAGTTTTCCCAGGATGTGCAAGTGGAAAGCATATAAAGGGACCATTCCCTTCAAACAGAACAAAAACTAGTCAGGTACTTCAACACATACATTCTGATTTATGCGGACCTATGCCTGTTACCTCTCTTGGTGGCTACTGATATTTCATGATTTTTGTTGATGATTTTTCTCGCAAGACATGGATATTATTTTTGAAAAAGGAAGGGGAAGCATTTGACATGTTCAAATATTTCAAGGCTTTGATTGAAAATCAAACGGGAAATCTGATCAAAGCTTTCCGATCTGATAATGGGGGAGAATTCACGTCCAATGAGTTTAATGATCTTTGCATAGACGTTGGAATAAAGAAAGAAACCACTGTGTCGTACAATCCACAACAAAATGGTGTGGCTGAGAGGAAGAATAGAACCATTATGGAAGCAGTCAGAACCATGCTGCATGATCAAAAGCTACCAAAGTTTCTGTGGGGAGAAGCTGCAAATACTTCTGTTTATGTGCAAAACAAAACTCTTCATCAAGCCTTAGACAATAAGACTCGTGAAGAAGTCTTCACTGGTAAAAGGCCCAAGGTGAGTCATTTGAGAATCTTTGGCTATCCTCTGTACTTCCATGTGCCGAAAGAGAAAAGGAACAAACTGGAAGCTTCAGGTAAGAAAGGTACATTTGTTGGTTATTGTGATAATTCAAAAGCTTATAGAATTTATGTACCTGGTTAAAGAACTATTGAGTTTAGCAGAGACGTACATTTGATGAAGATGCAGCTCTTAGAAAAGCAAGAGACTCTCCTCCTCCTGCCATTGTTGAAAGACAAGTTGTTAATGAATAAGAGCCTGCATCTGAGTCTAAACTGGAACCTGAGAATGAGGTTGCTGATAATCCAATGGGTTCCATGGATCCTCTAGATCCTCGTCCACACGATCCCCTACCAAAAAGAGACCACTATGGTTGCGAGATACCTTGCAAGATGCTGAACAACATGCTACCCCAAGAGGAACGTTCAGAGAAAGTAAGAAGCCAAGTCAATTTCAAGGTTATGTTGCTGCCATGAGCAACATCATTCAGGGAAAACCATGCACATTTGAAGAAGCTACAAAAGAACAAGTCTGGAAAGATTCCATGATTGAAGAATACGAGTCCATCATCCAAAATGATGTCTGGGAAGTGGTTCCTAGACCTCAAGGTAAATCTGTTGTCACTTCCAAATGGTTGTTTAAGATTAAACATGGTGCAGATGGTAGTATTGAAAAATATGAGGCTAGATTTGTAGCGAGAGGATTCTCTCAGAAAGAGGGAATAGATTATGATGAGATTTTTGCACCTGTAGCTCGATATACTACTATTCGATTTGTTGTTGCCTTAGCTACTAGCCAGGGATGGGCTCTTCACCAAATGGACGTGAACACTACTTTCTTGCATAGCTTCCTCAAGGAAGAGGTATTTGTGGAACAACCACAAGGCTTTGAGCAACATGACAGGGAAACTCATGTACGAAGACTAAAGAAAGCCTTATATGGGTTGAAGCAAGCTCCAAGAGCTTGGTATGCTCGCATTGATAGCTACTTGATAAAGCTTGGTTTCATAAGAAGCAATGCAGACCCAAACCTCTCCTTCAAGACAGTCCAAGGTATACCCTTGATTTTGGTATTGTATGTTGATGATTTATTCTTGACAGGAGGAGAACCTCTTATCCTTCAGTGGAAGAGGGAGTTAGCTTCTGAATTTGAAATGAACGACCTTGGTTTGATGCATTACTTTCTGGGTCTAGAGGTGTTGAATTTAGATAACCATGGTATGTTCTATGCTTAATGTAGTTTTACTTCAATCTTTCTTATAGGCCCGATTCAATTTAACAATCACATAAACATGATAGTAAAATGTTGATAGAACACAATAATAGATCAACATAAGACAAGCCAATAATATAAATCATAATTTACAATTCTTCTTGCCCAACAAAGATAGAGAATAATGTTCGTTATGACAGTCAACAGGATGCACCAGCCAACAAAGTCTTCTCCAACATTAGATCAGCCAATCCTCCAAGTGTCACACACACCCCTCAAAGACAACTCCAAAAAAGTAAATGCTGGTCAACAGAAAAAGTCGAAGCATAAAAGTAAACGCCGGTCAACGCTGCGGCCTAGGGCTGCGGTCAAAGGTCAACTTTTTCCTTGATCTTTGTGCCTTGTAATGCGGCCTCAAGAGATCGGATTTTCTGCACAAGATGGAGGTCAAACTCCAAGCTTTGACCCATGGCCAACACACCAACAAAGAGCCCTAAAATAGTCTGCACTCCTTCAGCTTCAGATCCACACGTGTAAGAGAGAGAGAGGCCTCCAAAGGCTGAATGAACCAATCAGATCACACGAGGAATGTGTGATGAGTTGATGAGCAAATGAGCATCAAGTCTCTCCAATTTATATCCATCAGTGAGGGCGTGTGACACATCTATTGGGCTTGCAAGCCTACATTACAAATCTGGCTGACCTTGCACATGTGTGGAAAATAAAAACAAAATATATGTTCTGCTCATCCAAACAAGATGATCTTTAGATCAATCTTGCACCTCTCCGAAAGAGGAATCCAACAAAAATATAATCATCATCATATGAGTAGTGCAACATGGAGTTTGGACCTAGTTGACCAAAATTAACACTCCCTCTCAACTAGGGAGAACTCCATCTGTCCACCTGTGCCATCCAGTGATCAGTAACATCGTGTACTATCATATATCATCCTGCACTCCTGTGTCATCTTGCCGTAACATGCTTCGTTGGCTCTTTTTCGCAAATAGAACAAAGAGGGTGAATAACAAAGACATCACGCTTTGTTGACCTGAAGTCAGCTTAGAGGTTAAAACATCACTCGGACTCAAGAGAGTTTCATACTAACCCGAAGTCAGTTTATAGGTAAGAACCTCATCAGACTTGATCCCAGATCAAGGTGTTGGACACGACCCATCCTAGACATAGAGAGTACGACAATCTCCGATGCGTCCATCGGTCTTGCTATGGTCTCTATCCATATTTCCCACCTCATTGGCCAAATGAGAGGTACTTCCCATGAGTCCGAAACTCCATGGGTAGGATGCATGCGGGGCATTATTAAAAGAGAAGGTGAACCAACTCAACATCATAACGGTGGGGCAGAAGCACAACAAGGTTCGGCAAGCCTAGCCCCGTGTGTGCTTATAGCTCCAAGAAGCTATCCCCAAGCCCCCTAGAGCTCCTAGAGCTCATTGTCTCACTCAAGCAGGACCCTCACAATAGTGTCTTTCCATGATTCCAAGCTTCTCACGGAAGGTTAGGAACTTGACCTTCCCCAGGGGCTTCGTGAGAATATTTGCAACCTGCTCATCAATTCCTATGTGATCGAGCCTTATGACACCTCGTTGTACAATATCCCGGATAAAGTGGTACCTAATATCAATATGCTTGGATCGATCGTGGAACACTGGATTCTTCGAAAGACGAATCCCACTCTGGTTACCACAAAGGATAACGGTGGTATCTAGCACATGTCTAAACAACTCACTGAAGAGATTTCTCAACCAAACAACTTCACAATAGGACATAATCGCTACAATGTATTCGGCCTTAGCGATGCTCAAAGCCACCGACTTTTGCTTCCTGCTCATCCAAGATATCGAAGTAGATCCCAAGGTGAAGCAACATCCAGATGTGCTCTTGCGATCCATCGCACTGCAAGTCCAATCGACTTTAGAATAGCCGTGGAGTTTCAAACTCCCGGCAGTGTATTTCAGCCCATGGTTGATTGTGCCCCGAAGATATCTCAATAGATTCTTGGCACCAATCCAGTGAATGTGATGAGGATCAACCATATGTTGACTCAAAGTGTTCATTGCAAAACATACGTCCGGACGAGAGTTCACTAAGAACATAAGGCCCCTACGAGTTGTCGATACTCGGTGGGATTTCCCAGCTCGGGCCCAACAACGCTTCCACACAACTTCTTAAAGTTGAGTTCCATCGGTGTCGACACAGACTTACAGTCCACCATACCAAATCTCTCCAGTAGCTTCACGACATTTTTTCCTTGAGAAAGGAAAATCTCGCCTGACCTTTGCCAGACCTCCAAGCCTAGGAAATAATGCATCAATCCTAGGTCTTTCATCTCAAAGTCGGAAGCTAGCTCCCTCTTACATTGATGAATGAGAGGGTCAACACCTGTTAAGAAGAGATTGTCCACATAGAGAACTAGAATGAGAGGCCTTTCTTTATCAACCTTAAAATAAAGGTTTGGATCAGCATCACTTCAAGTGAAGCCCAACTTCATCAAGTAGCTATGTATCCTCTCATACCAAGCCTTGGGGGCTTGCTTCAACCCAAAGAGGGCTTTCTTCAACCTGCATACATAGGTGTCTCTATCTTGGAATTCGAACCCCAGAGGTTGCTCCACATAAACCTCTTCCTTTATTGAACCATGCAAAAAGACAGTCTTCACATCCATCTAATGGAGACTCCATCCTTGTGTTGCAGCAGGGGTAATGATAGATCGAATGATGGTATAACGGGCGACAGGTGCAAATATATCATCATAGTCTATGCCTTCTTTTTGAGAGAAGCCTCAGGCAACAAATCTTGCCTTGTACTTTTCAGCACTTCCATTGGCTCCATATTTGATATTGAAGAGCCATTTCGAGGTGACAACAGATTTGTCCTCCGGTCTCGGGACCACTTCCCAGACATCATTTTTCATAATTGACTCATATTCTTCATGCATAGTATCCTTCCAAAGTTGATGCTTTACGACTTCTTCAAATGATCCAGGCTCAGATTGTACAATTGTACACATGGCTGCTAGATACCCTTGGTATCTATTCGGCTTCTTGCTTTCATGGAATGTCCCCCTTGGAGCAATATGTCTCTTGGCATCTTCGAGAGTGTCCCTGAGCCATGAGGGTCTCTTCTTATTTGAAGGAGGTGGATCAATAAGATCCATTGGTCCTTCACAATCGGGCATCGGTTCATCCTTCGATTCTTCCCGCCTTCCAGCTTCTTCTTCTTCTTTGTCTTCCTTTGAGCTAGGAAGATTTCTCACTTTCTTGAGGGCAACATCTTCATCGAAGGTGACATCGTGGCATATCTCCACTTCTCTTTGACCAGGCACATAGATTCTATATGCCTTCGAAGTTTCACTGTAGCCCACAAACATTCCCTTCTTTCCATAAGCATCCAGCTTGCTTCTCTTTTCTTTCGGCTCTAAAGTGGGAGACATCGGGCTTCTTACCAGAGAAGACTTCTTCGGGAGTTTTGGAGTCCAAAGCGGAATGCGGGCATCTATGTTGCAGGAAACGTGGGTCCCACCCCCGTTTCACCCAAAAAACGAAACAAAAACACGTTTCTGCGTACCATATGACCTGGAAACGCGTTTTTTGTCGTACTGGTACATTTCCCGTACGGGAAACGTTGCCAGTATAGTCGGAAACGTGTTTCTAGGTCATACGGCCGCGTTTCCTTCCAGTTAAAGCGACTTAACTTGTCTTTTTTTTAATATTTTTGGGTTTGCGTTTGTTTTAATATTTTTTAATTGTTTACTTTGTCTTTTGGATGCTTCTAGATGGCTTTCTAAACTTATAAAAAGACAATTCGTCTTATTCTCTCATCACACGAATTGAGCAAGTCGTTTCACTTGGAGAAGAGCGATTTTAGCAAGGAGAAAAGAGGAAGAGAGTAGTGCTTCAGCTAGGGCGTTTTCACCAGTGAGCAAAGGATATTTCAGCAACAAGAGAAAGAGATTTCAAAAGCAGATTTGGAGTGCGAAGTTTCCAGCTACGACATTCTTGGTTTTTGGCTCAGCTACAACCATATTTCTCTTGTTTTTTTTGGCATTATGGGGTAGCTTCAGCTACACAAAATTAATTTGGGTAAGAAGCATTCAATTTCTTGGTTTTTTCCCATTGTTTTTTCTATTTTTCGAGCTTTTATGCTACCAAAATTATAAAAAACGTTTTTTATTTACAGATTTGTTTTTTTAGTTTTTTTTTTGTAGCAATGGCTTCCATCCAAGGTTCAAGTACAAACCCCAAGGCCAACCCAAGGGGTGAATATTATCCACTTTGGAGGCATGTTGAGAAGCTGCAAAAATGTGGAGGTGGTGGCTCATGGGAATGGCGATGGAATTTTTGTAGTAATTCTTACAAGGGCTCTTACCCAAGAGTGAAGGCACATCTTTTGCATGGAGGAGGACAGGGGATTTTAGGTTGCACAAAAACATTAGACCTTGTGGCGAGGAGGGAATATTAAAGAGAGCAAGATCAGGCAGATGGAATTAAAAGAAAGCATGATGATCATAGTCAAGCTACTACTAAAAATCTGGCAAACTCTGAGCCAAGGATTGTAGTTGAAGCAAGGAAGAGGAGAGCCACTCAACAACTAGAACAACCACCATCTAGAGGGGCATCCGGTACAGTTCAAGATAGCAGAATTGCTAAATTGGTGAATGTGCAAGCAAGAGAAGAAGCTAATTTCAGAGTGGCTAGGTGCATCTATGCATGTGGTATCCCATTCAATGTTGTTCATTCTCCTTACTGGCAAGATATGATAAGGGTAGTTAACAAAGCTCCTCAAGGGTACAAGGGGCCCAACTATGAGAAAGTTAGAACTCAGCTTCTAAAAAATGAGAAGGATCTTGTGGAAGATGTCTTATCACCAATTCGTTCTTCTAGGAGAAGCTCTGGGGTTACCATAGTCTCAGATGGATGGATAGATACAAGGCGTAGACCATTGATAAATATCATTGCCACTTCACCAAAAGGAGCAATGTTTTTAAAGGTGGAAGACTGCTCGGAAGAGGTAAAATATGCATAATTCATTGCTGATGTTATTATCAAATCTATTGAACAGGTAGGTCCTAACAGGGTGGTGCAAGTTATTACGGATAATGCACCAGTATGCAAAGCTGCAGGTTTGATTATTGAGGGAAGGTATGACCACATCTTTTGGACAACCTGCATTGTCCATAATTTGAATCTGATCTTAGAGGAGTTCGACAATAAAGTCCCATGGATAAAGGAACTCACAGGGGAAGCAAGGGATATTGTTAAATTCATCACCAACCACCACCAGTCTCATGCAATATTTCGAGAGTACTCCAAATTGGAGTTGTTAAAAATTGTTGAGAAAAGATATGCTTCAAACTTCATAATGTAGCGCCACCTTGTTGAGGTTAAGCAAGCATTAGTGTCTATGGTGGTGAGTCAACTTTGGGCTGAGTGGAGACAAGCAGATTCAGAGCGGGGATATACGGTACGTAGATTGTGCCTTGATGAGGATTGGTGGAGCAAGATAGATTTCTTGCTAATGTTCACAACCCCTGCATTTGAGCTTCTTCGGAATGCTGACATTGACCAACCTTTCTTAGGAGAGATATATGATGGCATGGATTCCATGGTTGATAAAACTATGGAAATCATTTCACAAGAGTCTCCATAGCTTTTGTTTGTAGATGATCATTTTGCTGAATTAATCAAGAAAACCATTGTTGATAGGTGGAACAATTTCAACACTCCATTGCTCACTTTAGCACATGCCTTGAACCCAAAATTTTATGATGAGGAGCTTATTGCTCAAAGCAATGGGAAGATGAAGGCACCCCATAAGGATAGAGAGGCGGCTAATGGAGTGAAAAAAGCCCTTATGAGAATTTTTCCAGCTCATCTACATAGGGAGGTGAAGGAAGAATTTGCTAGTTTTGCTGCAGGAATAGATGATTATTCAGATATATCATCTTTGGAGGAGAGAAGCACCATGAATCCAGTTAGGTGGTGGATTTGTCATGGAGCAGATGGTGTACATTTGAGAAACCTTGCCATTCGCCTCCTTTCACAAGTGGCAAGCTCTTCATCAGCAGAAAGGAATTGGAGCACCTATGGTTTTATTCATTCTGTAAAGCGCAGTAGGTTGGTCTCACAGAAGGCAGAGGATCTTGTTTATGTGCACTCCAACCTTCGCCTTGCATTTTGTAGGGGTCAAGAATATGGCAATGGTCCTTCTAAAGAATGGGATGTGGATCTAGAAAATCCTGATTTGGATCTCTCTCTTGCTGCCTTGAATATTGAGGACTAGGATCATAGAAGTGGAATTGGCCAAACATCTTCTTTAGCTACACCATCCATTGCTGAGCATGCTTCTGCTGCTATATTTGATGAGGATTCTGATAATGAGTATTAGTCTTTTGACTTTGTACTTGTAGCCTCATATATATAATAAAGGCTGATTTTGAGATTTTGATATATAATAAAGGCTGATTTTGAGATTTTGATATATAATAAAGGCAGGTTTTGGATATTCCGATATTGCTATTTTCATTATGTGTCTGTTATCATTCATGAGTAAATGTGTTGTAACTTGTAATAATTTATGCTTTGAATGTAATAAATTATAATTTATCATGTATGTTTTATGATTTCACATAACATTTCTTAAATGTCCTAAATTCTAATATATATATATATAAGTTTTATGATTTCACATAACATTTCTTAAATGTCCTAAATTCTAATATATCGCATTTCCCCATTTTCAAAATTTGGGAAGGTCGCGTTTCGTATCGCTTCCCGTTTCAGAAACTCGTTTCCGTTTCCCCGTTTCGTGCAACTTAGGCGGGCATCTATTTTGAATGTACACAGCAGTGTTCGCAACTTCTCCCCATAGAAACTTTGGAAGACCTTGTTCATATGGCATGGCACGAACAACTTCCACAATGGTCCCGTTCTTTCTTTCAGCAACACCATTTTGCTTAGGAGTATACACAGTGGTGGTCTCCCTCTTAATGCCAGCTTCCCTGCAAAAGTCATTGAACTCATTTGACTCATACTCGGTTCCATTGTCGGTCCTCAAAATTTTGATTTTCTTCCTGGTTTGATTTTCCACCAAGGCCTTGAAGGTACAAAACCATTTGAATGCTTCGTCCTTCTTCAAGATATATATCCAGGTCTTGCGGGAGAAGTCATCTATAAAAGTCATGTAATAGGAACATCCTCCCAAGGATGTTACGGGAAGCATACTAGATAAATTAGAATGTATTAATTGCAAGATATCAGATGTCTTTGTGACACTTGAGGGGAATGGTCCCCTTGTATGCTTCCCTTCGGCACAACCTTGACATATACCTTCATGATCATCTTTAAACTCGAGCATCCCTGTCACCACCTTCCTTGCTTCGAGAAGGGCTTTGTAATGAAGGTGTGCAAATCTCTGGTGCCATAACTCAGTTTGAAGAGTTGTATCACATGACATAGCCCCCAACGGACTTCCTCCAACCTAGTAGAGTGTATCAACTCTAAAACCAATAGTAAGAGCTTCTTTGAATTTTTTCTTCCAGATGTGTACCTTTCCATCAACGAATGCCACCTTGAATCCTTTGTCTTCCATTGGCGAAATAAACACAAGGTTCTTCTTAAAATCAGGTACGTACAACACATCTTGTAAGCGGAGGACTTGACCTTGAGATAGATGAAGGGTCACAGTCCATGTCCCTTTCACGAGATAGGTGGCATTATCTCCAAGGATAATTTCTAAATTAGTATCCTTCTCAATCAAATCAGAGAGGGCTTCTTTATAATCAGTGAGGTACCTTGAAGCATCACTATGAATCAACCAGACATCCAGGGTGTCGGGAGGAGATGCAGCAGAGAGGGAAGATACAAGAATATATTCATTTTTCTTATTATCAACAACATTAGATTCATCGTATCTAGAATTTCTTGACCTCTTGAAAGGTTGCCCATTTCCACTACGATCAGAGGGAGCCTTCTTCTTTCCTTTGAACCTGTTGTTCCTTTGATTGCCATTCTCCCTGAAGTTGTTGTTGCCATCATCCCTGGGAGATTTCCTTCTATTGGGGCACTCTCTTTCATAGTGACCAAACTTGTTACAAATGTAACATCTTCCTTTCCTTCCTTTGGGCCCCGCTCTTCCATGGTTTTGATTTCTTGGGCCACCATAGTTCTTCTTCTTTGCATGAGCGGCGAAGGCAATAGGGTCACCTCCATTTCCATTAGAGGGATGATCTCTCTCCATCATTCTTGTCTTCTCTTGAGCGCATCTCGTCAATATTTTATCAAAATCAAGAATCACATTATTATTAAGAATCGTAGTATTAAATACATACCAGTCTCGGGGAAGTCCTCCATGAGCAATAAGGACGAGCTCTCGATCAACTACTTCTTCTCCTATGGCAAGGAGATCATTCCTGATTTCCGTGAGCCTCATAAAATACGATTGGATGGATTCATCTTTGCCCTTCTTGATATTCTTCAACTTGATCTTGAAGAAAAATACTTGATTAGCATTGCTAGCCCTGAACATGCTAACCAGCTTATCATACGTCTCTTTAGATGTGCCCAGCTCGGAGATGTAAGCAACCAAGTTCTTATGAATTGAATCCCTGATAATCATCTTTGCTTTGATTTCCCCTTTTCTATACTTCGTCTTTGTGGCAGCAGGTGCATTTGATGGAGGCTCATGAATCTTACCCTGCACATAATCCATGACATCTTGATCTTCTAATGCAAAATCCAAGGACATCTTCCATGCATGATAATCAGCCTTGTCAGTCAACTTATCATTAGATTTGAAACCCTTGTCGGTTGAGGAGGCCATTGGTCCTTGACAAGACTTCTTCTTCGGTGATTGATTTTCACACTAGCTTGGGCTTTGTCTTCACCTTAGCTCTGATACCATGTTGAATTTAGATAACCATGGTATGTTCTATGCTTAATGCAGTTTTACTTCAATCTTTCTTATAGGCCCGATTCAATTTAGCAATCACATAAACATGAAAGTAAAATGATGATAGAACATAATAATAGATCAACATAAGACAAGCCAATAATATAACTCAGAATTTACAATTCTTCTTGTCCAGAAAAGATAGAGAATAATGTTCGTTACGACAGTCAACAGGATGCACCAGCCAACAAAGTCTTCTCCAATATCAGATCAGCCAATCCTCCACACACACCCCTCAAAGACAGCTCCAAAAAGTCAACGCCGGACAACAGAAAAAGTCAACGCTGCGGTCTAGGGATGCGGTCAAACGTCAACCTTTTTCCTCGATCTTTGTGCCCTCTAATGCAGCCTCAAGGGATGAGATTTTTTGCCCAAGATGGACGTCAAACTCCAAGCTTTGACCCATGGTCAACGTTGGTCAACACACCAACAAAGAGCACTAAAACAGTCCACACTCCTTCAGCTTCAGATTCGCATGTGTGAGAGAGAGAGAGGCCTCCAAAGGTTGAATGAGCCAATAAGGTCACAAGAGGAATGTGTGATGAGTTGATGAGCAAATGAGCATCAAGTCTTTCCAATTTATATCCACCAGTGAGGGTGTGTGACACATCTTTTGGGCTTGCAAGCCTACATTACAAATCTGGCCGACCTTGCACATGTGTGGAAAATAAAAACAAAATATATGTTCTGCACATCCAAACAAGATGATCTTTAGACCAATCTTGCAACTCTTTGAAAGAGGAATCCAACAAAAAAATAATCATCATCATATGAGCAGTGCAACATGGAGTTTGGACCTGGTTGCCCAAAATTAACAAGAAGTCTAGCAAAGACTTAGTGAAATTTATCTTTTTCAAGGAAAATATGTTGTTAAGCTTCTTGAAAGATTTGCTATGGTAGAATGTAAGTCCATGCATACTCCTATGGAAATGAACTTTAAGAAATTATGTGGCAAAGCTATAGGACCTAGTCTAGCAAATCCCATAGAGTATAGACAACTCATTGGTGCTTTGATGTTTTTGGTAAACACTAGTCCTGATATATGCTTTGCTGTAAACACTTTAAGTCAACATATGATTGATCCCTTTCATGCATACTGGGTTGCTGTAAAACATGTACTTAAATACTTGCATGGAACTATAAATCTAGGATTGAAATATACTGCTAAAAATGTAAGACTTCATGGATATAATGATGTTGATTGGGCAAGTAAATCTACTGATAGAAAGAGCACTTTTGGGTGCTGCTAAAGCTTGGGATCTGCCATGATCTCTTGGATGAGTAGAAAGCAGAAGTCTGTTGCACTAAATACAGCTAAAGCTGAGTACATTGCTGCTAGCATGGCTAGCTGTAGCCTGTGAGGCAGTTTGGCTGAGAAAGCTTTTTGGGGAACTATTTGAGCAAGTTCCAGACACAACAGTTATATATTGTGACAATAAGAGTGGGATTCTTCTTGCAGAAAATCTGTGTTTCATGACAAGTTCAATCATATTAAGATCAAGTATCACTATATCTAGGATATGGTGAAAAGAGGAGCAGTGAGGCTCCATCACATCTCCACTGATGATTAGATAGCTGGCATTCTTACCAAGCCTTTACCGAAAGGAAAGTTCTTGTTTTTTAGATAGTAGCTTGGACTTATGGACGTGACCCTTCCGGGAGGTGTTCATGACTGATCGAGAACACTGAGCTACCTTTTTCCCCTGTCAGAGCTCACAGGATTAGGGAATGATGCCGAAAAATTCCTGAGGATGAGGGACCTCTTCTGTAGTGTATGCCACAAGAGTAGGCCTCAGTATGCATCTGACCCACAGTATGGGATGTGGGAAGAGCCACCTATCTGGCCAATAGGTGTAGTGAGACTTGTTTGTGTGACTTGTCTAGGATGCAGGTGTTCCACCACTTGACACTTGGTTGTGTTTGATTCTTGTCTGTGTGACTTGGTTGAGTCTTGCGTATGTGATGCTTGTGTTCTATCACCTAATTTTTTGAGATGAAAATTGGTTGAGTATAATCCTTGTCTATGTGACATGTGATGGTTCTTTCCTTTCCAAATTTGTGTCAAGTGGATGATTCTTCTTTAGATTGCGACTTCATTGTTACAGATGTTACAAAGTAGAGTTGAACTGAAATGATTGAAAGAGATCAGAGGAAACATAGATCTTTGATGCAGAAAGAAATTCCTCCCTAGCTAAGAGGGAGTGTTAAAATTTGACAGTTCAGGGATGAATTTCTCCTAGAAGAAATCATATCTTTTAGTTTTGTTTGAACCACCTATGATAAAATTTCATTTCTAACAATTCTAATATGACTTTCCAAAAATAGTGAGTCATATCTCAATTTGGAAGTGACTTTCAAAAAATAGAAATTCATGTCTAAATGATCAAGGATGATCTCGATATATGGAATCCACTTTAAAATCAAATCAATCATGATTATACAAGTCAGGAATTAATATTTTTATCCTTACTAGTATTATTATTATTATGATACTATTATAATATTATTTATAAAATAGTTTAAAGTCATTCACTTTTAATGGATTAATAAAAAATGAATTCTCTCATGAAATAAATAAATTAAATTGAGAATCTCTTACTTGGCAAATTGAACCTCTCCCTTGGAATAAAATAGTAACTCCACACTTAAGAGAATGTAACTCTCCCTCACTAATTCAATGTATGGCAAAAGTGTAACTCCCTCATTCAATTCGATTTGTAACTCTCACCAAATATTCTCTTATATCTATGTGTAACTCTCTCTCTTCTTCATTTGAATTGTAACTCCTCAAGACAAGTGTACCTCTCTCTCTCTATTTTTGGGACGAGTTACACTTCTCCTCAAGTAACTCCTCTCTCATGGAATTCAATTATCCTATTATTGGCTCAATGAATGAATTCATTTTGTAACTCCTCTCCTTTCTCATCTATTTAAGCAAGAGCAAGTGAGAGTTGAGAGTAACATGTTCATTGTGAAGGAGAGCTAGAGTTGAGTGTGTGCAAGAGAAGTGTGAGAGTAAGTGAAGGGTAAGAGCAAGGGAAGAGCTGGAGCAAGTGTGTAGGACAAGATTTAATCAAGAGGAGGAGATCTTCAAGCAAAGAGCAAGAGCACTTCGGCTGCAAGTTGATCAAACATTTGTGACTTTATTCATTGTCATTATCTCTCTTTCTTTGTACTCTGCTAAACAATTGAAGAAATATAATAGAAGAAGAATCATTTGGGTTTTCCCCTTGTAGATTTTGCCTTGGTCATTGGACCTAACTCTCAGTGTCTCATATTTGTGCTTGGTTGTCTTCATATGATCCTTAAGTTTATGTTCTATCTACAATTGCTGATCTGAAAAGTTGTGAAGAAGAAATCTGCATTCTAAGCATTTGTAACAGCGTAGTAAATTGAATTTTCTGCAAAGTACGTTAAGTTTTTCTGCAAAGTACATTAAACTTTCTGCAAAGTACATTCAGTTCTATTCAGTTTTCTGCAAAGTACATTCAATTTTCTGCAAGTACATTCAGTTTTCTACATAGTTTTTTCAAGTTTCTGCAAAGAATTTTTAAATTTCTGCATAGAACTTTCAGATTTTAACATTTAGCTCATTGTCTTTTAATACAATAGCTATTCTTAGTTCTTGTTAAAAAAAAACTAGAGTAGCACAAAGCTATTGGATTAGCCTTTTAGAATTCTACAATATTTAATAGTCATTGGGTTGATCTTTTGCTAAGGCGTTATGTGTATGACTAGATCATTTGTTAGTTAGGGTAGTTCTCTTTAGAACATGTTGTTGTATTCATTAACTCACCTTGAAAAAAATGAAGGTCACCTTCTTTCATATTTAAAAGATCTAATGAGCATCTCAATGCTTTAACAACCTTTGTCATCCATGATGTTTCGGTTCACATAGTTGTTGAAGCTATTTGGTTTGCATGTTAGCTATCAAATATCATGAATTCTCATAAGATATTTAATTGAATTCCTGAGATGTCATAATGTTTTTTTTTCAATGTTGAAAATCCAACATTGATTTGGGTAATGGGCTTTCTTTGCTACATTTTTTAATCTAGATTTGTTTTTCTACATCAGGTGAAAAATTCTCCAACATTGTTATGGGGATTATTTTGTTTCTTTTTGTTTTTTGTTAAACTATAATGAGAAATTTGTATTAATTAAAAGTCTGTGGCTAGAACATGTAGTTGGAGTACATCAAAATGAATGTTACAAGGAAAATATCTGCAATGGTTTTAACAAGAAGAAGACAAAAAAAAACATCCTCCTAATAAAAGGATAGAGAGGGGAAATCCAAAACTAAACCTACTAAAACTTAAAACATACTACTTGAATATAGGAGTAGATTCTTACAAATTGCTTGCACAAGATGATCTAAAAACAAAACATTTCTAAGATTCAAGCGAAATCGACCCCCCACTTGATCCATGGGGAGGCAAAAGAGTGTTGGGCACCAGATTCTGGGGATTTATTTCTTCAAGCTTTCTACTTCTTATTAATGGAGGGGAGGAACACGTATTGTTTTTTAAATCATCTGAATAGGAAGGAGAAAGGGAAGAAAGACTGACCACCTTCTCTTCCACTGTTCCAGCTTCTGCTTCCTTCGTTTCTAAAACAAAGTTTTTGTCATTTTCCTTGGATAGAGCCTCTTCCTTAGCAAGTGATTTGATGTTCTCTGATTCCAATTGATATGGAGTTGGCTGATTAGAATGGGGTGCTAAAATTGGGCTTCTTCAACCTTATCTTCTTCCCCTGAAGATTGCAAAGTTTCATATCTATTATTAGAGGGAGAATGCTAGTGAGACTTAGGCCTATTGGTAGGATGAGACCTCTTAGATTTCTTTTGCATCCTTGAAACTTGCTTGAATGCTCCTTGCCCAACATTATTTTGAGAAGATGGCGATGGAATAAAAGGAGGCTAATATGCTAGAGCATTAGGACGACTTTTCGCAATGTGCCCATACTCATGGATTGCAATTAAAAGGAATCTGCTCATAATCCAGAGCCTAAAGATGACACATTGTTGCAGGAAACATCCCCTTGGCTTCAACCCCCGATCCGCATCCCGTACGGAAACGCGAGTGATATGTTGTACGAATCGCGTTTCTGAAAAACGGAAATGTGGATCGGGCTCGATAGTACGGTTCCTGTCATTTTGGAAACGTTTAGCCCCGATCCGCGTTTCTGTACGCCGGAACCGTATTTCGCACGACGGATCGACATACAGAAACGTGGCGTTTCCGAGTTAGATCCGTACGGATCACGACCGTTTCCGTACAGATATGAAGGGAGATTAGCTATTCCACAGGGTTATATATATATATTTTCTTTGACTTACGCTGGGTTGGGGCTTTTTGAACACTCCAAAGGTGCTCCCTTGATGCTCCCTCATGATAACGTTAAATTCTTAAAGTAAAAGTGACATTCTTCTTTATCTTTCATTTTCATCCTTTTACTTAAATTTTTAACATTACCATGAAATGACTCAAGATGTTTGAGAGTGGTTCCAACCTCATTGGACTTCATACGGGGGTATCATGGTATTAGTAAGAGAAAAAGAAGGTTGTTTCATTCAGCTAGAAAAAGAAGACCCAAATAAGCAATTTGTTTGGATTAAAATATTATAAAATGGAAATCACATTAGAATTGCAGCATGTTATTTTGCGCCGCAAGTTTCAAAAATCTACAAAAGTAGAGGGCTTGACCACAAAGATCCCTTTGGAGCCCTAAAAACAGATATTTCAATATATTCTCAGCTAGGTGAAGTCCTTATAGTGGGGGATTTCAATGCTAGAACTGCAGGTGAACAAGCTAGCATTCTTTGTTGTAAAGAAGACAGTGACCCTATCTGGCTTACAAAAGAGAGTAATCATCAGTGGGAACGAATTTCAAAGGATAAAGGCTGCAATCTCTTTGGAGAACAATTGCTTACGCTATGTGGGGCTTTCGATTTAGTCATTTGTAATGGTTTGACTAGATGGGAAAAGTCCGGTAATTTCACTTGCACTACTTACAATGGAGCAAGTGTAGTAGATTATGCAATTTGCTCGCATAGTTTGTGTGAGAAAATGGAGAAAGTGCTGATTGGGGATCAAATTTGGGACTTAAATCAGATCACAAGCCAATTTATTTAAGTTTTTCTTGGACCAGAAAGAAGCAATTAGTGTCAAAAACTCAGTGTGTTCAACAAAATCCCCCAAAGGGCATAATTCTTTTGACTCCAGAGAATTGTAATACCTTCAAAATAACGCTAGAGAGGCTCTTCAAGAAGGAGGAAATCTCATCTCATGGCCTTCATAGTCACGGATTAACACATTTAATTCAAAGCGCACTTGCTGAGTGCAAAAGAGAAAAAATTAAGAAGTCTGAAACAAATTGCTTTCCAGTTAATGCTTGGTTTGACGAGGAATGCAAAAAGGCAAGGAGAAGGTGGAAGGAATCAAACACGGATAGCATAAAGCTCAAAGCTTACAAGCAGACAGTAAAAAAGAAAAAAAGTTGATTTCATGGTTTCAAGGAGAGAAGAACTAATCTTCCTCGGGAAAAATAACCCCAAATTATTTTGGAAGGAGCCCCAATCGAAAAAGGTGCAAACTGAAAACAACATTACAGCTTCTAAATGGTTTGACTATGCAAGACAACTTTATGAGCAGGATCCCAAGGTTGACCCTCCTCCCTTGGTCAACACGGACACAAAACTCTTCACGGTGCAAGAGGTAGAGATGGGTATCAAGAAGTTGGGCGCTGGAAAAGCAAAAGACTTAGATGAACTCCAAGCAGAGTATCTAAAGTGGGGCTTAAAAATTCTTTCACCTCACATCACAAAAATTTTCAACAACATCTTACAGTAGGGGTTCCCCACAGATTGGACAACTAGTATGGCAATACCTCTTTTCAAGAGTGGTGATGTCAATAATCCCTCCAATTATGATAAACCCCTTGTTTGAAAAGTTATTTGGAAGCATGTTAGAAAATAAAATCAGCAAGTGGGCAGAAGAAAGAGATAAACGTGCTAAAGGGCAAGCAGGTTTTAGACCTAAACATTCCACAGTTGATCATTGTATAACTTTAAGGCACATCATTGAAAAAGTTTGGGAAAAAAAGGAAGAAGTTTTATGTTGCTTTGTTGATTTCAGAAAAGCCTTTGACACGATTCCTAGGGATAAGCTTTGGGGCAGAATGGAGGAACTCGGGGTTCCCAGGCATTTGAGAGCAGCTGTGCATAGGTTGTATGAAGAGGTGAAAGTCAAAATCAGAACTTCAGCAGGCATTTCTGAAAGTTTTAGAAGCGATATCGGGGTTAAGCAAGGTTGCCCATTGTCTCCTACCCTTTTTGGGTTATATATTGACAAGCTTGAAGAGTGGCTAAATTCGCAAGGGGGTGACGGTATCCATTTGGGCAAGTTCGTTATAAGGCTTTTTTGTACGCGGATGACCTTATATTGATTGCTAAATCGGCTCTTGGTTTGCAAGAGCATTTACGTTCCCTTGAGCATTTTTGTAGAAGGGTTGGGATGCAAGTCAATATTAGCAAAACGAAAGTAGTGGTTTTCTCTAACAAAAGAAAACATAACCAACATAAGTTCTATTTTGAAGGCAACATTCTGGAAGAAGTTGCAAACTACAAATACCTCGGAATTGACTTCAACAGAAATTTAAGTTGGGATGGTTGTAGAAAGAAAAGAACTTTAGGGGGTTGGAAAGCATTTTATGCTCTTCAAAATAGGTGTAGAGAGGCAGAGCTGTGGGACTAGAAAACCGCTCTAACTCTTTTTGGGCTTCTAGTGATTTCGGTGATTCTCTACGGTTGTGAACTGTGGGCCAGCAGCACAACCGAGATGCAGTGGAAACAAATTGAGAAAATTCAGAAGCGTTTGATTACAAACAAATTCAAAATTAAAAGTGCAGTTCCTTATGCTATCCTGTTAAGTGAAACAGGGGCTGCTCCTATTGAAGCAATTGCTATGGTGCGAGTCATAAGGTATCTGAAAAAAATTGAGCAAATGGAAGAGGGCAGATGGCCTAAGGTTGTGTTTAGTGACAGATTGTGCAAAAGAAAGAAGACTTGGATGCGGCAAAATAACAAATGGTTTAGTAAATGGGGGATTTGCTTGAGCATTTGTCCTACAAACAGTAAAGAGATAAAAACTTTTGTTATGGATAAGTTCCACAAACATACTTGGGAGAAAGAGCTAGGGAGAAAGAAGAAGTACTACATTGAAGAGTTTAACCCCACACATAACCATCAACAAAAGGCGTATATAGGGGCTAATATTTCTTGGAGATCTAAAATTCTTATTGCTCAATTAAGGACTAATTCTCATCAACTCCGTTGTGAAACAGGGCACTGGAAAAGGCCAAAAGAAATGTGGGAGGAAAGAGTATGTATTTTTTTCTCCTCTAGAAAAGTGGAAATAGAAAAACATTTCATTTTAGAATGCGAGGCCTTCAAAGACAGCAGGGAAAACTATGTGAGTATTCTGGCAGCTAGTTCTTGGGATAATCTATTCAGCGAAGAGTTTGTCGATAAGCTGGGAGCGGTTATTGTAAAACTTCACAGGAAAAGGGCCGAATACAAGAACCAGATAGAGAAGCAATCTGTCCCATAGGCTATTTTTAGCCTCGTGGACATTAAAAATTCTTTCTTTCTTCTTTCTATTCAAAATTCAGCAGACTTAACAGTTTTTCAGGAATTCAGGATCAATAGACTTGTGGCATTTCATTAGATTATATCATGTATCAGGGTATGTGATAGGCATTTAATCAAGAGCACCAAGCCATAGATGTACCCTAGTGTTGGTGGTGTTAATTGTTGAACTCTTTTGTCATGTCGTTAGCAAAAAATTACCTTTTGATCAAGTCAAAATCATCGATCAAGCATGTTAAGTTTTTTCTACCATATTTTAAGGCTTGGATTAATCATTAGGTAGTTTGATCAAAATTGGGCAATGTTGACTAATATCCTAGACAATCGAGGTAGAGGCAAAGGCTAGAGAAGAGGAGAAGAATCTAGATTCTAGATGGTTGATGCTCAAATAATTAATCATTAATGTACAATGGATGCCATATCTATCTTGATTTATGTACAAATATGCATGTTTCCATATAAAAGCAACTAATGTAAATACAATATATATATATATATATATATATATATATATATATATATATATATGCTTTCGAGACGCTTTGCTTCCTAGATTTTTGGGAAATGACACTTCTACGTCCCCGCTTCCGAAAAACGTCCCCGCTTTGTGCAACGTTGAGATGACATCAACCCTCCAAGTCAAGTTGAATCGCCTCAAGGAGTCCTTTTGCAAAATCCATTTCAACCCAAATTTTGGCATATGAGAAGATATTCTCCTTGGGTTGTGAACAATTGATATAGTGGTCTAACTTGTCTCCAATGGCTTTGAAAATAACATCACCCCAACAAATAAGGGGGAGATGTGGCAATGTAATCTAGACAAGCACAAAAGAAATTTGTTTGTTGGGATGAAAATCTAGAGTCTAGTGGGCGAGAAACATTCCCTTAGAGCCCATGAAATAAGGCCTAGATCTGAAGCCCAAGTTCCTATCTTCCTGGATTTCAAAAAAAAAGCATAAGATCCTTTTCCACAATACAAATTACCAATAGGCTCATGATCTACCCAATTGTTAGAGATCCAATCCAAAATAGAGCTATAATTGGGCCAAAGGCCAGGAACCTTACCAATCAACCCTTTTTATTTAAGGGTATTAATGTTCTTCTTTAGTGAAGGAGTTAACCCCAACTTGAGAGAAGGAATTGAATCAACCTTTTCTGCAAATTTGCTTGACTCAAAATTTTTCCACCTCATTGAACGACAAGGTAGAGAGACATCACGACGGGATTTTAAAGACCACCCATCGAACAAAGCTAAGAACTCTTCAAATCAAATACATTGGAGCAATGATGGACTTTGGAATATCAACCACATAGAACCATCTTGAATTGCCTAGGACCTAGTGCGAGGAGAAGACACCTACATAGAATAAGGGATAAGACGACCCTAACCAACAAGAGGCACTGATGCACAAACTCGCAATCATAATTGGCATGAAGATATCCTGCAGACCAGGCTGAATGGGGCGACAAATCTTGCAAACTCGAGGGGGATGGCACAAATCTGCAGATCGTGGCAATGTTGGCAGCTAGAGAAATCCTAGCTGCATAGAGTAGAGACACTCTACTTCACGCATCTCACTATAATCACCAAATTCAAATCCTAGGGATTGGGTTTTCTTTACTAAGTTTGGAAACTAGATTTGTTTTTCCACATTAGGCAAAAAATCCAATATTTTGATGACACCAGGCAGAAAGAAGCCACATTTCTTCTAGAGATATAGATATGAAATCAAGCACACACCTAGTCTGCTTCTCATGAATCCCTCCAAACATGGTTTCAACCATGATTAGATAGAAGTTAGAGTTGACACTGTAGTAGATGTGCTAGCTCATTGTGGTTGATATCTGTTTTATAGAAGCTAGAGAGCCATACAATTAGTACCCCTAGTGATCTATGAAGCCCCTAGTGAAGTCTTCAACTGACAAGCATGCTAGATAAAATGTCAAATCTTGGAATTAAATAATGCACCTGGCTGTATTCAACTTATCGTATAAAATGTCCATATATTCATGTAAAGTTATTCAAATGCCTTCACCATGATACAAATGATTGAGAGCTTCTTTTTGCTACCAAAAATTGAACCTTTGTTCCTATATTAGCCTTTGGGGATTTTGGATTTTGTTGCAAAATACAATGTGGCAGCTATTAATTCCAATTTTCCTTAACCTTAATGCTTGTTTCTGAACTTTATTCTTCCTCTCGTGTTTCTTTATTAGATCTTCTTCATCAAACAAATATCAAGATCAAAATAATAAAGACAGTGGGCACAAAAATTAGGCTCCAAGCTAGGGCGAAACCCCTCCAGGGGGAAAACCCATAAAAATCTTCTCTTCTTATAGAATCTTCAAATTAGACAGCAAAGACCCAAACCCTATACCAAGTCCTTTTCCAAGTACTAAGTCGACCCCTTCAATAGAACTAGCTTATAGCTGCAATTTCGACCATAGCTTTTGCCTTGCAATTTCGGCCCTGTTGTTGCTGTAGAAACCCTAATCCAAATTCCTTAAGTGACCTTCCTTTGAGCACAATAGATCCTCCCAAGGTCAACAAGGTCAATGATAGAGTATTATCTCTTTCAACAACTTGATATTGCAACTCGCCCTTCTGTAATTTGGACCTGCAGTTTCGGCCTCCGTTGTAGCTGCAACAACCCTAGAAATTTCCACGTGTGAGAGAGATAGAGCCCAAAAACAAGTTTTTACTTCTTGCCTTCTAGACCTTCGGTCCTCCTTCCTTGCTTCTTCTTGCCTTAGATCGAACCTTTTCTTGGAAGATCGAACTTGTTGGTGAGTGAGTACAAATGAGGTCGAATTTGCCCCTTTATATAGTCTTTCCAAGGGGTTGAATTCCCTCCTTTAGGCCAACTTGAAGCTTCCAGGGCCGACTAGTACTTTGGAGGTTTCTAGGCATTTCTAGACTCAAAATAAATTATTTTACAAGATATATTTTGCTCGAGAGGGTCTTATAAGCATGATGTTGACTCTCTTGACTCATGACAATAAATCCTTTGACCTAACAAACACTAGAAGCATGAAAAACATGCTTTTACCTAGAAGACCATCAATAAAGAGCATGAAACCCATGCTTTAAAATAATAATTTTTTCTTTTTCTTCTTCTCTTTGTTACAAAAGATACATATTGAAATGAGTACAACAACAATTATGAAGACCGAAACTAGTTACATTTCCAACAGATTCATTCTTCTTAGACAATTTAAAAAAAAAATTCCTTCCTTGTTCCATGATACTATTCTAAGATGGGGTAGTGGAAAGCTAGATTCCTTCAAGCTGTTTGTGATAAAACTCCACTCTCCAGATTCACCTAGTTTTCCTTTCACAATTTCATATTGATAAACAATAGTAGATGAAATGAATGCTGCAAATAAAATCCTAAACTAGTGGTCTTAATATTCTTCTTCAAAAGCTATATTTTGAAGCTATCAGAGCTAGGCAATGAATTCATGGAGTCACTTTTAAAGTACAAGTCTGCACTTTCCAGCACCTCAATTGTACTCTTTCCCAATATATTAATAAAATGGCTCAACAGTGATTTTGGCTACAGTTTGTGTGTTTTAATGGTGTTTTCTTTTTTGCTGTAGTTACTTGTCTATTGGCACTTTTATTACTGTTAATCCCCATTTGGGATATTACAGTGGTATCAGAGCTTCGTTCTTGGCTCAGTCGTGGGGATATTTTTCTATGAACCAGGAGGGTAGGCAGAACATTACCCACCAAAAGCAGTAGAGGTGGTAAATATGGGGGAGTCAAGGAGCAAAGGGGAAGCGACATTTGGTAGCATCTTAAAGGCCCTCAATGATTTAGCCAAAGGGAAGAAGGGAATGTTGGAAGGACTCAAGCAACAGAATAGGGATAAGAGCATCCATCATGAGTTCCTATTTGGGGAGACTTCAGGGCTCTCACAACAGTGTGACCACCCTTTACCATCCACTCACTCGCCCAACCAGGGTCACGATGCCTACATTTCCACCGTCAGTACCGAGTGAGCAAGGTAGGTGGCATGATCATATACCCATGGGAGATTATTTCCGAGAATGGCAGTCCATGGGGGAAACTTCAAAGTAGCCTTGTCCTTTAGAGATTACTCCCAGCTCAGGCAGGATGAAAAAGGCAGGAACAGTGGTGGTTCTAGCACGCAAAACTTAGAGTTGCAGCGTATCATTGGGAGGATACCTTTTCCCAAGTATGATGGATCCACCGAGTGCACGACTCGGGATCGGGTGGAAAAGTTGGAAACCTTTTTCCAGCTTAACTGAGTAACAGAGGGGGAAGCCATCAAATTGGCTACCTCGCACTTGGAGGATGAGGGCACACAGGATCATGGGGAGCATGTGGATACACCCAATATGATGCATGGGTCACTCGTGTTGGAGACTTCCTTGACCATGTCGGTTGACATCCTAGTAGAGAGAGTAGAGGCTACCCCTATAGTGTCATCCATTGAGGTGATGACCGGGGTAGTGTACGAGGCTTCAGGTGGTAGCAGAATGCGGCAGATGGGTGAGGTTCCAGGAAATGTATCCACCTTTGATGAGGTGCTAGGAGATATAGAGGTATTGGACGATGGTCACACACAACAGTGTCATCAACTTCAGGTCGACCTTCTAGCTTTGAAAGGGAAGGCCACATCAGTACGAGAGTCTATTTTGTTGCAGAACGAGGAATTGGAGGGCATGAGAATGGTTTGTGCTGAGTCAGCGACCAAGTTTGCCCACATTGGGGAATGGTTGGATTCCCTAATGGTACATCTAGAGGGCACATTGGAGTGTCAGAGCAGCCCCCTTCCGACATACATAGACGGGGCTAGCAGCACTGTTGGGTCACCTCTTCCCATTGGAGGGAGAGAGATAAAGTCACCTAGTCAGAGCTCAAGTGTTGACCTGGCTAGCGGGATCAGACGATCGGAGTTGCACAGGGTGCAACACTCGAATGTTGAGGTTGGATGGCGAGAGATTTTGAGTTGGTACTCGGTGGAATGGGTTATGGAGATGGTGGTGGACTCAAGTGTAGTTCAGCAGGAGTTTCCAAGAGCTGGGAATACAGGAACCCCAGACTGGCATTGGGATCTGGGTGGGACTACCTATCGTTTCCTAGGCAAGCCAGTTAACTATGCTTTGGAGGGTACACTTGGCCTAGTAGTTGAGTGTGCACGTTCTCTAGGGGAGTTTTGGTCAGCTCCAGTGGCCAACCATTTTATGGGTAGACTCCTTGGGTTGTCTTGGTACGACATTTGTATGTGGTGTCACGGGGTGATCAACATACCTTGGCAGGAGCTTGTCGGAGGAGGTGGCATTGGCAGGCCACCAGACGATGCCTTGTATGGAGCCAAGGATTCTTCACCTTTGTGTGGGGCACAGAGGTCGCAGCGGAGCAGAGCAGTGGTGGCATCACTATTGACACATAGGGAGATTCACTTCTCGGACCCCTCACAGAGGGTTTGGAGTGATGATCCATTCATCGACGGGTGTAGTGATGTGACGGTGGAGGTGTTGATATCGATTGGGGGTGGTTCGACATGTAGAGACACAACTCTAGGCCATCACATCCAAGGATGTGTGGGAGCATCTAGCAATGAGTGGTGGACTACCGGTGGACTTGGAGGTGCATGGTGGTGTACTGTAGTGTGTTGGACTGCATTGTGGAGTAGGAGTGTCTTACATCACATTGAGTACACGCAAGGAGTGACTGGTGCCTTGACATAGACAAGGCACGAGACGATACAGGGTGGTACAACAGTAGCAGGGGGTATCTAGTGGTGTACAGGGGTATGCCACAGTGTGCAGTGGCATGTCGAGGAGTACATGGATGATCGGTGGTATGCAGGGGTGTATGGTGCTGCGCAGCGAGGTCTTAGAGTATTGCCTCCAGGGAGACTCATGGATGGAGGCACCGGGAATACCTTTGAGGGTAGTTCACCCAGTATCAATGGGGAGACAGATGAGGGTTGCTTGACGGTATCTATGGGGGCTCACATGCCTGACCCTCTTCTACATCATTCACGGGCACACTCGATTTTGTTGTTGTCCTTTGGCACTCTAGGCATGAGTAGCGGGGTACGTGAGGCTCACCCAAGATATTTGGATGACACTCAGCACACTAGGGGAGAGACTTCTCAGTAGTGGCATTGGGTCAGTGCGCTAGTTGACAACCACAGGCTGGGGGATGAGATGATCACTTGCAGGGGTGGCATATTAGTCATCAGTGAGCCCTACGCTTGGGAGCGGGTCACGAGGGAGACATGCGTCACTCTTTTCTCAAGGCATGTCGAGACCATGCATGAGCAGAGGATACTGGGTATAGCCGAGGTAGCATCCTAGTATGTGTCTGGGCTCCAGACAATGTATCGGCACATTATCGAGAGGGTGGATGGCAGACCCAGTGGAGATGGTTGGCAGGAACAGGAGGGATCCACATACCTTGAGTTGCTTGCAAGTATCAGAGATCCATTTATTGGTTGTATTCAGGGGGTGGCTAGTTGTCACATGTGACTTCCAGGGGTCATCAAAACTACAAAGTGGTAGGCACAGGTTAGGCACAGGGCAGGCTAGCATGCATCAGATTTGCCCATGATATATGGACCCTCTATCTTGGTCACATGCACGGACTAGAGATGAGACACGTAGGGATTCCTGCAGTTGTCAGAGCTATGGTGCATCAGGTCCAGCTATGGGAGGCAGAGATTCAACTGATTGATAGACCATTTTGTCTCGTGACGGTCGGAGTTAGGACAGAGAGTGATCTAGTTCATTATTGGGTTGGCACATGGGGGTACTCAGAGACCTTCATCGGATGGCGAGGTCGACTTTCTCTGTTGCTACATAGGGACAGAGTTACATTCAGAGGGGTAGATAATGGCATCATGGCGATGCCTGGGTCGGATGAGCGCGTCTCTCATAGATCTCCTACCATTGGGCCTCAGGAGAGGAGTATACAGTCTGCGCACGATGGGGAGTATCTCATGGTCAGAGTAGCACAGTGTCAGCATGGTGGTACCTCTCTGAGATTAGTAGCGGACCCGAGCATTACAGCTCCACACAACTAGATAGCCTTTAGGGATGAGTTGTATGCTACATGGGGAGATCATGTAGATCTTCCAGGCTTTAGCGAGTCACTCATGGAGTGGGGAACTTCATTAGTATGGCAGGTTGGTGAGTGGGATGACAGCAGGAGGGGCTCATGTGAGCGGGATGCTATCTCTGTCGGGATTTGATGGCATCTTCGAGGGTTTACTCTTGGAGTGCATGGGATGGACTACTTGGTGGGGAAACTTGATGAGGTATCGGGCATAGTGCCATATTATCATGATTCCCTACTCACTGATGGTGTGCAGAGGGCTTCTTTTACTTATGCTTGGCAGGATGGTGAGTGGAGCTGAGGGATATTCATGTTGGATAGGATGGCTTGGGACCTTGGTATTGAGGGAACCCTTCATATCAGGATGTTGCAGAGGTCAGGGATGACTCAGTGACGCATCTGGGACCTTGGCACATTTTGCAGTGACCGTGGGGGACCCCAGATGATACCCAAAGAAAGAATAAGTAAAGGATAAGAATCATATTTTTATCATATTCACTCCTATTTTCTTATATTTGGAGAATCGTCTACTGTAGTTTCTCAAGCCGACTAGAGTTCTTACCAAGAAACCTCTGACATTCTTCATAGCCTCATACAAACTCATAAACATCAGTTAGTAGGATGGGACAATAATAACCAAACCTAGCTAGAGGACAAGCAATTTTTGGCGGGGAGCACTGTGATATTCCAAATTAGCAGTCAGCTAATTGGAATATTAATTTTGATTTATTTTGGCATTTCCTAATGTCGGGTGGAAATAAAGTGGGTAGGGGACCTACAACTAATAATTAAGCCAAATAAAGTCTTTTCCTAAAGTCCCTAAGGAAAAATTGCGGCTCTAGTGGTGGGGTCGAATTGCCCTTAGGTGGCAGCATAGAAGAGGCACGAAAAGGACAGTGTGGGATTGGCTAGAGGAAGGCAGCACATAATTGGCCAAGGAGAGGCAGCGTAGGCCAAGGTGGGACCCAAGGCATACGTTGGGCCTCCATGGATAAAAGGAAGAAGGGAAGGCTCATTTTGGCATTCATTCATTCATCTTATTTTCTTGGTCATTTTGACTTGAAGCACGCTTGAGCCGGAGAGCCAAATCTGCAGTGTTGTTTAGCACATGAGATCTTCAAGCGAAGATCTTGACCTCTACCTCGGGGGACTTCGAGTGCTTGCTCAAGAGAGGAGTTCTGCATTTTGGTGAGGGAATTACACAACAACAACAAGAGCGTAGCCCCTTCAAGACTACGCAGAGGTAGAGTAGACTGCGCAGTGGTTGTGCATTTCAGTTCGATGTGGGTGCCAGGAGTGTGGAGAGCAGCGGAGTTTCAACAGGAGATTTGGAGGGGAGGTTAGCCACCTTCTACCAGGGATTTTGGTAGCTCTCTGGAGGCATTTTCCAGCAGATTCATCCAGAGGTTCAATTTACCTAGCAGTGTAGTGAGCCAAGCCCAAGAGGGCCAAATTCCGAAGTCAAGCTTTGGGCGAACCCTTTCTGGGTTTTTCTGGGTTTATTGAGAAGCCAAGATTAATTTGGCAAATTTTTCTGCACAGGTTTGAGGCTTCAAACAGAGATCTTAACACAGCCAGCAGCTAGAGGAGCTATAGGAAATGGGGCCGAAATTCCGGGGTCAACATCTGGCCAATTCCTTTGCGGGTTTTTGTGGGTTTCGTGAATAGAGTCTGGGGTTAAAAGCCTGGAATTTTCTGAGCAGAGGAAGCAACCCAACCAACAATTCGAGGTTAGCCAACAACAACATTTTTGGGCTATGCAACGCAGAGGCACTTTCAGCTAGAGTTTTTGCTTTGGTTTGAGTTGTTCTTCAAGCTTGCCTTGAGTAGGCCCAGGTGAAAACTTTCCAGCACCTCAATTGTACTCTTTCCCAATATATTAATAAAATGGCTCAACGATGATTTTGGCTCCAGTTTGTGTGTTTTAATGGTGTTTGCATTTTTGGTGTAGTTACTTGTCTATTGGCACTTTTATTACTGTTAATCCCCATTTGGGATATTAATTTGCCCTGGCTGTGCAACTACATCTTGTGTTCCCTTTTGTTTGTGATCTTCAGGATTGGCATTAGTCTTTATGATAAGAACATAACAAATTGAAAGAAGATATAACAAGTGAAACATCATAAGATAATGTCATAATAAAAGAGAAATCAAGTTAAATATATGATGCCCTAGATTTCTCAACATGGTATCAGAGCTTGGTTCTTTGGAAATTAGGGCTGAAAGAAGGTCACATTGGCTTAAGATCAAGAAAAGAAGGATATCTATCTAGGACTGAATTACTAAAGGCAAGGAGGACTAAAATATGGACACATTCTAGCTCTCTCCACAGTAACTATGCCACAGATCTGAGCATAAACAACAGAAGCGTATCTTAAAGCGAAGGTTTGAATTCTCTATTCAAAATCCGAATTTGTGGTGTCATCTCATAGCTTTAAAGTCTAGGAGTAAAA
Organism: Pinus albicaulis; assembly: GCA_034641835.2. Lineage (NCBI taxonomy): Eukaryota > Viridiplantae > Streptophyta > Pinopsida > Pinales > Pinaceae > Pinus > Pinus albicaulis. The sequence goes on along the minus strand of CM076584.1, from coordinate 1,196,256,768 downwards.
TACACTTATGGAGGGATCAAAGATGCGCATTTCATAAAAAGGAAAATATCAATGCAAATTTGGAAAGGAGCCTGCAACTTCTGTCATCCTGGAAAGGAGCCAAACCTCCCTCAAAATTCTGAAGCATAAGTATACATTGGTGAGGCTAACTATAAGCCAAAGATCTAAGCACCTAATGAACTCAAGGCCAATCAAAATTAAGTCCAGTCATCAATTGAATTTGTATCGAAGGAACTAAACCAAAGGACATTACAAGCCTGCTAAAAAGTTACAATCACCACAGACTTCGAGGACCAAACCAGGTTACGTTGTAGTTACTATATTTGAAGAAAGGCAAGTTACAATGAAGAAAGCCGACTATTGAACGATAAAGAAATTGATGTATTGCTACAACATGTGGAAGAAAACTTGAAAATCAAGTAAGTATTGTTATTTTGTATTTTAGCCATCTACTAATATGTTTTCTGTCTCCAAGAAAAGCATCAAGTCCTATGGAACACCAATCCTTCAATCGAAAAAGTCTAAGGTATGTCCTATTATCTATATGTTCATTATGAAAAGTTTATAAGGTCTGCAAGTTTCTCTTTGAGATAAAGATTCATTATATATAGAAACACTTACCCCAATACTCTTGTTTCTAACTTAGATTATCTAGGATATGAAAATTATTTATGAAAATAGATTTGAATAATGAAATTCATTCACAATAATGAAACCCCTAGATGGTCTCTACAATATTATACTTGTATATTTTGGTTATGCTTGTAAATTAATATTGCGGGAATAATAACTTGTTAAATCGAGTGGGATCCTTGGGCACAAGAAGACTCATAAGGAAATGAATCATGAAAATGCTATCATATTTGAAAGGGAATACCCTCAATAATTATAACCATACAAGGTTTGTAAAAAGGAGCAACGTCAGGTATGTTCAAGAACCAAAATTTGCAGCTAATCCTTTTATTTTTATTTTTGCTTGGTATTACTAACTCTCTCATGTCTAGGTTTTCGAATCATAAGGATTCTTGTTAGGGTTTAAATCTACCCTCATAATATTATTCACTTTGGTTATGAAACCCTAGTCTTCCTAGGGTTATTTATGAAATCTAGAAAATACTATTCTTTTGATGTTTAGGGTTTAGGTACTATTATAGAAACCCTAATCCTTTAAGGTTTGTTGTATATTGAAATCCTAGACCTTTAGAGTTTTTGGTAAATTAGGGTTTATGAGCAAAACCCTTATAATATCTATAGTAAGCTCCTAGGAATGAAACCCTAGGTGTATGTTTGTCCATTTGATCGAAACCCTAGTCTGATCAAAATTGTTACATGTCTAACTTTAAAAGTTTAATTTATTGATATTTGTGTCTTGGCTTTGATATATGTTGTTGTTATATGCTTGTGCATGATTATGAAATCCTAGATATGTATATGTGCTAACTAATTGTTGATGCTTATAATGTGTAAATTCTAGAGTTTGTAACTAAGCCCTAGTAGAAGTTTGATATTCTAGGATATGATGATGTTGTTTCAAATTTGATGATAAAGTCTAGGGTGTACAAAAAGTTGGTCATATTTTTGAAACCTTAGATTTTTCTTTTGATTGTTGATATCTAAGGCTCAGTGTCTCAAAGATGGAATCTAGGGTTTGCATTAAATCCTAGTAGAAATCTAACATATAAATTCTGAAAATTGTTAGATGAATTGTAGAATTGTACTTGTTTGAATTGCTTCTAGGGTTTGCAATATGTCATAGAAGAGTCTGTCATATCTTTGAAGGAAATATTGACGCCCTAGATATAATAAGATTGATATCTTTATTGAGTTAATTTAAATGATTTGATCTAGGGTTTATGACAAAAACTCGAGCAAGAAGTTGAAGTATAGAAGTATGTGTCCCTTGTTGATTATGAAGCTAACTATGTTTAGGTATTTAGTGTCTAGAGTCTAATGCTTCCATTATTGTATGATTCTGATATAGTTAACTTCAAGCTTCTATGGATTTGGTTGTACTCGCTATCTAAGTCGTGCAGATACATAATCTTCAAGATGGTGAAGTTGTTCGTAAGTAAAGTTGATTTGATTGATAGGCATGATGAAGGAAGATGATCAAGATAACTTTGGTGAGAAGGATGGAAGCCATGAACGATTCTCCGATGTCATAAAAGGAAGTTGATCTCCCTAATTTAAGAGGGAGCATGGATAGAAGAAATCTCCCTAGTCAAGAGGGAGGGCATATTATAGTCATGATGAATACCTTAAAGAAGAAATTGGAGATTGTATATTGAGGTGCTGCTAAATGAAGGAAAACAGGATCTGATTGCAGAATATTTTGTTGCATGAGAAGTAGGAAATGAAGTTGTATGGTTGAATCTCCTGTCAAGATTCGTTTGGGAAGCATCTAAGTCCTACTATGAAAATATGAGACGCAACATTAAGATGTTTGAAGACCCCGGAGGTTTGTGTTTTATGTGCATTTGAAAGATTGTTACTGATTGGGGTTGTGTTTGTACAGGTAAATCTCTCGGAGTTTTGAAAGCAAGTTTTACATGCTTATTGTTACCAATCTATTTGATTGGGAGAGATTTGTTGTTACCGATCTGTTTGATCAGGAAGGATTTGCTACCAATTTGAATAATCGAGAGTGTTGAGGCTTTGTGTGTGATACACATTGCCTGGGAGGACATCTGGCCAACACTATGTGTTGATGTTTAGTTCCCGAAGTAGGGAGGGTGGTTGGTCATAGAGCTCTGACCTTGCATTACGCACCTAGATCCCTGGGTTGATGGTTAACAAGTAAGCTTGATGGTACCTAGAGAGGCTGAAAGCTTGATTCCATCTTAGTCCCACCCGGATTGATAACCCTGGTCAGGAATCTAGTTCGTGGCACTGTGGGTGCCTAAACTCTTCGCGGACCTGGATAGATTGCATTAGTCAGGAATCTAGTCCATGGCACTGTGGGTGCCTAAACTCTTCGTGGACCTGGATAGATTGCCCTAGTTAGGAATCTAGTCCATGGCACTGTGGTGCCTAAACTCTTCATAGTTCATGTGTTTTGAGATCTTCCTTGTACTTGTATATCTATGTCATTATGAATACCTCCCTTGTTAAGAGGGAGTACTGAAGAATGTAATTAGGTTCAGTCTTCATAATTGTATTTGAGTCATAATGAAATGTATTTATCAAAAGAAAGGAAAATAAATTATTATTATTATTATTATGACTTATTAAAGCATGGGTTTCATGCTTCGGTCAATGGTCATAGGTCAAGCTTCCATTGTAGGCTTCTAGGATTTTTTTCTGTTGAGTCAAAGTCAGAATCTGATGTAAGAAACCCTTCTTGGGAACATACTTAACTGTCAAATTAAAGTCCTACCTCTTCCATCCAGTCAAGCCTTGCAAGTCGGCCTCAAAAATCAACTCTCTGCAAAGTCGGCTCATTAAATTACTTATGTCGGCTCAGAGAAACAACTATACATACACACATGAACTCGACCCCAATCAGAAGTGCAGAAGTTCAGGTATATATCTCAGAGCAGTTCGGATTACAGATAGCGAAGGAAGGGGGGTTACAGTTTGGATTACATTAAACTATTTCAGGACTGAAATATGACAGAGGACCGAAGTCTGTATATCTTACAGGAGGACTGAAGTTTATGTATATTATAGGACTGAAGTAAATATATCACAGGACTGAAGTGTATATGTATTACAGAGAAGCGAAGTACATATGACAGGAAACCACAGTATATATTATAGAAGGACTAAAAGTATATATATATATTACAGGACCGAAGTATATGTGGCAGAGGATCAAAGTTTATACATATGTTACAGAGGACCAATGTTTTTATGTGCTACAGAGATCAGGACTGAGATTTATGACTACAGGACTGAGGTCAAAAACTACATGCAGCTACAGGACTGAAGTTTAAGGTGACTACGATTGCAAGACCAAAGTATAAGAAAGTCAAGATGAACTACATATGAAGAAATGAACCATCAGATGTGAGCTAGGCTGACTTGATGGATGGAAGGTTGTTTTTTGGTCTAGGTGTCAAGAGTCTTGGTTGTCTCACTGTGATATGATCTACTGAAGGAAGAGTTCTTGACAGGGTTTTCCCTGGCTGTGCGCCAACATCTTGTGTTCCCTTTTGTTTGTAATCTTCATGGATTGGCATTAGTCTTGATGATAAGAACATAACAAATTGAAAGAAGATATAACAAGTGAAACATCATAAGATAGTGTCATAATAAAAGAGAAATCAAGTTAAATACATGATGCCCTAGATTTCTCAACAGCATTGAGCTAGAGTCAGAGAACCCATTATTGAGTTAGAGTTAGATTTCTTATGTTTTGGATGTATCTCGAAAGCCCATTAGTGGGAAAATAGGATGAAAGTCCATACATTTTATTGAAAATCCAATGATTTAAATTAAAAAAGATGTGTAACCCAAAATTTCCCATATATATAATCCAACAAGAATTTCCATGGTCATTTAAAATTGAGCTAAAGATGTATCACAAAAAGATATATATTGAATAAAAAATGATACATATTATAAAGTACCACGAAGGAACTTTTCAGTTAGAAGGAAAAACTAGTAGATGGATATAGTGACACTGTGACCGTTAAAGCTGTGCGGGACAACACTTAAGTTCAGCTCATCTGATTGGGGCTTACTGTAGTGGAAGATCTATAATTATTGATGATAATTGGTTTATCCCTTTGTTCAGTTTTGATTTTTTTAGTAGTAATTTTGTGGCTTCAACGAAATCCTTTGACATTCAAGGATCTTTACCACTAGTTTTTCAATCTGTTTTGTTATCGTGAGATCATGGAATATCACCTCTGTTGTCATATTTGAAGGTTTGTGAAGTGTTTTCTCAGAACACATTGCTTGCTTTGTGTTTTTCCGTGGTGTTTTTCCATAGGAACTACTGATTTCCCTGTGCCCTGTGAATAATGCACTTTTTAACCCCTTTGGGGTTTTTCATTAGATGCTCTAGATCATTTATCTCATGGAAAAAGAAAAGACATTATCGAAAATATAAATTTTTATCTGGGTAGCTGTATCTCAAGCTCCGTTTAACAGATAGTATAGACAGAAATCTCTACATTTCCATTGTGACATAAGAGAGTGCTTTCTGAAAATACAACATCAAGAATTTAACAAACATCCAACTTGAAGTTTATTTTTATTGGTTACAAAGAGAAACTGTATCATTGTGTGCACAATCAAGCTATTGTGGGTTATGAAGGAAATTGGGCAGCCTGCTGTGGCTACACATCCTTTGGTTGGCACTATATACAGACTTAACTGTACTTCAAGACAGTCATGATAGGAATACAGTAATCATTCCATATTAGCAGTAATTTATATAACTTACAGAAAGCTCTCATGCCAGCACCCAAGGGGCAGTGCTACATAAAGGTCCCATGTACAACTGGAACTGCTGAAGTATCTGCTCAATTCCCACTTGGTAAAACACCACGCCTAACTATATAATTAACTTAGGCATATAGCTAATAAAATTAGAGTGTATCACTCTTGAGGTAGGCTGCCCAAAAGACCTGAATTTTATGATAAAGTCATTCGAAACTAAGATGCAACTAGTCCTTCAAGAGCTTTTGCACCATATTAATGTGCTTAGGCTCAAGGTGGCTCAGGACCTCCATTACAAGAATTGAATATTATTAAATTCAAACTATCGATAATGAATCACTTAACTTACTTTCAGAACAAAAAAGGTATGCCTTCTTACAATGTATTCATGTCTAATATATTGCAAGAAGCTAATAGGTGCTAATCATGGTATCACCCTCAAACTTTGTTCAGTAGCTACTTTCTATTATCTAATTTTAATGGAACGGCTAGTACAAGAAACTAAAATAGTTGTATCGAAACAATAATTTGATGGTCACATGAGGGGGGATAAGCTACACATTTTTGCTCAAAGATGGTTCTATGGAGTAGAGTAAGGGGGCTTGAAGTTATAAAATGAATCTGCTCCCCAAATTTCTCAGCTTCTACTGTCTAGCAATGTTTTTTCTCCCAAATGTAGGAAAAGTGGTCAGCTTGAGCTCCGACAGCTTAATCGCCTTCATGATTTGCCTGTTGCTTCACATCCTTCATCTCAGAAGATTTTTCCTGCCAAAATATCAATACTTCCAGATGAGACTAAATGGAAACCCAAAGGATCGTAGTTTTGTTTTCCTCAACCCAGTTATTCCTATGTTTTTTGAGAAGCAACAACTGAAGAAAAGGAAGCCCCTTCCATGGAATCATTTGGTAAGATACGTTCTTATTTATTTTTTATTCTATGCAACAATGAACACCCATAAGTCATTAGTGTAAATATGCTCCACCATAAATTTGCTTCGAGGATCTTCTAATAATACTTGTGCACATTAACATATTAACTTTTTAAAATCCCTCTTTTTCAGGAGGTCCAGGTTCAAAACATTTGAATAACTTGATTTCTGATCTGACGAGAGTACAAGAGGATATGGTGCTTAGCAAGCCCTATGTTCTGAGGCTATTCTTTTCACACAGATACATAACCGCAAATGTGGTGGACAGGAACAGAGGTCACATAGTTGCAACTGCTTCATCTATAGAAAGGGAGCTGAAAAAGCATTTTGAATGTAAAAGAACATGCAATGCCAAAGCTGCAGCAGTAGTTGGAGATGTTCTGGCAATGCGGATAAAAGTGGAGGGTATTCCTGAAATTTACTCCAATGTTCAGAAGGAGCTCAATAAAGGCTTCAAAAACCAAACTAAAATCTGGGCATTAATCAATTCTTTGAGATCCCATGGAATTAAGATTATTGATGATGCTGGCCTTTAGTATCTTTTATTTGCTAATTTGTTACCCTTTGTATCTTTCTTCAATTAGTTTAGATTGTCTGTAGGGAAAATTTGGAGGGATGCCTCAGGATTGTTTGTTGCAGAAATGAATGTGTAAAAAGACAAATATTTAGTCACAAATTATAAAAAATTCAGCTGAATGGTATGTCTGGAAAATATCAATCATTTAGGTCAGTGTTTCAGAGAAATTTGCTTATTCATGAATTTTATTTTAAAGAAATTGTGAAAGCAGTCAATTGGTAAAAATAGCCTCTGAAGTTTATATCATTACTGGAAAAGGGCATGTGGTCAATTGGCAAGATTTTCAAACTGTCTTGCGCATCGAAAATTTTGTACTTGGCCCTAACACTTGGTAACGGCAGTCAAAATGGTGCCAGCAAATATTAAAATCAGAGAACTCTATCCTTCACTACATTAGTACCAAGTCTTTGATGTCACTGCACCAAATGATCCACAAGACATAAATATTAACGTTTAGCAAAAAATATCCCATGGTCAAACATTTAATCATTTAAATAATTTTGAAGCTTTAACAGTATAAGTTACTTTTCTTAATTTGGGTAGCATCGGATGTGCTCTAAGTTTCAAAATTGGCAGGGAGGTTTAGGCACATGTATTAACACATAAATCATTTGTGAAAATTCCACTTAGAATATGTTTTATTAAAATAATTAATTATTTTTAAAAGGGCCCCAAGTCTAAACGTAGGGAAATAAAATAATTAAAAGGTATTAATAAAACAAATTGTGAATGTTCTAGAAAAGACGGAGATCAAGTCAAAAGTTAATCTTAACCATTGATTAGAGATTTAATCTCGACCGTTGAAGTTTCAACGAGAAGATTATAAGAAAGACTTGAAGGGTCATTTGGAAACACAACGAGACAGAAAAATGAACTAGAGATCGAATTTCTGAAGTGAGCCGTGCTCAGAGTAAAGATCAATCTAGAGATTCTATGCAGAGAGGGGTAGTAATTCCGGTTGGAAAGTCTATTCCTGAGCCAGAGAATACACAACAGAGAAGACAGAAAGCAGTACCAGCAGAGGCAATGTAGTAGCTACGCAGAGCCACACAGAGGCAGCATAGTAGCTATGCAGAGCCACACAGAGGCAACATTGTAGCCTTGAGGAGGTCCGTTATTCAGCTGCGGATCAGTCAGATCCAGTGCTGAAGAGCCAGGGTGTGAGACCTGAAGGGGCCAGAGGGTCAGATTTAGCTAGCAAACGAGCCAAAATGCAGAAGCCACACAGTCCCCACGCAAAGTGAGGTAGAGGCAGTGGAGGGCTTGCCAATCCGAGGTTTTGGCCAGTTGGGCTTCCAGTGTCAGTGTGTGAGGTAATCTCACCAGCTTTCCTGTCAGTCAGATTCTCTGTGAGGATATCCAACAAGGCATCTAGTTTGTATTCATAAAAATTACTGCATAATATATAAACCCTCAGTTGCTACACCAGTTTTTCCACATTGGGTTTTTTCAGGGATAGTAGTCCAAAAACAACATTGTCAGATGTGTCTATGATTTTCTATTGCTCAGATCTTGTTTCCACGCTTGTTTTTCTTCCGCAGTTTTATTTGTGAAGGTTGTAGTGAATGGATTTCGATGTTTGCTTGTAGAACACAGTAAATAATTTGTTAAGTAAATAACAAATAGAAGATTTTCCATCAGTTGTTGCAGTAGGATTTCGGGTAGTACAAATTTTCACAACTTTCAGGCAGTTTAAAGAAACATTGAAATTTATTTAAGGAGAACAAATTTTATAGAGCTCTAGAGACTTATATTTTGAGGAGCCTTATCCTGTTACTCCTAGTTAAATCTAATTTATTTAGACTATCTCGAAGTCATTATTAGTCGGTTGAAAACTATCAGGCCAGGAGGTAACTCCACAAAATAGAATATGAATTTGATGGAGGGTGTGCATGAATTTATACATGGAGGTGAGATTCTTCGGATTCATTTCCTAATGTCTCTTAGAATTCCTTATTTCCTAATTTACAGTATTATACAATTTCACCAAATCCCTTAGAATTAGGTGTCAACATTCCACCCCTTAATCTGAAGGGATGTTGGCGAGTCTAAGCATTGTTCTATTTTTTTTTAACTTTTCTCTTCTAAGCACTTTGGTGAAGATGTCTGCAGTCTTCTCATTTGTGGAACAATGACATAGATGGATAGTTTTGGTCTCAACATGATGTCGAATCAGATGATATTTTGTTTTGATGTGCTTCGTTCGATCATGGAACTTTGGGTTCTTGGCCAAGTTTATTGCAGAAGTGTTGTCGATCATGAGTGGAGTTGAATGCATTTGTTTCATCTACAAATCTTCTAGGATTTTCCTGAACCACACAATTTCCTTTGTTGCTTCAGCTGCTGCCACATATTCTGCCTCAGTTGTGGAATCTGTTGGAGCTGAATGTTTGCTTGATCTCCAGGAGACAGCTCCTGATCCAAGACTCATGGTATAACCTGAAGTAGATACCCCAGTTTCTTTGTCCCCATCAAAGTCTAAATCAGAGTATCCGATCAAGCTGAAGTCACTCACCTGTGTATATTTGAGTCCAAAGTCTTGAGTCCCCTTCAAGTACTTTAGAACTCTTTTTGCAGTATACCAATGTCCTTCACAAGGTTTTTGCATAAACCCGGAGAGGATACCAACAACACATGAAATGTTTGGTTTGGTAGTAGTCAGGTAGATGAGACTTCCTACAAGCTGTCTATACTTCGTTGCATCTTCGAATTCCTTCCCCTCAATGGATGTGAGCTTCAAGTTTTGTTCCATTGGAGTGGTCAAAGGATTGCATTCATCCATGCCAAACTTGTAAAAGATCTCGAATGTACTTCTTTTGAGAAATGAATATAAATTTAGGATGTTGAGTTACTTCAATACCAAGATAGTAGTGAACATAGCCCAAATCAGTCATTTCAAAACCTTTCTTCAATTATTTCTTTATGGATGCAATATAACTCTTATTGTTCTCTGTCATCAAAAGATCATCTACACACACCACACGATATACAACTGTTTTCCCAACTTTCTTAATAAACAAAGTTGCATTATCAAGATCAAAATGTTTGAAGTTAAGTTTCAAAAAATGCTCAGTTAATTTCTCAAACCAGGTCGCGGTGCTTGCTTGAGGCCATACGAGGATTTTATAAGCTTGCATACTTTGTGTTCTTAGCCCTTCACAACAAATCCTTCTGACTGGGACATAAAACCCTTATCCTTTAGATCTCCATTCAAGAAGACGGTTTTTACATCCATCTAATGGACCTTCTAACCCTTCTGAGCTGCTAGGGCAAAGAGTGTACAGATGGTGGTCCATTTTGTTGTGGGGGAAAAAGTTTCCTCATAATCGACCCCTTCTTTCTGTGCAAAACCTTTTGCCACAAGCCTGAATTTGTGCTTGTCAAGTGAGCCATCCACTTTGTACTTGTTCTTGTAGACCCACTTGCAGCCAATTGGTTTGGTTCCTAATGGAGGATCAACCAGCTTCCAAGTGCCATTCTTTATCAATGCATCATACTCCTTTTGCATCACTTCATTCCATTCATTATGAGAATCAGCTTCTTTGAAGGAAGTTGGTTCAAGATATGTAGACAAATTCAGTTCACAATTATAAGCAATATCCATATCAATAGGTGAATCAGAATTATCTATGTCACCTCCATTTTATCTGTGGAACTTCTTATTCCTGTCTTTCCAACCTCATCGGGACGAACATTTTCTAGTGTCTTTGTCAGCCATTTTGTGGGACCTTTCTGAGATGGCCCAGGCTGCTCATTTGATTGAGTTGGAATTGAATCAAGATTCAATCTCCCAATGTTGTCAATCACATCATTCAAGGTGTCATCCGTGGGTGGTTCTTCATGTGGGGGAGAGAGTGCTTCAGAAGATGATTCCACAGATTGATTCAGTATAGGAATCCCCCCTTCAAGATGTGGAATTTGATTATCAAATTCTTGAAATGATTTTGCATGTGTGAATTTATCCAAGCGATCAAGTTGCCGCTCAACAACATTGTCAGTCTTGGAAGATTCAAGGAATATAACATCTTTGGATACTACAAACTTCTTATTGACTTCATCATAGAGATGAGACGATATCCTTTGGAGGTATTGGAATACCCAAAGAAGATACATTTTCGGCTTCTACTTTGGTTGTTCTCACCTTAGGTATACGGTGGACATTGGTTCAACGCTCCCCGTGTATTCGCGACATGGACTAACACGCTCTCAGTGGATCTACTCCCAGTGATTGTAGCGGAGACTAAGGCTGTGGGTTTGGTCTACGACATCGTTATTCCAACATGGTATCAGAGCGGGCGATTGCTGACCCTGCTCCAAATTGAGTGAGCCATTTGTGTTTATGGCCTGTGCATATCTGCAAAATTCTTGGCATTTTTGCAGCACTCAGAGTTTTTGTAGCAGTGATTTTGCAGCATTCAGAAGTTTATTTTGGAGAAGGAGCAGCATTGAGAAATTGGCAGCATTCCGGCATTGGTTTTGAAAAAAAAGCAGAACTGCCCATCTGAAGGTTTTCATTCTAATTTTTCTCTGCAATTTCTGCCCATTAAAATCTGCAATTTGAAGAGCTGCTAGATACTATTTATATTGGGTTTCTGAAGAAGAAATTTCTGGTTTTTACTGCAAAAGAAATATGAGTTTTTCTGTTGAAATTTTTTTTGATCTCTGCATTTTCTGCTGCTGGATTTGTTTCTGCAACACATTTGGAGAAAAATCTGTTGCTGTTTTAAAGTTGAAATTCCTACTGAAATTTCTTGTATTTCTCCAATTTCTGTTGTTATAATAAAGAAAAAAAAAACTAAAAAAAAAAAAAAATTGTTTTCAGGCATCTGGCCTTTTGGCCCCCCTCCTTACCCCTTAAGCAAAACACCCCTGCTCTCACATCTCACCGCCCTCTCCTACCCTGCTCCCCATGGCCCAACTCTCTCTCACTATCGCTCACAGCCGGCCTTCCCACTCCTGCTGCATCGAATACTACAACGACCCTCCTTATCACTCTGGCACTCCCTCGAACTTCACCATACACAACCCCTCACCATCACTCTACCCAACCCTCTACCTCATGGCCATCTTTCATATTTCAAATCCGCCACCACCACACCTTATCACTCCGCCCTCACTTGCAAACTCCCTCACCAATACGCCCTCACCCCACTATAGCCTACGGCTGCTCCCTCCTTCCCCCATTCCCCTTACACCTTCAAACTATACCTATGACACTCCTTTTAAAATTTTAATTTTTTAAAATTTGTTTTTAATATACCCACCCCCCCATATCATAACCCTCCTCCCTTTCCAAATTAATTTCCCTCCCCTTCCACTAAAATAAATTCCCTCCTCCCCTTATTTTTAAATTAATTTCTTTAAAAATAATAATAATAATAATAAATAAATAAATAAATTTCCCTTATTTTTTTTAAACTCCTCTCTCTCCCACACATTTTAAATTCTCCCCCATTTTTAATTAATCCTCCTCCTCCATTTTTACTACAATCCCTCTTTCCCATTTTTTAATTAATTTCCATTAATTTATTTTTTAATTAATTTTTAATTAATTAAAAAAAAAAAACAGCAGAGAGATAGAGAAAGGAAGGAATATGAACAACAGAAATGAAGGAAATGACCTATCAGTAAATGGATAGTATATATAGAGAAAATTGCAAATTTGACATTGTGTAAGGGTGATTTTCTGAAGAATTGACATTTGAAGACAAGTTTGCCATCATTGCAAAACAACTCTTTGAAGGAAAATTCAACTGCCTTAAAGGCTTCTTGCACGTGTTTTCAGCTACACATTTGCAAATATTTTGCAGAGATATGTATTAAGCTAACATTGTATTTTGAGTGGAATTTACATCTTTATCCATAATTGCAATCGGTAAATTTGAGTTGTTGGAAATTGTTGATTGCCCTCCATCATTTGAGGAGCAGATTTTGTACTTTGAGATTTCCATAGTTGGAAATTATTTGGAGTCATTTGTACTTGTTGTTGAATCACATTGTAAATGGGTGCATTTTTTGTTGAAGCTGACACCCTTTCATTTTTGAGCCTAACTTGTTAAAATGGCTAAAATCAATGAGGCATTAGAGTTGTTGAATAACCTCGTTCATTCCAATGTTGATGACATGATAAAAATGAGCAAGAATGCTCTTTGTAGAATTCAAATTTGTTTGCAAGATGCACATGAAAAGATCGAGTTTTTGCAGTTGGAATCTCAGCTTCAACAAGACGAACTTCAGCAAAAGAGTCACCATTCTGAACTTGTTTATGTTCAGAAGATTGAGAAGGACTCTCATCAGAAGAAAGAAGATAAAGTTGCAGCTAATCCACATTCAGTTCCTTGTACTAGAGCAGATGTACATGCAGATGCAGCAGTTCAACCTGCACTTCTCAAGCCCATCATCAGACCTTGGGAAGAGCTTGTCCACAACAAGCATAGAATTGGTCTTGGATATGACAAGGATGTGTCCTTTCATATTCCAGACTACACAAAGCCCATCATATTTCAGAGTGCCGGATTCCTGTATGACAATTCACCTACAGCTGTTCCAGATCATGTTCCACTTCCACAACATCAGATTGAAAAATGCCAACACTGTGATCGAGTTGGCCACATGAAAGATCACTGTTTTGATCTTCATCCATGCAAGCACTGTGGTCAGCACACCCATTCTTCACACAAAGGCTTCAAAAACAAGCCTCACTGCTGAGCAAAGATTCCCTCTTGGGTGGATAAGCTCTTGGCGCAATGGGCATCAACAGCCAAGAAGATGTTTACGACACATGTTAGAACTTGTTCACGGATATTGAACAAACTTGCAGTTGATTTTTCGCCATCATCTCACCTTGTCCGTGACAGGGGGGAAAATGGTGGTCATGTACAAGCTTAGACGTCAGTTCAAGCAAGCCTAAGCCATAATCTCTCATTCCATGTTCACAGTTGTAGCCAGTAGTTCAAGCGAGCCTGAGCCACAATTCGTCATTCCAGATTCAGATATGTAGCCAGAGACACGGATGCCCATGAGCATGCCTTCGGTTGATGGATAACCTAAAACCATCATCTTTGGTTGGTGGACAACCTAAAACCACCACGGGTAGTAGACCTCCCTTCTTTTAGGTCGGTCTCCCTTTCATATATGAGGAACACTTCCTCTAGCAGAGCCTTGACTTATTGCCAGCTTTGGTTGAGTTCCAGGAAATTTTTCAAGCATTCCAGAGTTGTTGGTAATCCTAAAACCATCACAGGTAGTAGACCTCCCTTCTTTTAGGTTGAAGGTCTCCCTTTTTTTATGAGGGACAATTCCTCTAGCAGAAGCTTTCAGCTTCTTGCCAGTATTGGAAGAGTTTCGGGAACTACAACAAGTTTTGCGTTCCATTGTTGGTGGTCATCCTTAAACCACCTCTTTTTTCCAACATTTCAGAGAGTTGATTCAGCCCAAGTGCTGCCATGTATACTTTGCAGATTTATATTACAACTCTCGTCTTGGACTCACACATACCCCTTCGGATTAAGGGGGATGTTGGAACACCTAATCCTACATGGGTAGGTGTGGAATGCGAAAAGTCACAATGGAGTCCAAGTGACCTTGGAATATGAAACCAAGAGTCACACCATTGTACTATAAATGTACATCTTTGTATAATGGAAAATAATAAAGCCTCACGCTTATCCTTCATTGTGTGTTGAGTCTCTTGTGTGTGTGTGTCTTTATCTTCCTCATACACCATGTGTGTGTTCATGGTGTTTAACATGTGGAACACCTAATCCCTCGCCCAGGTAAGTATTGGAATGCGAAAAGTCACAATGGAGTCAAGTGACCTTGGAATATGAAACCAAGAGTCACACCATTGTACTATAAATGTACATCTTTGTATAATGGATAATAAGAAAGCCTCATGCTTATCCTTCATTGTGTTGAGTCTCTTGTGTGTGTGTGTTTATCTTCCTCATACACCATGTGTGTGTTCAACATGGTGTTTAACATGGTATTAGAGCGAAAGGTCTCGAGTTCGAAAGTCACCCGACTCGCATTGGGGGGGAGATTGTTGGACATTTGGTTCAACTCTCCCCGTGTGTTTCGTGACATGGACTAACTGCCTCTTGTGGATCCTAACTCTGGAAATTGTAGCGGAGACTAATGCCTGCGGGTTTTGGTCTAACGACAATCGTTATTTAGCAGGTATCAAAGCATAATAGGCGGAACCAAAGACCCTGAAATGCTTTACCGAAGGAATGTGGCCATGCCACATTTCATAAGGAGTTTTGTTTCTGATTGAATTAGGACACCTATTCTTTATGTACACATCACATAGAACTGCATTAGCCCAAAACATCAATTTTACACTCTTAAAAAACATCATGGAGCGAACCATATTTAAAATTGTCCCATTCATTCTTTCAGCAACACCGTTTTGTTGGGGATTATAGGGCATAGTTGTTTGATGTTTGATCCCATGTTGTCGAAGATAATTTTCAAATTCATTTGAGGTGTATTCTTTTCCATTATCAGTGCGCAAAGAGCCAATATGAGTTTGTGCATCATTTTCAATCGATGCATGAAAATTCTTGAATGTTTGAAAAACATTAGATATGTTCTTCAATAAGTAAACCCAACAAATTCTGGTGTAATCATCAATAAATGTCATCATATATTTATTTCCATTTGCAGAACATGCATGGGGCCACATAAATCCGAATGAATAAGCTCAAGTTTTCTATGTGCTCTGGAATGTGAATCATGAAATGACTGTTTGCTATGCTTTCCTAGAATACAAGCATCACATTGCTTAAGTTTCCTAGGAATTGTAGGCAATCCAATAACACCATTTTTCTTCAACAATCGAAGGCTCTCATAGTTTAAGTGTCCAAATCTAGCATGCCATAAAAGACTTGATGGGAATGTAGTTTCATCGTGATGAGAAATGAATGCAAAGTTTTGTGCATGAGCAGAGGTACCTTGCAGCTTTAGGAGTCTTCCTTCTTCTATTCCCTCCATGACAAGTGAGCGATCTAATGCTTTTTTGACCTCAACCTTGCCATCAAACATGTGAATGTAGTGTCCTTGCTGGCGGATGTGGACCAAGGACAACAAATTTCTCCTCAACTTAAGGAGGTATAGAACCTCATGTAGAAGATGATCTGGAAGACCAAGCAACTTAAGCTTGATTGTGCCAAGCCCTGATGGCTTCAGTTTAGATTTATTTGCGAAGTTTACTACTCCATCAACCTTGTCAGTAAATTCTGCAAAAAGTCTTTTCTAAAAGTCATGTGACATGTTTCTCCTGAATCTCGCAACCAATCATTTCTCCAAGAAGTAAATGAAACATCAAACAAGCCTTTAGTTACTCCATTGTTACAATGTGATACAACATAATGAGCGGATTCAAGTGCTTTACCTTTGTCTCTATCACGAGTTTTACATTTTTCTTGATTTCTTTGTTGCTCAATTTTATCCCAAGGCAACTTACATGTAGATGCATCATGCCAATCTATATTGCAACATATGCAATGAAGATCAGATTTTTCAGTTTGACTTTGACTGTCCCCCTTCCTCTGAAATTCCTTCTTCTTCTTCGGCCACCTCTTCCTCTGGAAGAATCTTGAGCATGATTCTTCTCTCTATGTGCGAAACATACAACTTCTTCAGAAGACAAAGGGGCTGTCATCTTTCCAAAAGCCTTCTATCTTTCTGCCAATTTTTTTTCAAGGGAATCAAAGGTGATCTTCATGAGGTTTCCACTTGCTTGCAATGACTCAAGGTAATGTGAGTAAGTGTGATACAATGCCTTAACATAAGCTATGAGAGATATGTCAACTTCTACACATTATTCTTAATGTCATGTATGATAGATTTTACTTCTGATGCTAAAGCAAGAGGGTCATCATTTTTCAATTCAAGGCTGAACAACCTAATCATTAATTGAACAATTTCAAGTTCTAAATGTGAGTCATAGAGTTCTTTTAATTTGCTCAAGGCTTCATAGGCATTTGAAAACGATGTAATATGGTGACTCACCTCTTCATTTATAGAAGCTGTAATCAAGGCATAGACCTTGCAATTCTTGTTTTCCCAAATGGCAATCTCCTTGTCTAAGGTGGGCTTTGTCGGTGGATTGTCTCCTTCTCCTTCACAAATTCTTCTCCACAACTCATTAAAAATGAGAGTGTGCTTGATTTTCCGAGACCATTCAGGATAGTTCTCCTTGCCGGAGAGAACAACTCTCATAATAGATATGAGAGAATGCATTGTGACTCTTGGGAAAAAAAAATTGCTGGAAGGAAAAAGAAAACTCAATTACGGTGTAAAATGTACTTTGCTGCAAAAAAAAAACTCAATTTTGGAGTGAAAATGCGCTATGCTGTAAAAAAACAAGTTCCGTTTTATTTTTATTTTTTTATTTATTTTTTCCTTTTAATGTGTGGTGGTCACACTTGGGGAAGGTTGACTTGAGGGAGGTCGGATTGGGGCAGGTGGGTTAGGGGGAGGTGAAAGTGGAGAGGGGAACTTGGTGAGCGTGATGGTGAGGAGGAGGGGTTGCGATGAGGGGAACAGGGGACGGGGGAGAGAGCGGGGATGGGAGGGCTGTGAGAGGGGAGGGGGGTGAGCGGGGACGTGATGTGGTGAGGGGGACATGAGACGGGGGAGAGAGAAGGGATGGGAGGGCTGTGAGGGGTGAGGGGGGTGAGCGGGGACGGGGGACAGGGGAGAGAGCGAGGATGGGAGGGCTGTGAGGGGTGAGGGGGGGTGAGCGGGGACATGAGAGTAGTGAGGGGGATGTGGGAGAGGGGAGAGAGCGGGGATGGGAGGGCTGTGAGGGGGGATGGAAGAATGATGAGGGGAGGCAGGGAGTGAGCGGGGATGGGAGTGTTGTGAAGGGGGAGGGGGAGTGAGTGGGTATGTTGCGGGCTGAGGAAGTCATGTGTGAGGGTGTAGTGTGGGGGTGCAGAGGGTCTGTGGAGATAACAGATAGCGGGGAGGGGGCAAAAGATGGAGTGAGAGGTGAGGGTGAGCGCGCAGTGATATGGGAGGTAGTAGGGAGAAGAATATAGTAAATCAACAAACAAATACAACAAATCAGTAGGTAGTAGTAGCCCAACTACAGCTAAATACAACAGTATGACAGAGGTGACAGTCTGGAAAAATTTCAGAGCCAATTTTGCAGAATGGAGGAGGGAGTTACAAGGGCAAGGAAGCCAAAAATGGACTTGGCTCTGATACCATGTCAGGCTAGGAGGTAACTCCACAAAATATAATATGAATTTGATGGAGGGTGTGCATGAATTTATACATGGAGGTGAGACTCTTGGGATTCATTTTTCAATGTTTCTTAGACTTCCTTATTTCCTAATTTACACTATTATACAATTTCACTGAATCCCTTAGGATTAGGTGTCAACATTAACTCTAGTAAAAATAGCATACAACATAACATTTAATATAAAGGTATATGGCATGTTTTCCCCTTGAGACATAGTCTTCCAAGTCAAGGAGCATACAAACAACTAACTGCCTCTTATGTCAAATGATTTTGTGGATTCTAGTCAATAAGTAAATAAATAAGCCTACCCTCATATCTAGCCGATATTCAGGATCGATATGGCCATTGAAAAGTGCTACAAGTCTAATGAATATAGACACATTCCATTCTTGTTGATGTTTACGAAGGCCAACAAAAGAGTCAATGGAACCAAATCTCACCTAAATTATGAGATAGCCTCCTCATGCATGTGGCAAAGGGAGCAAGGTCTAGTGTGCTAGAGAAAGGGTGCAAAAGCTAAACACAAGTGCACCCAAGAATAAAATGCTAATCAGAAGAGGAAAACACCAAAACTAAGTGCTCCTAGTCTTACAACACTTGATATTTCTGTCAAGAAGATCACAAGATGAGATGATACAAATGAGCAATTGAGTTGTATATTCATACACAACTCAAGTGAGGTGTCCTGCAATAGGGGGTTATGGACCTGTAGATAAATGGGACACACCCCGGGAGGGTTATCGAGCCTCCATATCAAATTGGACTAGGTCAATTGTAGCCATAAACTTACTATACAATAAATGAATTAAAATATGGCCTTGGTCATAATTAATTATATATTGATACTTATGAATGGGTCGTGGATACATTTATAGATTAAACCAATAATTTTAACAAACACCCTTGTGTTGAACAAAGGGGTCATGGAGAGAAGTCATTATAGTACAAGATTACAAAATTTACTTCCCCCCTTGACATTGCGCACAATGCTAGATTATCCCCCCAAACCCCAGAACTTTGCTTTATAAAACCATTAAGATCAATAATGATTGACATTGAGCTCTAGAGTGGTTTAGGTGGGAGATGTTGTAGTTTGGAAAGGACATCAATATAATGAGTAATGGCTTGTGGTGAGGAACATTCCTCCTAATAATGCTTAATGAGGCAACAAGAAAATCAATTGCACTAGATTCACCCTAAAAATGGCGAACTATTTGAGTAAGAAGGGCTCGAGCTAGAGGGGATCCACCTAATAACACCTACATGGACCAACAAGAAAATTTGTTGCATCAACAAGAGTGGAGATAGCCCTATTAGGTGTAGGCCTTGATCTATTTGAAGAAAGAGTAACAAGTGTAGGCAAATCATGCAAGTTGTGACTCTCACCACTGAATAATGGAGTTGCATTGTTAGGAGCACGTGTGACATGAGGACAACATCAACCACTAACAAGAGTATCTTGGAAAAGTGAAGAGACATCTACAATAGGAAAATTGGATGGGTCATCAATAGGGTCCACATCAATGATAGGAGTCTATCCATATATTATTAGTAGTACTTGAGAGAGCACTCATACAAGTAGAGAGAGGACTAACATCATACTATGAAGGAGAAGGGTCCGTTAAAACATGTTGGGAATCATTTGGAAGCAGACCTACACGGTGATGAGAAGAAGCAACAACGTAAACTATGAAACGAGAACTATAAACTCAAAACGAGAACTCTAGCAAAAAAACCTCAAAAAACATGAAAAAACAACTCGTAAACGAAAAATGGCGACGCTGGAATAACATTTTTTATTTCAGAGGTAAATTTTCAACATGTTTAAAAAATGGCAGTGAAAACCAATTTTTGTGTGCAAAAAATACCCTCAAAACGAAAAGTGAAGATGCTAAAATAACATATATTTTTTTTAAGGACAAATTTTCAACATTTTGAAATACCATGTAAAAGATAAAATATCATCACCCAAAAAAAACATAAAATTGCAAAAAATGAAAACAAAAAAGTACAAATAAAAACAAGAGTTAAAACAATAAAAAAACAAAAGTCAAAAAAAAAAAAAAAGTAAATAAAAATATATATTAGAAAAAAAAAAAAATTAAAAAAAGACAACAAGAAATCAAATATATAAAAGTATATAAAAAATCCAAAAAACAAAATCAAACATTAATAAAAAAATAAAAAAAAACAAACTTGCAAAGATAAAGATAAAGCTAAAAATATAAAGAAATAAATAATTAAACAATAAAAAATATAATTAAAGAAACAAAATTAGGTAAACAAACAAAAAAAAAAATAATACTTTATTAGACAATTAAAAAAAACAAAAATCAATAAAATTAAAAAATAAACACAGTAAAAAAATTCAAAATTCAAAATAAAAATATTAGGCAACTAAAACTAAAAAACAATTATAATTTTTTTTTTTAAATAAATGAAAAAAATAAAATAAACATTGAAAAAAATAAAATTAAAATATCTAAGAAAAAACGTAAAAAAAACCTAAAACAAATTAAAAAAATAATCACAATTAAAATTACTAAAAAAACATAAAAAAATAAAAAAATGAACACACATATAATTAAAATTAAAAATAAAAATAACTTAATAAAACATTAAAAAAATAAAAAAACCAAAAACAAATTAAAATTGTAAAAAATTAATAACAAATATATCAAAAAATAAAAAAAATGCCCAGTGGTCCCTCGGGCCCCTAAGCGGTCTCAACTGTTGGAATCATGATTCCCGTTAGACCAAAACCCACAGGCGTTAGTCTCCGCTACAATTGCTAGAGTTAGGATCCATGAGAAGCAGTTAGTCCATGTTGCGAAACACACAAGGAGCGTTGAACCCAATGTCCAACAATCTCCCCCCCCAACGCGAGCCGGGTGAGTTTCGAACTCGAGACCTGTTGCTCTGATTCCAATTGTTGGAATCACGATTGCCGTTAGACCAAAACCCGCAGGCGCTAGTCTCTGCTACAATCGCCAGAGTTAGGATCCATGAGAGGCAGTTAGTCCATGTTGCGAAACACACGGGGAGCGTTGAACCCAATGTCTGACATCAACCCGATTCTGAGAATCGGGTTGAGCCTGCCCAGGGGCCCGAGGGGTTGAAAGAAGATTCTCAGACTCAGCTGGGGGGCAACCGATTCTCAGAATCGACTCTAAGCCCCGCTGGGTGGCCCGAGGGGCGGTCGACAGAGCTTGGCCAGCTCTGTTGGCCCACGACGACCATCCGGCGGCGCTGGCCATAGCCTATTTTTAGAATAAAATTAAAAAATATATATTGAAAAAAATGAAAATAAAAAATATTGAAAAAAATAAAACAAAAAAATAAAATATCTAAAAAAAATGTAAAAAATAAAAATAAAAAACCTAAAACAAATTAAAAAAAAATCACAATTAAAATAATTTAAAAACACATTAAAAAATAAAAAAATGAACATAAATATAATTAAAAAAACTTAATAAAACATTAAATTAAAAAATAAATAAATTAAAAACAAATTAAAATATTAAAAAAATTAATAACAATATATATAAAATAAAAAAATTTGTGGCCCTCAAGGCTTTGGGCAAGCTCAACTATTAGGCAAATCCGATTCTCAGAATCGGATTTGCAGGCTGGCGGGGAAAATCCAATTCTGAGAATCGTATTTTCTCAGTCGAGCAGGCAAATCCGATTCTCATAATCAGATTTGCAGGCCAGTGGAGAAAATCCGATTCTCAGATCATAATTGACACAATGAGGGTTCAGATCAGAATTTTAGTTGCATAGGTGGATGCAGAGTGGCTGCGCCATTTCTGAAAACTGGTTATAATAAGCAATTGGAACATTATTCACTATGTTTTTTTTTGCCACCTGACGTTTTTGTCAGATCTGTTATCTTTTGTGCAGAATTTCCCAGAAAATAGTAGATATTTGGGATTCGTTCACCGAGATACCCGATTTCAATAAAAAAATCAGCTCAAACGGAGTTCCAGGAGCAATGTTATCACTGATTTAAGATTGGTAGTTTTTTCATGTTGGGCAAATCCGATTCTTAGAATCAGATTTGCAGGCCGGCAGGGAAAATCCGATTCTCATAATCAGATTTTCCACGCTAGCCGAGCAAATCCAATTTTCAGAATCAGATTTTCCAAGCCGGCGGGGAAAATCCGATTCTGAGAATCGAATTTGCTCGGCTGGTGGGGAAAATTCAGTTTTGAGAATCAGATTTGCCTCGCCGGCCTGCAAATTCGATTATGAGAATCAAATTTTCTCAACATGAAAAAACTACCAATCTTAAATCCGCGATAACTTTGCTTACGGTACTCTATTTGAGTTGAATTTTTTATTAATTAATTAATTAATTAATTAATTTTTTTAAAAATTGGGTAGCTCGGTGAGAGGAACCCAAATATCTACTCTTTTTTGGGAAATTCTGCAGAAAAGGGAACAACAAATCCGATTCTCAGAATCGGATTTGCCTTGTCGACCTGCAAATTTGATTTTGAGAATCGGATTTGCCTAACCCGAAAAACCTACCAATCTTAAATAAACGATAACTTTGCTTTTGGAACTCCGTTTGAGTTGATTTTTTTTTTTTTTTTTAAAGTAACAGATTTGACAAAAACGTCAGGTGGAAAAAATGCTTATTATAACTAGTTTTGGAAATGGCGTAGCAACTCTGCATTCACCTATGCGGCAAAAATTCTGATTTGAACCCTCAGTCCACCAGTTCTGATTTGAGAATCGGATTTGCCCTGTTGGCCTGCCAATCCAATTCTGAGAATCAGATTTGCTCGCCCACCCAGGAAAATCTGATTCTCAGAATCGGATTTTCCCCGCCGGCCAACAAATCTGATTCTCAGAATTAGATCTGCCCCACCGACCTGCCAATACGATTCTCAGAATCTGATTTGCCTACCGAACGGGCAAACCCAAAATGGCGCAACAAGTTTTTTTGGAGTGATGATATAATTTTTTTGGATTTGCCTGCCCACTGGGCAAACCCGATTCTCAAAATCGAATTTGCCCCGCCGGGTGGCTGCCGTGGGCTGGCGGAGCCTTGCCAACTCTGACAGCGCACAGTGGCTCCCCTCGGGCAACCCGACGAGACTGGTCGGAGCAGATTCTGAGAATCAGCTTCGGCAAGCCCTGTCGAGTGGCCCGAGGGGTGGCCTTCGTGGGCCAACAGAGATTGGCTTTCCTACAGCAGTGACCCTCGAGCAACCCCACTGTTATTATTATTATTTTTTAATATTTTAACTTTTTTATTTTATTTATTTATTTATTTTTTAAATTATTATTATTGTTATTGTTGTTTTTTTTTAAATTATTATTATTATTATTTTTAATTTTATGATTTTGTTTTTAATTTCATTTTAATAAAATTATGTGTTTTTCATTTCATGTTTTAAGATAAGAAAAAAAACATAAAAAATAAAAAATAAAAAATAAAAAATTCTTATAATGTGATTTTTACTTCATTTTTTTATGTGAATCATTTAATTTTTGGAAAAAATGTTATTATTATTAATATTTGACATCAAATTCATAAAAATTGCTAATTTTTATACTTATTTTGGTTATTTTTTTTGTATAAATATGGTTTATTTGACATGTCACTTTTATATCTATATTCAAAATGTATATTTTTATGTAAATTGTTAAAAATTCTTTTTTTTTAGTGACAAGTATTTCATGGGAGATAAAATATTATTTAACAATATATAATTAGATAGAAGGTCGAAACTTTAAAATTTTGGTTTTGTTTTTGTTTTTGTTTTGTTTTTTTTTTTTTTTAACACTACAAAAAATCAAATATAAAAAAAAAAAACACTTGAAAAACACTTAAAAAATATGTAGGTGAAGAGGAGTAAGACAAATACTTCAAAAATTGTTAAATTTAGAAAATAATTATTAGCGTTAAATACATTAGAAAATTTGAAGTAAAAAACAAGTCTTCTAAAAAAAACAGAAAATTCTGGTATCAACACTTTTCAAAATCAACATAAAAATCACCAACATTTTAAAAATAATGTTTATACTTGGTACATTAGAAAATTTAATATGTGAAAAACATGCTAAAAAAAATTAAGAGTATTCTGAACCAACATTTTTCAAAATCAGATGATTTTTTGCTACCTAAAAAAAACGGGTATTCGTTTTCATTCCCGTTTCAAATTTTACATTGATCCATGGAAACATGTTGAATTCCATACACATATTCTTTTAAAATAAATAATGGAAGAGATCCTAGTGGTAGGAACCTCATCAAAAGTAGCCTCTATATAATCAACATCTTTGTGAGCGGTGGGGTCATAAAGGCACTCAACATTGATTGTTTGAGGAGTCTTATCTTGTTAATTTCAGTTTGAACTCCTAGTTAAGCCTAATCTATTCAATGTGAAAGTCCTTTCTCGCTAAGAACTTTAGAAATAGTATACAATCTAACAATTAATAAAAGGTATTTTACTTGTCCTCCTTGAAGAATTGGCTTTCTAGATCAACGAGTGTACAAACAACTCACTACCACTCATGTCAAGTGATTTTGAGGATTTTAATAAATAAGTAAATACACTTTCCCTCATACCAAACCACCATTTGAGATTGATCTAGCCGTTAAGAATTACTAAGACCAATACTAACATTATCATTTCATCCTTGTTGAGATTTATTACGCTCAAAAGAAGAATTAATAGAACCAAATCTCATCAAAATTTTGAGATAGCCTTCCCACAAGTATGCTAGAGTGTAGAAGCAAAGCACAAGTGTTGAAAATAGAAACACATAAGTGCACCAAAGAGAAAAATGTCAATTACAACAGAAATATTTTAAGATTAAGTGCCCATGGATTTATAACGTTTGGTATTTCAAATTAAGAAAATCACAAGATGAGATCATACAAAAGAGAGCTTGAATTGTGTATTTAAAAAAACAACTCAAAGTTAGTTGTTCCTTCAAGAGGAGTTTATGGGTCTACAAAACAAGGGCATGCACCTTAATAGGGTTATTGAGCCCTAAGTTATTGGGTTTGATGAACAAAAATGATTAAATTTGAAGTTCACTGAATTTCATTCTTGGACGAATTTATTTATGAGATTCACAAATCTCAAGCCGAACACGAACAAGGAAAACATGAACACGAATAATTTCACAAAATTCGTCTAAAATTCTATTGAAATTCGTTTCAAGTTCATTATGAGCAAAGAGGTTCGTAATAAAAAAGTAAAAAAACAATAAAACCCTAAAGTCTAAAGCCTACCCGCTTAAAAAAAATTATTCTAGGTTGCATGCACTATTGAAATTCTATAGCATGTGCAGTAGAATACAATTTTATGATTTGATAATTACTTCCTAATGATTTTTCCAACATATTTCTTCTGCCTTTGATATCATTGAATAATTACACAAAAAATCTCAATTGTAAATGCAGTGGAAACAAAAAAATCATAGAAACTCAACTGTGCATAATAGACACAATATTTTTACCCTAGGAAACCCATCCTTGGGAGAAAACCCAATAGTCTTTTCTTGAGGAGAAATTGTCTTTTTAGTAAGGTTTACAAATCGAAAATTTGTCTAGAAATCTGAGCCAATATGACAAGTCAAATCACCAATCAAAGTTGGTCAAACTATTGTTGGTCAATGCTATTCAAGCTAGTAAAAAATTAGAAGTCAATGTTTGTCAATGTCATGCGGTCAAACTTGGCATGCAGTCAAACCCTCAATCAACCCTCATGTTGAAATATGTAACTAGGTTCGATCTTCATAAATATGAAATGTACTCTTGATTCTTGTATATTGTAAAAAGAAAGAAAATTTATTATTGTTATTTTTTTTGTAGCGTGGATTTCATGCTAAAGGTCATTTTATTTAGAGGTTAAGCACCCATTGAGTGTTTCTAGCATTTTTCATAGAGTTAAGAAGTCAATAGAGTCATTGTTATATGAAGAAGACCCCATTGGGCATATTGTAACATGTCAAAAGAATTATTTTTGTATTTAAAGTGTCAAAATATCCCTGCAAGACCAAGTTGGCCTGGCAGCTAAGAAGTTGGCCTCATTAGGGCATGTCGTCCTCCTTGGAAGCCTATATATAGGAGAGAACTTGACCTTCTATGGACATTCACTCACTCCTAATCATCCAAGCGAAGAAAATTCAAAAGATAGGCAAGCGAAGAAGAATAGAAGGGAGGACGAAGTTTGTGGGTTAATTCTCTCTCTCTCTCTCGTGCGAAGATAAGGCTAGGGTTTTGCAGCTACAAGGTCAAAGTTGTCAAGTTGCAGAAAGAAGGTCGAAGAAAGGACTTTTAGGTCACCTATTAGCCCTAGAAGGAGAAGAAACCCAAGCAAAGGAGAAAGGAAGCCTTGGAAGCCCTAATTTCCCTCACACGTATGGAAGCAACAACTGTTGCAGGGGTTGAAAATTTCAGACCTACAGTGGAGGTCAAAATTCTGTAGCTAGGGGTCAAAATTGTGCAGCTAGAAGAGATTTGATTGGGTTTGACTTGGATAGAAGAAGCACATCATCAAGAAGGTCTGGCTTGGTCTTGGAAGGGTATTGGTCTTGGTCTAGAGGTCTTGGAATTTGTCATTTGAAGAATCTATAAGAAGATAAGATATTTATGAGTTTTCCTCTCAAGAGGAGAGGTTTTGGCCCTAACTTGCAACCTACACCCTGTGTTCTTGTGTACTATTGATCTTCATGTTCTGGTAGTTGTTTGATGATAATAACAACATAATAATAAGTGAAGAAGCTAATAATCAAGGAAAAGTAAAAATACATCACAAGCAGTTATCAAGTATAAGATAAATCATCCTAATTGTAGCCCTATTTATTTCTCAACACCTGACACATGCGACTGTCAAATTGTTGGTCAAAACTCGGTTAACCTCCTCACATGTTTGGCCTCCAAAAGAGAGATAGATTGATGAAGAAAAGGTGAAGATAAACAAATTCTCCTTAGTTGAATTTCTCCTCTATTAGAAAAGATTGAATGAGCTTGTTATGTTGATGATTTGTCTCCTCACATGATTTTCTATTTATATAGAGCTCTAATGTTGAGTGGAGACCCATAAAGAGGCACCTCATCACAAGAAACCCCTTCACTTATGGAGCCTACATTACAACTTAACAATAGATTATAATTGTTTATTCTACTAATGGGTAAAAATCCCATTAGATAAACAAATCAAACCCGCTCTATAAAAAATAGATCATTCCATCTTGGAGTAAGCAATGTGAGTACCATGGACCATTCATCCCTAGCCAAATTAACACGGCCCCATGGGAGAAAGACTGCATTGGGCCATTCACCCCTAGCCAAATCAACATGGCCCCACCAGTGAATGTATCATTCTCCCCTAGTCAAATAAACATGATCTCATGGGAGAATGTTTGCCCGGTGTTGCAAAAACATCAACACTCCCTCTCAGCGAGGGAGACATTCCGCATCACGCCAAACCTGTCTCTGAAGTATACAAACTTCCCCTTAGATAAAGGCTTTGTGAGAATGTTTGCATTCTGTTTGTCTGTGGATATGTATTGGAGCTTAGCTGCTCCTTTTTGCACCATCTCTCGTATGAAGTGAAACTTGATCTTAATGTGCTTCGACTTGTGATGAAATATTGGATTCTCCGAAAGATTGACACAACTTTGATTATCGCGATATATAAAGGTTGTCTCTAGCACCTGATCAAATAGTCTTGCAAGAATCTTTCGAAGCCACACTGCCTCTTGACTTGCGACATTGGTTGTGATATAATCTGCTTCTATTTTACTAAGTACGATAGAGGTTTTCTTCCTGCTAATAAAAAATATCATAGCCGATCCCAAGTTGAAGAATAAACCTGAGGTGCTCTTTCTGCCCACTGCACTCTCGACCTAGTCAGAATGAGCATATCCCTGTAGTCACACTTCACCACTTGAGACATATCTCAAACCATATCCAACTGTAGCGCGTAGGTACCTCAATGCATGCTTTGTTGCAACCCAATGTACATGCTTAAACTCAACCATAAATAGGCTCAGGGTGTTCGTCACAAAGAAAATATTTGGCTGGTGTTAACCAGGTACATCAGGGATTTAATCAACTGCCTGTACGTAGTGGGATCCACCAAATCTGAATCTGAAGCGGAATCACTTAGTTTCTTTAGATTTGTCACCATAGGCGTAGCCATGGACTTACAATCCATCATATTAATTCTCGTAAAGATCTGAACTGTGTAATTACTTTGTCTAAGGAAGATCTCACCTAGCCTCTGCCACACCTCCAATCCCAAGAAATAATGCATCAAGCCGAAATTCTTCATCTTGAACTCCAAAGCCAACTCCCTCTTGCACTTGACAATGAGCCTCTCTACCCCAATAAAGAACATATCATCAACATATAGCACCAAAATCGAAGGATCACCATCATCAACCTTGTAGTAAAGGTTAGGATCCACATCACTCTTGCTGAATCCAAAACTCATTAAGTATCCATCAAGCCTAGAATTCCATGTCTTGGGTGCCTGCTTGAGTTCATATAAAGGCTTATTTAATATGAAAACATTGGATTCCTTCCCATGTATCACAAAACTTTGAGTTTTTTCTATATATAATTCCTCCTCAATCACACCATTGAGAAATGAGGTCTTTACATTGAATTTATGTAACCTCCAACCCCTAACCAAAGCAAGAGAAACAATAGTCCTTATGGAAGTGTACCCGGGGAATGGAGCAAAAGTATCCTAATAGTCCTCTCCCTCTTTCTGGGAGAACCCTCTTGCTATAAACCTCACTTTGTACTTCTCGATGATGCCATCTGAGGCATGCTTGATCTTATAGATTCACTTGGAAGTCACTACTGACTCCCCCTCTGGTCTTAGAACTATCTCCCACACATCATTCTTCATGATGGACTGATACTCCTCCATCTTGGTATCCTTCCAAAGTTGTCAACCTACTGCCTCTATGTAACTGGAAGGTTCAAAATGAATGATGTGGCTCATCAATGCCATATAACTCGACAACCTCTGTGGTCTTCTGCTCTCCATGAAAGTACCACTGGGAGTTTCATGCCTCTTTACATCCTACAAATTGTCGCGAAGTCATGTTGGCCTCTTCTTAGTCTCTGAAACATCTCTAGGTGGGTCCATTGGTTTTGTTGGCTCTACTGACTCATCCTGATAATTTGAAAGATGAACAACAAGACTAGAGGGATTTGTACCCACATCCTTAGGAGCTTCCTACTCCTCACTATCAATCTCAATATGAGACTCCCTAGACTTTCTGAAGGCTACCTCATCATCTAAAGTAATATCTCGACTAACCTTAATTTGACGTTATCCTGGAATGTAGATCCTATAGGCCTTCGAAGTCTCGTTGTATCCCACAAAATTACCCTTATTCCTAGAATATTCTAACTTATTCCTCTTCACCTTGGGCACGTGGATGTATCTTGGACAACCATGGGTAAATCCTGATCATGATTCATCACTTTGACAACTTCCATAATGGATATATTCTTCCTTTCCGCAACCCCATTCTACTGAGGGTTGTAAGGAACTATCAACTCCTCCTTGATTCCTGCCTCCTTGTAGAAATAACTAAAGTTGTTGGAAGTATACTCTCCTCCATTATTAGACCTCAAAAAATTAATATTCTTCCCTTTTAATTTCTCTACTTGAGCTCTTAACCCCTGGAACCTGCTGAAGGCCTCATCTTTGGTCTTCATGAAGTAGATCCATGTCTTTCGAGAGAAATCATCAATGAATGTCACATAGTACAAGAAGCCACCCAAAGATGATATTGTTATTGGTCCACATACATCTGAATGTACTATATCTAAGATCCCCTTGGACCTACTATCACTTCTCAGAAATGATCTGTTGGCATTCTTATCAAGTGCGCAACCCCTGCAAACACTCTCATGCTCTACCTGGAGCTCTGGAAGCCCTATAACCATCCATCTCAATGTTGGAAAATCTTTGTAATGCATGTGATAAAATATCCAATGTCATAACTCACATAAATTGATACTGTCATGTACAATTTCTTGGGCTAGACGTCCTAACAATCTATACAATCCTCCCTCTCGAACACCAATCACTCTTGCTACGTCTATGCTTGAGCCCTTAGGCCATCCAAGAACCCGACCATCCACAAATGCAACTCTATAACCTCTATCCTCCAATGTTGAAATAGAGAGTAGGTTCTTCTTCAATCATGGTATAAACAATACATCTCTCATGTGTAGAGAATCTCCGGACTCCAACTGAAATGATGTTGCCCCAACTCCTTTCACTACATACTTGGAATTATCTCCAAGTCCACCTATAATGTTGAATCTTTCTCTGTCAAATTCGTGAGAGAATATTGAGAACTTGTCATGTGCCTAGAAGCACTATTATCCACTAACCAAATATCACTATTGTATGTAATAGTGCTTGAAAGAGTGGAGACAAAGAAATATTCTTTTTTAAATCCATTTTAAATCTCATCAAGTTTAGATTCGTTTGTCTTCTTTTGTGGTAGATGTTCATCATCATCAACATCGGTTGTTGAATTTGCTTCCTTTTCTTCTAAGGACACTAGGAGGCATAATGACCAAATGTACGACATTTGAAGCATATGATCTTTGAAAGATCCTTCTTCTGATCTTGAACTGGAGCTGATCTTCCACTTGTATTTTTCTTATCAACGTTTCTTCTTCCTTTTCCTTTCCTTGCATGTGTTGCAAGAGCTTGGGTTTCTTCATCGTGAGGTCTCTGCAAGTTGTTCTTGGACAATAATTTGGCCTCCTCTTGGATACAATTAGTGCATAACCGATGAAACTTGGGCAGCTCATTGCGTGCACAAATACCTTGTACAAATGGAACACACGAGGAAGGAAATCCATTAAGAGTCATTGTAACAACCTCTACATCATCAATGGTATTTCCAATGGCTTTACATTGATCTCTCAACCAGGAGACTCTCATGAGATAAGTGGCAACTCAATTTGATTTGGACATCATGATACTATAGAGTTGAGATCTCATGGCTAATCTCTTGCGAGCGTTCTTACTTGTATGATCCCATCAAGGCATCATACATTTGTTTGGCAGTCATCAAATAAAAAACAAGTGGAATCAAATGGTCCTTTATGGAATCTATTAAGATCCTCTTAGCCTTTGCTTCATTCTTCTCATGCTTGGATTTCTCCTCGACAATCTTTGGTTCTGAGACATGTTCCTTCACAATATTTTTTATGCCACTGATATGATTGAATAATTACATAGAAAATATCAATTGTAAATGTAGCGTAAACAATAAATATTATAGAAATACAACCATGCACAATAGACACAATATTTTTACCTTGGGAGAAAATCGAACAATTTTTTCTTAAGGAGAAATTGTCTTTTCAGTAAGGTTTACAAATCATAAATTTGTCTAGAAATTTGAGCCAATATTACAAGTCGAATCACTAGTCAAATTTGGTCAAACTATTGTTGGTCAATTTTGGTCAAACCAGTAAAAATCAAAAGTCAACGCTAGTCAATGTCCTGCGATCAAACTCGGCCCTTTGGTCATACTCTCATGTGTGGCTAGTCAAACTGCGGTCAAAACTCGATCACTCTGCAATCAAATTCTTAGTCAATTTGTCATCAAACCCTCAATTAACCCTCACATGTGCGACTGTCAAAGTGCTAGTCAAAACTCGATCAACCTCCTCACATGTATGGCCTCCAAAAGAGAGATAGAGTGATGAAGAAAAAGGTGAAGATGAACATATTTCTCCCTCACTAAATTTTTCCTCTACTAGAACAAATTGAATGAGCTTGCTATGTTGATGATTCGTCTCCTCACATGCGTGTCTATTTACATAGAGCTCTAATGTTGAGTGGAAACCCATAAAGAGGCACCTCATCACAATAAACCCTTTCACTTATGGAGCCCACATTACAACTCAAGGTTAGTCTAGAATTGTTTATTCCACTAATGGGTAAAAAACACATTAGATAAACAATTCAAATCCGCTCTATAAAAAATAGATCACTCCATCCCAAAGTAAGCAATGTGAGTATTTTGGGACATCCACCCATAGCCAAATCAACATGGTCCCATGGGTGAATGTATCATTCTCCCCTAATCAAATCAACATGACCTCATGGGTGACCTGTTTGTCTGATGTTGCAAAAATATCAACATGCACTAATGGGATGTCTTTGAATGTCAACTTTGCAACAAGGGAGAGAGCAATATCGATTGCATTAACTTTGGAAGGGTGTCGGGTGTCATGTTATTAATTTACATAGAGCAAGATTTTGTTTTTTAATAATATTTTTCATTTCTATGTGTTTATTTTATGTTAACAATTTTAATATGTTAATTTTCTAATTGTAGCATACATATAAATTATATAAATTTATATATTTATAAACAATGATAACAAAAGTGTAATATTTCAATAAAATTAAAAATTAAAAATATTTTAATTTTTGATATATATATATATATATATTTTGTTATAATTTTTTACTTATATTATAAACATTTAAATTATATAAATTTATATTTTTATAAACCATTATAATAGAAGTGAAATATTTCAATAAAATATATAAGAGAAACATATATAAATTTAAAATTTATTTTAATCTTTAAATTTTGTTATTATTTATGAATACATGTTTTAATTTGTTATTTATATTATACACGCTCAAATTTAATAAATTATTATGTTTATAAATCATTATAAAAATATAATATTCTAATAAAAATAAAAGTTAAATATATATAAATTCAAAAAATATTTTAATTTTTAAATTGTGTTCTTATTTTTTATTTGTTGTTTTTGAATATATATGTTAATTTTTTTATAAATATAAATGTATATATTTATAAACAATTAGTATAATATTTCAATAAAGTATAAAAAATAAATATATCAAAGAAACTCATACATGCTAAAAATATTTTAATTATATATATATATATATATATATATATATATATATATATATATATATATATATATATATATATATATATATGTCCACGGGGTCTTGGATAGATGGTGATCGGGTGCTTTGTTAAGACATTCTTTGATGTGAAGTCACCGGTTCAATTCCCCTCCCCAATCGAGGTGATATGTATTGGACATGATGATGAAGATGAAGTCCTAATCAGCGTACAATATATATAACTTAGAATGAGAGCATGAGAAATCCAGAGTACTTATCCACATTTCATGGATAGTAAACCGATGATTAGCGACAACACAAAAAACTTCACATTTGGCTCAAGACCACTTGACCTAACCCTTGGGGTTATTTATGAATATATATATATATATATATATATATATATATATATATATATATATATATATATATATATATATATATATATATGGATAACAAAACTACATCGGCTCTTTGTCAAAATTGATGTAGGTTATTTTTGAATATATGATCCATCTTAACTCTGGCTCTACCAAGTGCCGAAAGGGATCAAATCTCTGGAGGTGCAAACCTCTTTTTTGAGTGCAAAACTTGAGGAAAGGTTTGCACCTCGAGAGATTTGATCCCTCTCGGCGTTTGATAGAGCCAGAGTTAAGATGGATCTATGCTGGTTTCAGTCGTGTGCAGACAAGTAAAATATATCGAACATATGATTAATTTTATCAATAATATGTAAATACATATATTATAAATATAATCATTTTATATATGCTAAATATGTTTGATATTTATCTGGTCATTTTAATTTTAAAATTTTCTTAGTTACCTTAGTTTGTTGAGATGATAAATATTGTTAATAACTTTAATGATGAAAAATGATGAAATAAAAGTGACAATGTAATAGTGTTGAATGATAGTAAGAATGCATTCAATTACAAATAGACTTCATTATGATCAATCTCAAATTATTTTCTTCTACTATTCTTATTATCGTCCTCGTTAGTTTTGTCATCTTTTCATATCGATTACATGAAAAGGACAGTTAAAATCATAAACCATTTAAATATTTAGCTCGAACTATTGTACTAAACATCATACATTGCATCTCTTGCTCTTCAATCTTAATAGGTTTAATTACTATAACACAAAAATCAATGTACATTGTCAATAATTTTGTGTGCTTACACTGAAATCAATGCACAATGTTAATCCAATCACTTTAAAATTAATGTACCATCAATGTACATCCAATTACATCAAATCAGAAATCAATGTCTACACCGAAATTAATGCATCTAATGCAAACAATCAAATAAGATTAGAAAACAACATTTACACTGAAATCAATGCATCTTATGCAGGTAATCAAATATGATTAGAAATCAACATCTACATTGAAATCATTGTATCTAGTGCAAGTAAGAAAATAAGATTAGAAACCAACATCTACACTGAAATCAATGCATCTAGTGCAAGCGATCAAATAGGATTATAAATCACCATCTACACTGAAATCAATGTATTTAATGCAAGCAATCAAATAGGATTAGAAATAATCTACATTGAAATCAATGCATCTAGTGCAAGCAATCGAATATAATTAGAAATCAACATCTACACTGAAATTAATGCATCTAGTGCAAACAATCAAATAGGATAAGAAATCACCGTATACACTGAAATCAATGCATTTAGTGCGAGCAATCATATATTATTAGAAATCATATACATTGAAATCAATGCATCTAATGCAAGAAATTAAATATAATTAGAAATCAACATCTATACTGAATCAATGCATCTAGTGCAAGCAATCAAATTGGTTTAGAAATCACCATCTAGACTGAAATCAATTCATCTAGTGCAAGAAATATTCTTCCGCTCCCCCCCCCTCGAACCACATCTCTCTTTCCCTCCCTCTCTCCACTCTCTCACATCCTCCCTCTTCCTTCCTCTCTCTCCGTTTCTCTCCCACATCTCTATCTCTCTCTCTCGTCACCCTCCAACTCTATTACTATATACCTCCCTCTCTCCTTCTGTCCTCCCTTCTCTCCATATCTCATTCTTTGTCTCTTTATCTCACCCTAAAATATACACAATCTCTCTCCATCTCTCCCTTCTCACTTAATATCTCTCTCCACTTCTTACTCTTTTTGTATTTCTTCTTCCCTCTCTCTCTCCCCCTCCAACTCCTTCTCTCCTTCTATCTCCCTCCCTCCTCTCTCTCCCTCTCTATTTCTCTTTTCCCTCCAATTTTCTCTCTTCCCCCATCACTCTCTTCCTGTCTCTCAAGTCCTGTATGTTGTCCTTCTTCTCTCTCCCTTTCTCTCCTACCTTCCTCTATATTTTCCTCTCTCTCACTTTTCTATCCAATCCTCTATCTCTATCTCTCTCTCAACATCTACACTAAAATCAATGCATATAGTGAAAGAAATCAAATAGGATTAGAAATCACCATCCACAATGAAATAAATGCATCTAGTGCAATAAATCGTCCTCCCTCCCCCGTCCCCACCTCCAACTCCATCTCTCTTTCCCTCCCTCTCTCCACTCTCTCACATCCTCTCTCTCCCTTTCTCTCCCACTTCTCTCTCTCTCTCTCTCCCTCCCTTCACCCTCCAAATATGTTACTATATCCCTCCCTATATCCTTATCCCCCCATTCCCTCCATCTCTCCTTATTTTCCTCTTTACCTCACCCCCAAACATACACACACTCTCTATTTCTCCATTGTCACTCCATCTCTCTCTCCACTTCTCACTCTCTATGTATTTCTTCTTCCCTCCCTCTCTCACCCTCCAACTCCGTCTCTCTATCCCTCCCTCTCTCCTCCTCTCTCTCTCCCTTCCTCTCCTACCTCCCTCTCTCTTCCCCCATCTCTCTTTCTCTCCCTCTCTCTCTTTTCCCTCAAATCCTCTCTCTTCCCCCATCACTCTCTTCCTCTCTCTCAAGTCCTCTATCTCGTCCTCTCTCTCTCTCTCTCTCTCTCTTTTCCATCCAATCATCTCTCTCTCTGCCCTCTAATCCTCTCTCTTCCCCCATCACTCTCTCTCTTTGTCTCAAACTATGTTACAATATCCCTAACTTTTTCCTTCGCTTTCCTTCTTCCCCCCCTTCTCTCCATCTCTCCTTTGTCTCTTTATCTCGCCCCTAAATATACAAACTCTCTCCATATCTCCCTTGTCACTCCCTCCCTCTCTCCACTTCTCAATCTCTATGTCTTTCTTCTTCCCTCCCTCTATCTCCCTCTAACTCCATCTCTCTATCCATTTCTCTCTCCTCCTCTCTCTCAAGTCCCTTCTCTCATCCTCTCTCTCTCTCTCTCTCCTCCAATCCTCTCACTATCTCCTTCCCTCTCTCCTCCTCTCTGCCCCCTCAGTATTTATGTCTCCCTCTTCCTCTCTTACCCTTTTATGCCTCTCTCGCTCCTCTCCCTCTCTCTCTCTTCATTCCTCCTCTCTCCTCTCCTTGAGTTTATCCCCATCTCTCCCTTATCACTCCCCCTATCTCTCCACCTCTATCACTCTATGTCTTTTTTCTTCCCTTCCATATATATCTATATTTAATATATATCATGATATATTAATGTATATTATAATATAGCAAATTTAATATTGTATTAATCCAGAGTTATTAAATATAATAATATTATTATGAATATTATATTTAATAATAATAATAAATATTAATCTTTTAATATTAATATTAGGGATAATAATATTTTTTTTGGCATGGTATTAATAATAATTTGGCCTATAGGCTTCACCTAAATAAAACCTCTTTTTTTAGTGTTGGTAAATATAAAGAGGTTTTTTGGAGTAAATATAAAAACATGTTTTATTTATTTACCATACCTCTTTTATTTACCATGGTATTTGGCCCATAGGCTTGGTATATAATTAGATGTTGATTTTTAATGATATCTGATGTGATTTTATATATTTATAATGCCTCTTTATACCTCTTTTATATTGATTTATTTATTTACCATACCACTTTTATAAATATGGTATTTAGCCCATGGTATTAATAATAATTTGTCCCATGGTATTTGGCATATAGGTTTCACCTAAATAAAACCTCTTTTTTGAGTTCTTGTAAATATAAAGAGGTTTACGAAGTAAATATAAAAATAGGCTTTATTTATTTACCATACCTTTGGAGTTAGTATAAAAAAGGTTTTATTTATTTATGAAACATTTGGTTTATTTATATTTTTATTTATTTATCGTACCTAAACCTCTTTATATTTTAAATTTATATTATGTTTATACATAATAATTAAACATTACATTTACTTTAACATGTTTACGTTTTTAATATACCCCATACTGGGTTATAGAGATAATACATAGTTATATTTTAATAATTAATCTTATCCTATTAATAAGCTTAAAAAGTTATATATAATATAAAGAATAAAGTTATATATGATTTAAGATTCAAGTTAATGTTTTGCCGACATTGGTGAAAATTATTTTTATTATTTTTGTAGGACATGACATACTTATACATTGAGGTCATACTGAGTTGTAAAATGCGCCTTTTATATATAAAAGAATGTAACTTCACATTTGAATCTAGATCACTTAACCTAACCCTTGAGGATATTTTTGAATATATATATCTATATATAACAATGTTGAATTTAATATAGAATTTTATTTTCAAAATTTTATTTGTCTGACTTTAAAATTGTTGAAGAACTAGAATACTAAAACTAAACCAGTGATTTAGATTAAACCTACATATCAAAATTGACTAGATTAACTTCAATTATTCTATATCCTTAGTCACAATTAATACAAAATGATACATGAATGTGCTGCATCTACATGTGCAGTCACACCAATAATTCCAACAATTCTAAGGTGTATTAAAATAGACTTGACATGAATATAAGCTTATAAATTTCCAAGAATAATTAGTTACAGTAGTGGTTGCGCTTATCTAATTTTATATTTGATGTAGTAAGAAATTACTTACACTTCTCAACTGAGATGGCCCCGACATCTGAAAGGATTTAAGAAAAAAAATGGCTCTTATATGTCAACTAAAAACATTCTCAATGAAAATCTAAAATTTCTTTTTATTTATAGATCCAAATTATACATCCAAATCAATACGATTATTCTCATTTTGAGATTCGTTTATCAGAGATGACTCAGACTGAGTGACACCTCCCTATTGGAATTATGAATGACCCTAATGTGAAAAGGGATCATCATCTGAATTGTTTTGCATCCGATATAAACAAATGATAGTTGTGTCGAACCATAAACAAATGATAATTGTTGTCAATTTAACTTCCAAAATCAAAATATTTCTCAATAGACATAATATCTCATGTGTTAAATTATTTAAGATCAACTAATTGGAAATTGACTTATAATGGCTTGTTAGTTGTTTGCTTGGTATCCGGCTTTGCCCATATAATAATTGGTGTTAGATGTTGTGGCAAATTTTCTACAGTTTTCTGGTGGTAACCTATAATGTTAATATTTTTAATAACTAATAAACACCTGCCATCTCTCGTATAATCAAATAGAAGATTTCTGAACATAGATCACATAACTAAAGAAACCTATTTGTTTACTCAAGAAACTATCATTACAATGTTCTTAGTCTTGGACACTATTTTATCTTTTTTAATTTTTTCCTTGATAATTTCTTTGGAATGTTTCTGCTGAGAGAATCTGTCCTAAGTTTGATGGATCCTGTCATTATTTTAATGTCTATTCTATCATCATTTTCAGTAAAAAACAATACTCTCATTAGTTAACTATTGCATCTTAAATGAGCAATTATTAACAAAATCTATCCAAAATTGTGTGTCCCTAAAGTTGGTTTAGCATTTGTTGGTATCCCTTGTAGAATCGAAGGAAAAATGCTGATTTCATGCAATAATGAAGGCTTATGTGTAATTACCCATTCCAGTTTATAAGCAAACTAATATTAGCATGTATACGACGCATGCATATGATAACTACATATGCATACATAGCATACACCGCACTAGTATACATACCTACTAGTATTGAGAATATCTAAGTTAAGGTAACAAATTGAATATCATAATGAATTTTATCTAGCTGAGATATAATGAAATATCAAGCTAGGTACTTAACACATATATCACTCTTATATATGTATGCGTGGTAGAGAATTGATAAAAAAAACAAAATATAATCAAGTACAAATTATATTTGAGTGAACAAATAAAATAATAATATAATTTGATTAAAATTATAAAGTTAATTTAATTAATTTAAAAACAAAATATAATAAAATTAATCTTAAAATAATTAACCAAAACAATATCTACATAAATGACTTAATAAATATCTACATAAATGACTATAATATCTACATAAATGAGGGAGGTGAATGAAAGTTATAAAAGGGGAGGAATATGAAGAAAATGAGGTTTTTCTTTGCTAATTTCTGCACTATTGTCTAAGAAAATAGTGAGTGGTATGAATGGCTCTGGAGTGAGTCTTCATTGTTCTTGGAATTCTGGGCACGGAGGCAAAAAGAGGTATCTTCTGGATCTATGATTGTTTTTTTTTTTAAATCCTAGATTGGCTGGGAGGAAAAGATTGATTCGGTAACCTATCTGCTGCATCCATGAGGAGAA
This sequence comes from Pinus albicaulis, assembly GCA_034641835.2. NCBI lineage: Eukaryota > Viridiplantae > Streptophyta > Pinopsida > Pinales > Pinaceae > Pinus > Pinus albicaulis. The sequence goes on along the minus strand of CM076584.1, from coordinate 1,196,217,056 downwards.
CCACAGCCCAATAAATCAACAATTCGTTCCAGGTATTCTTCTATGCATAACTTAGTTACTTATGTAAGTTTAATTTTACTGCTGGTCTCCATTCATTTGGATCTATGTTTAAATCTATAAGTAGGAAAAATTTAGGATAAATGTCACTGTTTTGGGGTCACTACACATGGTATCAGAGCTCAGATTGAACCCTTTGGGACCTTAAGGGTGTTAAGAATTTAGTTATAAAATGGGATCCTAACAATCAGGTTGTTCACAACTGCCAACGCATAACTTTGTTTCTATTGAAAAAGAATTGCGGACTCAGATGCAACAATCTCAACGTTAATATCAAACTTTAGAGCTACATGCTGACATATTTCACATTTATTAGAACCTTTGGTGTTAAACCAGAATCCTATAAATGAACGGTGTGCTTTTGCAAGCTCTCCACGAAATTCACATCCAAGTTCCAGTAGAGATTCTTCAATTTGTTGTAGACAAATTCTGCACTATTCAACATAACTATGTGTGCTGATGGTACTAACTGTGCGTTGAATAGTTGCAGTAGTTGTGTCAACATTTGTTGGTTCCATGCCTTTCAAAGCACCTGCGCCTACCTTTAGATGTGCCAATCCTTGAATTTGTGGCTTTTCACCAGTATTTGAAGCACCAACTCTTGATATTGTTTGTGTATCTTCTAATGCTTCTTGTTCGTGAACACTTCCTCCCTTCGCAAAAAAAAGAAAAAGAAAAAAAAAATGTGGATTTAGTTAAAAGGATTCTATAGGAAATGAGAGTCGATGGTTATTATAAAGGTATTATATAAGATATGACTTGTTAGGGGAAAAGCTATTAAATATATGAATACACAACTATAAATAGGAAATTAAGAGTATAAAGATAATGAAAATATAACTCCTTCAATAACTGCATTTAGGAAAAAAATTTAAACACTAGAAAATGTTAGGTAAATTATGAAATAACATTATGCCCTATCAATAACCTTGCATTTCAATAAAGAATTATTACACATAGAATATCCTGCATAGGACAAGGAGGTCGCGTGGCCACTCTCCTTGACCTCGGTACTAGTAAGACCTACCTACAGGTAAAATAGCAAAAGAACTATACTCGTATGTAAGCTCAATTTTACGAAAATTATATGTAGTTAGTCTAAAATTTACCGATTCTCATAAATCTTATTATGTATTCCGGAAAAGCCACGATGGTAAGAACTTATCAAAGGTGACAACGCCAATGAGATGCATCACCATCTCTAACACCTCCACCAACGTCATCGCCAACACCGTCACCATCGCCACCACCTAGATCATCATCAGCACCAGTCGCTCCACCACCTGATCTAACTACTGTAATGCGCTCATTAGAAGCCATTTTGGAAACTTTAAAAAGGTCGCAGCCAGCCAGCATCAAAGAAGAACCTCCTCATCTTGAGGAAAGACATACAGAAAATCCTAAAGATTATGATTATAAGCCACCTAGGGAAGATATTTCCAGGGAACTGCAAATGATTAAACTCTCAGAATTCTCAGGAGGAAGAGCTGGAGAACATGCCGAAGCATGGTTAGAAGGGATGATAATATGCTTCACACTAAGAGAATATTCTTCTACCTCTAAAACAAAGATCGTTATATTTCAACTCAGAGGGAATGCTTTGATTTCGTGGGGAAATCTAGAAAAAAAACTACATCTCACATCAGACATTGTTCCTTGGGAGTTGTTTGAAGACCGATTCCGTGCAAAATACTTACCACCTTTCTTTCAAGAGCAGCAAGTCGGAGCCTTCCATACACTAATCCATAGTAGTAAGACCGTGGAAGAATACGAGATAAGGTTTATGGAGCTTGTAAAATATGTTCCTTATCTAGATATGGATGAACGTCAAGCCAAGCGTTTCATATATTGTTGAGATTCAACAACATGATGATCCTAGTGAAAATTAAGCACCTACACTAGGTGGGGCCCGCAGGCTATTTTTAGGTATATTTCTATTTTTAGAATGGTGAGAAAATTCTATTTATAGCTGGAGTCTATTTTTAGATGGTTGAGAAAATTATATTTATGGATGGAGTTATATTTTTGGAATGCATGTGCGAAGTCTGTTCGTGAACGACATGTCTAAAAATAGAATGCATGTCAATTATTACTATCTCTTAATAATAATTAGACAATAAATAATAATCTATTTTCTTGAAGCACTTGATTTCATTTAACTGATGTGGAAAACCAGTTGACTGAAGGAATTATGAGTTCTAAGGTTGGTTGGTGGGACATGCAAGTGGAATTCATTGTAACTGAGTGATACAAAGTTGTAACAGAGTTGGATGTGTAGTTATGTGAGTTTTAAAGTAGTTTAACTTAGTTAAGTGAGTTAAACTCAGTTGTGCCAGTTGTAACTAGTTGTAACTAAAGATGCAATAGTGAGATATCAGTGAATTAAATATTAAATTAATTCACATGGAGTGATCTCACATGCAACTGAATATTTACTACTGTTAACTACATACATGTCAGATCCAGTGGAGACCCAGTTTAAAGATAGGTGAAAGGGACAGTTTGACTATCTGTTGTGACATTAGTGGGTGCACTCATACAACCAAACACATATTGGAGATTCCAATGAGGATTGTGCAGTCAAGGCAAGGCAGTATCTCATTCATTTAGGGAATGTGATCAACAGGGATTGCGCAGTGGAGGCAGGCTGTCAGGAGGCAGTAAATTGGTGCATGAATATGCCAATTTTTGCATGACAGTGTGAGACAATTATATATTGTACTGAGAGCTGTTGGATTAGAGTTTTGTATGAGATTGTTTCATGATCCATGATATATACATAATATATGATAGTGGGGTTTTTAGCTTTATGCTTTCCCGGTAAAAACATATGTGTTATGTGTGATTGATCTTTCTTCATTTGTTTGCAATTGGCGATTAAATTTCCACAAAGATTTAAGTAGAAGGATTATGTATTTAACAGTGGCATATAATTGTTAGATCAGGAGAATCCAGGAAATACATAATTGTATTAAAATTTCTACATGATATCAGAGCAAAGAAGATTGCAATATTGAAGCCGTATCTGAGTTTGTTGGTGGAAACAATTCGAATTTGCTGCAAAAATTTCTTGGTGTGATAGCTAAGTAAACATCGAAATGGCTTTCAATGGTTTGTGGTTAGAGTATGCACTCGAGGGCAGCTTGAACCACTTGTATGGAAGGATAGGATGGAGGCGGTGCTTGAAGATAATGGCTTGAAGGAATTCATCGATAGTGATGTTCCTAAGCCCACTTCTACGGATGTTGCATTACTTGATGCCTAGAAAAAGAAAGTAGCGAAGACAAGAAGGATTCTGTTGGAAGGTGTGGGAGACCATATTCTCTCAAGCCTTCATGGGATAGTAACTCCATTTGCGATGTGGAAGGCTTTGACGGATATTTTCCAAAGCAGCAGCGACCATAGGAAATTGGCGTTGAAGGATAAACACATAAAGATCAAGATGGAGAAGAGCAAAAATATTCCTAAGTATCTCACAAAGTTTGTCCAATGTCAGGATGAACTGGGGAGTGTGGGAATCACGGTTGTTGATGATGATTTGGTGAGCTTGGCTCTCTTGGGAATTCCTAAGAGTTGGCACAGTTATCAAGAATTTGTCAATGGAAGGGAAAAACCGCCCGATTGGGAACGATTGTGGTCGGATCTAGTGCAGGAAGAGTTCAGGCGAAACACCAGAGATGGATCTTCATCAAAGCATGATGATGAAGCGGATTGTGCTTTGGTTGCCAAAGCAAGGAAAGGGAAGGGGAAGAAATTCCACTCAAAATCTGAGGCTAAAGGCAAGAAGTTGGATTTGTCCAAGGGGAAGTGTTTTCATAGTCATGAACATGGGCATCTCGCCACTAACTACCCACAGAAAAAGAAGAACAAGAAGGCTACTGGAGTTGCAGCTGGTGAGGCCCTTGCCTTGCAATTTGAACTTGATTTCTCTTTTATCACATGATTGGTTTCAAGCACAATGGGATCAGTGTGGTATCTTGATAGTGGTGCTTCCTTCCACATGACGGGAGATAAGGAGCTTTTTAGTGACTTGGAGGAGAAAGATCTACAAATGCATATTGAGATGGGTGACGATGGACAATACAATGTGACTCACATTGGTACTATTACCTTTGAGAGGGAGTCAGGTAAACCATTTCTACTGAAAGATGTTATGCATGTTCTAGGTCTGAAGAAAAACTTGGTCTCAGTCGCGATGTTAGAGGAAAAAGGTTATGACGTTGTTTTCAGCGAGGGAAAAGCTTTCCCGTGACATAAAACAATGGGTAAAACCAAGAGGATAGGGATTCAAGTCAAGAATCTCTACAAGATGGAGGTAGATGGCTACGCTGAAATTGTGGGCAAAGCAGAAGAAGTGGTGAGCTGGGATGAGGGCGAATTATGGCACAGGCGATTGGGCTATCTTCACCATGGTGTCCTGAAAATTTTGCAGCAGATTTCTACTAGACTTCCCAAGGGTACACTTGCGCAGTTATATCAATGAAAGGGATGTAATATGGGTAAGTTTGTGAAGACCACCTTTCATGAAAAAGAGAACCGTGCTTCAGTGATCCTGGAGAGAGTTCACACAGACGTGTGTGGGCCATTCTCGGTTGTTTCAACAACAAAAAATAAGTATTATGTTATTTTTGTTGATGAATATTCTCATAGATGTTGGATCTTCTTCACGTAGAAGAAGGATCAAACGTTCTCAAAGTTCTGTGAGTTTAAAGCATTGGTGGAGAAAGAGTCGGGGAAGCAAGTGAAGGCTCTACGAAGAGATAATGGTGGTGAATTCATCTCAAACAAATTCAAAGACTTCTGTAGCAAAGAAGGAATTCGAAGAGAACTCATAGTGCCTCATAACCCACAATAGAATGGGGTTGCGGAGAGGAAGAAAAAAATGATCATGGGTGCTACACGAGCTATAATGCATGATCAGGGCCTACCAATGCACTTGTGGGCAGAAGCATGCAACACTACAGTTTATGTGCAAAACTGTTGTCCTCATAGAGTACTTGGCATGAGTACACTTGAAGAAGCTTTTACTGGTAAGAAACCGGATGTTTCTCACTTTAAGATTTTTGGCTCATATTTTTATGTGCATGTGACCAAGAATGCTAGGAAGAAGATGGAGCCGACTGCTGAAGTTGGGATATTTGTGGGGTACATAGAAACACCCCATAATTATCGTGTGTATTTTCAAAACAGTCAAATGACTGTGGTGCGATGGGATATAAAATTCAATGAGGAGAAAACAATGAAGTTGTCGCTTGAGAGGGAGCTAGACTTGCATGCAGAGGAGGAAATTTTGGTTCCCAAAGATGAGTCTCTAGATGTGGATCAACCATAGGAGAAGGTTCATGGAGTGGAGGAGTCTACTCATGTAGAGACAAACATTAGAATGGGCAAAATGCGTACCAAAAAAGCTGAGAGGTTGAAGCTTGATGTGGCACAGAATGTAGGAGTCCCTACTTCAAAACGCATACAGAGACAACCTCCTGACCGATTCACTGGATACATGGCTCTCTTGAGAAAATGTATTGTGACAGAGGCATATTTCTTTCAGGAAGAAGTGCAGGATCCCACATGGGTAGATGCAATGGTGGAGGAGTATGACTACATTGTCAGAAACAATGCTTGAGAAATTGTTCCAAGGCCGATTGATAAATCAGTGGTAGGCTCAAGATGGATCTACAAGGTAAAGCAAGCTGCTGATGGGAGCGTTGAGAAATACAAGGCCAGATTTGTGGTCCAGGGCTTCTCACAGATCGAGGGGATTGATTATGAAGAAACCTTTGCACTTGTCGCACGGTATTCTTCCATAAGGACCATCCTTGCTCTCTCAGTGTAGATGAGTTGGTACATTAATCCGATGGATGTGAAGACTGCATTCCTTAATGGGAACATTGAGGAAGAAGTGTACATTGAGCAGCTTGAAAGATTTGATATCTTCAGCAGTGAGTCGCATGTGTGCAGACTCAAAAGAGCGATGTATGGGTTGAAGCAAGCACCCCGTGCTTGGTACACTCGGATCGACAACTATTTCACCGGACTTGGCTTCACCAAGAGTGAGGCGGATGCAAACCTATACCAAATTGTGGTGGAGGGTAACCTTTTAATCATTTTTATTTATGTTGATGATTTAATACTAACTGGTGATGAGCAACTGATACACTCATGCAAGGAGGACCTTGCAAATGAGTTTGAGATGAAGGATATGGGCCTCCTTCACTATTTCCTTGGATTGGAAATATGGCAACGAGAAGGTGAAATTTTTGTATCTCAAGGTAAGTATGCAAGGGAGATACTAGGTAAGTTTCACATGGAGGGCTGCAAACCCATGGATACTCCTCTTCCAGGAAACTAGAGGAAAGAGGACGCTACATCTGGAGATGTAGTGGATGCTACTGTCTATCGACAGTTGGTGGGTTCGCTCATGTATTTAGTTAATACAAGACCGAACATATGCTATGTAGTGAACCAGCTTAGTCGAGCAATGGTTAAGCCTACCAAGCTCCTTTGGAAGGCGGGCAAGCATGTCCTGAGATATCTTAGGGGCACATCTGAGTATGGCTTATGGTACAAACAGACGGATGAGGTGAAGTTGCATGGCTTCATGGATGCAGATTGGGCGGGAAGCCCAACGGACAAAAAAATAACATCAGGAGGGGTCTTCAGTATCAGATCTATAGTTGTTTCTTGGTACAACAAGAAATAGAGAGTCACGACACTCAGTTCAGTGGAAGCGAAATACATAGCAGCAAGTCAAGCTGCATATGAGGCTATCTGGATGAGAAAGATCCTGGTTGGTTTGTTTGGTTCTCATTTAGATCCTACAATGATTCATTGTGATAATCAGAGTTGCATTAAACTATCGATTAATCATGTGTTTCATGATATATCTAAGCATATAGATATCCGGTATCATCATATTAGAGATTGTGTGCAGCGGAAGATCATGTTGCTTCAGTACATTCCTACGGAGGATCAGGATGAAGATATTCTGACGAAGGCGCTCACCAGGAACAAATTCGAATACCATAGAGGCAGGATCAGGGTGAAGGATAATCCCTTTCTTGTTGAGAGGGAGTGTTGAGATTCAACAAGATGTTGATCCTAGTGAAAATTAAGCACCTACACTAGGTGAGGCCTGTAGACTATTTTTAGGTGATGTCTATTTTTAGAATGGTGAGAAAATTATATTTAGAGTGGGAGTCTATTTATATATTGATCCAAGTGAATATCAGTGGCCACCCATGTATTCCATTTGGACCCGCACCATCAATTCTTGCAACTTTTCACATTTAGCACAACTTACTATTTTTAGCAGGTTTTCGAGTTCTGCACTCCCAAAGCCGTTTTGAGGCCTTAATGATCTAGGTGGATATTGGTGGCCACCCACATATTCCATTTGAACCCCCACCATCAGTTCGTTCAGTTTTTAAGTTGCAGCACAACTTACTATTTTTAGCAGTTTTTCGGGTCCTGAACTTCCAGAGCCGTTTTGAGGCCCTAAATGACGTTTTTTGGGAAAACCGGGAGCAACATAAGTCCATGGACCACTAATTATTAAATTGAAAGTTGTACTCCTCAGATAGATCTTTCTAACGATGTATCATACGCGTCAAACAAAGATCGTATGCCGAAGTTATGTTCCCGGGAAGTCTAAACACCAATTTACCCAAACGAGGGCCATAGTTTTGACGCTTCATCTCTTAGGGTTAGTTTTTTGGACGTTTAGAGTTCTCCATTGTTTATCAATAATAAATAGGCCCTCGAGCCTCATTGTAACACAGTTCATAGGTCTATAGCTACCACATCTCTTCTTAGAGATACGCTACCAGCACCCTAGCTAGTTTATTTTCATTATGTTTGTAAGCATATTTCAGTCATTTGATTTTAATAAAATGAAGTGTTGTTTTCACTGCATCTTTGTGGTTATGTCTATTTCTGTATTTTATTGCGTTCCTACATAAATCTAGATCATAGATGGTTGAGCAAATTCTATTTATGGATGGAGTTATATTTTTGGAATGCATGTGCAAAGTTTGTTCGTGAATCACATGTCTAAAATAGAATGCATGTCGATTATTATTATCTCTTAATAATAATTAGACAATAAATGGTAATCTATTCTCTTGAAGCACTTGATTTCAATTAATTGATGTGGCAAACCAGTTGACTGAAGGAATTATGAGTTCTAAGGTTGGTTGGTGGGACATGCAAGTGGACTTCATTGTAATTGAGTGATACAAAGTTGTAACAGAGTTGGATGTGTAGTTATGTAAGTTGTAAATTAGTTTAACTCAGTTAAGTGAGTTAAACTCAGTTGTGCTAGTTGTAACTAAAGATACACTAGTGAGAGATCAGTGAGTTAAATATTAAATTAATTCACATGGAGTGATCTCACATGCAACTGAAGATTTACTATTGTTAACTACATGCATGTCAGATCCAGTGGAGACCTAGTGGAGAGATAGGTGAAAGGGACAGTTTGACTATCTATTGTGACATTAGTGGGTGCACTCATGCAACCACACACACATTGGATATGCCAATGAGGATTGTGCAGTCAAGGCAAAGAATTATCTCATTCATTCAGGGATTGTGATCAACAGGGATTGCACAGTGGAGGCAGGCTGTCAGGAGGCAGTAAATTGGTGCATGAATATGCCAATTTTTGTATGACGGTGTGAGACGATTGTATATTGTACTGAGAGATCTTGGATTAGAGTTTTGTATGAGATTGTTTCATGATCCATGATATATACATAATATATGATAGTGGGGTTTTTAGCTTTATGCTTTCCCGGTAAAAACAACTGTGTTATGTGTGATTGATCTTTCTTCATGTGTTTGCAATTGGTGATTAAATTTCCGAAATATTTAAGTAGAAGGATTATGTATTTAACAGTGGCATATAATTTTTAGATAAGGAGAATCCAAACAATACATAATTGTATTAAAATTTCTACATATATGGATTAAATCCTTGAATTAGGGCCATGGTAAGAATGTGGAAGCCATTAGCAGTAGCAGAGGCGGTTGAATGTGCACGTTATGTAGAAGAATATCTAGGGATTAAAAGGGATTTAAGGCCAGCAAAATCATCACAACAAGGATTTACAGGGAAGACTCCCCGAAATTTCTTCAGAGGAAATAGCTCGAGACCACCTCCTTATGGTAACAGGTTTACCCCAAGAGGAGTAGGAGCAGGAGCTCCCATGACCGTTAATACTATAGTTACTGAATCATCAAAAATTAGTCCTTGGAAATCTCGAGGGACTAGTAATAGGGGAAGGAATGGGAGAGGAAGTGGCACGAGGGGACAAAGCTCCTGGTCTAGAAATTCACAATCAGAATTAGGGGGGCCAACCCAAGTTGATTGTTGGGGATGTGGAGGACCTCATTTTCAGCGTGATTTTCTGGAGATCTCACAGAGGGCAGGAAAAGGACCACCATCAAATACCCAAGGAAATCATAGAATCCATGCTGTTGTCAACAATAACCAAGCAGCACATCAGTCCACCGTAGTGAAATCTTTAGGTACAATCAATGAAATAAAACTCAAAATTTTATTTGACACTAGTGCTACTGATAGTTTTATTTCATCATTTACATTAAATAAATGTGGGTTGGCAGATTGCAAACAAAACAATTTCAGACAGGTAGAAATGGCTTCAGGAGAACTTCAACCAGTAGAATTAAGTGTTGAGGATTGCAAAGTTGATCTAGGAGTCTATTCGACCAAACTAAAAGTATATTTCATAGCCCTAGGAACTTACGACCTGGTGATAGGAATAGATTGGTTAGAATCTCATCAAGCATGGGTAGACTGTTTCGGGAAAAAAATACTTTGTATGAATGATGAAGGAGAGAAAATCCAAATCCAAGGTATTAAGAGGAAAGTATCCTTACGCTTCATCTCAGTAATGCAAATGAAAATTTGCTTAAGGAAAGCTTGTCAGGTATATGCAGTTCAAGAAGTAAGCAAGGAGAAAGGACCATCCTTAGAATAGTATCAAATTCTGTCAGAATTTTTGGATGTTTTTCCAAAGGAATTACCAGGACTACCTCCGAAAAGAGAACTAGACCTCACAATAGAATTGAAACATGGTATGGAACCAATATCTAAAACACCTTACAAAATGAAAACTCCTGAACTTCAAGAATTACAAATCGAGTTGAAAGAACTATTAGATATAGGGGACATTCGACCCAGTATTTCACCTTGGGGCGCTCCCGTAATATTTGTCAAGAAGAAAGATGTTCATTACGACTGTGTGTGGACTATCGAGATTTAAATTGGGCTACTATAAAGAATAGGCACCCAATGCCTCGCATTGACGACCTTTTTGACCAAATGAAAGGAACTGTAGTGTTTTCCAAGATTGACCTACGATCAGGTTATCATCAGTTAATGATTAAAGAAAGTGATGTTTCTCAGACTACATTCCAAACTCGTTTCGGGCATTATGAATTCATTGTGGTACCATTTTGGTTGACCAATGCACCAGCAATATTCATGAACCTTATGAATAGCGTTCTCCACAAATACCTCGATCAATTTTTACAAGTCTTCCTGGATGATATTCTCATTTACTCTAAGAATGAGAAAGAACATGAAGAGCATCTTCAGATATTATTATCTTGCCTCAAAGAACACCGATTATATGGAAAATTATCGAATTTTTCTTTCTTTCAAAAAGAAATTAGTTACTTAGGTCATATCATATCTGGTGAAGGGATCTCTGCAGATCCTGAAAAGGTAAATACAATCAGGCAGTGTCTGATACCTAAGAATGCACATGAAGTGCATAGTTTTATGGATTTAACAGGTTACTATCGAAGGTTTGTAGAAGGATTCTCCAAAATTGCAAAGCCGATCACAACCCTCCAACTCAAAGGTGTTAGGTATGAATGGATTGAGGAATGTGATAAAGCATTTTCGAAATTAAAATATTATTGACTAGTGCACTAATTTTGCGAGTACCTGATATGGAGAAATATTTTACTGCATGTACTGATGCATCTAAACAGGGGTTAGGTGCGGTATTAATGCAGGAAGGAGGCATAATATAATATGCTTCAAGAAATTAAAGCTCCATGAACTTTATGCTATGCGTGATTTAGAGTTAGTCGCATTGGTTCTAGCTTTAAAGATATGGAGACATTACTTGGTAGGGAGAAAATTTGTGCTTAAAAGTGACCATCAAAGTTTACAGTATTTGTTCACCCAGAGAGACTTGAATGCTAGACAAAGACGATGGAGTGAATTCTTAAGTGAATATGATTTTGAGATTTCATATATAAAAGGGAAGGAGAATGTAGTAGCAGATGCTTTAAGTAAAAGATCTCAAATATTTTCCCTCATAATTATCAAGGTGGACATAAGAGATCAAGTACTAGAGCATATCGTAAGAGATAATTGGTACTTAAAAGTAAGGTCGGGGCTTGATAGAAACCATTCAAAGGAACCTAAGTTCGAAGGATATTATCTGGAAGAAGACAAAATTTTACGATTTCATGGAAGGATGTATATACTAGATAGTAGAGATATCTGAAACACCATCCTGAAGGAAGCCCACAGGGCAGTGTATTGTGTACATCCTGGTGTAAAGAAAATGTATGCTGACACTAAGAGACTCTTCTTCTGGACAGGCATGAAAAACAACATTGTCCAATTTGTCGCTAAGTGTCTTGAATGTCAGCGGGTAAAAGCTGATCTTTGTCACCCAGCAAGTCTCCTACAACCTCACGACATTCCTATGACCAAGTGGGAAATAATTTCTATGGATTTTATCGTTGGGCTACCCCTTACACAACAAAGGCGTAATGCCATTTTGGTTGTGGTAGATAAATTAACAAAAAGTGCACATTTTATCCCTATAAGAGATACTTACGAAGTTGCTGATGTAGCTGGAGTATTCATAAATGAAATTATTAGATTTCATGTAGCACCTAAGAAAATCATCTCAGATAGAGATTCTCGATTCACGTCAAGATTCTGGACTTGTATGCAATCAACCTTAGGAACTTAGTTAAATTTAAGTATAGCTTATCATCCTGAGACTGACGAACAAACAGAAAGGGTAAATAAAGTACTAGAAGATATGCTAAGGATGTATGTTATGGACCAACAATCGCTCTGGGAAAAGTAATTACCCTTAGTGGAATTTGCGTACAACAATAGTTATCACAATTCAATTGAGATGACACCATTTGAAGCATTATATGGGAGACCCTGTAGAACATTGCTAAGTTGGGACAGGTTAGAAGACCGAGTAATAGTTGGGCCAGAATTGATCCAAGAGATGGAGGAACAAGTAAAGCTGATTAGGCAACGATTGAAAGAGGCATAGGATAAACAAAAAAATTATGCTAATGCTCACATGACAGATAAAAACTATGTAGTAGGAGATCAAGTTTTCATCTACATCCGGCCAAATAAGAGCACCATTCAATTTGGAATAGGGACAAAATTATCACCCCAATTTATTGGGTCGTTCGAAGTCTTGGAAAAATTTGGACCTGCCGCCTATCGTCTTGCACTACCACCCCACTTGCACAAAATTCATAATGTATTTCATGTATCTACTTTACGACACTATATTGATGACAAATTTCATAATCTTCAATGGAAGGAATTGCAGGTATCGGATGAGGAAACCATTACGTATACTAGAACGTAGGGTTCGACAACTCAGGAATCGACTGATAGACCAAGTTAAAGTCCAGTGAGAAAAATATAGTCCTGGATTGACGACTTGGGAAGATGCTGAGGCCATATGCCAAAAATAGCCAACTTATGCTAAATTTTGAGAAACTGGAAATATTATATGTATATGACTACTCTATTTTGATACTTGAGACCCTATTTTTAAATATCACGTAAATGAATACAAAATGTTATTAAATGGGAGGAGTTTATATTTGGACCATCTTAGAGAATGTAATGTTTAACTCAATCATAAACATAATTAACCTAGAATAATAAACATAAATGGAGAATAAATTTTGGTTTAGTCAAATACTTCTTAAAGATTAAATTCATGTTACAGTGTCTAAGTCTTAGAAAGTGGTAAGTTGTACAAAGTTCAATTTTATTTTGGTACATATATTTTGTTTGCTAATAGAATTTGGACTTAACATTGTTTAAAATTTAATTGTTTGACATTCACAATCTCAAGGAACCTTAAAATATTTAAAAGAGATTTTAAATTGTCAAAATTAATCAAGTCATTCATAAGAAAATATTTCATATCAAATTACTTGGAAATAGTTTTTTTTTTTTTGACTAAATCTATTTGAACTTTGCATTGAAGAATTTTTTTACCCACACATCAAACATGCTTTCCTGCATCTTTTTTTTGCACATGAAACTTTGAGCATTCCATTGGAGTAATAGAATACACCCTTTGAATTTAAACACTCGTTTGCACCTAGTATTTGAAATCTCAACTTTTCATTCTTCTCGAACCCCCTAGCTAAACCAATTCTTATTTAATACATACTAATGAGAGTTGGTGTATATATATATATATAAAGAGTTGGTTCGTAGAGTACCCCTATATCGAGAGTATTATGGGTATGTAGTTGGCAAACTTGTAAAATTTATAGGGTGTCAATTTTGCTCGAGGTCAATGTTGATTGTTTCCCCTTCATAACCACACGTTGATGCAACCAGTCGGGTCTGGACACTGGATATTGGCACCTCAACCAGATCACGTTTCTTTCGGTACATGTAGATGACATGCCAAAGTACAAAGTATTGTTGCGTTGTGTTCTTATGGACAATGCTAATCACCGACATGAAAACTCAATCGGGTTCACCTAGATGGAAGAGAAAATTAATAACATCAATGATAAACTTACCACTTTCATCAAAGGCTCAACTAACCACTCTCCCATGGATGAGAACATTATTCAACCAACTTTGTAGCCGAAAGTCCCAGTCCAATAATCTCCATGTTTTATCAAATTTTTATTATTTTAGTTTCTATAGTTTTTAAATGTTATCTTGTTTATATATGTCGAGATTTCAAATATTTTTTGAACTATGTAACTTTCTTTAGTAATAATATAAAGTACCTAACTTTAAACCAAAAAAATTAATAATAAAACCACATACATAAATAATAATTAAAAATTAAATTTATTCTTATAATGAACAAATAATAAAGTTAAATTATTATTATTTGGAAAAAATAAAATCTACAATTTTTTCGATTTTTAATATATTATTAATAATTATTATAATAATATAAAACTATATAATATTTAAATATATAAATATGAATAAAATATTTAATATAATACAAATTATATATATAATGGTTGACTTAGTAAATAACCTCATTCACCGAAATATTAAAGCATATGAAGCGAATATAATCTCCATCGTGACATCACAGTGAAATATGTCAATCAATAAAAGTGTTAATCTTTATAAATTCAATGGTTAGCTTTTATAACTTTATGGCAGTCAATTCTCTATAACTTTTATAATGTTTTTTTTATTGTTTTTTTGGGTTCTTATTAGTGATTTTGCCGAAGGATACATTCATTTGCTGAAATAAAGGTTTTCGTCCATTTGAGAAAACTTGTTAAGAAATAATTCCGAAGAATATTTTAATATTCAAGTTATATTTTTTGCAAGGTAATATTTAAAAAATGTGTTTGATTAATATATTGTATTATTAGTTATATTATTCACAGTTTATTGAATGATTTGTAAAAATATTTAATCAAACAATTTTTTTATAGTAGTTTGTAATTCGGACTTTTATTGCAAGTAAAACTGTATGATTTTATTAAAATTTTGGATAATGGTTTCAAATTTCACTTGAATGTTAATTTAATGCTGGCATTTATACATTAATCGAAAAGCATTTAATGTTTGTTTCTTCATTGCAATATACATATATCCAAAGCAATGTAACTTCGTGGCAAGATGCACATGTGAAGCATGGCCCCTCCAAAGTTCGAGCTGAGGAATGTGTCAGGCACCAAGAAGGACAGATGAGGCCCATCAAATAGGGCAAGCCTTATTTCCACTGCCATAGGCCCATTAATGCGCCCAGGCAGGAAATGCTCGCCGTTAGATTAAAGCGGTAGATCATCGTGCTGCGGACATTTTCTGCCTGGGCGCATTAATGGGCCTATGGCAGTGGAAATAAGGCTCGCCCATCAAATAGTACGACATATATCCAAAGCAATGCAACTTCGTGGCAAGCTGCATGTGAAACATGGCCCCTCAAGTGTTCCAGGTGAGGAATGTGTCACGCACTAAAGAAGGACAGATCAGGCCCATCAAATAGTACGATCCCTGCGATGTAAGGCCCTGAAAAATGCCCCCCAACTTCTTTTTCCTGCTACCTAACGATAATGAGATTGGTCATGAACGTGCATCAATCTATCGAGTGGATCGCTTGTTGGCTCCCTAATACACCTTCATTAAGGATCTAAATCCTGCAATTTGAAGCACTAGACGAAGTCCAATGTTTAAAACCTGTTATTCCAAGCAAGTCCAGCGTTAAACCCTGTTATTCGAAGCAAGTCCAGCTTTTGAAGCCTGCCTGCTATTCCAACCACTAGGCATGGTAGAGTTGCTTCCAGGGTTCGGACCCTATGGCACAAGATCAAGTGGGGTACAAACCAGCCTTAGGTCACAATTCTTCCAACTGCATCAAAAAGGAAAACGCTGGCAGGTAAGCTTATGCTTTATTTCTTAATGTTTATGTGCATCTACTACCTGGTAGGTATTCATGACATTGTGTGCATCTCTTACCTAACTCGTGAATCTGAATGTTTCTTACAATGGGGTGAAGAGACCCTTTTTTGCTATTCATGAATATAAATGTTTCTTGCAGTGAGGGTGAAGAGCACCTTTTTGCTAAGGATAAATATTTATATAGAAATATCAAACCAAGCTCTACTGGCATTTCAACTAAATTAACAAAAAATTTTAATTTCAGCTAAATATCTGAAGAGAAAATTCAAACCTTATACAAACAAAACTAGTGCAAAATTGACGTGTCAAAGAGAATTACAAAACCATCCTCAGAAATATCGATGAGCTGATAACTAATACGAGTAACATGAGGGAACTGCAAAATCAAAAAAGGAATAGTTATTGTTCTATTCCCATCTGCCAGTCCATAGTGATTATAAACAATTTGCCTAACTCATACCAACAAAGTATAAATATATTATGTATTTCTACCTAGGAAATCCTGTCTAGCACTAAGGGCTAGATATAATGATATTCTTTTGCACAAGTAGATAATGGTTGGTATTATCTTAAAATATAAAAAAAATATTATTTTCTAAATGGAGTTGTTTACTGGCGTGAATAGAATAGCTCACATGATAGTGTTTGCCCATAGTGTTTTTGCCAGAATCCAGTAAAAGAAATTTCAAAAAATCAAGTAGTTGGAATGTTTGAATTGCATTTTTGATGGTGAAAATTGATTCAGCACCATCAAAAAACCTTAAGGCACCCAAAACACTGAAGTTTAACGATTGTAACCAAGATTTTCAGAAATCTTTACCGAAATTTTTCATAATCTTACCAGAATTTTTGAGTTATTTGACGGGCTTTTTAGACTACAACCTTCCAAACACATATCAGAATAGAAGCAAGCTCCAAAAACCAAACTGTGGAAATATAACTAGTGACATCAACGTATCTAATTGTCCTGTCTTCTTCTAGAAATTTACAATTAAAGGCTTCTTGGTTTGCAGCGAATCCAACATCCCATGGAATATGGTTACTGCAATGTTGACCCAAACTAAATTTTCTATCTGACCACAACCTGAATCCTTTAACCGGACCCAAATCAACGAGCCTGAACGTGACAATCACCATTTCCTTCTGGATTTGAATTTGTTCCTTGCATATGTTTCGAAGTGTCGATCATATTCCTTGGATCAGTACAGAGAGATTTCTAACTGCAGTGAGCAATCGCTTCCTGAAGGCAATTCTCCATTTCCAAATTCATACTGCTCGTGCTTCTTTTCAGGATTGTGCCACCGTCGGTTTGAGCTGTGTGGCTTGGTTATTCCCTGCCATTACTAAGGTTATATTCACGGTGCTTAGCGATGTCTCTGTCCCATTCCATCTGCAGAGACTATCAATCTTACTCATAATTATATCTACATTTTTATTTTTAGTCTTGCTTGAGATTATACCGAACGTTACAGCCTTTTTGAAATCATTCCTGAAGGGCACAACCTTATTACAACGTTACTGAACGCTGCTACAAGCCTTAAGACTCCTTAAGACTGCTTGTGTCCTCCAGAAGTCAGATCTACGTTATTGATTTAAAGGTATGACTGCTTGTGTCCTCCACAAAGCCGGAAGAGCTTGATAAGCGAGGGGTACTACAATCAAATCAAATCACAAGTTCAAAACCAGAGGGGTAGAGTATATATGCCTTCGTAGAATTAGTAGTCAAATATTCTGTAGCGGAGGTGGGGCCCTTGTCCCACAAACAAGGGAATTGGTGTTTGGCTTGGCAGCGACTTTAAAATTGGATAATAATAATAAAAATAATTTCATATTTTTCATTTTAGAGTGGTAGGGAATATTGCGGCTTGCGTCTCTTGTTTATATAAAATGCCATTGATTAACGATTTATATTTTTTACAAGGCATTTTTAAAAAAAAGTGATTGATTAATATATTATGTGTTATTTATATAAAATGTGATTGATTAATGATTATTTTTTATAAGCTTAAATAATTTACTTAATATTTATTTTTTCCTCCAGAAAAAATTCGTAATTTTTATTAATAGAAATAAAAATTATACTTTGTAAACACAGGAAGTGTGTATGCTAAACAGCACGAATGGGCATGGCATTATGCTAGTAAGAAGAAATGAGTAAATTTGAAACTAAAAAAGTTCAAGAGGAGTCGAGCATATGCCACTAAAAGAGAAAAAAACAAAGAAAGAGGAAATTATGGATGACAAGAAGGGTTGATTTTTTTTTGCCTTTCCTTCTTTGTACTTGTTGCCACCCATTTCGATTTGGATCAACCAGAACTAAAGCTAGTTCTCAGCCTCTTCTAGGTGTGGGGGTTCTTTGTTTGATTCTGAACCCTATGAGGAATGTGCTCATTTGGTTCCACTGGACGTGTCGAAGGTCCCTCTGAGGAATGTGCTCATTTGGTTCCATTGGATGTGCCAAAGGTTGTAACTCATCTAATTCTGGACCCGAACAGGTTGGAGTGGTCGATCCATCCTAGACCACAACCTCCCCCTCTATTTTGTCTTCAATTTGTTTTGGCTATGTTTCTTTATTATCCTCTTCCTCACTTTCTGATCAGGTGCTGAGTATTAAGCTCAAAAATGAAAGTTCTTAGAATCACTCGAAATCAAAACAACCGCGAAGTGCTCGTTGCCTTAATTCTGGCGCACTTCGTTTCATCGAAAATTGACTCTGTATGTGAAAGTGAGAGCTTGTTGTCCATTTTTACAAACAACTAAAATTTTTACATAATTAATAAGATGATGATTGGGCAACCCAGTCAGCAAAACATATATTCCTTGGAATATTCCTTAGAATATTCCTCCAGTTGGTCTTATGAGCTGCTGACAAGTTTCATTTCGGGATTGGTTAATGAGCTTGGTTATTTGTTGCGATTTGATTGGATGTTGGAGGGCCAGTGGAGTGAGGCCAGGGGTCACCACGTACACCCCCCCGCAAATTGCAACATATGGGAAGTATGGTCGAAATGTGGAAATCAAAGGATGGGCAGAGGTTAGGGTCGACCCCGCGACCAACCCTGCAACAACACAACGCCATACCATTACTCCACACCATGGTCCTTATTAACCAATTGACCTTGCATATATTTAATTTTCACATACAATGTGGCGACGGGGGGAGGGGGCCAACCCCCTCACCATATAACCATACTCATAATCTCAGGTGGGAGCTCCGGTATAATGCGCTGATTAAGCACTTAACCCTCCATTAACTCCACTTAACCTTCGAATAATCACACTTATCTCTACAATTAGTTTGGCGGAGTTTTCCAAATTCGACACGACCTCCAATTTTTGTGGAGTTAACTAGAGTTGTCTCCAGTTTTGGAGGAGCTTTCCTAGGCAAAATTGATGAGGCCATAACTTGAGCAAATTTCGACCAAATTAGGTCCAGAAAGAGTCTATCCTATCATTTTTGGACATTCAGAGTGCATTGGAGCAGGTTTCAGGAGCAGTAAAGGATTGTAAAAGCAACATTTTTCCATTTTGAACTAATACAGAGGCCCAAGCCATGGAAGCTAGACCAAGGAGATGTAGCCTAGGAGGGGTGAACTCATTCATCAAAACGTTGTGTTAATGGATCATTTAATGGTTTGTTGTACATTTATTTGATGTCATTCAACACTTTCTTTTAATGTTAATATGCTCATGAATTTAACATCAAACAAGATGCAATTAACTATTAAACACTGGCAAACACCTCAAGGAAACCTATGCACATGAAGTAAATGATCAAGATTTGTTTATAATTCTGAAGATGAAATTAGCACAACAAAACTAAAATTCAAATTCAGATCAAGGTGGTATCAGAGCTAGGTTATTTTCTTGAGTTTTGTGCAAGTATGGTTTTAATGGTTGAAAATTTGCGATGCTTACAAGGTTAAAGTGGTAGAGAGGAGAAGGGAAATTGTTAGTTGCTAATCCTGAAGTTAGGATCAGAAAAGGGAGAGCCACAAGGCCACAATCTCCACCCAAGGTTTCACTCTCAACTACACTTGAAGCACCTCAATTTATATCTGTAGCTGAGATTGAAGAGGTACAAGCAGCACCAAAAGTTGAGCTTGAATCCACAACCATCATGTCAAGTGTAGGAGAGACTGAAGGTCTTTCAGAAGAGGAAGCATTCAAGAAGGCTTTATATGACCTAACTGACATGGTTAGGGTCATCTATGAAGAGAGGAGCACCAGGATGTTTGGAGGGAATTCTAAGCCTCCACATGGAGAGGGAACCTCAAAAGACAAAAAGGATGAAGAGAAGGCTTCAAAGGGTAATGGAGGAAAGCCTCCTCCATCTCCACCATCTTCCTCATCCTCACCATCAACATCATCTTCCACTTCCACCACACAAACCATCCATACTCACTCAAAAAACCCAAAAGGAAAAACTCCCTTACTCAAATTGGACATTAAGTTTGAACTTCCCAAGTACAATGGAAAGGTAATTGCAGAGAAGTTGGACAATTGGATTCGTCAGTTGGAGGTTTATTGCAGAATTCAAAGCCTACAAGACGATGAAACAAATACCTATTGGCTTCATTGAGGCTAGAAAGAGCAACATTGGTCTGGTGGGAAGCAAAGACTCAAGAGGAAATGCAAATCCATGGTAAGATATCCATTTCTTGGCCTGAGTTTATTTCTTCAATTAAGAGACAATTTTATCCTTTAGCTTTTATACAAAAAGCCATTATGAGCTAGCAAAAATTTAGGCAGCTTAAGGGTCAAAAATTTCAAGATTATACCTAGGAGTTTAGGAAGAGGGCTTTATTGTTAGGTGTAAACTTGCAATCCCACGACACTCTATTGAAATACATCAAGGGTTTACATTCCTATTTGAAAAACAGTATCCCTATGTTTAATCCAAGCAACTTAGATGAGGTATGTGTGCAAGCCACACACCTTGAAGCAAGGGGAAAGAACATTCAGGAAGAGGGTAGTAAAAAGAAGCCATTCAAGGGTAAGGAGAAAGAGAGGGGAGGAAAATGGAAGGGTAAAAAGAATGCAAGTGTTAAGAAATAAGGGGAGAAAACTACATGCAAACATTATTCCAAAGAGGGGCATGATGAAGCCCACTGTTGGAAACTACATCCCGAACTAAGGCCTAAGAAACTTAACAATAAGGGGAAACAAAAGACGACCGCTACCACACAACATGATCTTGGATCTGATTTCGGTGATGAGACCAAGATTACAACCATGGTCAAAAAGGGAAAAGAAACCATAGCAAGTACTAGTTCATCAAAATATCACAATAATACTCCAAATGAAGAAACAAGGATACAATTGTTCCATGTAAGGGTGATCTCAAACCATACAAAGACTGACGCATTATTTGATAGTGGGTCACAAGCAAACTTAATCTCAGAAGACTTAGTCAAGAAGCTTAACCTTGAAAATGTACCCCATCATAAGCCATATCGTTTGGGTTAGATAGTCAAGAATGAAAATCTACAGGTTATAAGGAAATGTATATTCAGGTTTTCCATTACTGCAAATTTTATTTTTGAGGTTGAGTTAGATGTGGTTCCGCTTGACGTTTCAAGAATTATTTTGGGAAGCTCAAATTTGTATGACAGGAAAACAATATTCTATCTCCATGATAGCAAGTATCACTTGCTCAAGGATGGGGTGGAATATATTGTGAGAGCTCATCGCAAAAAGATGAACATTTCTTTAGTTAATGTAGGGCAGATGAAGAGACTAGTAAATGCAAGTAAAAATTTTGTGCTTCTCATGATCAAGAAAAATAATGATACGGATTATGAATCTTTTGAAGGTTGTGATGAAAAATAAAAATCTGATTTGTTCGATGTGGTGAGTCAGCATGGCAAGATGTTTCAGGAGCCAAATGGGTTACCTCCTAAGAGGGGAATTCAACATGAGATAAAACTGCAGCAAGATGTTCCACTTCCAAACATTGGCATGTATCACATGTCGATAATGGAGAGCATGGAAGTCAAGAAGAAAATTCAAGAATTGTTGAAAAAAGGTATCATATGCCCATCTACTTCGCCATGTGGTTCACCGATTGTCTTGGTGCCAAAGAAGGAAGAGACTTGACGCATGTGTGTGGATTTCCGTGCACTAAAAAAAATCACAGTAAAGAATCGTTATCCACTCTCAAGAATTGATGATTTTCTTGATCAATTGAGGTATGAAAAGTATTTCATTAAGTTAGACTTACGAAGTGGTTATCATCAAGTTAGAATAACTGAATAGGACATTTTGAAAACCACATTTAAAACTAAACAAGGATTGTTTGAGTGGTTTGTTATGCCTTTCGGTCTTACCAATGCTCCAATTACTTTCATGGGAGTTATGAATGATGTATTGAGGCCATTTATTGATGATTTTTTCATTGTCTACTGATCAGGAGTTCATAAATTTTGCTCAAAATTAAAAGTGATCGAAACTGTGCCAAACCTGAGCGACTGGGTAGATCTCCTCTTCCTAATTCCAACGCCGCAAACGGTTCGAAAAACCGATGTCGTATGAGGGAGATATTGCGTTTTGATCGAATTCACAAACAACTAAAATTTGCGATAGGTTTGACTGGGATGCCCAGTTAGCATGAGGGTGCACAATCAACAAAAAAGGAATATTCCTAATAATATTCCTTTTTCTCAATGCCAGTCAGAGGCTAACAAGTGGCGCAATGTGATTGGATGGTGGAATGTACGTTGTTTTTGTTGGGCCAATTGGAGGGCGACACGTGGCCAGCCTTGAGGCTGCCACGTGTCCCCTGGAAGGTGTAACAAAATTTTGTGGAGGCCGTCAGGTTCGACCCCGCAACCTCTCATGGAACAGGCACCCACCACACCACATGGGATACATGTTAGATCTTAACTTGTAAGGGTTGTAAGTGTTATTAATTGTTTACAAACTTTGTATGCGAGGTTGGGGATCGCCGACGGCCCCACGGAGTAATCACATGTAAAACCGTGACATGAAATGTAATTTATGATGGTTAATACTCATTGTTTCCACTAACATTAAAACCTAACTGCATAACCCTTATCACATGAGGTAATTGCTCCGAGTCAAAACTCCGCTCCAAAACTTAAATGCAACGAGGTTTCGGGGGTTGGCATGTGGCCACCCCCTCCCCTTAATCGTTAAATTTAATCTTACGGTTTGGGACTGGTGGAGAATTAGCGCGCCCCCAAAATTTTGGAAAAATTGCCAAATTTAACTGCAGTTAAGTGCAGTTATTCATAGTTAGTGGAGGGTTTCTAGGAGTTATTGTGAAAATGACTAGGAGGGTCAATTTTCGCCCAAATGGGGTGAATGGAAAGTCATTGTAGACTAATTGGAGCATTCTGGAGCCATTGGAGCTGATAAAAAAAACATTAGAGGCCTGTAAACACATGTATTTTCAAAATTTTGAGCTTAATGAAAGATGGACATGCCATTGGGAGCTGGAATAGCAGATGTAGCCCAGGAGGGGTGAACTGCTTCATCAAGTTTGCTGTGTAAATGTTATGTGTGGTTCTATTTCTCTGTTATACACTTTTGTTCAGTGTTATTTACTCTTATTTCATGCTTCTAATTCAATAAAATCACATATATTTCGTGGTTAAAATCCTCAATACTTAAGAAAAATATGGAGACAAGTATGCACATGTTTATTAACTGGAAATACACTTAGCACAAAAAAATGATACAGTCCTTTTAGATCATCTACTTAGATGATTTTTTGATATTCATCAAATCAAGAGATGAACATGTCATGCATGTGAACAAAGTACTTGATGTCTTGAGAAAATAACTACTGTTTTTGAAGATGTCGAAGTGTGAATTTGGCAAGAATTCTTTAGTGTATTTGGGAGACATTGTTGGAGGAGGTTAGCTGAAGATAGACCCCTCTAAGGTTGAGGTCATTGTGAATTGGCTCAAGCACAATACAGTTACCTAGGTAAGAAGTTTTCTAGGGGCAACACAATATTGGAGGAAGTTCAATGCTAATTTTTCCTCTATTGCAGCTCTGTTACATGCATTGACTAGTGTCAAGAAAGTCTTCCATTGGGGAGATAAACAAAAAAAAGCATTTGATGCTTTGAAACAAAAGATCAGTTCAAAACCGGTATTGGCTCTTCCAGATCTTAGATAACAATTTGAGATTCAAACAAATGTTAGTGATTATGCCATGGGAGCAGTTCTCATGTAGCATGGTAAGCCTATTTCATTTCATTTTGAAAATTTTAATGGTGTTGTGACTAACTATCCCACTTATGACAAAGAGTTATATGCATTGGCACAAAGTGTAAAGAAATGGTAACACTAATTGATGGGGAAAGAGACCATTATCCATACCGACCATCAACCATTACAGTATTTACAGTCACAATCAAAGTTGCAGCAATCACGACAACTCAGATGGATGGGATTTCTACAACAGTTTCATTTGGTTATCAAGTATAAAAAGGGAATCTACAATAAGGTAGCTGATATGATTTCTAGGCCTATTGTAAATTCATCTATTATACTCGAGCACAATTCTGTTTTGCATGAAAGTTACATTGAGAAATATGCATATTTTTGGGGTGGATTTGTCGCATGGTGTACGAAATCGCACCAGCTTAATAAGTTTGGTCTACTCTTTAAACTATTGGTAACAGGAAGAAAGTGGGGGAGCTCAAAAACATAACATTTAATGAAAAAAAGTATGCTAAAGTATGCTCTAGTTAAACTAAAACTAAAACACAAATATACAGAAGCTATAAATAGAGTCAAAACGATAATAATGCATACGATGGCTCGATGGCCTCTTCTTATTAAACGTTTGAAATGGAGAAGAAATTTTACCCACTTGCCAAAGGACCCCTAGGCAATGGCTCTAGGTCCCGATGAAAGGATGTTGCCTTCCAAGCTCTGCCTCTGAAGCAGTCTCCCTCTCTCTCTCTGCTGTTGTGGACTAAGATGTTGGGTGGCCACCAATCGAGTCCTCTTTAGCTCTAGCTCGAAGTCACACACTGCTGGTGTTGCTTGGGCAACTTTGGTAAGCATAACAATGTGATAACCATGTCTTCATATCTTGGTGGCTTTATATAGGTGAGTTTCAAATCCTCCTTCCCTCCCTTGGTGCATGATGGATAGTGACCCAAGGGAGAGGTATGGTTCCATTGTGTGCTCAAATATTCTTTTGTATGCTCACATAGTGTCTAAGGAGGCGCTGGTGGCTATCCTTAGGCGGCTTTCACATAAGGAGTAAATGTCCTTTGCTTGGTGTGGTCCTGGAAAGCGAATTTTTTCCATTTCCAGGAATGCACGCTTATCGGGAAAAAAAGTGCGCAGAAGGCGCTCTTCTCGAAGGATAAAGCATGCAATTAAACATTTATGACTAGTTCAAATCTAATTTTCTAAAAACCTTAGAGATTTTAAATACTTCTTGATTCCATAATGTGTTCCGGCCCTGTAAATACTTAGGCTTGACATTAATTGATGTCGTCTTTTGTTGTACGATTTTCTAGTGTTAACAGTTTCCCCCTAATGTGTGAGGTCTAGGAAGAACTGTATAGCCGAAATACATTATAGTTTCTTTTCTGTATCGTACGCAAAGAGAGAGAGAGAGAGAGAGAGAGAGAGAGAGAGAGAGAGAGAGAGAGAGAGAGAGGTCTGCGTGAATTTTGGAATTGACAACACTTTGCACCGTTTCCGAGATAACCATGGCCTAAGGGACCCCCTGCAACCAGACAAACTATACAACATATTTACAAAATTCAATGAGGCGGGCATGTCCCATGCTCGTGAGGCCATGGCTAGTTAAACAAAATTGACAGATACATGTGCTGTCTGTGCCACTACTATGGTAGTGATGCTGGTGGTTGTTGACGACAACTGCTGATGCCCTCAGGGGCGTTTTTTCTTTGACGATAGGTGGAATGTGGTACCCATATGCGTAATCTTGGTATGGCATATCCCTGCGCAATGTACGCATATGTACTGTTTGGTACCTTCCCGTGTAAGCATTGTTGTCAGAGACGCTTATGGAGGCACGGGTCTTCGACAAATCTGATAAAAGTGCAACGATTGTAAGGTACGATACCATCGTGACATGAAAGATTTTGTTGTAGTCGAATGTCAGGAGGATCGATGACATCTGTGGACAATGATGTCTCCCATAGTGCAACTCAAGGACACCCCTTTGCATGGGGAGGGGTAATCCAAGGTACTGCTTCCTTTTTGGAAAAGAGGTGTCGAGGTCGACAAAAAGGAAACCTTAACCGAATCATGGGTTGCCGACCTAAGGGGTCAGGGACCTGGGTGTGATGGGTTTAACATAGGAATGTTGGTGAGAGGTGACTGAAAATGGATGATGGGGATTCAGTGGCCTGAGGTCGAAGTATACTTTAGCAGTTTGGCGACAGTCATAGTTATTTCTGAAGGGAAAATCCTTGGAGTCGGTAGGACTTCCAGGGTGGGTTTGAACTGGCTATGAATGTCGTGAGGGTGCGTGTATGGGGGTTGAAATACTTTGACCAAGGGGAATGAGGGTCTGTTTCCATGGGAGAAAAGGGTGAAATATGAGGGCGAAGTGGCGAAGGGCATCGTTTGCGGTATTTGTACACTTACCAAAAGAAAAAAATAATGAGGTTTGGTTTGTACAAAACACAGAGACGGGTACCCCAAAACATGAAAAGGGGTCGCTCACTAAAGGTGTGAGGGCGGTGTTTTGTTGGGGGTGGGGGTCCCATTGGTTGGTCTCATGTGCGAGGTTGATGAAGCGAAAAATTTCGCAGATGGGATTATGCTGATGGAGGTATGGTGGTCCAAATGCGATGCGTGGAGGTGCGCTTTCAATCTGCTTGTACAACCTGGTTGTCTAGGAAGGGGGTTTGAGTTTGAATGGTAAACTTGACCTTATGCATGATAGATGGATGGGCATGAGGTGCTTCCTGGACTGAAATGGTATGGCCATGGCATCACTTGAGATGTGATATATGGTCTACTTTGGGTGACGATCGCCATGGAGGGGAGGCTCTATCGGCCAACGCGAACGTTTATCATGTGCAGGGTGAGGTGATGATAAACGCGGTCGGGTATGAGGACCCTATGGTTTATTTATGACGGAGAAATGATGTCAGGATATGCAAAGTTTTCTGGGACTCTATCATGCTGGGGGTAGAATGATACCTGTTCCGGAAGATTCAGTGGATGGTGTTGTAAATGGTTTGCGGGTTCTTCCTTCAAAAACAACTACCTCAAGTGAAAGCATCTTATTTTCATAAAATATTATTGAAAGGCATGAGCTTTAAAAAAGGAAGATGGGATAGGGCATACCTGTCGGCGCTAAAAAATCATCTTTTCAGGAGTGTGAATGTGTGGCATCGCCTCTGTTTGTTATGGAGTGCTGATCACTGCTTTCGATTTGGTGATCAGATACTCTAAACTCCAGTTTTTCCTTGGGAGTTGTTACTTGGGTCCTAGTTTTGATTTCAGTTAGGGTTTCCCCAAGACTGAGATCAGGGGGGGCGTTGCCGGTTACTGCCCCCTGTCCAGGATCTCCCTTTTGTTTGTTCCTCAACTTCTTTTTGCAACATTTGAAGGATTTTCATAATTCTCCTAGTTGTATGGTTGTTTATGAGCCTAGGAAGGGTTGCACTAGATTGATCGGTGCATTACGTTGTGCCATTGGTTCATTCTGTGTGGGGAATGGGGGATATCGGTTCTCTTGTCCCTAGTTGGTATATGAGTGTTAGGGTGACTTTCATGATAGCTAGGTTGTGATACGTTCTAAGTATAATCATATGAGTATCCAGGGTATTGATTACTGCTGCCTAGGTGTCCTTGGGCCAAAGACCCGATTGAACCATCTACAGAATTGACGTGCATGGTCACTCCCCGAATACAGATTACTGCTGCCTAGGTGACATTGGGTCAAAGACCCGATCAAACCGTCTGCAGTAATCAATGCGCGTGATAACTCAAGAGGATGAGGCAACCAGGTTCCCCTTTCCCTGGTTGGTGTATGGTGGCTTGGGGGAGGAGAGACAAATGGCTGTATTTCTGGTGAGTGTTGTTCCTCTTGCATGTACAGGACGACACGAGGTTCGCCGTTGACAGACTGGATGGAGGGATCCTTTTGATAGGATCACTCGACCGCATGTAAGGTGTCCCTATATCGTGGTATCTCTGGAAAATGGTGGGTATAGTGCCCATAGGTGCCATAGAGAGAGCATGCATGATTGGTACGCAACGGTTTGCCTTTACTTTTGGTGGTAGGTTCCTTTTTACGGGAACGCAACGTCAAGATGTCTGCTTCGGAGCCATGGAGTGGTTTTAACTCGTCCAACTCCGAACATATGTGGGTCAGATGGCCTATGACATCACATATGGCGCAGATTGGCAATTCCTTTTGAATGGCAGGGGTCACCGTCTTCTTCCCTCTGTTTGCTGTTTTCTTGGCCCTGATAACCGGTTTCGCAATGGGAACTTCCTTTGCAAGGGCGGTCTCGACCGTTTCTCGGGTTGGTTGGGGCTCCTTGGGGCTGAGGGGATTTAACCTTGTGGCAGTAACGTTGGTGGCTCCTATTCTGGAAGGGGGAACAAGGTACCAAACTGGGAATGCCAACGATATGTTGGGTAACACCAGTGTTTCCAAAACCTGCTGGGAGACGAAGCCAGATGGGGGGTAGAGGAAAGGGGTTTGGGAGGCGACATAGGCTAGGGAGGCTGCTATGGCAGATGCCGCAGTGTCGTTACTGCTTGAGTCCGTGTCCTGACTAACCTCGGTGCTTGATGTGGACATCATGCACACCGGGGCTTCTGTGGCACCGGGCGATACCTCAGGGATAATGGGAGGATCTCCTAGGAATGACCCTAGGATCGACTACGGTTTGAATTGGCCAGGGCCGTATTCTTGGTACCATAAAAGACCGTCTGCGGCTGTATCTACATAGGGTAGAATTACATCCGTGTTGGTTAGGGGACGCTTTTCACTGTGCGTCAGCTGGTCTACCGTAATGATTCGATCCTCGTGGGGGAACATCATGATGCGGAAGACGAAGGATGCTATGGCAGACATGGCATACATGTAACTCCGCCCGAGGAGTATGTTGTAATCCAAGTGAGTGTCCAAGACTTCAATGTCTATGTGGACCATCTTTCCGGCTAAGCAGACTGGTACATTTTGGTAGAGGCCGACGGGAGTCGAGGGACGACCATGCATTGAGCGTGATGACATAAGGTTTGAGTTCGGGGGATCCTAACTTCTGCCACACATTTTTTGACATGATGCATGTCGATGCACCCTCGTGAATGACACATCGATGAATAGTGATATTCTGTACCGATACTGGTATCTGGAAGGCGACCATAGAAGGAAGCCTAGGGGTGGCCTTGTCTAAGAAAAAATCCATCATGCGCGTATTGACAGGGTCGATAGCACCTAATGCGGAAAGTAGGGCTTTCCGTTTCTTGGGGCACGACTGCAGTACTTCCAATGCGGACATAGAAGTGGGTGATTGAGCTAAATCATCCACGATGCTATAATTATGGGCCGCTTTGGAGTAATTACCTGCTCACCTATTAGGCCCTTTTACCATTTTTGGCAATAGTTTCGTAGGAATCTTTAGAATGGTCAAAGGTGCAATCGACGCACTCATACTAGCCCCTGACGTATTGGTGTCTGGTGGGGTGTCGTAGCTGCGATTCCGAGTCTAGAAAAACATTTCTTCCCTTGTAATGTAGATCTCATGGTTGTTTTTCCTGGAATCGACTGGGTTTTGATGTTGAGTGCTGACCGTCCCTTAATGGGGGAAAGGTTTTGCATCATCATAGTTTGCTCGGAAGACCCTCCTTGTCCTCGGTTACTCTGTATCTTTTTAAGCTCAGGGAGTTCGGGATAGTGGTGAGTATAGTGCCCGTACTCACCACATATTGAACAAGAATGGTTTGTTCATAGAGGTGGCCTTTTGCCTTGCCTTTGGGCATTGCTTGACTCCTAGTTCTAATTCCAATTGGAGTTACCTCCAGCTTGGGATCGCGGTGGGCACTGTTGGTTGCTGCCCCCCTATCCAAGGGTTCCCTTTGGGTTTGTTTCTGGTCTTTTTCTTAACCATGTTAGGAGGGTAGCTCTCTTGATCATACTGATGTGGTTGATTTTGGGACGGCTGCACAAAGTTCACCTGTGCATTGGTTTGCATAGGTGGGTTGTGTGCTTGGGACTAAGCATAATGTTGTTCCGTGTTTGCACCTAGACGTTGGGTGGGATCTCTTCCGTCAGTGTTTCTTCCTGCATACTGGGTCCCCTCAGCTAGAGGATAAGGTCCTCCTTGGTGATACGCTTGCGCCCTATTAGTCAAATTTTTCTGCGGCATATGATGACTTTGAAATCTGGGTTGAGACATATTCTGGGTAGAATCATGTGTGTAACTGAGATTTTTACTACTGCTACCTAGGTACCCTTGGGTCATTGACCCAATTAGTCCGTCAGCAGAGTTAGACGTGCATGGAAATTCTTGATAAGATTGCAGGCGCAGGGCATTATGTAGGATATTGTAGATGTATCCTGACTGTGTATAGATCAGTTCAAGCTGATGGGCTTTACTGATTGCATCCTCTTTGGATGTGGGGTTGCGTTGCGCTACATCCTTTGAAATCTCCGCCGTCAGAGTTTTCAAGAATAAATCTAAGAGGACCCAGTCGTCGAGTTTAGCTTTGCATAAACTGCGACGCCGCCTCCATTCATGGAGATGGTATGAGATATGGATGGAGGGGGATTGTCCGAAATGAGTCAATAACTCCATTCCAGAATCATGGTGAATGGGTAGCTGAAATTATGTGAAGAACGCAGTTGTAAGGGCGCTAAAGGTTCCATGTGAAGCAGGAGGTTTCTCCACGTACCATTTCACGGCCACTCTCGTAAGAGTGTGTTGAAATAGCCTCAACCAAATAGTATCGTCAATGATGTTATTAGATAAGCACCACAGGTGAAAGGTCATTACATGATTACCTGGGTCTTCTGCTTGCTTACCTTCGAACTTTGGTATATCCGAAGGGAGCTTCGTGGGCATGGGAGGCCAATTGGGGTCATGTGCGATGGGGTCATTTGTGAGCTTGTTTAAATTGGGTAGATTCAACGCAGCTAAGAAGGGTGACTGAGAGGTTGACACCATGGAAACGTGTGAATACACGAAGTTCTGGTTAGAACGAGGGTTGGTCTGTGACGTACCCTATTGTGAATTTAGCTGGCTACCCGTATGGGATGCGCTTATCTGCCCCCTAGGGGATGAGGGGGGAGTGGTGTGCGGTGTGGTGTTGGGAGACCAACTAGGGTTCCCAACTAAGGTTTCTCCAAGAAAGGATGAACCAATGATGGTGGCAATGTTCCGTCTTTGACGCCTAAACGACGAAAGACCTGGAACCCCTCCCAGTAATGGGGGGAGGTCCAAAAGACGCCTGGATCGACGAGGTTCCGCGGGGACCGTTTGGGTGTTGAACAGGTTAGGTTTTGGAAAAATTTGAGGGGATTGAGTCTATGATCACGAAAAATTTATGGCCACATACATAAAACAAAGTGAAAATGAAATGAATTTTCCTTTTAACTTAATCTATGTGATCAATCAAGAAAAAAATGGTTTTGTTTGTTTGCGCGTGATAATTGAAATCCTAGAAGACCTATTACGTCTTCACACATTCAAAAGTAACCGGGCCTTGAGAATATTTCTTCCGAGTGCTGGCACAACGTCCTGTAAAAGCTGTCGACGCCCCCAGTCAGCCGAAGAGAATCCACCAAGGTAAGGGTAGAGGGTCTAGCGCTTGCCTGCACTGTCGCCTATAGGGTAAAGGATGCCCTAGTTTTTGGCCACTAAGAACCACCATCCAATGTGAGCGTTCGAGTCTTGGGCTTCTTAGTATTTAACTAACATTACCGAGTATCAGCTGGGTCAGGTAGCCCCCACTGATACCGCATGCATTGCACCTAAGCCTAACCCCCTCTGAATCGGGTCTCTGCCACTCTCGGGTTTTCTTTTCCGTGGGCTGATAGGTGGATTTTAAAGCACCCTAAATACACAACTTCTATGTTTCAATATGAAGTGTGATCAAGGCGGCTTATTGGATGCCTACCCCCTTGATCCTAACTTAATCTATAAATTCTTTTGTGGCCCCCGTGGGGAGAATTTAGTGAGTTGTTTTAAGTTAGTTTTAGGTGGCTTTCTTTGCTTGGTGAGTGAGTGTGTGTGAGCGTATGGTGAAAAATCTCATAGTTTGAACATATGGATATCGGTGATCCTTTACAAAAGTCCCCTAGTTAAACTATGTGACATTGTTCCTTGCTCAAATGGAAAACATTTGCAGATAATGGGCCACTTCCAAATCTTCCTAGTTAATATATGTGACTTAAATAAAGGGAGATGGCGAATAAAAAATGTAGAGTGTTCATATGATTGCCTAGGGTCACCAAATGGTGCAAAGGCAAAAGATATTACTTGCTCTAATTGGTGATTCGATCCTAGTCCCACAATTTCCTAAATGCAAAAATTGAATTTAAGCTAAACTATTTCTACACTAGCTTATGCATGTGTGGTCTTGAGCCACTTACTTGGACTAGTTAAACTAAGTGTGCATACCAGAATTTGCAAAAAAAAATAATTGTTTGAAAAGCAATGGTTAATTCGCTCCCTACTTAAACTATGTGAAGAATTTTTGCAAAAAACCAACTTAAATGAAAAATAACTCTATGCCTATAGAAAGCAGCAAAAAGTGAGTTCTCAGAAGCTGTGTGGTATCAACACAAGTGCTGGCAGATACATTAGGGGATGCCTAGCACACTTACAAGCAGAAAAATGCATAATATAGGGAGAAAAATCTCAGTCTGCAATTTGCGTGCAAAAAGCCTTGACAGGTGCGCCTTCCTATGCACAGGTTAGTCCTAAACGCGCGCAATGCGCCTTTGTGAGGAAAAACTGCGCGCAAAAACCCTGCAAGTAAAAATATTAGGAGCTACCTTCTTCAGTCTGTCACTTCAGTGAGTCTAGGGACTGTAAGATGGATTAGAGGACTGTCAGCTCCACTCCAGCATAGACAAAGGGTCTCCTGCAAAATATGGCACAACCACATAAACTTGGAACACGTCAGTGAAGTCGCCAATCCTGTTGTGGTGGATTTGTCGCATGGGTGTACGAAATCACAACAGCTTAAAGAGTGTGGTCTACTCTTTAAACTATTGGTAACAGGCAGAAAGTGGGGGAGCTCAAAAGCATAACATTTAATGAAAAACAGTATGCTAAAGTATGCTCTGGTTAAACTAAAATTAAAACAAAAATATACAGAAGCTATAAAGAGAGTCAAAATAATAATAATGTAAACGATGGCTCAATGGCCTTGATCATGTTGCCTTCCAAGCTCTGCCTCTGATGCAGTCTCCCTCTCCCTCTTTGATGTTGTGGACTAAGATGTTGGGTGGACAATGATCGAGTCCTCTTTAGCTCCAGCTCTGGGTCACACACTGCTAGTGTTTCTTGGGCAACTTTGGCCAACATAACAATGTGATCACCATGTCTTCATTTCTTGGTGGCTTTATATAGGCGAGTTTCAAATCCTCCTTCCCTCCCTTGGTACATGATGGATAGTGACCCAAGGGAGAGGTATTATTTCATTGTGTGCTCACATAGTGTTTACGGAGGCGCTGGTGGCTGTCCTTAGGCGGCTTTCACATAAGGAGTAACTGTCCTTTTCTTTTTGTGGTCCCGGAAAGCGACATTTTTCCATTTCTAGGAATGCACACTTATCGGGAAAAAAGGCGCGCAAAAGGTGCTCTTCTCGAAGGATAAAGCACGCAATTCAACATTTATGACTAGTTCAAATCTGATTTTCTCAAAACCTTAGAGATTTCAAATACTTCTTGATTCCATAATGTGTTCTTGCCCTGTAAATCCTTAGGCTCAACATTAATTGATGTTGTCTCCTGCTGTACGATTTTCCAGTGTTAACACATATGATAATGAATTTCAAGATGTGTATGCAAGCTTGAGTCAAGGAAACCAAAATGAAGAGTTAGATTACCATGTACATAACAATTTGTTGTATCACTTGGGCAAGTTATGTATTCCACAGGAAGAAAGAAACAATATCATAAGGTAGGTGAACACTTCATTGATTATTGGAAATTTTGGTGTAGGAAAGACAATAACGAATCTCCAAAGGTATTGTTATTGGCTACACATGTTTGATAGTGTATCTCGTTTCATTAGAGGATGTTCTTTGTGTGCAATAAGCAAGCCTAGCAATAGGAAACTAGGATTGTACACTCCACTTCTGGTACCTTCACGTCCATGGGAGAGTATCTCAATGGATTTTATAGGAGGTCTTCCATTATCAAGGAAAGGTCATGATTACTTGTATGTAATTGTAGATAGGTTCAACAACATGTGTATATTGATGCCATGTAAAAAGAAAATTACAGTTGAACAAACAACTCATATTTTCTTTCAAAATTTTTGGGTTCATTTTGGTCTTCCTACTTCTATTGTAAGTGATCGAGATTCTTGATTTGTTGGGAATTTTTGGTCAAAATTGTGGGACATGATGGAATCTAAGTTGAAGAAGAGTACAACCTTTCATCCACAAACATATGGTCAAATTGAAGTGGTCAATAGGATAGTCATTCATCTTCTTCGATGATATTGAAACAAACATCCTAAGTTGTGGGATGAACAGTTGCATTACATTCAACATGCATACAACAGGGCTACGCATTCTTCCACAAACACATTGCCATTTGAGGCATGTCTTGGGTACTTGCCAAAATCGCCATTGGAATTCATATTTGGGAAAGATGTTGCTATTGATGGCCATAGTGACATAGATAAATCAAGGAATTTCATTGATCAAATTCAGTCAAGATACATCACACAGTGCAAGAACAACTTGAGAAGAGTCAAAGCAGCTACAAAGAAAGGCATGAAAAACACCACGTGGATCATAAATTCCAATTTGGTGACCGATTTGGTTATATATTAGCAAAGAGAGACTTCAAGGGGAAGGTAAAAAGCTTAATCCAATCTGTTATGGTCCTTTTAAATTTCTGGAAAAGATTGGTAACAATGCATTTACGCTAGATTTTCCTCCTTATATGCAAATATACTCTGTTGTTAATGTTGAAAATTTGAGATTGTATGACCCTTTGTTGATTGATGATCAAGGAGAGCATGTTCAACTGCCATCAATAGATGATTTCTCGCTAGAATATCTTGATGAACTTCAGCAAGATCTCATACTTCACAGAAGAATCAACACTAAAAGGAGAGGGAATGTCAAATACCTTTGAGTGGGACTCAAGGGACAAAATCCTTCTAAGGCAAAATGGATAGAGATTGAGAAGGTGAGGGAACTGTACCCTCACCTGCTGAATAATTGACAGTAATATTTTGGGGTCCAAAAGGATTCTAGTGGGGAGGAATGATTAGGTGCTCAATATTAAGCTAAAAAATGAAAGGTATCAAAATCACTCGAAACCAAAACGACCGCGAAGTGCTCGTCGCCCTGATTCTGGCACACTTTGTTTCATCGAAAACTGACTCTGTATGTGAAAGTGAGAGCTTGTTGTCTGCTTTTACAAACAACTAAAATTTGTGCAGAATTGGGAGGATGATGACTGGGCAACCCAGTCAGAAAAAAGGAATATTCCTTGGAATATTCTCGAAATATTCCTTGCAGTATTCCCAGAATATTCCTCCAGTTGGTCCTATGAGCTGCTGATAAGTGTCATTTCGGGATTGGTTGATGAGGTTGGTGATTTGTTGTAATTTTATTGGATGTTGGAGGGTCAATGGAGTAAGGCCAGGGGCTGCCACATAACCCCCTCCTCCCCCTCCCCAATGGCAAGATATGGCAAGTATGGTCAAAACGTGGAAATTTCAAACTAGAGGACAAGTGGAGGTCGGGGTTGACCCCACAACCTCCCCCGCAATAACACAACGCCATACCATTGATCCACAATATAGTCCTTATTAACCAATGTACTTTGCATATATTTAAATTTTCACATATGATGTGACGATAGGAGGAGGAGGCCAGCCCCCTCGCCATATAATCATACTCATAAGCTCATGCGGAAGCTCCGGTATAATGCGCCAATTAAGCACTTAACCCTCCATTAACTCTGCTTAACCTTAAAATAATCACGCTTATATCTACAGTTAGTTTGGCAGAGTCCGCAAAATTCAGTGCGACCTCCAATTTTGGTGGAGTTAATTGGAGTTCTCTCCAGTTTTGGAGGAGGTTTCCTAGGCAAAATTGAGGAGTCCATAAATTGAGAAAATTTCGACCAAATTAGGCTCTGAAAGAGTCTATCCTAGCATTTTTGGAAATTCATAGTGCATTAGAGCAGGTTTCAAGAGCAGTAAAGAATTGTAAAAGCAACAGTTTTCCATTTTGAGCTAATACAGAGGCCCAAGCCATGGAAGTTGGACCAAGGAGATGTAGCCCAAGAGGGGTGAACTCCTTCATCAAAGCATTGTGTTAATGGATCATTTGATGGTTTTATGTATATTTATTTGTTGTTATTCAACACTTTGTTTTAATGTTAATATTCTCATGAATTTAACATAAAACAAGATGAAATTACCTGCTAAACACTTGCAAACACCTCAAGGAAACCTATGCACATGAAGAAAATGATCAAGATTTGTTTATACTTTTGAAGATGAAATTAGCACAACAAAGCTAACATTTAGATTGAGATCACTTTCCAAAAGAGGAGGATCACTAAACTTCCATCCTTTTGGTATATTTAGTTGCTTATTTTTCCTTTTTGGGACCTTATTTGGCATGATAGGACATGCATTCTAAATATGTCTTATTTGGAAGCATACACGACATTTGAAGACCATGTTCTCATAATCTAGTGATTCTTGTGTTTCAAAGTGATGTGATATCATAATCGTTTATTAAGATCTACCTCCACACATATTTTTAGTAAATGTGAAAATTCCTTTTTTTGTCCTTTCCTTGTCCATTTTTAAAAATTTTCCCAATTTGTTTCCAATGTCTTCGAGGACTTGATGGTGCTAGAATGGAAGGGGAAGATTTGGGAATGTAACCCAGATTGACATAACGGTGACCACCATGGAAGTAGCACCAAAACCAGATAACCACAAAGTGATTAATAGTCCAACTCCACCCTAGAACTAAGGCCCTTCATTTAATACAAAATCAAGTTCTTTTTTAGTGTTTCTTAATATTTATTATATTAAGTGATATTTATAAATAAGAAAGAAAAAAAATTAAACTAGTCCTAACAATTATGTAGTACTAATTGTTATTTTATGATTTGCACTTAATAAATAATATTACTTAAAAAAGTTATTCATTTTATTTAGATTATGATTTAATCACATTTAACTTTTAAATTTTTTATCTCATTATTAAACTTAGTTTTTGTATCAAATTTGCAAAACTCTAACCAGTATTATACTTTATGAATTATTTTCATTTTTTTTTTATATCATAAAAACCATGAGAGATTTTTTTAGTAAATCATAGTGTTTCTTTTGATCAAAATAAATAAATATTATTATAATTCCTATTGAATACCTCATGATATAGCATATTTTAAATTTCGTTTACCTATTTATTGATGATGGAGATGCATGCAAGTTGAGAGTTATAGTTTTATGGACTTCATACATATTTCACAAAATTGATAGCTTGTATAAATTTTGCTATATACACATGTCACATTATAACTAAGATAAGCAAAATAAGATAGGAGTCTTTCATAAAATATGTAATAAAGACAAAGATGAACAACTTTTAGCATGAGATATGGTAATGTTGTTGGGAAGAGCTCAATCTTGACTTCTATTTAAAACAAGATTGTTGCTGAGCAACAAGTCCCTGCCGACGTTTTTGGTAGGACAGCCCTACTCGTCATGTAATTGAAATGATTGGGAATTTAATTAAAATTTTTAATTTATTATTGAACCAGGGAAATTAAATTAATTTGAAAAAGCTTAGTCAAACTTTGGAATAGTCTAATTAATTATAGTTATCATGGAAGGTGTATATATATATGAAAGAAAATAATGGGAGAGGTGTGAGCATTAACGAATTCAATGATAAAGTAAATAGTATGTAATATAAAGTCTCATAATAATACTTTTATATTTGTAAGTAATAACTCGTGGGTTTAAGAGATAACTGCATGTGTAAGTATTCTACTGTTGGAATGCCAACATGTATAATGATATATACCATTAGAAATCCCATATGAACCCGAAACAATAGTTTATGGTTTGGTTCAAAATCTCGACTCAATAGAAATAGAAGATGAAAAAGTTAGATTAAATTTAAAAGTTATCTTACAAATAAGGTACTTGTAATGGTTCGAATAGTCTAACTAATTAGAAATAGTGCTCCTAAATGAAAAGCACGTTTTATATAGTGATGCAACATACTATCAGTTTTTTTGTAGATGGGCAGTATAGACTAGAGATGGGTATTTTCGAACTAGTGATTCTCATTTTTTTCGTTATCGTTTTGATTCAGTTCTATTTTTGTCTGTTTTTAGTTTAATAAAAGCTACAACCATAGTTAAATTCCTCCAATTATATTGGATTTAGGCGTTTTCAGAGGAAGAAATATGTTCTGCCCAGAACTATTGAAGGATGTAACTGCAATTTAGATTTCCATGGAACTGCAGCAAAATTGGTAGTAGTGCTGCAAAGATTTCACTAAATGACACAAAGTTTCATATTTCACTAGATGATGCAATCTACATGCAACTTTAAATATTTTGATTAATGTTTGAATCAAAATATTTGATTCTTGAACAAGCATTATCATCACTGCAACCCAGCTTTCCATGTTTTATATTATTGTCTATCTGATTTTATATTAAAATTACCAATGAAAAAAACAAACAAACATCAACACATAGCTCTAACAGAACAATTTATCTTATTTAAACCAATTTGGAAAATACATGCTTCCTTTTTTAACAGTCATACTGATGGGAATTTCTTTTAACGTAAGATCTTACCATGAACCGGTAGGCCTTTGCATATTTTCAATGTACTGAATGCCATTTGAAATTCATGCTTCTACTTCTTTACGTTGGATGCAGATTCACTGATGACATGCATTCCACATACCTGAGAAGTGCATAGAAATTGAAATGCATGCTTCTATTTCTTTACGTCGGTGCTGTGGACACAGTTTCTTAAAAAGTGCAAAATTACTGATGACGTGCATTCCACATACCTGAGAAGTGCATAGAAATTTCAAAAGAATAAAAAAATTAACCAATAGATGTTGCAAATGACATAATGCACAGAAAACATGTAAACATAAATAGCACAGAACCATTTCATATACTTATGAATAGTCAATACAAAATTCTCCAAGTATCTCTGCAGGATTGAAATTATGAAATTCTGAAAAGAATAAAGCGAAACCAGCCAGCAAAGCTGAAGACTGAGGAAGCTGAAGGGTAAATTATGAGGAAGCGGAAGGATAAATTATGGGGAAACCAACCAACAAAGCTGAAGACTGAGGAAGCTGGGCAATGGCCTCTGTCTTCAGATAAGAAGTATGGCACCTGTTAGCAGAATACCAGGCGTGGTGGCAGGCGTGGGTGCCAACGTAAGTGGTGGCAGGCGTGGTGACAGGCGTTGCAATGGAGCAACGCTTTTTATAGCCATAGTTTTTAGACATTTTGACATTTAGTGGATGCAGTGACAACGCTTTTTATTAGCCATAGTTTTTAGACATTTTGAGTATTTAGACATTTAATGTTTAGGATTAATGCTAGCATTAATTCGTTTGAACTTGAAAATTTCATGATCAGGTTATGCATATAGTAATTTTGTAACTTTGGCCTCATATTTGCCTCGGTATGAGGCCAAATAAGATCACAATTAAGCTCATTGGGTAATAAGAAAAATTCTTATACGTGATTCGACAAAGAAAATGATTGTCAGAAAAATATCTAGCAAAGCATAGACTAAAAATTCTAAAATGCCTCGATTTACTGCAGGGACGAATAGCCTACATCTATTTCGATTACTATAGTCCCTGCCATGCCGCAGGCGGCAGAGACTAATAATGCTCAGACAATTGTAGAAACCACTCACATAACCTATAAAAAAAATATAATAAATAACAAATAAAAAAATAATGAATGCTCAGACAATTGTAGAAACCACTCACAACTTATAAAAAAAATAATGAATAACAAATAAAAAGATAGATACATGACCATCCAGTCAAGTAATACACCATCCTAACATCAATAATCAATACTAAGTGGCAACATTAAGCATACTAGAAGAAATATGTTAAATACTAAAACCATAATTATATGTTGAGAAAATATTCATTAGAAAGGAGAAAAACCGTAATTTATTAGGGTAGTTATATGAGAAGGTTAGAGAAGGTTACAAATAGTAATATAAAAATAAAGAAATAGAAATTATAAAGTATTATTTTAGTTCTTTTTCTTTATCATTATCATTTTTTCCTTGAGTATTTTATTTACCTTTAGATTTTATTTGTCGTCTTTTTCCTTTATATTCACATACTTTTTCCTTTATATTCACATACTTTTATGGAGACTAGTAATTGCTAGAGTTGTTATATTCTAGTTGTTCTTTTCAACTTGGTAAGGTATTTATTTTTTGATTGTATATCATAGAATATATAAGGGGGTTTTGAATTCCATTATGTATTTTTCTTTGTTGAATTAATAAAGAATATTAGTAGGCTCATTTTATTTTCATGCATTTATGTTTATTTTCAAAGTTTTATATGAATTTTTTTTAAAAATGTTATTTGAAGTTTTAAATTTATTTTAATTATATTTTGAATTTATAATTAAACAAGTGTTACATAGTAGTTAGTCTCTGCTACATAGTTTAAAGATAGTTAAAATTATGTGTATACTTTATGTAATAATATAATGATAAATATAACTAAAATTATTTGTATACTCTATGTAATAATATGATGATAATGTTAAAACCAAAAGGCATAATAAAAAGACATGAAATAAAACCAAAAACACATCATGAGATAAAACCAAAAACACATTGAATATAAAAAAAGATTAAAAATATTGATAAAAATAAATCAATAAATATATATAAGATAACACATAAAATCAAACAAGAAACATATTGAATATGATAAAATGCTCAATAAAATTTTCCATAATGAAGATATACGTAATGATGTGTATCATAGTTTCTTAATTTTGGAGTGTATATATGACACTTTTTCAAGGAGTAAGTTAATGGAAGGATAATTTTTTCTTTATTATAAATATATATTTCCAAGGCAAATAATTTTATTATTATTATTATTATAGCACTTGAAAAATGGAATAAGTAATTGTACGAAGTAAAACTTTATTTATTATAAACATATATTTTCAAGACAATTTTTTTTTTTTTTTTAGCACTTAAAAAATGGAATAAGTAATTGTACGAAGTCAATCTCTTTCGTACTCAAAACCTTCCCTAACTTTAATAACAATGTCACCAAAAACTATAATTGTATTTAATTATAAGAACTTTGATTATAAAATTTTGTGGTTTTGAATTTTTAATTTATTTTAAGATAATGAGATTCTAGATTAAAAAAAAAAACAACTTAATTAATATAAAAATAAAAATAAAAATAAAAATTATTTATTTATTACCTCAATTCATTTAAAAACTATCCTCTGAGGTTATTATTGCAAAGGTGGTCAAGTTTGCCCAACATTTCCCCAAGTATGTGGAGGAAGAGGAAAATGAGATGCTGACAAGCCCCGTGTCCAAAGAAGAGGTGGAAGGAGTCCTCAAGTTAATGCAAAATGATAAAATTCCGAGGCCGGATGGTTGAACAACTGAGTTCTATCAACAGTTCTTTGAAGAGTTGGGGGAGGAGCTCACAACAGTAGTGGAAGAATCTCAATTGAGAGGAGCTATCCTCAATCAAATGAACTCTACCTTCATATCTCTCATTTCAAAAATGGATGAGTTGGGCTCCTTCGATGATTTCCACCCCATGTCTTTATGCAACAACATTTATGAAATAATTTCGAAAGTAATTTTTGTTAGACTAAAGCCGATCCTCTTCAAGAAAATCTCTCAGGAACAATTTGGGTTTTTTAGAGGGGAGGCAAATCCACGAAGAAATCGGGGTGGCTCAGGAAACTCTCCACAACATCAAAATGAACAAAAGGAAAGGTATGATAATCAAAATTGACTTATCCAAAGCATATGATAAAATAAGCTGGATCTGTATCAGATTACTCCTAACTCACCCGGGCTTCAACATCATGTTCATCAATTGGGTGATGGGGTGTATATCTGACATCAATTTTGTTGTTCTAATTAATGGGGTGACCTTTCCGTTCTTCAAAAGCCAATGAGGTCTAATAGAAGGGTGCAATATGTCACCTTTTCTCTTTCTCTTGGCAGTAGAAGGCTTAAGTCAATTATTGACGACAACTAAAAGGAGGGGGGACATTAAGGGAATTGAAGTAGCCATAAATCTGCAGATAACCCACCTCCTCTTTGTAGATGATATCCTCCTTTTTAGTGATGGCAACAAAAGAGACATCGGTCATCTAAAATCCACCATTGAGCTATTCCTCTCGGCAACTGGGATGAGTATAAATGCTGGTAATCGATCATTATAGCTTAAGGACCTCCAGAGGAGGAAATCAGAAGAGAAGCGAAGGACCTTCCTTATGAGATTAAGAGAATGGGAGATAGATTTAATTATCTCGAGTTTACACTCAAACCAGACTCCTACAAAACACAGGACTGGCTGTGGATAGTGGAAAAAATAGAAAAGAGAGTGAACCATTGGAGTTTCAGATGGCTATCTAGAGCGGGAAGCTTGGTATTGATAAAATCTATCCTCATGGACATCCCGGTTTACTGGGCAATGCTCTCGTGGGTGCCTAAAAGTATACTGGAGAAGGTGAGGAAAATTTGTAGTAAATTTTTGTGGGAAGGGTCAAAGGAGGAAGTAGTGATGCCTTGGGTGGCCTGGGATAGAATTGGCTGAAAGATTGGGGAGGATGGGGTTTGAAAGACCTTCCCTCCTTCGTCTCTTCCCTAGCTGTTAAAATGGGATGGAGAATTCTATTCAAAGAATCATTATGGACTCTGGTCATGAAAAGGAAATACATTGAACTGATGCAGCTGACAAAATGGTGACGATCTCTGGGGAAAAAAATATCTAGGGAATTAGTGGTTTGGAAAGCCATTCTGGGATCATTGCATATCATTGAGGAAGGTATGGTTTGGCAGGTCGGAAATGGTGAATAGGTCAGAATCAGGCTCGATCCTTGGGTGGGGTGCAATGAGGCTTTCTCTCTCTCGGTTGAGTTGAGGACACTTCTATGGTCCAAAGACTTCCACTTTATTAATAAAGTTGCAAAGGAAGTTTCCTCCTCGCACTGGCAGCAGGGATGGATGATAGGGGAAGACTTGCGGATTGACCCTATCTGGCATGAAGATTGGCAGAAGTTTACTAGTGAGCTGATAAGATCAAATGTGCATATCAGGGATGGAGAGGAAGAATTAAGGTGGGTACATGCCCCCTCGAGAAAGTATACACCAAAGTTTGGATATGCATATATCATGGCTAAAAAGGGATGGGAAGCACCAACATGGTGGGAAAACAGCTCTGGAAGCTGAAATTCCCGACAAAATGCAGGATATTCTTCTGGTGCATATTAAAAAACAAAATACCAACCTGGGATGCCTCCCTTCTGGTG
Source organism: Pinus albicaulis (assembly GCA_034641835.2). Taxonomy (NCBI): domain Eukaryota; kingdom Viridiplantae; phylum Streptophyta; class Pinopsida; order Pinales; family Pinaceae; genus Pinus; species Pinus albicaulis. Next base: position 1,196,173,527 of record CM076584.1, on the reverse strand, counting down.
TATTTTGTTGAGCGTCCTGGTGAGCTTCCATAGCAGGGTCTCCTACAGTGAGGTTTGGAAGAGGAGGATGCACTGGTCTCTTTCCAACATCCTGCCAACCCTCATGCTAAGGAAAAAAATGAGATGTATGCGTGGGGGATGCTAGGGGGCGCAGGTCCCCGATAATGATTATGTGGTCCCTAAAAGACAGGAAGCTTCCGGCTATGCGCCCGACATCCCTGTGCACATACGATGCCAAGTTGATGCACTGGAATTGGCAGCCTTGGCCGGTGCTACGAATTCCCGAAACACCTTGGCAAAGCGCTATTGGCTCATGAAGAATTTTTTTTCTGCCTCTTTGGTTCAACGACAACTCTCGATGGACAGGATCAACCACCAAATTACCCAAGGAAACCATGCGTTGGAAAAAGCTCGCGAGGCCATGGACCTCATCTTCTATGACCGTGAGCTCTGGTTCCAGGTGGGAGGGAAGCAATCAGTAGACATCTTCCACCCCCTGCCTTTCGCCACCCTCAAGTCTCCGTGTCCTTCGGTGCCAATGCGGCCCAAGCCTAGGAGAACCAGACTGGGGATAAGAGTGCACGTCAACATGTCCAAGAAATATGCAGATGCCTCCACCTCCTCAGCGGGTAGGCTAGTTGCAGAAGATGACAACAAGGCTGGAAAGGAAGCAGAAGAAGGAAGGGTGTCAGCTATGCTCGAGGGCGATGACGCTCCTTCCAGCAACAAAACAGAGTGTAGAGAAAGTATGGAGAGTCTGCATGCAAGGCGGGTATATGGGTACGTGGACGAACCCAAGGAATTCGAGTGTACTCCCTCCATCCCCTACGCTTGTTGGATTATGGAGGAATTACCTCCATAATTTTTTTATGCTTTCTAGTGTCTATTTGTCAAGTTGGCAGAATGTCAAGTCTGTTTTTTTCTCTGTTAAACATGAATCTTTATCTGTTTTTTTGGCTTTCTCTATATTTTTGAACATGTTGCAACTGGTGGGTTGGTTTTCCTTTGTTGGGAAGCCCACCAGCGCCAACCAAACCTTGATTTTGATTGCGCTAGGGGTATACATTCGTTGGTCCCCTGACTGCTTTGGTTACCTAGCTTGTAATATATTTTTTGTACAATAATAGAATAGCTAGAAATTTACAAAAACAAAAAAATTTAATAAGTATATTATTCAAGTATATCTTAACACAATAGATCCCCAAAGTCTGGCTATTTTCCCACTTTTATAAGTAACAACTGAGAACCCAAGTAAAATATAATGTCTACCTTCGGCTCACAATTAGAGGAAAAAGAGAAATAAATGCATTCTCCAAGTAAAATATAATATGTCTACCTGCCACTTTTATAATCAACAACAAAGAACCCAAATAGAATATTATATGTCTACCTCTCAATGAGGATTAGAGGAAAAAGAGGAATAAATGCATTCTCCAAATATAATATAATATGTCTACCTACTCACAATAAAAAGAGAGAGAAATAAATAAGCAAAAAGATCCTAAACAATAAGTAATAACATGTTTAATTATTTTTAAAAAATAATAAATTTCAACTTCTAATATTTAACCATAAAAATATTGCAGAGTTTTAAATCAAAGCCAACTAATATAATTTGACCCAAAACCCATTGCAATATCTATTGCATGCGGCAAACAAATAAGACCTAATGAAGTGTAAACACAAGGATTATACATTCAACACCGATGAAAAAGGTTATAGAATGTTGTGAAAAGGCATATTCACATTTATACAATAATAAATTGATTTATTTATTTCCTTTTAAATTAAAATATACTTTATTTTTTTAATAGATGTGTTAAAAAATGATTTTTCTCCACAATATAATATATTTATACGAAACTTTGAATATTGAGAATTCCAAAATTCCAAAATTTTAGAATGTTTGACTCTTGAGTTTACTAGTTCTATTTATCAATGACACAATGAATCGACCATAGGTTGATATATCGATCAAGAATCATGGTAAAAGATGATGCTAAAAAATCTATCAAGGATTATGATAAAATACGATGCTAAAATTATTAGCAGATTTGAAAGACTCGATTAACATAAATGAAGAGGGGATAACTCATAGTTATTGAAGTAAAGTAAAAACATACCTAGGCAGTGTGACAATCTGTCACATTATTTAATTCTTGCAGTTGGGTTAAAGTATGGAATTGGGTTATATTTTTGGTTAAATAAGGGTGATTTTTGTTGAAAAATTAATGCTTGATAGAACAATTTTAAGTACTTAGATTGAGCAATTTTTAAGCTTTTGATTGCTTTTAAAAATAGCTTGTTCGAGCATTTAAACAAATTCTTGATTGAGCTTAGGAGCTCGATCAAGCTTTGGAAATTTTAAAATTTATGTAAATATCAATAATGACATGCAAGCTTTAAAATTGTAAGTATTTCATAGTTAAAAAAAATAAAAACTAAATTTAATTACTAATTATATTTGAATAGGTAAGTGTATAGATTTGAAAAAAGATTGCCACTTGCAACTGAAATTTTAACATTCTTATATTTATAATTTAGTAACTTGAAAATAAGTTTTACTGTGATTTAAATTATCAATGTTATAGTTTAAATAATAAATTGATTAAACACAATAAAATTTATCAATCTGATTTTAATAAATATTATATTTTTTTATATAAATAAGTGTAACTCAAAAATATGAATTTTACGGTGCTGTAAATATATATGTATATTTTATCAAATTCATTGAAGAGTCAATAAACATGATTCCTCATAACCATATCTATTAAAATCAACCATATATATATATATATATATATATATATATATATATATATATATAAAGCCGTTGTGAAACCGAGCACTCGAAAAGGCCAAAAGAAGCTTGGGAGGAAAGAGCATGTATTTTTTTTTCTTTCGGAAAAGTGGAAACATAAAGGCATTTCATTTTAGAATGTGAGGCCTTCGAAGACAACAGAGAAAGTTATGTAGATATTTTGGTTGCTAGCTCTTGGGATAATATATTCAGAGAGGGGTTTGTCAAGAAGTTGGCATCGTTTATTGTGAAACTTCACAAGAAAATGGGCGAATACAAGAGCCAAATAGAGAAGCAATTTGTCCCGTAGGCTATCTTTAATCTCGTGGATGTTAAAATAACTTCTTCTTTTATATATAGAAACACATGAGCATGAAGGGTGCAAGACACCTTTGTTTGAAGGGTGTTGGAAGATAGCAGTGTGGAACAAGGCAACAGGGAATGACAAAGGGCATGGGGTATCATGGTATTAGTAAGAGAAAAAGAAGGTCGTTTCATTCAACTAGAAAAAGAAGACCCAAATAAGCAATTTGTTTGGCTTAAAATATCAGAAAATGGAAATCACATTAGAATTGCAGCATGCTATTTTGCGCCGCAAGTTTCAAAAATCTACAAAAGTAGAGGGCTTGACCACAAAGATCCCTTTGCAACCCTAAAAACAGATATTGCAATATATTCCCAGCTAGGTGAAATCCTTATAGTGGGGGATTTCAATGCTAGAACTGCATGCGAACAAGCTATCATTCTTTGTTGTAAAGAAGACAGTGACCCTATCTGGCTTACAGAAGAGAGTAATCATCAGTGGGAACAAATTTCAGAGGATAAAGGCTGCAATATCTTTGGAGAACAATTTCTTACGCTATGTGGGGCTTTCGATTTAGTCATTTGTAATGGTTTGACTAGATGGGAAAAGTTCGGTAATTTCACTTGCAATACTTAAAATGGAGCAAGTGTAGTAGATTATGTAATTTGCTCGCATAGTTTGTGTGAGAAAATGGAGGAAGTGCTGATTAGAGATCAAATTTGGGACTTAAAATCAGATCACAAGCCAATTTATTTAAGTTTCTCTTGGACCAGAAAGAAGCAATTAGGGTAAAAAAATCAGTGTGTTCAACAAAATCCCCCAAAGGGCAGAATTATTTTGAATCCAGAGAATTGTAATACCTTCAAAATAATGCTAGAGAGGCTCTTCAAGAAGGAGGGAATCTCATCTCATGGCCTTCATAGTCACGGATTAACACATTTAATTCAAAGCGGACTTGCTGAGTGCAAAAGAGAAAAAATTAAGAAGTCTGAAACAAATTTCTTTCTGGTTAATGCTTGGTTTGACGAGGAATGCAAAAAGTCAAGGAGAAGGTGGAAGGAATCAGACACAGATAACATAAAGCTCAAAGCTTACAAGCAGATAGTAAAAAGGAAAAAGGTTGATTTCATGGTTTCAAGAAGAGAAGAACTAGTCTTCCTCGGGAAAAATAACCCCAAATTATTCTGGAAGGAGCTCCAACCGAAAAAGGTGCAAACTGAAAACAACATTACAGCGTCTAAATGCTTTGAATATGCAAGACAACTTTATCAGCAAGATCCCAAGGTTGACCCTCCTCCCTTGGTCAATACAGGCACAAAACTCTTCACGGTGCAAGAGGTAGAGATGGGTATCAAGAAGTTGGGCGCTGGAAAAGAAAAAGACTTAGATGAACTCCAAGCAGAGTATCTAAAGCGGGGCTTAAAAATTCTTTCACCTCACATCACAAAAATTTTCAACAACATCTTACAACAGGGGTTCCCCACAGATTGGACAACTAGTATGGCAATACCTCTTTTCAAGACTGGTGACGTCAATAATCCCTCCAATTATAGAACCATAATGATAAACCCCTTGTTTGCAAAGTTATTTGGAAGAATGTTAGAAAATAAAATCAGCAAGTGGGCAAAAGAAAGAGGTAAACGTGCTAAAGGACAAGCAGGTTTTAGACCTAAACATTCCACAGTTGATCATTGTATAACTTTAAGGCACATCATTGAAAAAGTTTGGGAAAAAAAGGAAGAAGTTTTCTGTTGCTTTGTTGATTTCAGAAAAGCCTTTGACACGGTTCCTAGGGATAAGATTTGGGGCAGAATGGAGGAACTAGGGGTTCCCAGGCATTTGAGAGCAGCTGTGCATAGGTTGTATGAAGAGGTGAAAGTCAAAATCAGAACTTCAGCTGGCATTTCTAAAAGTTTTAGAAGTGATATTGGGGTCAAGCAAGGTTGCCCATTGTCTCCTACCCTTTTTGGGTTATATATTGACAAGCTTGAAGAGTGGCTAAATTCGCAAGGGGGTGACGATATCCATTTGGGCAAGTTCATTATAAGGCTTCTTTTGTACGCAGATGACCTTATATTTATTGCTAAATCGACTCTTGGTTTGCAAGAGCATTTACGTTCCCTTGAGCATTTTTGTAGAAGGGTTGGGATGCAAGTCAATATTAGCAAAACGAAAGTAGTGGTTTTCTCTAACAAAAGAAAGCATAACTAACATAAGTTCTATTTTGAAGGCAGCATTCTGGAAGAAGTTGCAGAATACAAATACCTCGGAATTGACTTCAACAGAAATTTAAGTTGGGATGGTTGTAGAAAGAAAAGAACTTTAGGGGGTTGGAAAGCATTTTATGCTCTTCAAAACATGTGTAGAGAGGCAGAGCTGTGGGACTGGAAAACCACCCTAACTCTTTTTGGGCTTCTAGTGATTCCGGCGATTCTTTACGGTTGTGAACTATGGGCTAGCAGCACAACCAAGATGCATTGGAAACAAATTGAGAAAATTCAGAAACGTTTGATTACAAACAAATTCAAAATTAAAAGTGCAGTTCCTTATGCTATCCTGTTAAGTGAAACAGGGGCTGCTCCTATTGAAGCAATTGCTATGGTGCGAGTCATAAGGTATTTGAAAAAAATTGAGCAAATGGAAGAGGGTAGATGGCCTAAGGTTGTGTTTAGTGACAGATTGTGCAAAAGAAAGAAGACTTGGATGCGGCAAAATAACAAATGGTTTAGTAAATGGATAAAAACTTTTGTTATGGATAAGTTCCACAAACATACTTGGGAGAAAGAGCTAGGGAGAAAGAAGAAGTACTACATTGAAGAGTTTAACCCCACACATAACCATCAACAAAAGGCGTACATAGGGGCTAATATTTCTTGGAGATCTAAAATTTTGTAAGAAGCTTTCCGGATTATCCACAGTATTGAGGAACATGTGTCGACGTTTCGAATCCCAACTGGGATCCATCATCAAGACTTTTAGAATGAAGAATTTTAGATAAGGGTTTCAGACCTTTAATAGAGATAAATTTCTTAAAAAGAGCCGACTAAGGTTTTTTATTTCTGTATTTCTATTTTTTTTTTTTTAATTTTTATTAATTATAATAATTACATTTCTAATTTAATAAATTTTATTATTATTAATTTTAATATTTCTAATTTTATTTTCATTCTAATTTTGTTTATTTTATTTTATTTTACTAATAGTTGGTTTTAATTTTTAAGTTTATTATTTATTATATTATAAAGTAACTAAATTGGTTAATTTAGTTTATGAATAACTTTTGGGTAGGTTTTAAAAAATAATATATAAATTAATTATTTAGTTTTTTAATTTATGAAAATTATTAATTATTAATGTTTATAATAATTAATTATAAATATAATTAATTAATTATAAAAATTAATTAATTAATTAATTATATAATTAATTAATTGAAGTTTATATATAATTAATTAATTGGGAAAATTATTGATTAATGGTTAATTTCTGATTAATTTTAAAAAGATATAATTAGATATAATTTATAACTTAATTAATTATAAATATAATTAATTATTTGTTTAATTAATTATATTTATAATTAATTATATTAATGATTTAATAAATTACTAATAATTATTTTTTTAATTAATTATATTAATGATTTAATAAATTATTAATAATTATTGTTTAATTAATTAATTTTTATTTTAACCAAAATAAAAGCCAATTAATAGGAATAATTATTAGAATTTTAATTTTTATACCAAATTAGAATTCAAAAGAGGGGGAACATACCTGAGATTCTTATACCTGAAAAACTATGTCTCGGCTGATGGTGTTTTGGAGGCACAGATTTGCCGAAGAAGAGGTCTCCAAGTGTCACTGATTTCAACTCCCCCATCCTTATTAAGATTATCTGGATGCTTTATAATCTCAAGGGCCTCTCTTATCTTTCTTCTTTGATAGTGCTCTTCCCTCGCAATGATCTTTGCATCCCCAAGACGTACTTGATGTTTGATTTTTGAGGAGTGTTCTGCAAGGGCTGAGGTGCGTGATCGTTCATCCCTGATATCAGCTCCATGCTCTTTAAGTCTTTTTTGAAGTGAACGCCCAGTCTCCCCAATATAACTTTTCCCGCATGAACAATCAATCTTGTACACTCCTTTGAGTTGTTCAGGGTTTATGCCATCCTTAACTGGTCGCATTCTTTGCCTAATAGTCCCAGATGCTGAAAATTGTGCGAAAATATCGTTCTTTCTCAAAACCTTGGTGATTTTATCAGTAACACCCTTAATGTATGGTAGAAAAATCCTCCCCTTGTTTTCTTGCGGTTCATGGCGAATCCGAGGTAGGATCGAACCCTCATATTTTTTCAAGGCTTTTTTGATATCTCTTTCTTTATAACCTAAATCACTAAATACCAATGACAGGTGATTGATTTCTTTGCTCAGGTGTTCAGCATCAGAAATTCTCATGGCTCTGATGGCAAGGGTATTAAGGACACCAAAATTTTGAGCTGGATGATGGTAGGACTCAACATGGAGATAGCTATCAGTATGGGCTTTCTTTCTAAACGCCTGGTGCCCAAGAGTTCCATCCTCATTCCTAGTGACAAGAACGTCTGAAAATGAAATGCTCCTATTTTCTTCAACCTCCATTATGAACTTGATCTCAGTGGAAATGGAGTTGAGGCGATTAAAAAATCCTTCAAGATTTTCTTTACCATGGGTCCACTTTATGTTGGTGTCGTCTACAAATATTTTCCACCAATCAGGTTTTAAGGGAAAAGAGGCAAGGGCCTTCTTCTCAAAGTGTTCCATGTATATGTTGGCGACAATAGGGGATAGCGGAGATCCCATTGCGACACCTGATACTTGCTCATAGAATTCCCCTTGAAAGCTGAAGAAAGTGGAGCGTAGGCAAATCTCCGCAAGCTTGGCTGTTCCAGGATCAGTGACATCTTTAATGACTTGGATTGCCTCATCTAAAGGAATCTCCGTGAATAGTGATACTACATCAAAACTAACCAAGATGTCGCTTTCCTCAACCTTCTTACAAAATGATCACCACAGGAGTTTAAAAACCAAGATCTAAAATTCTTATTGCTCAATTAAGGAATAATTCTCATCAACTCCGTTGTGAAACAGGGTGCTGGAAAAGGCCAAAAGAAATGTGGGAGGAAAGAGTATGTATTTTTTTCTCCTCTGGAAAAGTGGAAACAAAAAAACATTTCATTTTAGAACGCAAGGCCTTCAAAGACAGAAGGGAAAACTATGCAGGTATTCTGGCAGCTAGTTCTTGGGATAATCTATTCAGCGAAGAGTTTGTCGATAAACTGGGAGCAGTTATTGTAAAAATTCACAGGAAAAGGGCCGAATACAAGAGCCAGATAGAAAAGCAATATGTCCCATAGGCTATTTTTAGCCTTGTGGACATTAAAAATTCTTTCTTTCTTTCTTTCTATATATATATAATAAAAAATGAGTGTACTGTAAAATGTGAGTGCACTCAATTTTGTCCTAGTCTTTACAAATGCGTGATATATATATATAATGAGTGCACTAATTTAAATTTGATTAGTCTAGATTTAAATGTGTTGTATGAAATTATTTTTAAAATAATAATATAATAAAATTTAGTTTAGTTTGTTGTTATATATATATATATATATTTTAAATTTCCACATAAAAAAATTATAAAATGATTAAGTATAAAAATATGTTATATTTAAAATCAAAATAATAAACAAATTATCATTTTTAAGAATTTCAAAATTGAAAAAACAAACTTAAAATCTTTTATAGAAAGTTATCTATATATTATTATAATTATTTTCTTGGTAAAATAAAATAAAATTTGGATTTTAAATTAAGGGAAATTAGAGTTCCTAATATATTTGAATATTTATTAAAAAAAAAAAAATTATGGAATAAATAAATTTTATAATTCACTTAAGACAAGTATTGAACAACTTTTTTCCTTTTTTTTAAAAAGATAATTATGATAGCTCGATTGATTAAGCACATTAAGGGCTAGATCCAGGGATTCTTAAACCCTTGATCGAGCTATTTGAAATTTGAATTTCAAACACTCGATCGATTGCTTTAAGCGCTTGATCGAGCTGTTGAGGGCCTAAAAAAGAGAGAGATTTTTAGCTCCTCTTCTGCAGATTTCTCTGCAACATCATTTTGCACCCTAGCAGACTCTAAGAAAAAATTATCCTTAAGTGCCAGAGTTGATCATGTTGGATTCGGGAAGGAACCCTCTATCCAGTGACATATGAGTTTGACATTCGAATTCATATGATATTCTCTTATCTAATTTCTTTTAAACATAATGCTTGAAACTTTTTTGAATAAAAAATAAATAACATAAAATATACACAAAGATTTTTATTCAAAAAATACGATTTCTCTGCAACATCATTTTGTACCCTAGCGGACTCTAAGAAAAAATTATCCTTAAGTGCCAGAGTTGATCATGTTGGATTCGGGAAGGAACCCTCTATCCAATGACATATGAGTTTGACATTTTCGAATTCATATGATATTCTCTTATCTAATTTCTTTTAAACATAATGCTTGAAACTTTTTTGAATAAAAAATAAATAACATAAAATATACACAAAGATTTTTATTCAAAAAAACCATTATATTAGTTTACAAATCCTCTTCAAAAAGGTACTCTTGGTTTTTCAATTTATCTAAAGAGTTGAAAAAAAGCTTACGTGAACACGTGTCTCCAAAATGCAATTGAAATATTACTTGGCCAACTTCGAAAAATAATAAAAAAATAAAATTTTGCATAGAATTTTTTTTTTTAATATGAAAAACTTAGTTCTCTCAGTGTAGATCACGCTTATATATATATATATATATATATATATATATATATATATATATATATATATATATATATATATTTTAAAAATTTTACAATTTATACTAAATTATGCTACGTGAACACATAAATACCTCTTAAGTTTTGCAAAATTTGCAAGGACATTCATTGCATTTAATGGAAAATTGAGAGATTACACGACACTAATTTTTTTTTGCAAAAAATACCATTAGGACAAAAAAATAATTCTCCACATATTGTCTTTTTACTCTGAATCAAAATTCACAATGCTTATATAAATTCTTCACGCTTTCACCCTGCTCGAAAATAATTGAGTCAAAATGCAAAGTACGAAATAGGGTAGTAGCGTATTTAATGAGATGCAATGGATCCAAGTACGTCGACATGGTTGTAGGACACCTACCAAGAGATGTGGAAGGTATTATGAGATTAATATAATAATATAATACAAAATTATTGACAGGATTATGAAGTGAAGATGATGATAGTACATCACCATGTTTAAGCCTCAGGTAGTAACATGTTGAACCTTATAGCCAATCAGATAGTTAAAAATAAATAATGTTCTTTTAAAAAAATAATAAATTTCAATTTCTAAGGTTGAACTTAAGAAATTTTGCAATTTTTTTTAGTCAAACCCAAAGTAATATGTGTTTGACCAAAAAGCCAATGCATTATCTACTGTATGCAACAAAGATAATAAGGTGATTTTTAACTATTGTTTATTGATTTGTTCACTTTCACATATAATTCATATTGTTGTTTAATAGTTTAAGTTTCCTCATGAAATTTAATTAATTTAAAATTTAGTTGAAGATTAATACATTTTATTTCTATTATGGTTTTAACAATTTGTCATTTCCCTTTTTGTATGGGCTGTTGATGGATGTACCCATCAAGCAAGTGGTGAGGATGTTGTCACCTCATTTAATAAATTATTTTAATATAACTTTCAACCTCACTATTGTAATGTACACCTCCCCTCACATCTACCCAAGTATCCGGCCAACCGGGGTAAACATGTGCCGAGGGAAGTTAAGAGAAGAATCAACCTCCTTGGTGACTTTAAGGAAGTGGTATCAAAGAGGAAAACCATAGCACAGAGTCCCTGCACGTGCTACAGTACCCCCAGAGGCTATCCCAACCATTAAGATGACTTGTCGCTGGGTCCCACTGACTTTTACTAAAGAAAACCCTCGGATTCTCCCTTGATATAGGCAAGGGTGCGTCTAAGAGGCTTTGGACACTCCCACAACATATGAATGCGTGCTTCCAGGGAATCAATTTCCCAGAACCGTGTCTGCGTCTGCGAGATTTAAGGCACTTTTAAGCCCAAAATCTGGCAGACACTGCCCAAAATTTCTTGTAGATTTTAGAATCCATCGAACACATGACGACAATGCCAAATAACTAAAAATTGACTTCGGGACTAGGCCTGACCATCCCCAACTGGGACTGACATTTTGTCAAAAACTTGGCATGAATGAAATCTACATGTCTATGATACAAGACAAAGCACGAATGACCGAAAAATCTTATGAAACTTTACAAGAAGGATCACCACCCTCTTCCTTGAACATTTATGACATCAATTAGGTCTTGCATCTATTATTTTAACAATTACAAGTAAATACATGACATAACCATGACATGAACCGGTCATTTAAACATGCTCATAACCAACATAAAAACATGGAAATAACAGTGAGATAATAGTCATTAAATCCACACATTAATAAATACAAAATCAATATAACTTAGCTTCCATTAAACATAGGCAATAATCGACCAGGCTCGGGACTTCCACGTACCACCCGACCATAGACATGGCTGAGCCAAATATCTCTTCAGCTAGTCACCACCATGCCATATTCCAAGAATGAATGTGGGGTCTCATGGATAAATCAATCCAAAACACAGCCAAGGGAATCCAGAGGATAAACCACCTCCACCCTCACCATACCATGATCACACCAAAACCAGTGCTCCGATCAAAAAACAGAACCGAAATTGGAATGCCATCCATAATCCATCACTATCCTTGAGGAATTTTCCTTCTCCCTGTCTCTCAGGCTTTACCACAATCCAATCTCGGATAAATTGGCCATAAACCAAGACACCACCCTTAGGATTTACCGTGTATCCAGCCAAAACCGGTCAAGGGATTCCTAGGCCTTTTTCTGTGAACCCGAGACCACCTCTACCCCGGATTCCTAAATCCATCTAGCATTTCCAAAGCTCAAAACCAAGATCAAAATCCCAACACACCATGGCATCCGGAAAAAGGCAATGCAAGGTTGAAAACCACTTTCAAAACCCGGAAAAACCATGCCACGGACAGTAAGAGAACCAAATACCAACATGCATAAGTCATGCATTTCCAAACTAGATAGAAAATCACACATGCACTATGTTACCTGCAAGTATTCTTGTTGAAGCTGCTAGATCTTGCTCTTCCTGACTTGATCCTTGCTTTCCTTTCCTTTCCTCTTCCTTCCTTTTCTTGCTTTCCTCCTTCTTGGCTCAATGCTAAAATGCTCCAATAAAAGTCTAAGTATCCAAGAGTATGAGAGAGAGAAAATAATGATATATCTCCAAAACTGAACTGACAAAATATTGAACCAGCCAAAGCTTGCCAACTGATCCTCAAAAGCCTTTTTATTGATGAGGCCTCTATTTTCTTCATTTTCCATTATTTTTCTTCATTTTGCTCCTCACATGAAACCTGTGACCTTTCACCTTCCTTTTCTCCTAATTTCCTTTATTTTCATAAATAAATGTGCCAAAAATACTTTTTCCCTCTTTAATGCCTTAGCCATTGCCTTTGCCAATTTCATTTAGCCATAATAACCGATGAACACCCTCACCATGATGTTTTTCCCAAAATTCATCTTGGAATAAGTGTCCCTTAACCGCGGTCTTATTTTTTTTTCCTTTATTTACTTTTATTACATGAATTTTTAACTCGAGTTTGTTACAAAACCCTCCCCCTTGGGGGAACACGGTGTTCAATGACACCTGAAAACTAGCAAATCGTTGAAAATAAAACATATTACCTATGGAGCTTTATAACACAACTCGTTGCAGTATTTATAATGACCACTACTGAAACATGAAAAACATACCTTGTACTGGAGATTTATAACATAGCTCATTACAATGTTTAAAATAATATACACCTATACAAATATACACATTTTCTCAACCAGGAAATATAAGGATACAATGCCTACATCTGCAACAAGTAAATCCATACGCTCACACCACCACCCTCAAAGTAGTATCGGGATTCACTTCCTTCCTAGGAAGTCTATAATCCACTGTCCGAGCCAAATTTTCATCCAATTCCCTGCGCTACAATCATGCACTACTATACCCTCAATGAAAAGTTACCAACTCATTGTTCCAGGACACACTCCCAATGTGCATCTGATTCCATCTGACAATGCTAATGACCAAAAAAAATCCATCCCCTACCTTACCTTCTCTGCTACACAGTCCCTTTGGAAATTCGGTCATCCCCTTCCGTGCAGTCACTCACCTTCCAAGTTCCTCGAAATCCCCTATCCCAGTTGATCCATCCCTTCGTAAGGATTCCTCGCATCAGAAGATACAAAAAAAAGGCATATACTTGCCTCAAAACCAAGGCATATACCGCTATATACCGGTCATAGCATGCTCATGGAAATCAATGGACACTATTGGGTAGCAGTGTCCCACAATGGCCCTGCTCCTGAAGTGATTTGCCAACATATTTTTGTCTATTTCAATTCCTTTTGTTGTTGTTGTTAATGCTTGCAATCGGTTTCAACCATCCAACTGGGAATTTCCGTGCTTCCTGTACCAAGCACATAACTGCCATTAGATTCAAAATAAATTGAAATAAATTCACATCATACCTCATTGGTATCTCGTCAATAAGGTACACTTGTAATTTTGTTCACTTCCTGTCATAACAAGTCAAACTAGTTGTTTGATCAAATCATCATGTATAAACATATCACATCTAGTTAGCTCAAAACTCAACCATCATAAATTAAAATCATGAATCACATGAAAACACCATAAACCATAATCATAGATCACATGTAACCATCATAAGTAGGGAATCACAGATCACATGCATAACAAGACTGAAATTAAATAACAATACTTATCCTTCATCGGTTCTTATTTCTGCCTTGTTCTTTTGTACACACATTGGATCGGTTGCCACACCCGACAAACACTGAGTGAATTTTCTTCTCTTCAATCACGTACACATACACATAGTGTGCATCGCACACATACAACCACACACGTCATACAACACCATACAATACATGCTCTTGAATTAAAGTGTTCAACATAACACATACACCTACATCTGGTGCATAACACAACACAATACATATGTCTGCACCCGGTGTACAATACAATACATATACATATACATATACTGCATGCCTGCAACATAGCATGTACAACATGCACACAATACCACATGTATACCAGTACCATATTCACAACATGTACTCAGTACCACCTGTACACAACACAACCTACACAATGTGTGCACCACATCTTATGTACACGACATCACCTGCACAAAATGTACACAACGCCAAATATATACCACACCACATGTAAAATGTGTAAAAAATACCACATGTACACAAAACCACACACACGACATGTACACGACACCCCATATACATAAGGACACATTCATGACATGTGCAAGACACCACTTGCACACAACACCACATGTAGAACATGTACACATCACCACATGCACACAACACCACATGTACAATCATGCACCCAATACCATATGTACATAGCACCATATGTACAACACACACAACACTATATGTACATAACACTACATATACAACATGTACATAGCACCATCTATACCTAGCACTACATATACAACATTTACATATCACCATCTATACCTAGCACTGCATATGCAATATACACACAACACCATATATACAATAGACATACAACATCATATGTACATAATACTACATATGTTACATGTACACATTACCATAGGTACAATCACTGAATATACGACATGCATAACATATACACAACAGTAGTACTGCACATCCATAGACCACACACTGACCCCATAAGTAGCCTTGCTTCTAACGTATTTCCACTATCCATGCTTATCCTAGCATGCCTAAGATTACACTTCTTTCACTTCCTTGATGTACCCCTCAACATTACTTGTCTATAACATAAACATAGGAATAGTACAAGCATATAACATTAAATCATATCCACATGATACTGAGCTCATAGATCTGTCAAGGTTACTCTACCACTTGATTCCTCTTATCCAGGAACCTCTTCATGCCATTCACCTGCATAAGAAATCATTCCTCCACAAGAATGATCCCTAAAAATCTTGTTAGATATGGACATAAATACATACATACATACATATACAATCATTAGCATAAAAACATCATGATCTATGACGACCTTGTCAGACAATTGCATACATACATACATATATAAATATATAAACATCATCATATTCATGATCACAACATAATTACCAGATATCATAAGGTAAGGGTCAAGAGAACTTCCTTTATCCATGCACAACTTTGAGAAAAATAGTTCCCAACTTAGACAAGGCATCTAACACCTCAGATCCCTTTACTTAACCTTACTTGATTACCTTTCTCATGACTACTCTGCCACCACCCCTTTACACCAATGGACCCAACCAATCCAATTCACTATCATACTCTTGCCTTCAACTATCCTTACTCATGCATTGAGTTTCATCCAGATCTTGAATCACCTATTGAGTTTCATTCAGCTCTCCCCAAGCTCCATTAACTTTCTTCTTTCCCAACCAACTCCCAAGACTCTCAAAACATAAACAACAAGAACAAGAGAAAATGAGAAGAAAACCATGAAACCTAATAACAATACAACACCACAATAAAGTGGTATGGCCATACATTAGACATAAATAAAGCCGCAAATCAAGCGCAACAAATCACAGAATACCAAAAGAACAAGACTAACAACAAAAACCATCACTCAATCCCCATTGTTCCCAAGGAAAACTCAACCCGAGCCTTCTTCAAGATCTCATGGCAGTCTCTTTTTCCTTGCAATTCCCTACATCATACCGCCCCAAACACATAACTTTCAGTGTATGATATAAATATGAAAATATACCAGTTATCTTACCTTGTTATGCCAGACAGATTGCCTTGTATCTAAACACACACACACACACACACACACACACACACACACACACACACACACATATATATATCATCTCTTAAGGGACTCCAATCCCTTAACAAATCTAGCCGTAACTAGAAACAAACTATTATACCTGTCAGATACATGTTCATAAATACAACACATGTCCACATAATTCTAGACAAGATCAGGGTTAAGAAGAATTCTTGTATGCAAAGCACTCATTCGTTTGGAATTAGGGTTTCCGAACATAACCAAATGGATTCTTACCCAATTCCTTTCTTTTACCATTTACCTTGTTACTATGTACTATCACATCACCCATCTATTAGTTATATAAACACATAAATTATTGCCTTGTCATGCTAATACCAAGAATGTTGCCTTGCAACTGTTCACACATGTCAATCACATGTTCCAAATATAAAGACATCATATCTATGAACTAAAATCAACCTTTACCAAGACTAACAACCAACTAATAGTCAAAATCATAAAACTACAACTATCACCTACTTATCACCTACTTATACTCAAGTACACATTAGTTATCTAAACGCATAGTGTGTTAGTACAACTATTTTAAAACAATATCATTACTTCATGCAATCTTATAGACATGCTCATACCATGAAATTAATCAAACATTCAAACAACAAATATACAACATAATACACACCAGACACTCAACACCATATGTATGACATAATCAAACAATTAAGCACCAAGTAGATGACATAAGAAAAATCATACATTAATATATCTTAGAGGAGGTTATATTGTCTACATGATCAACCTAAATTAGCACAATATAACTTCACAACATATCAACTCAAACATAAACAAGGTTATGATATCCATAATACTAACTAGCTAATCATGTTCACATCATAAACTCATAAACAATTGTCATTCATGCATAACAATCACATATGCACAATCAACCTAGATTAGTACAACACAATGTCACAAATAAGTCGACTCATACCTAAATGTCATAACCCTGACCATCTGCATAGGCCAATCCAATTTAGCATGATACATATAACATCAAGATATTAATGATATATTCCTATTCATCAAGTTACTAGCATATAACAACAACAATTTATATATCACCCTCATAAAAATATGTAACTTAATCATCAAGCTAATTATCATACAAAAACAACAATGCACATAACAACATGTTACTATCATTCATGACTATTCAACGCACATGCATATGACCACAATGATTCACTAGCATCTACCATGCATGTAACCACAACAACAATAAAATGACAAACATGCATATAACAATCCATTAACTAACATACATGCATGCCAAACGTACAATATATGTATGACGATATGATCTTACCCCAAAGTCTAGTGTTGTAACTTCACTTTGATGATCTGCATATCCTGTTCTATCTTAGCCAAAATATTAGCATCATATATTATCAACAACAACATGATGACCTAAAATTCATACAATGACCTCATGGAAAACAACCTTAACCATGACAATGCGTGCATAACAACATATCGACATTGACATGCATAAAAAATGCATATACAACCAACATCCACTCATGGCAACCACATCCAATCACCATCAACTTTCATATGGCGACACCATTGTAACTTTGACCAATGCCATGCATATGTGATAAGAACATAGAACATAAGCACGAGGAATACATATGCAATCGACATGAATGCATGATCAACACATCATCCAAGGAGAGCGCAACCACGCTTTGATACCATCTGTAACATACACCTCCCCTCACATCTACCCAAGTAACCAGTCAACTGGGGTAAACATGATTTGATGGTAGTTAAGAGTAGACTCAACCTCCTTGGTGACTTTAAGGAAGTGGAATCGATGTGGAAATCCATAATACAGACTCCCTACACTTGCTACAAGACCCCCGAAGGTTATCCCAACCATCAAGTTGACTTGTCCCTGGGTCCCATTGACTTTTACTGAAGAAAACCACGGATGCTCCCTTGATATGGGAAAAGATACGTCTGGGAGGCTATAGATGATCACACAACATATGCATCTGTGCGTCTAGGGACTCAATTGCATAGACCTATGCCTGCGCTCGCGAGATTTAAAGAAATTTTTAAGCCCAGAATCTCAGACACTGCCCAGAACTTCCTATAGCTTTCATAATCCATCAAACACATGAAGACAATGTCAAATAACCAAAAACTGACTCTAGGACTAGGCATGACCATCCCCAACCGGGACTGACATTCTGTCAAACACTTGGCATGAATTAAATATACAGGTCTAGGATAAAATACAAAGCATGAATGGCCGAAAAATCTTATGAAACATTGCAAGAAGGATCATAACCCTGTTTCTTGAACATATATGACATCAATTAGGTCTTGCATCCATTATTTTAACAATTACAAGTAAATACATGACATAACCATGGCATTAACCAATCATTTAAACATGATTATAACCAACATAAAACCATGGAAATAACAATGAGATAACAACCATTAAATCCACACATTAATAAGTAGAAAATCAAGAGAACTTAGCTTCCATTAAACATAGGCAATAACTAACCAGGTTTGGGACTTCCACACACCACTCGACCATAGACATGGCTAAGCCAAATATATCTTCATCCAGTCACCCCCGTGCCATATTTCAAGCATGAATGTGGGGTCTCATGGATAAACCAATACAAAACACAACCAAGGGAATCCAGAAGTTAAACTGCCTCCACCCTCACCATACCGTGATCACACAAAAATCAGTGCTCCGATCACAAAATCAAACCGAACTTGGAATTCCATCTGGAATACATCGCTATTCTTGAGGAATTTTCCACCTCCCTTTCTCTCAGGTTTTACCACAATCTAATCCCGGATCACTAGGCCATAAACAAAGACACCACCCTTAGGATTTACCGTGTATCCCACCAAAACTGTTCCAGGGATTAGTAGGCATTTGGGAATGAACCTTAGACCACCTTCGCCCCAAATTCCGAAATCCTTCCGAAAATTCCAAAGTTGAATACCGAGATCAAAATCCCAACACACCATGGCATATGGAAAAAGGCAAGGCAAGGCTAAAAACCACTGTGAAAACCCGACAAAACCATGTCACCGACAACAAGAGAACCAAATACCAACATGCATAAGCCATGCATGTCCAAAACATCTAGGAAATCACACATGCAATATGTTACCTAAAAGTATTCCTACTAAAGCTGCTAGATCTTGCTCTTCCTGACTTGATCCTTTCTTTCCTTTCCTTTCCTCATCCTTCCTTTGCTTGTTTTTCTCCTTCTTGGCTCAATGCTGAAATGCTCCAAAAGAACTCGAAGTATCCAAGAGTATGAGAGAGAGAGAATAATGAGAGAGCTCCAAAATTAAACTGACAAAATCTCGAAGCAGACAAAGCTTGCCCACTAATCCTCATAAGCCTTTTTTATCAATGAGGCCTCTATTTTATTCATTTTATATTATTTTCCTTCATTTTTATCCTCACATGCAACATGTGACCTTTCACCTTCCTTTTCTCCTAATTTCCTTTATTTTCATAAATAAATGTGCCAAAAATACTTTTTGCCTCTTTAATTCCTTAGCCATTTTCTTTTCCAATTTCCTTTAGCCATAATAATCAATGAACACACTCACTAAGATGTTTTTCCCGACATTCAACTTGGAATAAGTGTCCCTTAATCGTGGTATTTTTTTTTTTTTCCTTTATTAACTTTTATTACATGAAATTTTAACCCAGGTCTATTACAACTATTATGTGGTGATATGTAGTGGAATTATCTTGGAAATTAATGGTTTCAATAAGGTGGTTGTTAGCATTTCAACTGGGTATTATCCTTATTTTTATCTGCACACACAATAGCTAATATCTGACCATGTCTTGGGTTATAATCATAATTGTGTTTGTGTGTTTGGCGCACGAATGTACCAAATAACACCTACTTAAGAGGAGTGGTTTTTCCCTCTTGAGTTATTGGTCACAGGCAGAAAATAGATGGAGTCAAGAAAGTTAGTGGAACATTCTAAAACATAAACATACTAGATAGAGAAATAGCATGCATATTCAAACATAAAAAACTAAACTAAAACTAAAAAAAATAATACAAAAGCTCTAAATAAAGTCAAACAACTTCAATAATCCAAACGGTGGCGCTTACGTACCCTCTTATTGAGTGCTGGTAGGAATGAAGGATGAAACTTTTACCCACTTGCCAAGGGGCCCTTAGAACTAGGGGTTATAAGTCCCGATGCAAGGATGTCTTTAATTCCGAGCTGCCTTGGCGCAAAGTCTCCCTCTCTCTACTATGGTGGACTGGAGTTGTTGGATAGACAATAACTCAGTCCCCTATATCTCTTCTCTGGATCACACACTGCTGGTATTTCTTGGGGAAATTCTGGCCAACATAACAATGTGTTCTCCAATTGTTCATCTCTTGTTGGCATTTTATAGGAGAATTCAAACTCTCCTTCCCTCTCTTGGTACATTATGGATGGTGACCCAAGAGAGGAGGGTGATTCCATTGTGTGACACATTTATTCCATTGTGTGCTCCCTTGAGGTCCTACGGAGGCTTGGGCAGTTGTCCTTAGGCGACCTCAAGTGTGGGATCAATGTCCTGGAGTGTGCCTTGTGGTCCCAGAAAGTGACTTCCACCACTCTCAGGTCTGCACGGATTTTTGAGGAAAAGCCGCGTAAAGGCACACTTATCGAAGAATTATGCGCACAAAGGAGCATTTTTCTAGTTCCTTGAGTGCGCAATTTGATTTTCCTGTTAGACCTTAGATATTTTTTAAATTCTTTAGATCCTCTAATGTGCCTCATCCCTGTAAATCCTTCTACCTGACATTTAATAATCTCATCTTTTCTTGTCCAATTTTCCAGTGATAACACTTGCCCCCTAATGTGTGAGGTCTAGGAAGAACTGTATAGCCGAAATACATTATAGTTTATTTTCTGTGTGCGAAGAGAGAGAGACCTGCATGTAGCACGGAGTTGGAGACACCCTGCACCGATTCGAAGAGAGACCATGTCCCGTGGGATCCCTGCAAGTAATGGTATAATACAACATATGCAAATTTTCTACAAGGCGGGCATGTCCCATGCTCGTGATACTTTAGCTAGCTAAACAAATCTACCTTACAGATGTAAATTCTGTCTGTGTCACTAGTATGGTAGTGATCTGTTGGTTGATGACGACGACTGTTGATGCCCTCAAGGGCATTTTTTTTCTTTGACAATAGGTGGAATGTGGTAACCATATGCGTAAAATTGATATGGCATATAACTGCACATTGTATGCATAAGTATTTGGATGGGACCTTCCCATGTAAGCATTGCCGAAAGAGACACTTATAAAGGCACGGGTCTTCGACGAATTTGATCAAAGCGCAATGGTTGTAAGGTACGATACTATCTTGACATGAAAGCTTGTGTTGTAGTCGAATGTTAGGAGGATCGATGAAATTTGTGGGCAATGATGTCTCTCATAGTGCCACCCGAGGATGCCCCTTTTGTGGAGAGGGGTGATCCAAGGTACCACTTCCTTTTTGGAAAATAGGTGTTGATGCCGACAAAAAGAAAGCCTCAACCGAATGATAGAGTCGTTGATACAGGGGATCAAAATTCTGGATGTGATAGGTTTAACATAGGCATGATGGCGAGGGGTGACTGAAAACTGATGATGGATATTCAGTGGCCTAATGTGAGAGTAGAAAAATGAGCTTGGCGGTAGTCATAACTATTTCTGATGGGGAAATTCCTAGAGTCGGTAGGACATCCAGGGTGGGTATATATGAGTTATGAATGTCATGGTGGCTTATGCGTGAGGGTGTAATACTCCGACCAAGGGTGACGAGGGACTGTTGCCATGGGAGAAAAAATGGATGGATGGGTGGGGGACATAGTGCACCGTTTGCGGTATTTGTACACTTACCAAAATAATAAAATAATGGGGTTTGGTTTGTACAAAACATAGAGATGGGTACCCCAAAACATGAAAGTGTTCGCTCACTGATGATGTGAGGAAGGTGTTTTTGCTGAGGGTGGGGGCCCCATTGGTTGGTCTCATGTGTGAGGTTAATGAAGCAGATGGAAAATTTCGCAGATGGGCTATGCTGATGGAGGTATGGTAGGCAAAACGCGAGGTGCAGTAGTGCGCTTTCGATCTGCTTACAAAACCTGGTCGTCTGGGAAAGGGGTTTTATTTTGATATGGTAAAACTTGACTTGATGCATGGGTGAATGGGCATGGGGTGCTTCTTGGACTAAAGTCGTATGGCCATGGCGTCACTATTTTTTGTGATATACGATCTACTTTGGGTGACGAGCATCGTGGAGGGGTAGGCTATACCAACCGACGAGGATGTTTATCATGTGCAAAAGTGGGGTGATGATAAACATGGTCGGGTGTTTGGAACCTATGGTTTATTTCTGATGGAGAAATGATGTTAGGATATGCAAAGTTTTTCTGGGACTCTATCATGCTGAGGGTAGAATGATACTTGCTCTGGAACTTTCAGTGGATGGAGTTGTGGATGGTTTGAAAAATACCTACAAAAACAAATACCCCAAGTGAAAGCATCTTCTTTATTCAAATATTATTTGAAAGACGTGCTTCAAGAAAGAAGATGCGAGAGGACATACCTGCCGGCACTGAAAATTTATTTTTTTGGGGGTGCGAATGTGTGGCACCGCCCTTTGGCATTATGGAGTGCTGATCACAGTGGTGCTTTCGTTCTGGTGATTGGGTCTTCTGAGCTCTCGTTATGGTCCTCTAAAGTTTCTGAAAAGGGCGACATATAGGCGAATATGGCTCAATTCAGTTCATTTGTGTCAGTTGAGTGTTGAGAGGTCACAAGCTTTTGCGGAGCAGTTCTTTCCATTGCAGTCAGCCTAAGTACCCGGGACTAGCAATTTTTAAGTCAGGTAAGCTCCATGACGTCCTTCTCTTTAATTTTTTCAGTGTGTCGGTGCCAGGGTCCATAACAAGATGGGTTTGTACATACCCTAGGCTATTTTTTACCTTGACCGCATGGGTGATCAAGGTATAGGCGCACACCTTGCACGCAAAAATAAGGTTTTGCGTGCATTTAGTGCACCTGTCCTAGCTTTATGTGCGCCTTTAGCACGTTTGCGAGAAGGAAAAACACGCCCTCCTTGCGCCTGTCTGAGGAACAGGCGCGCGAAGAGTCGAAGCTATTTTTTGCCAAAATTTTGGGAATTTTGTCTATTTTTAGTGTGGCTAATGTGTTCCTTTTTTTATGACAAGATGTTGTGGAGGGAGAGGGATTGGCCCAATCTTCATGCTGCCTTGGCTGCTGATGGTCACGTGTGCCAGTAGTTGGCGCGCTGGGGTCTTCTCAAGTTCATGGAGAATGACCTACTATGATCACAATCTTTTGCGCTACCTGGTCCGATGCTGGAACATGCGGCACAAGGTGATGGTGTTGCGGGGGTGAGACTTTGTTATCTGTCCCGAGACATATCTATTTTGTGACCGAGTTGCTGCCTCAGGGTGAGGCACTTCGATTTCCACTTCCCTTAGGGAGAGTGGATCTTGAGAGATTCTCAGTAGGCCATTGTGGCGGGGTGCCCCTTACGGAGGGGTGCATAGCGATCGCTACAGTGACAGAATTTGTTGAGCGGTGTGCTCTAGCGGCCATTGTGTGACTGGTAGGGTCGTCTGCTCCTCATCAGGCATCGGGTCCGCAGATCGGTGTCTTGCGCCGGTTGAGGGCCGAGCACGTTTTTGACTTTTCCCATTTCTGTTAAGAAGAGATGCTGGCACAACTTTCCAAGGTCTGGGATGGATCAAAGTTGTTTACTTATGCCAATATCTTATGCAACATCATGTATGAGCGGGTGGTATTGCTGAGACCTATGGTGGCGGTGCCTGCTAGGGGGCCAGAGGAGCCTCGCATGAGGAGGTGGGCCCCTATGTTGCTTGGAGGAGGTGGGGGTAGGGTGGGGCATTATTGGAACGCCACCACGGAGGCTTGGTTTGAGGCTAATCCTCAGATGTTCCTGCCATTCCCTTATTTAGGGATGGATTTCTGAGGAGATCTAGACATGGGTCTACCCAGTGGATATGCTTGGGGGCCAGTAGGTATGTTTTTGTGTTTTCTGAATTTACTTGAGTATATATGTTTATATGTGTATTATGATGACACTGACATAGTATTTGTTACTCTTGCAGATGTTAGTGAGGTCGGTTGTCCTATGAATCGGTTGGTGGGACACCATCAACTTTGGCAACCTCGAGGAGCTTGCAGGGGACAGGGAGGAGCTCCTGCATAGCCTCTGGGTGGAGCATCGAGTGGTGAGGCTAGCCCTTTGGGGAGGGTAGCAGCTCGGCTACTGCCGAGACTACTACTGAGTGAGCTCGTGCCGATGCGATAGAGGCTCGTGTTGCTGAGTTGACTAAGCAGGTGGTAGCTTTAAAGGGTGCATGGGGTCGAGTTGAACACTTGACCTAGAGGATGCCTACCCGAGGCTTTGTGGATGACCTCAAGGATGTGTGGCTGTAGACCTTGATAGCCCGGGAGAGGGGCTATCGACTAATTTTACGTCAGGTGGCGATCTTCATTTTGACGGCGGCTCCAATATTGGTATCGGGAGCGGCAGTAGGTCCAGGTACCCCACCTGGGGGAGCACCTCCCTAGAGTCTTATTGTACACGGGAAAAGCACCCATTATGAGGATGCTTGCACTATTTTTTTCAACTTGTACTAGTGTATCTTTTGGGCTAACTTACAGGTCAGAGACACTATTTTTTGTACTCAAACACATACATTTGTGGTATATATATGCGAGAGATATTTTTTACGGCTCTACATGGTGTGCCCCCTGTTTTTGTTTATGGATTATGCTATGCTGATGGATATATATGTTTTCTATGTTTTTTGTTTTTTATGTATGATGGTTTATCCGAGATGCATTCCAGTTTAGAATATTGTTAGCTATGATATCAGTTGTTTGGTTTTGACTTCTTGGTACATGTGTGAATGTAATGTGGTCAAATTGTCGGCTTAATATTTTTTCACACGAGTATTTTCTAAATAGATGTGAATCTCTTATCTCAAATGTTTGGTTTAACTGCGACACTACTAACTGGGAATAAAGGTAGATATGTATACGACGTATGCCCTGATTGAGGACGTCACACATAAGTTCGATGGAAGTGTCATATTCTGCCTGATTGTTTGTTGTTGATCCGATACAAACACCATTGGTGTAGGGTGGTGATTGGTCAGGGTGATAGATAGCCTAGGCGGCTGATACTAAACTTTGAGACCATCGCGATGCTCCATCGACAAATCTGAAGTAAAGGTTGGGTTGGTAATCCATTGTGACACTAGAGCGGGTTTTGTAACAAGTCTTTTGGTGAAAAATTTAAAGTGCTTGGGTGTGTTTACGTTTGACTCTAGGGGAGGGCCTTCTCGGCCCTCATGGGTATAATTTCTTGAGATAAAGGTCATTGACAGGGTTGCTGAGGCATGTTCTGTCCGGCTCCGTCAAGATGTATGCCCCCTTGAGGAGGAAATGTTTTATAATGTAGGGTCGTTTCTGCAAAGTTTCGATCTTTCCTGGCTCTAGGGCTTCTTCTACGACATCATATCAAAGGACTAGCTCTCCCTTAGTGAATTACCAAGGGGTGATGTGGTGGTCGAACGATGCTTTTACCCATTTCTTGTGGCCTCGTTGTGTTGCAGAGGTTGTCGTCAGATTTTGTCGACAAAATCTAGTTGTACTAGACGTTTTATAGAGGTTGGGTATCATTGAGGAGTTCGATGGTGGCATGTAAATTCAGGATATGACAGAAATCAATGCAAAAACACAGGGTGCCCCGATTTTTTACAACAAGAACAAGGTTGGTGTCCCAATATGTGCAGGAAACCTGAGTCCTAGTTCTGATACATGATGATATGAATCGTATATGGTGTATCGTGTCGTCGGCGCTTGGTGGGGGAAGAATTTTCGTGATGGGAACTTGCGTGAGCGCAAGAATAGATCCTTCGTCATGCTGGACACTTTCCGGCAGGTGGAAATTGTGCTTGGTGCGAAGGTGCCTGAATGTTCCATTAATGGGCATGCCTCCATTTCGTGGTTATGGCCAGTGTAAATGGTGCATGATACCACTGTTCCAACTGAATAGATTGTGTTGGAATCAACACTACTCTTCATCCTTGAAGTGGACGCTCAGAAGGGATCTGATGTAGAAGATGAGGTCTTCTGCTTCCATTTTCGAGTTTTTGGCGTGGGTATGTCTAACTCTTTTGGGGAGTGTAGACTTAACATTTCTCTTGCCGCTCTAAGCTTTGGGAGATGTTCACATTTTATTGTATGATGAAAGTGTGAACAATTCCAGCAATAAGTGTGCATGATCTTCTCTTGGTTAGAGAGAAGTATTTGTGGGAGAGAAGAGACCATGTGAAATTTTTTTTCCAGGGGATTTATTTCTTTGCAATGATTGACCCGGTGGCCGATCTGGTCGCATAGTCCACATGTTATCCTAGGTTGAACCTGGGTCATGCTTGGTTGGTGCGCCGGCCTAGCTTGCCCATTACGCTAATTTGGGTATGGGGTAGATGGACTGGGGGCGAACTGCCTTCTGTACTGGTTGAGGAGATCATCGTGTTTCTCTTCTAATGTATATATCATATCAATTAGAGGACGAACTCGTGGAATAGAAGAACAACTCTACTCATGGTGATTTCCTTGACACACTAGGAAAAAAAACCTAGATATGGGGTTCCTGTCATGCTCGCTTGATGGTTTGACTGGGTACCAGTGGCATAGCGCTTCCAATTCAAGGAAAGTGACGACCACATGATTGGGCGTTTTACACAACATACATGTTGGTCTTCTCCGCAAAGGGCGGTTGGGGGTAACTAGGGGTTCCCTGATTGGTCGTTTTTCAACTGATAGAAAGAGGATGGATCTACTCATCACATCTTCTTAAGTTTTTGAGCTATTCATGGACTCAGATTCAGATCCATCTTCTCGGGAGAGGCGAACTATAGTGGATCACATACAAGCTACTGCTGCATGGAATCTAGGGATATAGTGACAATGGCATATTGGATGATTGCCACCGCATCTGACATGAATAATGTGTATCTGGGTCGGTGTGATACACTACGTGGACTGGATACCACTGCTGAAACATTTCGAGTGCTGGAAAATCGATGATGAAATGATCGCGTTCATCACAGAGTACACAACGTTCAATGGGGGGAGGGGGAATGGCTGGGAGTCTCTCTGGCGACTGTCGTTCCTCCTGCAGGTATAAAATGGTGTGAGGTTAATTTCCAGATGACTCGGTGGAGGGATCCTCTTGATAGGATTGCTCGATGGCATGTAAGGCATCCCTATATCGCAGGATCTCTGGGAAATGATGGTTATAGTGTCCATAATTACTGCAGATGGCGCATGCGTGATTTGTATGCAATGCTTTGCCTTGAATTTTGGTGGAAGGTTCCTTTTTATGGGAACTTGGTCCCACGATGTCTACCACAGAGCTAAGGAACGATTTTAATTCATTCAGCTTTGGACATATTTGGGTAGGATGGCCTACTACATCGCATATTGCGCAACATGGTGATTCCCGCTACGGGGTGGGATTCTCCACTTTATTTCCTCTTTTATTGGTGTTCTTGGCCATAATCATCGGTTTTGGGGAGTTACGTGCACAGGGATGTTTGCGACAATATCCTTAACGGGTGGGGCCTTCTCGGGGTTGAGGGGCACTAACCTTGTAGAGGTGATGTGTGTGCCTCTCGTCCCAGTAGGGGGGATGAGGTACCAAACTGGGATTGCAAAAGATACGTTTGGTAATACCAGTGTGGCCAAGACCTGTTGGGATAGGAAACCAGCTGGGGGATAGAGAAAAGGAGTTTGGGAGGTGCTATAGGAAAGAGAGGCTATCGTTGCCAAGGACTCGGTGTCATTACTGCTCGTCTTTGTGTCTTGACTGGCTTCGATGCTTGATGTGGACATCATGCACACCGAGGCCTTCATGATTCCAGATGATGGCTCTGGGATAACAGGGGGGTCACCTGGGAATCACCCAAGGATGGACGATGAGTTGAACTGGCTGGGGCTATATTCTTGGTACCGTGTAAGCGTCTCGACAGATGCGTTTACGCAGGGTAGAATGACATCGGTATTTGTTAGAGGTCGCTTTTCTCTATTTTTCAACTGGTCGACAGTAATGATGCGGTCCTCGTGGGGGAACATCATAGCTCGGAATATGGAGGATGATATGGCTGACATGGCGTACATATAACTCCTACCAAGGATTATATTGTAATCCAGTTGGACGTCCAAGACTTCAATGTATATAAGGATCGTCTTTCTGGCTATGCAGACTAGGACATTTTGGTAGAGACCGACGAGGGTTGAAGGGCGACCATCATATGCTCTAAGCATGATGTTTGATGGCTTTAGTTAGGGAGACCCTAACTTCTTCCATAACTTCTTTGACATGATGCATGTGGATAAACCCTCATCAATAATACATCGGTGAATGGTGATGTTTTGGACTGACACAAGTATCTGAAAGACGACCATCGAAGGAAGCCCAGGGGTGGCTTTATCTAAATCAAAAGCCATCAGGCGCGAATCAAAAGGGTCGATGGTGCCTAATGCTGGAAGTAAGGCTTTCCGTTGCTTTGGGCATGATTGTAATAACTCCAAAGATTACATAGCAGAGGGAGATTGAGCTATATCATCCATGATGCTATAGTTATGGGTTGCTTTGGAATAGTTTCTTTCCTGCCTAGTTGGTCCTTTAGCCATTTTTGGCAAGTGTCTGATGGGGTATCGTAATTTCGGTTCCGTGTCTGAAAAAATATTTCTTCGCCAATCATGTAGATTTCGTGGCTGTTTTTTCCGGAATATTCGGGAGTTTTTTGTTGCATGCTAATTGTCCCTTGAAGGGGGAAGGGCTCCTGCATGACTGATGTCTGCTAGGAGGATCCCCTTTGTCCACGGTTACTCTGCAGCTTCTTCAACTCAGGGAGGTTGAGATAGTGGTGAGTGTAATGGTTGTACTCACCGCATATCTGACAAGAGTGGTTCATCCGAAGAATTTCCCTCTTGTTCTGCCTTTGGGGGTCGCTTGGCTCCTAGTTTTGATTTCGGTTGGAGTCTCCTCCAGCCTGAGATCACGGAGGGCGTTGCTAATTGTTTCCCCCCCTGTCTAGGATTTCCTTTAGGCTCGTTTTTTCCTTTTTTATTAACCGCGTTAGGAGGATAATTTGGATTCTCTTGATTCTATGGTTGACACGATTGGTTTTGGGAAGGTTGCACAAAGTTCATCTGTGCATTATTCTGCATGGGTGGGTCTTGTGCTGGGGAGAGAGAACACTTTAGCTAGACTATTCCATGAGTAGCTCTTGCAAGAAATCAAGGATGAAATGAAGTAATTGGATGAGAATGTGGTGGGGGAGCAAAAATGTTTGTTAAACCCCAAAGTAGTAGTTGTTGTGGAACCATGGGTGCCATACATGTGTCATGTCCATGGTTGGAGAAACCAATACCTTAATAGAATTTATCTCTACTGGCACATGGAATCACTTATGGGTCAATTTATGCTAGATAAAAATGTTTCCAAGGATGAAATACTATTGTTCATTGATAATATAGTGTTGTAGATGAAATAAATGAATGACAAGTTGAAGAAGATTGAAACCAATGAGGTTATAGGTGCTTGTCTGAGTTTCCATAGTCTAATAGACCACGTTCCTATTGAGGTGGATGCCTCCACCTCTTCTTAGCTTATTTCATGTTTTTCTGCTCAATTTTTCATTTTTTTAGTATCTACCCAACCTGTTAAGACTAGGTTTTCATCTCTAGTTAGTTTTTACATAGTAGTTTGGCACAAACAACATTGTTTAATCATGTCAATCCTTTAAATACTATGCTAATAATGTCAATCTTTTGGACTCTGTGTTTTTTTTGGATTGATGGTCTTCTATTTTGTTGATGGTCTTGTTTCTTGAGTAGAAGACCACTAACTAACATAGGCCATAGACATATGTAATTTTTTTTTGATAAGCAAAATTTTAGCATACAAAAAAAAAATGACATTTCCCTTTTAAGTTAACATCTTAGAATAGCTACTAGAACGAGTACTAGAATTGTTCATTTCATTTTGCGTTAATAGGATTTGTAAAATGATCCATACCTACTAGGTAATGGTCTTAACTACTCGTTGTTACATTGGTATGACCATTTATATTATTAGAGGAAGTAGAGATTGTTTTATTACAATGAATGCTATAATATTATTAGAGGAAGTAAATATTGTTTTCTCACAAATTTACTTAATGAATTACTTATAGTATTAAAAGTGTCAGGTCTAGAGATTTTTGGAGGAAGTAGATATTATTTTCTCACAAATTTATTTAATGCATTACTTATTGTATTAAAAGTTTCAAGTCTACAATTCTTGACGTGTAAAATTAACATCATAGGAATTTCCATTTTGGACACAACATCCTAGTATATTTCATGATCAATCTTGTTTATGTTAAAAAGCATGAGCTCTCTTTAACTTATTTTATTCTTTATTTATATTTAATTTTTTCAAAAAATATTATTTAAAAAAATTAATTTAGAATTGATGGCTTTGCAACCCCTAAAACACTAGACAGAACCCTAGCTAATAATTTTCAATGGCCATCTCAGAGGGGGTTCCTCCCCCTCCACCAAATGAGGCATCGAACTTTCGAGCCCTTGTAGAATTTCCATCCAAAAAAAACTGGACTAAAGAAGTATAGAACTTATTTTTCAATAAAGTGGAAACCATTCCCTCTGTTTCACTACCTTCAAAGTTTCACCGGACTTCTCTGGATTTTACTTGTCGAGATTTAGTATGGAAATTAACTGGCATGTGGCTGTCCCCTAGATCCATGGAACAATGGCTTGAAAAAATGTGGAATCCGCTAATGAAAGGGAACATTGGCTTATATGCCTACAAAAATGTTCTTTGCTTTCCTCTTTGAAGATAAAGAATACAAAGATGTAATATTTAGAAATGGGTTGTATTTCTTTAGAGTGTGGAGAATGTACCTGAATAAATGGTGATCCAGATGAAAATATCCAAAATGTAGTGTTTGTCTGGGTTAAAATTCCAAAACTTCCTCTGTCATGCTAAAGTGATGACAGCTTAAGGGAGATTGGAAATGGGCTAGGAAAATATTTGGACAGAGTTGATCCTAAGGGCTCACAATTTTCCTATGCAAAAAAATGTGTGGAATTAGATTTCGAGAATATCCTACCCTCATATATTAACCTCACACAAGGAGATTCAAGCCATTGACATGTACTAGAATACAAGAAACTACCTTTCAAATGTCGAATATGTCATGAATATGGCTAGTTTGCAAGAGATTGAAAGAAGGCACGTCCAAGCAAGGGTGAAGAAAAAACAACGATGTAAGAGGAGAAATGGAAAACATAGTAGAAGAGGGGCAACAAGGGAAAGGAAATGACAAGCAAAAATTAATCAAACCAAGGTAAAAATTCAGCTTCAACCTCAACAAACACCTTTTGAGTTTTGCAATATTGGGAGGAAAACAAAACATAAACAACAAACATTAACAAAAGAAGAGAATCTATTGAAGAAGAAGTGGTAAATGTAGAACTTGAAAAAAAGGAGATTCAAGAGTTAATAAAGATGAATAAGAAGATATGTAGGGGAATAATCAAAACCCTAATCTAACTCAATAAGAAGGAAATACTCCATCAGTACAGGAAGTGGTAGAAAGACCTACAACGAAACCAAAAGATATGACAAATAATACTCCAAAGAAACTAAAGGAAACAATGGGGGAAACATGGAATATTTTTACAAGGAACGTGGCTCAGAAAAATATTTGGGTTGATGAGGCAAGTAGCCAAGAAATAGAAAGAAACAAAAAAAAGAGATCAAGACACTCTAAGAAAGTAGTGAGAGAAAATGAAGCAGAGCAAAACAAAAATTGGGAATCCAACCTCAAATCGCCAAAATTATTAAACCAACACCGATAAAGGAATCATAAGAGCCTTAAGATGGAGGATGTAAGTCTCACAACCTCTCAATAAAACAATGAAATTTATTTCATGGAATATTAAAGGCATGGGAGAACCAACAAAATCCCAAGATGTAAAATATTTGATCAAACAAGAAAATCCCTAGATCTTGCTTCTCGAGGAAACCAAATTATAAGAGAAGGAGCTAATGAGCTCCACTGGATCTTTCTAGTGAGGTTTTACGAGGATATATCATAGTTCTCACAAAGATTCAGGTGGATTGGGGACATTTTGGCTAGACTTTGTCTTCACCATGAAATATTGTGTTAAAAATAAGCAGGGGATAGCAATTTTGTTAGAAAGGAAGGATACAAAGAAATGAATACCAACCATCAACGTATATGTTCCAAAATCCTATCTAGAAAAAAGTGAATTTTGGGACTCCTTGGTATCCCTGAAGGAGAATTGTGGTCCCAAAACAATATAGTT
Source organism: Pinus albicaulis (assembly GCA_034641835.2). Classification (NCBI taxonomy): domain Eukaryota; kingdom Viridiplantae; phylum Streptophyta; class Pinopsida; order Pinales; family Pinaceae; genus Pinus; species Pinus albicaulis. The sequence goes on along the minus strand of CM076584.1, from coordinate 1,196,140,824 downwards.
AAAGGGGACTTTAATACAATTTTATTCTCTATAGAAAAGTGAGGAGGTAGTCCAGTGCAAGACCCCTTCAAAGAGAGACTGGAGGAGCTAATATATGAATGGGATATATTAGGAATAATTCTGAAAAAAAGAAGAAGGGAAATACACCTAGGATAATAGACGTCTGGGCACATTGCAACCACCCTGGAAAAATTCTTGCTTCACAACAATTGGATACTTCAAGGAACGGGTTGTGCATATTCCATTTTGGCGCAAAGGGAGTTGGATCACTGACCTATTTCTCTAGAGGTGGAAAAAATGGAAGACTTGGGTCCTACACAATTTTGTTTCAACCCATTTTGGTTATAGCAAGAAGTGATTCCATAGCTAATTATACGAGATTGGATGACTCCTATAGTTGGATCTTCGGCCTTTGTATGGGAATCCAAATTGAAAGTGATAAAACAAACATTACGAGTATGGGAAAGAGATGAATATACACCCCAAAGATATAAAAATGTTGTGTTATTAAAATATCTGGAGCATCATTAATGGTCGATGGAAAGTGATGTTGTGGAGGAATGGCACTTAGAAAAGGAAATGGAGCTAAGTAGGTATATTTACAATGTGAGCCGGAAAGAAGAGGATTATTGGAGATTTAAATCTCAAAGAATATGGTTAAAAGCGAGAGACTAGAATATGAATTTTTTCCATAAGAAAACCAAATCAAGAGAAATGTGGAATGGAGTAAGAGAAATTGCTCCAGAAGATAAACCTAAACTAACAACCTTCTCTAGTATAAAGCAAGAAGCATTTAACTAAATATTTCAATCGCTTTACACATAATACAAAGAGATTGAACTGAAAAAAGTTCATAATTTCTTATCATATATTCAACCAATTGTCACAAAGTATGACAATCAACATCTAGTCAAAGAAATCGAAGAATATGAGGTGATTAATGTTATTTTGTCAATGTATTCAGATAAAATCCCAAGCCCTGATGGACTTCCTATTAGTTTTTATTGGGCCTTATGTACATTGATTAAAAAATATACGTTGAGAATGTTAAATTGGACGATAAAGAAGAAACAAATTGGAGGGGACAATAATTCCTCCTTCTTCACTTTGATTCCTAAGGAATGAAATCTGGTCAATTTCACTTGCTTCAAGCCTATCTCATTATACAATGTGGCATACAAGATATTAACAAAAACTATAGCAAATAAAATGAAGAAAAATCTATTGGAAATCATGAATAAAAATCAGGGGGGGTTTATGCAGCACATGCACATTCTAGATAATATAATACTTGTTCAAGAAGTTATTCACTCAAGTAAGGAAACGAGGGAACTCGGTTTTGTGATAAAGTTGGACATGACCAATGATTTTGACCGGGTAATAATTAACTAGGTTTGGTCTTCATAATGACATGTGTAATCATTATCTTATGTAATTAACGTAAAGAAGAAAAAAAAATTATGCTTGAGTCATGGGTTTCATGCTCAAGGAATTTTATTTTTATAGATCAAGCTCCCATTATGAGCTATTAGGATTGGTCATTAATTCATAAAGTCAATTGAGTCTTTTTCATGTATGAGAAACCCTTCTTGGGCATGTTACATATGTATTTGAGTCAGTATAAGAGTCAAAATACCCTTTAAGACTAATTCCAAGCACTTCTAACAAGTCAGCCTTCAAATGAAGCAATAAGCCTAAACCAAGATGACATGTCGTCCTAGGGTCAATTCAAGTTGGCCTAAAAGCATGGGGAGGAATCTTATAGATAGGGAAATTAGCCTAATTCAAAGGATATAATCTCACACACAAGAAGCTCGATAAGAAGGACGAAAAAGAAGCCTTGCATCCCAACGAAGAGGAGAAGATCAAGGTCAAAGGAAGAGCAAAGGTATTGCAGCTTTGTTTTGGGTAGTTATGTACACATGTGCAAGGGAACATAGGGTTTCCTACATGGTCCAATTCTAAACTACAGTCATCTCAAGAGGGGTAAAACAAGGCAAGAAGGAAATCTACATTAAAGGCCGAAGTCACAAAGAAGTCGTCCCTAGTCAAGGGAAGGAGAGGGACGGCTTAAGTAGCCCTATTTCAGTCACATGTGGGAACTTATAGTCATCTACATGTAGCAAAAAATTGCAAAGATAGAGGCTGAGAACTTCAGACTTGATTTTCAGGATCGGGGGTGAAGAAATAAGGAGAAGTTGCAACATCTTCAAGCAAGGGTTGAGTTTGTTTTGGAGGGGTTCTCTGTCAATGGTATTGGTCTTGGAATTCATCAATTGAATATTTTAAAAGAAGAATAATTTGGTGGGTTTTCCTCTCAGTATTGGAGAGGTTTTGGCCCTATTTGATCGCCTATATATTGTGTCCCTTGTCTCATTATTGTTTATATTTTGATAGTTGTTTGATGAAAAGAACACAACAATAATAAAACTAAAAAAGAACCTAATCAAAATAGGTAAAAAGTATTCACAAGAAATTATCATTACAAGAGAAATCACCTAATCTCTTTGCCCTAGATTTCTCAACATGGTTTCAAAAATAAGGTGACAAATCAAGGAAGGGAATCTCAATAAGGGACATTCAACCATTCATGGATCAAAGTTATAGAAAGGTATCAAGGGCATGAAAGCATCAAGAATATCCTGTCATCTCCAAGGATTTTCGAAGACAAGGACTACATCATTATCTTGAAGAAAGTATGAATACCCTAGCTCATTCAAGGAAATATTCTATACTTAAAGCATTCTTGGGAATCTCGCTCAAATCATCATCACAAGGAAGAAGACCAAAAAATACCCTACCTCTACTCACATTGAAGAGATCTAGAAATCAAATTAACTTGAAGTCTACTAATCTAAGGGAAGAAAGATTGAGGATGTTGTCATCAGCATCAAGGATTCAAGGTGATCTCCCTCTCTTTGGATCATTTTTGAGAGAATACACCTTCTTCAAGAAGAAATATTCTACTTCCATATCATCATTTATATCAAGAAGGCAACAGATTGAAGATATTGTCATCAAGGAATATATTCTCAAGTAATTATTTTTATGACCTCATTTGAATCTATCAAAATGTATTTTTTCAAGGAGAGCAACAATTTGGTTGGGTATACAAACTTTCTTGCATGGAAGAAGAGTACTTATTTGATACTCATAGAAAATGAAGTGGTGGATCATGTTAAGGGCTCAATCACTAAACCTCCAAAGGAATATGCTCAAGCACTTGCAAGGTATATGAAAGGGAAAGTAAGGGCTCAAAATATTCTCAGAGAATCCATCAAGGATCCCTCATTACCTATGTATCAATATTAGAAACATCAAAATAAATATATGACAAACTTGTAGAATTTTTCTTCGTATGCATTGCAAGATAAGTAATCTCATAAAGACAAGAAATATACAAGCTGAAGATATAAAAAGAAGAAGGAATAGCCTCATACTTTATGAGGGTATTTGAAATAAGAGATCAACTATAAGAATTGGTAGAGATAATGTTTGACAAAGATATGACTATGATAGTGCTCAATACACTACCAGAATAATGGGGCAAATTCACATCAAGCATATATGGGAAGAAGGAAGCTACTCCTTTCAATTATCTATAGTCACTATGCAAAATTGAATAAATGAGGTTGAAGGCAAATACTGATGTAGGATCAAACAAGAAAACCCAAGCATATGTTTCCATGATAAAGAGGAAAGGTAAATTTAGGAAATTTGGTCCTTAGGAAAGGAAGAATAATATCACAAAGGTTCAATGCTATGGATGCCAAGAATATGGTCACTACAAGAGATATTTTCCTAAGCTCGAGAAGGACAACAATAGAAGAGGAAGGAAATAATCCGATATCACTAAAGAAGTGGAGGAAGTTGAAAAGAAGAAATCCAATAAAGAGGAAGTAAAAGATCTCTACTATGATTGAGATAGTCTTCCTCACCTAGTTCTTTTCAAGTTTTCTGGCTATCATGGCAGGAATCACTAAGAAGCATGATAAGATGCATCATGGAATCATAGAAGCATGTGATTGAAAGCAAGATCTCATGACATCATCTTAGAAAAGCATGAAAGATAGCTGAAATAGAAGTCTATGGAAGCCACCTATAAAAGGATGTAGCTCTTGGTAACCTCATTAGAAGCATAAGTAGTACTTATGAGAAGAAGAAAGTAATCTAGAATAATTCTCATCATAGATCATTCAAGACGAGTATTTGTTGGATAAGGATGGTCAAGATACTTCGTTGGAATCTTCATTGGAAGGTTCACCTATTGGAAGAAGCAAGTGTCTCACCGAGAATTCCACCTTGTATGGTATTCATGGAATAATGGTATGATGTCATAAGAAGAGAAGCAGGTCAAGGTGATTGAAGTTCTTTCAGGAAAGGAAGTTACTAAAGGAATTATAGATGACCTAAAGGAAGAGATGAGATATTTATGCATGTATTTAATTAATTCATGTCATATGGCTGAAAATAACATGGATGGATGCTCTACCTCAAGAGCATGATCAAAAGAAAGGATCTCCTCCTTTATAAGGATGCATGAAGGCATGGTTCACACATTTACTAGATGAAATTAACGTAATATGTCCTCATATGAAATATGAGATGGTTGATAAAGTTGAAGGAACTATGATTGGAAGTTCTTGAGAAGAAATATGTGAATTAAGAAACGAAAAGATCATGAAAAATGCAACTATGGAGAAGGCTATCAAAATATTTGACTATGATATCTCCATGGGAAAGATATGAAGAACCTGATGAATTATGAAAAATAAAGGGACCCTTGAAATTGTATATATTTTTGGAGATGTTTCAATATGTATGTAGGATGTCGACGCAAACAAGAAGATGTCATGATGAAATAGCACCACAAAGGTAATTTTGATTTAATGTTCATTTTCTATTTTTGAACAAAATATGGATGAGATAATGCATGGCTACCAAGGGAATACAAATGATACTCATGTGATAGGATTAAATATCTTGAAGGAAACATGATGTAAAAAAAAAGGTAGCAAGGTATGAAGGAAGGCCAGATATGGACTAATGAATCACTTTCCAATGAAATGAAGGATTACATTATTGACACGATTCATGAATGAAAGTGATGGATGGTTTTTACCTACAAGAAATCCCAAAAATATGTAGGCTCCATATCAAATAATAAATTCATGACAGCGAAAGAGGGACTCCTATAAGCAGTTGTTTGTCCCATGGTTTCCACCTAAAGAGATGTTGAAAGCAAGTCCCTAGTCAAAAGGGATCTTGGTAAAGTCCCTAGTTAAGAGGGAGCTTTGGTACATTCCTTTTATAGGCATGGGTACATTCTTTCATTGGAATGGGTATATCCTCCCTAGTTAAGAGGGAGAGATAGACATATCATTCTTGTCTTCACATGGGAAGAAATAATGGAGTATTGGGTAAGCATATAGCATCTTATACTCTTTTAGGTTGTGGTAGGGAATTAAGATAAGAGTAGTCGTATAGGAGAAATATTCTTTGAGGAATGGGAATCCAAGATAAGAATATTCTTGGTGGAACATACTCCAAGAGAACTCGGGTGGGCTATGTTCTGAGAGAGACAATGATGAGGGTGTCTATAAATCATTGGTCTTGCCAACATTGTGATATTATCTTGCGGAGAGATAAAGTTTTTTTCAAGGCCTTTCTATATGACAATGTTGGATGACATGATGCTATACAAATGGGTTACCAATATGACTCTACTTATGAGAATTCTTCATATTGAGAATGTACAAGTACCTTGTATGGATTATGAATACCTCCCTAGTTAAGAGGGAGTGTTGAAATATGTAACTAGGTATGGTCTTCATATTGACACATGTAATCATGATTTTATGGAATTAATGTAAAGAAGAAAATAAAATAAAATTATTTTATGTTGGATTCATGGGTTTCATGCTCAAGGAATTTTACTTTTATAGGTCAAGCTCCCATTGTGAGCTATTAGGATTGGTCATAAATTCAATTGAGTATTTTTCATGTATGAGAGACCCTTCTTGGGCATGTTAAATATGTATTTGAGTCATTGTAAGAGTAAAAATACCCTCAAATACCAAGTCCAAGTACTTATAACAAGTCATCCTTGAAATGAAGCAATAATCTTAAACCAATATGACATGTCGGCCTACAAACATGGGGAGGAAGCCTATATATAGGGAACTTTGACTCATTCAAAGGATATCATATCACAGAAAATAAGCTCGATAAGAAGGACGAAAAATAAGCCTTGCATGTCTATTTTGGGAAATTTTGTCCACACGTGCGAGGGAATCTAGGGTTTCCTACCTGATGCAAGTCTAACTACAGTCATCTAAAGAGGGATAAAAAAAGGGAAGAAGGAAAGCTACATTGAAGGTCGAAGTCACAAAGAATTTAGCCCTAGTAAAGTGAAGTAGAAGGAGGGCTTAAGTAGCCCTAATTTGGTCACACGTGAGAAATTGTAGTCATCTACAGGTAGCCGAAATTTGAAGAGACATAGGCTGAGAACTTTATACTTGAATTGCAGGATCGAGGGTGAAGAAATAAGGAGACATTGTAGCATCTTCAAGCAAGGGTTGACTTGGTATTGGAGGGGTTGTTGGTCAAGGGTCTTTGTCTTGGAATTCAAAAATTGAAGATTCTATAGGAAGAAGAATTTGGTGGGTTTTCCTCTCAATATTGGAGAGGTTTTGGCCCTGGATGATTGCCTATATATTGTGTCCCTTGTCTCATTGTTGTTTACATTTTGATAGTCGTTTGATGAAAATAACACAATAATAATAAAGCTAAAAAAGAACCTAATCAAAAGAATTAAAAAGTATTCACAAGCAGTTATCATTACTAGGGAAATCACCTCATCTGTCTACCCTAGATTTCTCAACAATACACTCCTTTTTTTTTAAATTCTAGAGAAGTTTGGTCTCAATAGTAAATTCATTTCTGGATAATATCATGTATAGGAACTCCATGGATTAAAGCTTCTAGGGGGATTCGACAAGGTTTCCCTTTTCCCCCTTTATTATATCTTAAGCAAGCAAGATTGGAGGGCTTGTCATTGGGATTTAGCATAGCCTGTAATGTAAAATATGTTAATCACTCACAATTCATAGATGATAATCTCTTGCTAGGAGGAGCTTCCAAAATCGCTACGAAAAGATTTAATTCCATCCTAGAGGTATACCTCGATCTCTTGGGAGGGCTGGTGAATAAAAGAAAGAGTTAACTTTATGGATAGAACTGCTCAAATGCATTATTAAAACATATATCCTCTATTTTGTATTTATTCATGGAAATAGGTTGGAAATCATTTAAATACCTTGGAATTCCAATCTCAATGGGAGTCTCAAGTATGGAAGAACGGGAGGAAATTATTCATAGATTCAAGAAAAAGATCCAAGGATGGGGATCGCATTGGTTGAAAGTTGTTTGGAAATTTATCCTAATCAAATCAATTTTATCCTACTTGTCAGTTTATTTTTTCTCTGGCCTTTTGGCCCCCAAGAGTGTAATCAACTAAATTGAAGGGCTTACCAGAAAATTTATTTGGCATGGATGAAAAAGCAACAAGTAGAGACTTCATCTAATTAAATAGAACATAGTTTGTCTCCTCAAAGTATATGGTGGCTTGGAAACAAAAGACCCTCACTTTATCAATCTATCCTTAGGGGGAGATTAGAGAACGATGGAACAATGCTCTGGTTTTGCCTACGGCTCATCTCTCAGCCTCCTGATGAGGGCCTCCCGCCATTTTCCTCTGCTTGTGTGTTGGGTATGTCCTCTCAGCTCCTTGATAAAGGTACCCCTCCATTTCGTCATGTTTTCCCTCTATTATTTCCGATTTTTGGGTGATTATATTTTTTGTTAGGTCCACAATGGCGGTGCTAGCCTAGGTGGGACCCCTACTAGCTGATATTGTTGCATTGAATTCCTTGGTGGCACCAGCTCCCAAGTTTCAAAAGAAAGGCCTGTCAAAGTTTGTGAAAAGGGTCAAGGATATCCCAAATATTGAGATTAGCACCCCTCAAGCACGCTCTCGTGCTTTGTAGCTTGTCTACTTGGGGCTTATTGGCCAATTCATAGGCCTTTGGCTATCTTCGCAAGCCTTTAAATCCTAGATTGAGAAGAACTGGAAACCTCTCATGAAGGGAGAGGTGATATCTTATTTTTGTGGTAAAGGTTTCTATAATTTCTACTTTGAGAATAGTCTAGATAAAGATTTAGTTTTCAAAAGTGGCCCATACTTCATGGGGGCCCAAGGGCTGTATTTTGATCGGTGAAGCCCAAGATTTAATCCAAAATTTGACGTTCCTTCTTCGGTTCAGTCTGGGTGAATTTTACATACCTCCCCCTTTATTGCTAGAATGATGCAAATTTTAGGCTAATTGGGAAATCCCTCGGAAAGTATATCGATCATTCTAAACCTAAGGATGTCCTATTCTCATATGATCGGATCTGTGTGGAGGCAGATGGTGAGCTCTGGTATTTCACCAAGAGTGTTGCAACTCCAGGGGCTGCCCTACTTTACTTTATCAACCTGGGGTTTGTACAAACTTGGAGGTGACAGTGCTATATACACAGCATATGCATTTTGTTCATGTCATCGTCTTCCGCTCTACGAAAGGGTGATATTTCTAAGGGTTCTCAGTGAAGTCTGTCACACTTCAATGAAACTAGACTAAATTACAGAAAGAAAATGATAGAAGGAAACTAAATTAAATCGCTGAAAGGAAATGACAGAAAGGGAACTAATCTAAATTGTTGAAAATAAATTATAGAAAGGAAACTAATTTAAGTTGCATAAAGGAAACTAATTTAAACCATACTTAACTTCACCAATCGGCTAAACACACCCTAATATATCTATCATTCTCCTATCTATGCAGTTATTCACGACCTAATTCTAATTTGAAGAAGTGTGCTTGCAGTTTGGGGGAAAACATGCTAAAGGTGCTAATGGAGGGCTTAACGCATGAAACAAGGCTTAGAAGTGGAAAGAGGGGGTTAAAACTTATTAAAAATTTGTTATAGTGCAAAAATGCTTCGGAGCAGAATGAATTGAAAAGTGCGATGGTAGAGAAGCGGGAGTCCAATTCAGGAGCTGGAGAAAATGCAATAAAGGTTGTGATCTGCAATATGTGATATCGTAATATCGTAATCAGAGAAAAAAAAAAAAAAAAAACGAGCGGTAAGTGTTAATAGGGATCAGATAAAGATTTTGAAATGTGATTTGTGACAGGTGACGTAGAGGTGGGACTGGGGGCGAAGCGCGACCGCAATATCACAATCGGCAGATCAGAGCGGTAAGTCTTAAAATAAAAGGGAAATGTTGTGAAGTGCGATTTGCGATGGCGGAGTTATCACGTCGGCGAAACGAGCGGTAAGTGTTAAAAGAGAAAGGGAAAACGGTGCGATTTGTGATTTCACAATATCAAAATCGGAGAAAACAAGTGGTAAGTGTTAAAAGAGAAAGGGAAAATGGTGTGATTTGCGATTTCGCAATATCGCAATCGGCGAAAACAAGCAGTAAGTGTAAAGGAAAAAAGGTAAACGGTGCAATTTGTGATTGCGATGTGGTAAAAAATGCGATCTACGATATGCGAGATCGCAATATCGCAATTGGCAAAGGAGAGTGGTAAGTCTTCAAGGAAAAACACAAAAGTTGCAAGTGCGATTTTGTGAAAAGGCGAAGTACGGTAGTGGGAGAAGAGAGGAGCAAAGGCGGAGGTTGATTTTTTGATGTTTTTGAATGGTTTTTAAGTTAGAAGGGGTTGCGACAGCTGCGCAAAGCAAAAAGAAGGGATAGAAGGTGAACTTTAAGTTTTTGGGGGAGTTTTCGTGAATAAAAAAAAGGTGTGGTAGCTATGATGAGAGAAAAGGAAGGAATAGAAGCGTAAAAGAGGTATTTGGAAGCATAACACAGAGATGGAAAAGGAACTTCTCCGAAACTTTAATACGATTCCTGAAAACAAACCTGCAGATTCATGCACGAGAAAACAGAAAAGAATGTGTGATAAAACAATGAACAAAAATCAATTTTAGGGTATGTGGGAAGGTTTTCCCTCCTCGAGCTCTATTGACAGAGATGAGAAGGGAGTCTTGATCCACAAATTTTTGGTTTTTCTCCTCTATTCTATTACTCACAAGCAAATGAAAAACTACATCGACATACTGAAAGAAAAAATAAACAACAAAGAAACTATTAAAAGTAGAATTAATTGAATGATAGAAAGAAACTAGCTTAATGGCAGACATGAAAGAACGGTAACTACAGAGAAGCTGAGGCACATGGGTTGGGCCCTAACCCACGAGCCCAACTCTCTGGAATTAAATCAGTAAAATGGAGTCTATCTACTCATTACATTAAAAATGAAATCTTATTACATCTCGAAGGTCTTAAACAACAAAAGCCTAACAGAATGGAAAATGAATGGCATGGGATGGAATGGAATGGACTGCATCAAATGGACTAGAATGGAATCAAAGGATGGAATGGAAGAATCCACCCTAATTAGCTCTTGATTAGCTTTATTTATCCTCACTGGCAGCTACCAACAACTCCCTAAAAAATAGGTATTGAGTCCACTTGACTCCAAGTGAAGTATGGCTTGAGTGCACTTGGTCTTGAGTTGCTTGGCTGCCTCTGGAACTCGAATTGATGGAGAGAATCCTTGGGATCCTTTGGCTTCCTTTAAGAGTTAAGGAGGGTGGACAATCCTCCTATAATTTCTCCAATATTTCTCCATAATTTCTTGACATTGTGCTCATTTTTTCTTCAATCTTGATCTTCCAGTGGCAGGGAGCAAGTCCCTAAATTATCACCTTCTCCAAATCTGCATAATCTGCCCAATATTCTCACAATATTATACAAAGATAACCAATATTAGGCACAAATATGCAATTACCTTTAAACCTTCCTAAGAAAATATTAAAGCATAAGAAAACATTATTAAGTGCAGAAGGAGAGATTTAATATATATTTTCATGTGCATAAGGAAGGTAGATGAGTCTAAGAAAGGTTAAATGGGCCTTAATTTATGTCTAATTTAGAGGCCCATCATCACCCCCCAACTGAAACTGTTGCTCATTCTCTGAGAAACCTATTCATCCTCCCTACCTTATTTTTATTCCTGCATGCTGGCTTATTTCATTTTCTGTTTAATGGCCCATGCGCTGCTCCTCCTGCTAATCTTCTTGCATTTCTTCTCATAGGTGCTTCACGGAGGTCCTCAGATGCCTTAAGCAAAATTATTTTTCATGCCAAGAGGTGGTGGATCCACCTTTTATTTTATTTTATTCTTTTGTGTTCTTTCTTTCTTTTATTTTCTTTTTTTTCTTTTTTTAATTGTATGAAGAACAAACTCACAGTTCTTTTTACTTCGAAATGAGTTCACCCTTGATTACCCCTTGGTACTCCTTTTCTTCCATTACAATGAACTGCTTACTACCCACTTTCTCAATTCATTTGTACTTTTGTCTTGTTCCTCTTCTTGGTGGAAAAAGTGAGGCTAGTTGCTAGATAAGGCGGTTGCTCTGCTACTGATTTCGGCTATATAAAAAACTTTCCTTCTCACACTTTTTAATGTTTTCTTAAGCTAAAATAGATTCAAAGAAAGGGTTATATGATTGCATACCTAAGTCTTACCATTGATTTTTTTTTTTTTTTTTGCAGGTGATATTGAAGTTGCTGATATGGTTGTTGAAGCTATCTTCGGTGGTTCTGAAGCTGCTCTAAAGTTGCATGTGATAATCTGCTTGAGGTCCTTTTGGAGCTTCTAAGCACAAAAGGAGGAAGTCCAAGTTTGACTGCCTTTGACTAGGGTGTTGACCAAATTGTATTTTTGTGCCAACTTGATGTTTTTTTGCTTGCAAAGGTTGGAGAGCACCTGCATTCATTAGAGAGATATACATGGAGAAATGCATTTTTTTTTTTTAAGGCCTACTATCTACCTCAATGAGGTTTTCCACTTGTAGGTCTGCCTAGGCGCCTCAAAGGAGGTTTTCACCTAGGATTTTTTTTTTTTCTCTTTTTTTTTCAACCCAATGACCACCTCATGGAGGTTTTCAATCAGTGAGCCAATCTCAAACACCTCAAGAGAGTTTTTCACCTGAAATTTTATTCTTTCCCTTTTTTTAAATTTTTTTTTATTTTTTCACTTTCCTACTCTTCTTGAAAAAACAAAACCTTTTTCAAGTATAGGAATGCTTCCAATGGAGCCATGTACACATCAAGATGACATATAAAATCAAGCGCACACTTGGAATACATGCTCTGACATGTACCTGAATATAAGAGATTGATTGCTCTGACTAGGATTCTATCGAGTACTGTTGAAGAAGAGTGTGTTGTTGCAACTTAATGACTGTTTGGAACCATATGTCAATATAGTTGTGGTGCCCCTAGTTCACTTGCTGAGTTGGATCACCTTGGATGTCCTCTTCTATTATGGCAGTCAAATATTCCTCTTTTTGATGATTGTTCTCTTGAGCACATGGAGGAAATGCTGGTAAACATGAGGGAACTTTCTCAGCATCTTATTATGATGTCTTCTCTTCATCAAGTGCGGCCCTTGATCTTTTGATCTCCTCATTTGGATCTTCTTCTTCTTGATGTTGTCCTTTAATGAAATTAAGAAAATATCTTCTTTGCAATACCTTTCCTGAACTAAGATGCAAACCATTTAGATCAAGAGGATATGTTTGGTAGTGTTGTACCTTAGCATTGTAAGTGGGTTGAGATACTTCATGGTGTGGGTTTGGAAATGGTGGTACAGGTAGTTGAGTGGGGGTGGATATATGAGATGGATGTGGTTGAGGCTGTGATTGTGGTAGAGGTGGATGGTAGGGATAGCATGGAGTTGGGTATGGAGGATATTGAGGGAAATATTGAGGATGTTGAGGATTTTCCCAATAAGGACCTTTCCAACCATGTTGCCAAGATGGTTTTGGGGTTGAGATGGCCAAGGTTGCCAAGGAGGGAGTGTGTCCCAATTAGTTTGAGATGGATGTGGATAAGCTTCATATTGTGAAGTGGGTCGTTGCATCATATCAAGTTGACTAGGCTGCCAGGGTATCCTTGGAGCTACATAACATAGCTTCTTTGGTGATTACCTTGCTCCATTGGCTTCTTGGTAAACTTATTTAAACATGGGGAATGGTGAAAAACATTTAGTAGCATAAGATTCTGCATGGATAACAAAAATATCAACATCTTCTTTTTTCTCATTTTTCATTCTTAACATTTATACCTATTCACTTAGATTGCTAAGAATTTCTGTTTTAAAGTTATGAAATCAAATTTCCAAGTTCATCTTGCCTTACCAATGTTGATGCTGACTTAATTACTCTTTCCCTTCCTCTTGATATGCGCTTGCATGTTTCACAAATTTCTTCAAATGACAATTGGTATACATCTCCTCTACTCATGAGATTAAGGAGATCAATCCACTCATCCCTAATTGTTCTAAGTAAGAGGGTTTTTAGTGTGTCAAATCCTAAATGATGCAATTTTTCCCTCTTAAAATTATCCATGAACCTCTCTATTTTCCCTCAATGCTCTCATCTTCTTCTTGGTTCATTCTAAAAATTTCCTCTCTAAGATCACGATCTTTGTATTTTTCTAGAAATATCTTTTGCATATCAATCCATGATCTTATTGAATTAGTACCTAGACTCATGAACCATTTAAGATCTCTATCCTTCAATGTTTTAGGAAACAATCTCATTTTTTGAGTGTGTGATAAGTAGCCATAAGACCTACATAGTATCTCAAATTCAAAGAGAAATGTTTCTGGATCCTCTGTCATGGAAGTTGGGAAAGAAATATGGATGGATGTTCTTCATATGTACACTGATGTCCATATCTTGAATGGGAAACCCAATAAGATCTTCTTCATTGTCATCATATCCATCCATATCTTCTACCTTCAAAAGTGTATGGTGATGTGTTCTTACTGCACCACGTGGTCAAGTGGGGGGGTTGGTATTGGAGAAGTATTTTTTCTTTAAAAAAAAAATTATGAGTATCCCTACTCCTATGAGGCATGAAAATCAGATTTTTTGTATTTTTTTTTTAATATTTCTGAAATGGCATGAAAAGAAAGGAAAGCAGAAAAGTATGCTAAAAAATAAAAATCAAAGCATCTACTAGACACCTCCCCAGCAACGGCGCCAAAAAGTGGTGAGCCCTGGTATTGCACCAAGAGTGCTGCAACTCCAAGGGATTCCCTACTTTACTTTATCAACCCAGGGTTCGTATAAACTTGGAGGTGACAGTGCTATATACACATCAGATGCATTATATTCATGTCATCCTCTTCTTCTATACAAAAGGGTGCTATTTCTAAGGGTTCTCAGTGAAGTCTGTCACACTTCAATGAAACTAGACTAAATTGCAGAAAGGAAATGACAGAAGGAAACTAAATTAAATCGCTGAAAAAAAATTACTGAAAGGGAGCTAATCTAAATTTCTAAAAAGAAATGATAGAAAGGAAACTAATTTAAACCATACTTAACTTCGCCTATTGGCTAAACACACCCTACTCTATCTATCATGCTCCTATCTATGCAGCTATTCATGACCTAATTCTAATTTGAAGAAGTGTGCTTGTAGTTTGGGAGAAAACAGGCTAAAGGTGGTAATGGAGGGCTTAACGCATGAAACAAGGCTTAGAAGTGGAAAAAGGGGGTTGAACCTTATTAAAACATTGTTATAGCACAAAAATTCTTTGGAACAGAATGAATTGAAAAGTGCGATGGCGGAGAAGCGGGAGTCCAGTTCGGGAATGAGAGCGAAATGCAATTTGTGAAAATGGAAAAGGTTGCGATCTGTGATATGCGATATCACAATATTGCAATCAGAAAAAAAATGAATGGTAAGTGTTAACAGGGAGCGGATAAAGATCGCGAAATGCGATTTCGATGGGTGACATGGCGGTGGGACCGGCAGTGGAGCGCGATCGCAATATCGCAATCGGCGAATCAGAGTGGTAAGTCTTAAAAGAAAAGGGTAAATGTTACGAATTGCAATTTGCAATGGCGGAGTTATCACATCAGCGAAACAAGAGGTAAGTGTTAAAAGAGAAAGGGGAAACGATGTGATTTGCGATTTCTCAATATCGCAATCGGATAAAACAAGCGGTAAGCATAAAGGAAAAAAGGTAAATGGTGCGATTTGTGATTGCGATGTGGTAAAAACTACGATTTGCGATATGCGATATCACAATATCGCAATCGGCAAAGGAGAGCGGTAAGTCTTCAAGGAAAATGGTAAAAGTTGCGAAGTGCGATTTTGTGAAAAGGCGAAGTATGGTAGCGAGAGAACTGAGGAGCGAAGGTGGAGGTCGAGTTTTTGATGTTTTTGAATGGTTTTTAAGTTAGAAAGGGATGTGACAGCTGCACAAAGTGAAAAGAAGGGATAGAAGGTGAAATTTAAGGTTTTGGGGGAGTTTTCGCGACTAAAAAAAAGGTGTGGTAGCTACAATGAGAGAAAAGGAAGGAATAGAAGCGTAACAGAGGTGTTTGGAAGCGTAACACATAGATGGAAAAGGAACTTATCCGGAACTTTAATACTGATTCCTACAAACAAACCTGCGGATTTGTACACGAGAAAACAAGAAAGAATGCGTGATAAAACAGTGAACATAAATCAATTTTAGGGTTTGTGGGAAGGTTTACCCTCCTTGAGCTCTATTGACAGAGATGAGAAGGGAGTCTTGATCCACAGATTTTTGGTTTTTCTCCTCTATTATATTACTCACAAGAAAATGAAAAACTACAGCGGCATACTGAAAGCAAAACTTAAAAAAAATGAAACTATTAAAAGCATAACTAATTGAATGACAGAAAGAAAACTAGCTTAATGGAAGACAGGAAAGAATGGTAATAGCAGAGAAGCTGAGGCACATGGGTTGGGCCCTAACCCACGAGCCCAACTCTCTGGAATTAAATCAGTAAAATGGAATCTGTATACTCATTGCATTAAAAATGAAATCTTATTACATCCCAAAGGTCTTAAACAACAAAAGCCTAATAGAATGGAAAATGAATGGCATGGGATGGAATGGAATGGATTGCATTGAATGGACCAGAATGGAATGGAAAAATCCCCCCTAATTAGCTCTTGATTAGCTTTATTTATCTTCATGGGTAGCTACCAACATCTCCCTAAAAAATAGGTAATGAGTCCACTTGACTCCAAGTGAAGTATGGCTTGAGTGCACTTGGCTGCCTCCAGAACTTGAATTGTTGTAGAGAATCCTTGGGATCCTTTGGCAGCCTTTGAGAGTTAAGGAGGAATTTCTCCAATATTTCTCCATAATTTTCTGACATTGTGCCCATTTATTCTTCAATCTTGATCTTCCAGTGGCAGGGAGCAAGTCCCTAAATTATCTCCTTCTCCAAATCTGCATAATTTGCCCAATATTCTCACAATATTCTACAAAAATAACCAACTTTAGGAACAAATATGCAATTACCTTTAAACCTTCCTAAGAAAATATTAAAGCATAAGAAAACATTATTAAGTGCAGAAGGAGAGATTTAATACATATTTTCATGTGCATAAGGAAGGTAGATGAGTGTAAGAAAGGTTAGATGGGCTTAATTTATGTCTAATTTAAAGGCCCATCAGTAGACTTAGAAAAATGTCTCTCGACTGCAATAAATCCTTTTATGGATAGTTGGACGCATGAGGAGGAATTCGACTATGATCAAATCCCATTTAAATGTAAGCTTTGTCATGAATATGGACATTTCGCAAAAAGCTATCCAAAAATCCAGGATATCATGGAAAAACAACTGGGAGAATAAATTGAAAAATGGAAAAAAGTACAAAGAAAAAAGGGAAACCTAAGGAAAAATAATGGGCCAACACCAAGTCAAAAATATTCCTCCAAGGATTTTCTTCCAAGTCAGAGTGCCCCTCCCCCCCCCTTGGGTGCGCCATTGGAGGGTGGAGAGGGTCAAGAAGAAGAAAATCGATTTGCAGTCATGGATTCTTCTCACGAGGATGGAAGCTCCCCCTACCCCCCGCCCCTTGGTCACGCCATTGGAGGGTGGAGAGGTTCAAGAAGAAGAAAATCGATTTGCAGTCATGGATTATTCTCATGAGGATGGAAGCTCTTCCCCCACCTCCCTCAAATAATCCCCAAGGATAATACCACTAAGACTTCCATTCTCTCCTCTACCTCGAAAAAAAAAGGAAATAAGCTCTAGTCTAGTAACATCTAGCAGTACAGAAGACACTTCAGAAGAAGAGGAGGAAGAAGAAGGTTTATTATCATCAAAGGAAGTATCTGGAATGACAATACCACCGAGCTTAGCATATGAAAATTCATAAGGAACAAGGGCCAAGGAAATTGATAGGAAGGTCAAAAGATCAGGAAGGAAATCAAACAAAGAAATAATGTGGGAAAAAACAGAAAAAGACAAAGATTTTGGATTTCAATGTACAATACCTCACCATCTAGTTGGATTGGGGAATAAAGGAGGAAAAAAAGGAAGTATTATGGGCCCTGTTAAGGGGACGACATCCAAAAATAAGTAAATTATGAATATAATATCCTGGAATTGTAGGGGACTAGGATCTGGGAAAATAATATTGGAATTGAAATATCTATTCCAAAGGGGAAGACCAGTAGTCACTCTCCTTTAGGAAACAAATTTGGCTGAGTCAGATATTCGCTCACTCCACAATAAAATTTGGGGTCTCAGTAACCTGGTAGCAGAAATATTGAGAGGAGCATCAGGAGGGCTATGTACGTTGTGGAATCTAGAAAAAAATCAATTGGTAAGCTCATTAAAAACCATCCACTAGAAAATAAATTCTTTTAATATTTTATAGATGCATAAAATCTTCATTGTGATCAATGTATATGTGCATGTTAATTTCTGAGAGAAACACTAATGCTTGAAATATTTGATCGATTTAAAAAATATTGAGTATGGTTGAAATTCCATTTTGGGAGGATATTTTAACACCACTATGGGCATACATGATAAAAGGGGAGGCTCAACAGTAAGGGACACCCTCCAAGATAATATCGAGGGTCTCATTCTAAACCTAAACCTATTTGATGTCAAGCCTTAGAAATTTCTCTATACTAGGAATAATAAACATTCTAGACTAGGACACATTGCTGCTATGCTAGACCGTTTTCTAGCTTCGGATTGTCTCCTTGTCTTGAATCTCTGCCTAAAGTCCTTCATTCTATAATGGTGTGGCTCAGACCATCACCTAATCAGCTTTATGATCTCCCCATCCCTCAACCTGGGCCCTATCCCCTTCTGATTCTTTTCATTATGGTTGGACTCTCCTGGGTTCCTTGATGTGGTCTCCCTCTCTTGGTAACGATGGGTCGAGGGCAGCCCAGTGACAATCTAAGAAACAAAAAAAAAAATTTTGAAAGGAGATATTAAAAAATGGCTCAAATAAAATAAACCTGGAAGACAATATGACATAAAGTTAATGGAATAAAACTTAGCCTCATTACAGGTACAAATGGAAACTTCTCAGATAAACCTATCAAAATTCCAAAAAGAAGTTGAAACCTTCAAGGCCCTCCACGCTAATCTTAGAAGAGAAGAAGAGTAGTGGAGACTAAAATCGAGAAACAATTGGTTGTTGTTTGGGGATAGAAACACAAAGTTATTCCATAAGCAATCTAAGTTTATGGAAACCAAAAACAATATAGCTCAGATCAATTATGGGGGGCATACTATAAATAATTTTGAAGAAATAAAGAGAGAAATAGTGGAGCACTTCAGAATCCTTTATCGGGAGGACCCTCTGTAGGATGTTGAGAATGAGGAATTTTTCCTGGAGGGTATCCCAACTATGTTTTCGATGGATATGAACAAAGAAATGGTCTCTTCTCCATTAGTTGCGGGGATTAAGGCAGTTGTTTTCTTTCCCCCCTAGACAAGGCCCCTACCTCAGACGGATTCTTGATCAGTTTCTATCATAAATTCTGGGAGGTAATTAAGATAGGCCTATGTAGAATGGTTGGTTACTCCTTTAAGATATTTATTATCGGTGGGGGAATAAATACTTCCTTCTTATCCTTAATTCCCAAAGATTCAAATCCATCCTCATTTTCCATATTTCATCCTATCTCCCTCATCATCGTCTCTTACAAAATGTTCACGAAGTTGTTGTCCTTGAGGCTCAAACCTCTCCTGCCTCTTTTGATCTCATCCAACCAGGGAGGGTTTATTCCAGGGAGGAAAATTTTTGATAATATTATTCTACTCTAGGAGGCCATTGACCCGAGCTAGATAATAGGCAATCCAACAATGATAATAAAGCTAGACATGGAAAATTCTTTCGACATAATTAAGAATAGTTTCTTGTTGAAATTTTAAAAAAAAATGGGGTTCGATGAAACATTTATAATTTGGACGACCCTTTGTATTTCTTCCCCTCAGATCGTTTCGTTGGTTAACTACAGAGTGGCTGGTTTCTTCAAAGCCTCCAAGGGGTTGCACCAAGGCTATCCTCTCTCCCCTTTTCTTTATATTATGATGGTAGACATGTTGAGTAGAATATTGGAGAAATATCAGGATTCTCTTCTCTTTCCTGGGATCAAGTATAAATAAGCCATCAAAAGTATTAATAATGGGCAGTTTGCGGATGACACAATTTTTTTGGGAGGTGCCTCTGTTGTTATTTTCGGGCGATTCAAAGGGAATCTCGATCGGTTCCTAAGTTCATTGGGAGGAGCCATAATTGACAGCAAAAGTCATATATACAGCTAGATCATCTCCCCCTAGAAAGAAAACAAAAATAGAAGAAATTATAGGTTTCAAAACAATTAGATACTGGAAAGAATTCAATTATCTAGGGCTTCCTATTTTCCTAAGAAGATTTGGTCCCTATGCCATGCAAAAGTTCCCAGACAAAATCAAATCTAAAATAGTCAATTGGGGAGAAATTTGGCTCAACAATGCGGGGAGGGAAATCCTAGTGAATTTGGTGTTGTCAACTATCTCGTTGTATTATTTCTCTTCCCTACTAGCTCCCGAGTATGTTCTACGTCAATTGGGGATTTATATAAGAAAATTTTTTAGGGAGGGAAGAAAGACAGAAACCAAAAAATTCCATTTGGTAAACTAGAAAACTTTAAGAGTGCCTAAACAACATGGAGGGCTTGGAATGAGAGACTCGGCGATGGTGAATTTGGTAATGGGGGCCAAGCTCTATTGGATCACGACTATGAATCCGCATCAATGGTGGACGCAAGTTATGAGAGAAAAGTATATAAATTAGCATAACCACAGAGAGGTGAGAATGGAGGAGAATCATGTTTCTACAATTTGGAAACTAATGAGATCATCATAAGATATTATAGGAAATAGTTTATGTAAAATTCCAGGTAAAGGAGACACTACAAAAAAATTTCAAGCTCGATACTGGGGCTTCTACCTCTGGGTTTGGAGCAATCTCTCAATCCTCTTCGGATCCATTTGGTGTAGAATGGGGTGGTACATTTAGACCAAATTTCAGATTGGGATAATCAGGGTCTATGGAAGAGTTGGAAGCTGGATAACATCCTAGTTGATTTGTTAACATTAAGAGAAAATATTATAAAAAAATTAAGAGGTTGTGCCCCTATTACATATTCTATGGTGGACAGGTGGTGTTGGAAAAACACCAATTTTACGGTTAAAAAAGGATACTCCCCCTTTTTTTCAATGCCCAAATCCCTCTAAACTCCTCAATTTGGAATAAATTTTGGAATCAAATGTTATCCCAAAGGTAAACTCATTTTGATGGCTATTAGCTCATAAAAAAATTCTCATAGCAGAGAACCTTCAGAACGAGGGCACATTGAGCCATCCAAATGTCGACTATGTGAAAATTATGAAGAGGCAATCGCCCATATCTTCCTTCATTGTCAAGTTGCAAAGGAAGTTTGGTTTGTGGCACTGGGTCTGCTTTTCCTTATAACAAAATGGCCTTTCGATCTGCTTCATTTATTTAATTCCCGGCCCAAATTATATTCGGGCTCCCTTTAGGCTAGAATCACCTTCAAGAAGATATGGATTGCTCTTCCCAATTATGTTTTCTGGAAAATATGATTAACAAGGAATAAATTGATCTTCAGAATGACCCGCGTGATAGCTAGAACCATGGCTCTTAAATCTCTTTCATCTTGTATGGAACTCATCGCCCGACAATGGAACCCTTTTTGGATCAAGTAGAAACAACATGGATCACTCCTTATGTTTTCCCCCTAGCTCCCCATTCCTCTGCAAAAGCCCCTCCTTATTTCCCTGCTCGAATCCTTACATTTTCTTCTAAAGGGCTTGTGTATTGAATGTAAACTTTGAAAAAATGAATTCTCCAATTTCATTGAGCATCAAAAGGAAATCTTGGGGTGGCACGAGGGGGAGGGATTCTCAATAATCCCAAGGAAATCATAGAAGATATGTTTTCCTAGGGACTCAGATAGAAGACAAATAATTAAGTCAAGGCATATGTATCGTTCCTCAGGATCTCTCTGGCCCATAAAAGGGGAATCAGGGATATTTTTATCCTAGGGAACTCCCTGTTAATTATAAAGCATATGAACTACAATTTAGCAGCCCAAAACAATAAATTGAACCAAATCATCAAGAGAAACGAGGGAATGATACCTCTCTTTGGACAATTAAACTTTTTCCATATCTTAAGAGGTCAAAATAAGGAAGGTGACAGGAAATGCAACCTAGCCTGCAAGTTGAATAAGAAAGCAGTGAGGTGAATGGTATAGTGGGATCAATTACTATCACCTAATGGTTGATATAAAACTCGAAAACTTGATAGTTAGGGTTGATTTTTGTATGAAAAAAATATTTAATAGTATGGAAAGCATGGAGTTTATTTTCCCCATATCCCCTAGCTCGACTCCCTACCTTCCCCTCTTCCTCATCCCTCGCGCCCCCTACCCCCACCCCCCCCCCCCCCCCCCCTGCATCCCCCCCTTCCACCTCATCTGCCTCATCACCCTCACCCGTTGGCAGTCCTTTCTACATCACCCTCACCTGTTGTCTTCAAGCCCTTATCCCATCGGCCTTCATATCCCCTGCCTCATGGTGCCCCTCCTCAAATTGACATCTTGATCATGATGTCGCATTCTTGTTGTCCTTGGTCAAGTGATACACTTGGAATCAATATATGTATAAGTGTGGGAGCTCTTGATAATGCTCCTCGGATCAATCTCCACATCTGAAGAAATCAAGGGGAAAACATGTGAATTTACGGTGATCGTGAGTGTAATTTAATCCATATGGGTTGGAGTGGTCAGTTTGCGTGGGGGGAGGAGAAGCTCGACAAGGTGGAGGTCATTTAAAAGATCAAAAATATTATGGAATAAAATCGGGATGCAAGATGCACAAGTTCAGTTCATCACGTCAGCTTCAGGTTCAGGCTCCAAATTTTCTATATAAGAAGAAGTAACGGTTTGCTCCTCTGCCAAAAGCAAGGGTCTACCTCTGTCTTGAGGATTTTCAGCTTAAGGACCCATTGGCAGGGTCTAAGTAGTCTAGGAAGTCTGGGTATTAAATGATATGGTAGCTGATGAGGGTAGCATAATTGGAGAATTAGGCAAAAGAGAGATTTCTGAAGTGGTTGTTGTTGAGGGTGGTGTATTAGCATTCGTGTGTGGGAATTGGTTATTATTAAAGGTAGTATATTTATGTTGGTCCTGTGCAATCTTTCAGGAGCTCTGTGATTCTCCTTTTGGTTCTATATTTATTATTTTCTCTTGGAGCCACAGTTTTGGACTCCCCCCGTGCAGTTGGTTTAGAAGAATTGAGTCGAAAAAAGGAGGTTTCCTTAGTTTTGGGTTCCTGGGGCCGTCATCAACCTCGTTTGCATAGAACATCAGGGTTCATTGTGAAGGATAGAGGGAGGTTCCACCCTGATTGCAGTCTATGTCTCAAATAGCATGTTGAAATAAAGGAAGGGTTGGCAATAATTAAAAGGTGTATTCATCAACAACAGAAGGAGACTCTCGAGATGCAGGAACAACATTTGGAAAAAAAATGAGATAATTCATCAATTAGAAGATGAAATTGATGCTCTGTGTCTACAAATTGAGGGCCTTCAGCTCAAACTAGTAGAAAAAATCCCAAGGTCGGATGAAGAAAACACAGGCATTGATCTCAACATCCCGACACCAATGGAGGAGTAAACAGTCCCAAGTGTCTTTTTTGTTTGTTTCATATGTCAAAATATAAATCTAAAATTCTATTGAATCGATCCTATAGGATATATAGCAGTAGTCAAGAAGTGAAGGGGAATTTTGTAATTTTGGGGATGAAAAATTGGGCTTGGTTGAACAGAAGGAAACTTATGCTGCCCATAGATGGCTCTGAATTGTTTTTGTAAATTTCTCGTTTTTTGGCTGCGTACGGGAACAGATTAATACTATACTCCTACTCTTTACTATTAAAAAAAAAATCTAGCCTTAGGGGCTAAAATTGTTTGGATACTTCTCTCTAATACAAAGGAATGGTGGAAGCAAGAATTTTTGAAAAAATATTTTAATAAGAACAAAATCCTAAGGGATGAAAAATTCGAGTGGCCTAGGTACCGACTCTAAGATTTGAAGATTATGCAAGATAGATGTGTCAATTATACTTGAACACCTAGGATGGAAAAATGGAAATGGAGCTAGAATAAATATGAGGAAAGATAATATCCCCTCAACTGAACTATTGGGAGAGAAATAAGTCTAGCGATTTAGCTAATTAGATGAGAGGAGAAGGATTCATAAGAGTGAGGGACATCTCTCAATGGGATGATATGAGCGTCTGGAGCGGTTGGGTACACCTGGGACTTTGGACACCTCTTCAACTGAAATGGGAAATGTTGATAAGCTCATTGATCCATGCTTATCTCATGATCCATGCTAATTCTACCTTTCTATTATTGTGGATATTGAATGAAGTTATGAACCCAATTTCCCATTATTACAAATCTCAAATATTATGCAACGAGGAAGGACTACAATTTTAGCTGAAAACAAAAAAAGTCAAGTCACGGGACACTCTAAACCCAACCTATCCACCATTTCATGCAGGTTAACAAGACTATATTCTTTTTGTTGTATTTGAAATAAGTTTTCACAAGAGTAACATGCTTCTTTGCCATTTATTTGGACAAGGATAGAGTTAAATCAAAGACCATTGTATGAAAATGAAGCATTTTCTTATATGCCACAAAAATTTACATCAAGAGCAAATTTCTTCTAGGAAAATTAAAAGAATAACAAATAAAATAAAGGATAAATAGTATTTTCATTAAAAATGTATTATTGAGTAAAATATAAATTCTACTCTTATCATACTAGTTGGAAAATTTATTGGAGCAACTTTACAATTTCTTTGGCGTTATGTAACAAAATTTTGTCTATTAATCTCGTTCAAAGCTAAAAGTAAAGTACTCTATCATTATCAATGATTATCAAAACATGTTGCATTATGTATCTTTAATAGAACAACCATTGCTCAACTATACACAGAAAAATAGGCCATTAATGTTGGTGAAGTGAAATCCACTACCATGGAATCACTTTTTGTTTTAAGTGCAATTAAAGAGTTATATGTACAAAATAAAATAATTTTACAATTTAATGTTTTATTAACAAATATTAATCTGAAAAAATATTATAAGTTAATCGATTCTTACGAAAGCAATCTTAAGCTCCGCTCATGGATGCTTAGCTCATAAAAACTAGTTGTGATTCATCATACCATTGGACTTATATGCTACCATATAGACAAGATTTATGACTTCCACACACTATTGGAGACTATGTTGTTCCAAGGTACTATACGTTGCTTCGATGGCATCGTCAACTAAAATTTAATCCCTAAAGACCCCTCAAAATATTCCATCACAAGATGTGTTGTGCGAGAGGTGCAGAAGTATGGATGTCTCTTCTGCGTAAATTAGCATATGCTTAAGTCGTAAATATATTCAATATATTTTCACTAAAAGAACACTAATGGAGTCAATCATATATATCTTATAAATTTTAAGTGCGGAAGTAGTTTTGTGGAACATGTGTATGAAATGAGGGATGTGTGTGGAATAAAGTATGTGTAGAAAAGGGGGTATGTGTTGGAGAAATGGTGTATAGGGGAATGTGTGTTCCAATAAAGGAATACAAACTTTTTTCTGCACACATGAAATTATTTTAATTTAGAGGAATTATTTTTCGTATCTAAATAATATATATTCTTAGTATATATTTGTGCTCGTTCAATTTTGTTATTGAGGATGACAATGAAACATATGAATTTTGAAAGATGAAATCATCGTACTATGTCAATGATACCTCTTAGACGACCCAATAAATTGTCTTTTAGGAAGGATCTAAAAAACTTGAATTTGATTACTTATAAGGTGGTTTATTCCAGGCACGTAAGTGGAAATTAACATTAGAACAGTTGTTGTTATACTTTTGGTATTGTTTATGGTTGATGGCTTTCCATTGGCCAAAGCTCGATTTATCAGCCCTATAAAGAATCATCGTCGTCTATTTAGTACGAACCCTAAGGGGAATGACCGCATTCATTTGGAAAAGGAAGATGTTGGCAATAACAACTTGGAACTGGTCATGAATCTGGCATCCCTCAACTTATTGATTTCAATGTAATTAAATGTGTATAAGTTTAATTTTAATTTAGTGTGAGACACATAGACATTTAATTTTTAATAATTTTGTTGATAATCAATGTTGTAAAGTTGTTGTTTGTAAATTTGTGATTATATTTTTATTTTTATGAATAAAGACAAAATATGAAAAATTAATGGCTAAGTACAGATGGCTGAAAGAGGAAAAAGGTTGAAATTTTATTTTAGTAAATATTATTATCCATGAGCATGTCCTCAGCATCTAATCTGGATGATTAGATTTAATTATCAAATTATTATATTGGCCAATTAAATGTTTCCTAGAAGACAAGGAGTTGTCTTCAGAAGTGGGAAACAATAGCTCATTAATGAGAAGTTAACTACCTACCACCTATTGGTGAGATGGAGGTAGTTATTAACTACCCAAAGAGTGGTTGTTGCGGGAAAAACTGCCCTATGGTCTGGGTTGAGGGACCTAACAGAGCGGAAGGCATACAACAACAAGAAGCAATCAAATAAAAGGTCCTAACGCTTAAACTAGTAAACAGGGGGGAGATGAACTAATCTGTATGTTCTACGTTTGAGATCATTCCTGAAGGGTGAAAAACCTATGCTTCTCCATGTGCTTCAATACCTGCAACTCACTCAAGAAAAATAATATAGACTATTTCTACAGCATATATATCCTAAATGTCAGTATGTTAGATCATATAAGCTTATAAAAGATAACATGAAATTAACAATTACAAGATCATTAACATTTATAAGAAGCATATAAGATCATGACATCAAGAAAGGGATAGAGCTTCTTTATTTATTTATGTAAAATATGTGGAGATATCACCTGAAATCAGCCATGGCTTCAAGAGAAACCCTCCTCTGGATCCGTCCAGCCCAAGCCTCAACAATCTTCTTCCATAAAAGGTGCACAAGGATGTCACATAAAGGAGGTGAACATCTCAAAGAAGGAAACAAGGGTTTCCTAAACCTGAGAAGTGCAGGAGGCATGGGGATAATCAGACTTGATCTAGGCTATAACAGGCTATAGTATCAATGCATTTCTCTCTCCTCCCTTAGGCCTTCCCAATGAGGTGTATTTATACTTTCTCAAAACAGTTTTTTCAGTTGGGAAATAGTTTAGCCACGGGCCCTTGTAGGTGGGCTTCCGGTGTAACCCATAAACCCCGCCCAAAATATAGGGAGTTATAATTTTTTAAATATTTTAAATTGTATACACGGGTCAAATATGAGTGGACCTGCGTCTGCACGCGTGTAAGACAGGGCATAGTCGTGTATGGAATTCAAAATAATGTTTTTTAAGAAGATGACCAAGTCTGAATGGAAAGGGATGTCCAAGGCCAATACATAGATCATCAAGTATATAAAGGTGATAAATGATGCTATAACAGTGGTAGATGGATATTATTTTAAAATTCTCTTGATTTTGTCTCCATAATTTTGACAGTTAAACTAGAGAGAATGAAGAGAAGCAAAAAGGAAATTTTACAAAAGAGAAAAATTGTAGGTCTAGTTTTCTTAGGGGGGAAATCTGACTTTAGTTGTATCAAGGTTTGGAGGAGCCAAGTATTTATCCATTTATTTTTAGAATAATTTTTCAAGTCAATATTTCTACATGTGGTTATCTATGTATTTTATTTTATAAAAGAGAAAATTTTATTTATATTTTCATCTTTTTTAAATACTTTTAATTTGTCACACGTAATGAAGAAAATATGTTGTAGAAATATTTACAATTTTGCCTAATAAATTCTTCATATATGTATTATTGATGGATTAATTGATAGGAAAAGAGGTAAAGCATTTAGAATTATATATATATAATTTTAATGGAGTTAGAAGAAACAGTTCATGCATGTCAGAAAATAGACAAATTATTTTCCAATTAAAAAGGCTTAGATTAATCCACGATGAGGGTGAGAATCTCGAAGCACGTGGCAACTGATTCCCATGATCATTAATCGTTGGCATCCTGGTGGAGGACTGACCTCCCGGTCCTTTCGTCTGAACCTGTGTAATGGGAGGTATAATTGAAATTGTAATTGCGTGCGTGTGAAACCTTGTCTTGTCTCAACGAATGTGGCTAGTGAAAGTTTAACGGGTGGGATGGCTCAACAAGGAGGCATTGGAATTTGCATTTCATTCCTATGTGGGGATCTTGGTTGGTATTCTACGGGCAAGCGCAAGAGATGGCGGTGGGCTTTCAGAGTCGGGTGACGACATCCGACCTTCCCCTGCGACTCTTGGCTCAATAAATTCATTGTAATTTTTCTCCAAAGGCACCTCGGCTTTTATTGCGCTTGCATAGTGTGCCTGTTGGTAATTGGGGGGACTTGGTATTTCTGTCTTCGATGGATTTTAGAAGGTGTGAGTAGTTGGTCCCATGGATGCATATGAATGTGGTATATAAGGTGGTGATATTGGGGGAGGTGATGGTTGTGCATGGGATACTCCATTTATGGTGCTTGGTCTGCAAATTGGCACACCGAGTGGTTTCATGGGTGTTTCTCTATGTGTAGTGGAGATAGATGAGTTTCCCTTCTGGAGTATTCGGTGTCAGAATTTTGGTGTGGGTTGTGTGAGGATTCTTGGGGAGCGTCAGCCTGGGGTTAGTTTCTCCCGCCTTCTCCTTCACAAGTTTCTTATGTTCTCGCCAAGGTTCTCAATTGGTGGCAAGATGGTAGTCTGGTTGTATCATGTGGTTGCCTCTAGAGAATTGTGGGTCAAGGGAGATCTAGACTTTGGGTGTGGAGGTCTGGGAAAGTTTCAGTGGGTCAAACTATGAATACTGTTGGGGAATTTGGCTCTCCTGGACTGTTCAATATGCAACCTTCCTCGCGTCGTGGGTGCTCCTCCCCCCTACCAAATCAGGTTCTACGAGTCACGGGGACCAGACGAGGTTGGCTCCTTTACAATATTTGGCAATGGTGGTAGCTGGGACTGTTGGCCGCTCCTGGTTATCGGGTGTTCAAACGTGTGGTGGCAACAAGCAGGCTTCTCATGGAGGTGGGAGGTCTTAGTAACCTCTGTGAAGTGGTGGTGTAAGACATGGTGGAATGGCTAGTTGGGGGTTTGGTAGGCATGCAACTCCCAGTCTGTAGGTAATTCAACATTGTTGTTTGGAGAATTGTTGGGAACTAATTCAATCTCTGTTGGATCATGTGGAATCGACTAAACGGGTTCGAAGGGAGGAGCATGTTGATTTGGTCGACATCTTGGATAGGATGCATTACTTTTAGTACCAGGTCATAGAGCAAGTGGTGGTGGTCTAGTGAGGCCAAAACCACCTTAAAAAAAAGTGGAAAAGATGGAGGTTTGGCTGGCGCACTTCGAAGGGCACAGCCAGTGAAACTTCCGTCTTGTGCCTCCTCCAGGAATAGACCCAGATAACCCATCTTCCATCACGTCAGATGACTATTATGCTATCAAGTTTTTTTTATGTATTGTATGTCTTTTGGTGTCTTTGGCCCTCTCGTTTATGGACATTGTCCTTAGCCTCCTTTTTGTATTTTTGTCACTTGCTACAAACATTGGTCAACAAACCCGGTAGGGGTCAGACCACCTTCTTTTTGTTATACTCAATGTACATATTTTTTTTCCATATGAATAGAATATGTACTTACAAAAAAAATAAGCTTAGATTAATATAATAGACATGTAGGCATGATAGTTCATATTCTATAATTTGGAAGTGTTAAAATTCTTCTTATATAATCCTAGAAATGTAATTAGAATAACTAGAATAAAACCGGTTTTAAACTCATTGAATAGTTGAGTGAAGATGAGATATCGGCACCGATATAAGGTACAATCTTTGTGTTCACCGAGGAAGACGAGTTCAAACCCACAAGGCCAAATACCTTGGAAACTTCAAAGGAAATGTTACTATCTTTTAGTATGATGAAACAAATTCCCGATGAATAGAAAATGAGATATCTTAGAATGCAAAAAGGAAAAACCATATGATAGGAAACCAATGTATTCCATGAAGTCGTAGCTTAATTTCTATTGTTTTTGTAAACAAAAAATCTATGTAGAAAATTTAAAAGTAGGTAATGCATATAATGAGGTTATGTCTCTCATGAAATATGGAAACATCTATATATATAACCTATTTACATATTACCATTGATTAGAAGCTTAAATATATATTTGTTAGCAACAAATTTTAAGTAAAGAACTAGATCAAAACATTCTAGTAATGATAAAGAAATTGGATGAGGAACATATTGAAAGAAAAAGGAGAATATTTTCACTGCATATGCCTTTATATTAGAGTAACCATTAAATGGGGAATTTTTTGACACAAAATTATAAATAAATTCTAAATGAAACATATCTATATATATATATATATATATATAAACATTCTCTTCCATTAAAACCAATAGAAGTTTTGTTGAGCTCCAGCCCTAGCTGTTCTACGCACAGGTGTTTGGCTTCTGCCCCCATGGTCTCCCCAAAGCCAGATCCGGGAGTGCCTCCCTCCAACGTAGGCTCCTCTCCATCGTCCCATGCTCAGCCTAATGCAGTTGAGGTTGCATTTTCTTCTTTAGTCGATTCTTTGGGACCACAACGAGCCAGACCAACAATTTCAAAGTTTGTAAATAAACTGGACTCCATCCCTGAGATCTCTTTGCCGCCCACTTTGCCTCAGAAAGCAGCTATCTCTCTTGCTAAGAAAGGTTTGGTTGGCTAGTTCACTAGCCTTTGGCCTTCCCCCAAAACAGTCCAGAAATGGGTTGAAAGAAACTGGGCCCTGTTCACTCAAGGAAAAATCTCCATCTGCTTCTATGGAAGAGGTTTCTATACCTTCCACTTCGAAACCAAGAGCGACCGGGATCTCATTTTTCGAAGTGGTCCATACTTCATGGACACCATAGTACTATATTTAAATCGTTGGACCCTCAACTTCGATCTGGACCTAGACGTCCCAAATGCTGTCCCAGTTTGGGTCAGGTTGCCACACCTCCCTCTACATTGCTGGGGAGATGAATCGATGCGTGAAATAGGAAACGCAGTAGGAAAATATATTGACAGAAGCGAACCAAAAGACAACATGCAGGCTTGCGCAAGGATCTGTGTTGAAGTGGATCTTGTAAGAGGTCTCCAGGAAGCCATCAAGGTCAAGGTCGAAAACTAGACGCACATACAGCAGCTCGATTACGAACAAATCCCTTTCAAATGCAAGGTATGTCAAGAGTATGGTCATTTTGCAAATAGGTGCAGTAAAAAAGAAGAAAATGAAAAATTTGTAGAAGAAAACAAGGACCCAAAATGGGAACAAATCAAGAAACAAATATGGCTTCAAAATCTCAGCCTTCTCACCCACCTCCTCCTCCTCCTGGCCCTCCCTCTCTGACCTCCAGGCCTTCTCCTCAACTCTCCTCAATTCCTGAATCCTCCCCTTTCTTCGGGTCCAACCCTTTTTACATTCTATCCAAGGCTCTCGTTCCTTCTAAACCTCCTATTTCCTCCATCTCCCCCACCCCCATCCCTCTGACCACTCTTTCCCCTCCCCCTCCAGGCCGCCCCCCACGCCCCCCCCCCCCTCAAGGTTTCTTCTCTCATCAGGAGGACCCCCTCACCCTCTCCAGTCCCCTTCCCCACACCTTGGACCGAGTCCTCACTCAAAATCAATCAAAATAAACTCTTCTCTCCATTGAAAATACAAATAAAGTTGGAAGGAAATCTAACCGGGAAATAAGGGATGAGGCAGCAATCAAAGACCTTTCCTTGGGAACGAAGCAGGCTCTAGAAAGATTCCTAGACACCAAGAACAAAGAAAAAGTACAACAGGCCCACAAGGGAAGGGTCCCTCAGCCACCATCATCAGCAAATAATGATAGTTGTCTGTTGGAATTGTAGAGGGTTGGGTCATCCCTCAAAAATAAACTTCTTAAAATAACTCATAAAAAATGGAAAAATAGACATCTTCTTAATCCAAGAGACTAAAATCAGCAGCCAAGAGATGGAAAACATAATAGAAAAATTAAAAAAATTATGAAGGGCAAGCAATTTCAGCAAACAGAGCTTCAGGAGGGATTTGTACTATCTGGAAAAAAGGAAAATGCCACATGTAGCACACAACAAAGAAATGATATTGGATAAACACAATTCTGGAAAATGCAGAAAATGGGGAAAAAGCCAGCATTTACAATATATATTCTCCAAATCATTACATGGACAAAGAAACATGCTGGAAGACTTTAAAATAGAACACAATGGAGGGTCAAGAAGAAAACCTCATTGTAGGAGGAGACCTCAACCTTATTCTCAAGGCAGAGGAAAAGAGAAGGGGCACCTTTCAGCCAGACCCAAATAGAGAGACTCTAGAAGAAATCATGGAACAATGCAACCTTTTGGACATCCCTCCAAAAAATGGAAAATACACATAGGACAGCAGAAGAATAGGGAAGGCAAATATCAAAGAAAGGCTAGATAGGATTCTCATCAGGGACAAAATGGTGGCCATCTATAGCATAGTATCTTCTAAAATCATCCCATCAACAGCTTCAGACCACAAACATGTACTAATTGAACTTGGAATGGCAGAAAATTATCAACCCCTTCCTTTCAAATACAACGAGCTATGGGGTAGTCGTGAAGAAGTTAAACAAGAGGTGGAAAAGGTATGGAAACAAAATATCAGCGGTTCATGAACATACATATGGGAAAGGAAACTAAAAGCCACCAAAGCAAGACAGAAAGACTGGTAAAAGGCCAACTACAAGGAACCACACAGAGAGAAATAGGCCTTGACGCATGAACTAACAAAAATCCAAGAGGAAATGGAAAACACTGATAGCACAGCTGAGAAGCAAGCAAAGGAAAAATAAATACAATGGAAAATTTACAAGAACGCTCCACAAGAAGAAGAAACATGGAAGCTAAAATAAAGGCAACTTTGGATTCAAGCTGGAGACAATAACACTACCTTTTTCCATAACTTAGCCAAAATAATAATGATATAGAACAACATTGAAAAAATAGTGGGAGAAGGAGGGAAAGAAATAAAGGGACAAGAAGATATTAAAAGAGGGGTCTTTCGACACTTTAAAGCTCTCTTAACAGTTGTAGACAACCAGGCAAACTCAGAGGAATTCTTAATGCACATCCCAAATTTAATTGATGAGGAAACAAACAACTCCCTGTCCAAAGAAGTCACAGAAGAATAAGTCATGACAGCTATTTGGGATCTGCATCCGGAAAAGGCACCGGACCTAGATGGCTTTCGCATTTCATTCTACCGCACCTTTTGGAAACTCATTTTAAAAGAATTTGTTAAATATGATTAGATATGTTATCAGGAAATTTTTTTTTGGGGGATTTACCAATTCCACATATCTCGCCCTCATTCCAAAATACCCCCTCCCCTCTATCGTCAACCGATTTAGGCCAATTTCCTCTGCAATGCCTCTTATAAGATCATCTCTAAAATTCTTGTCAGTGTAGAAATTATATGCACTAAGCATGCAAGATACTGAATAATCTTGATCTCACACTATTTAACTTTATGCAAGATACTGAATCTATTCCACTTGTTAATCTTTTGCAGAAAATTTAATTGCACACACATGTGAAGCATAAACAAAAATAATCAATCTCACATAACACAATTTTTAACCGGGAAAGCCTGAAGCTGAAAACCCCAACTATATATTATGTAACATGGAGATCATAAGAAAATCTCATACAAACATACAAAGCTTATCACAAGCGCTCAGTACAGTACAATCGTCATACACTATACAGGCCTAATCTTGCAAATCCATGCACTGATCTTTGCCACCTGCTAGCCTGCCTCCACTGCGCAATCTTTGCTGAAGAATAGCTTTGAATGAATTCGAATTACTCTTGGATTTATTTCGCAATCCTCATTGGCATCTCCACTGTGTGTTGGATGCAATCAATGCATCACTAATAGTCACAACAGATAGTCTATATTTCTCTTTCACCTATCTCTCCACTGTTCTCCACTGAAACTGCCATGCACTGTAGTTAACTGATGTATTGTTCTGTTGATTAATGAGTTATTATTTGTGAATTAATTAACTAATTAATTCACTCCACTCTCACTAGTGTATCAATCAGTTAGACTAGATACCAGTCAACCGAGTCTAACCTAGTTAACCAATAACCCAGTGAATATTCCCTTCCAACTCGTGTCAAGTAACTTTTCCACTTGATTTATAATCCAGCCCATGCAATAGCTCCAAAAGAAAACCCTCGGTGAATAGCGACCCTTCCGTCACCGTGCCACATCTCGTGCATCAAACTCAAGTGGTCCAAGATAATAAGTTGTTGTTTATCTCACATTATTATTAGACACACATCATGCACCATTTCTGGACTAACATCTTATTGTGCATCACCCAATGGCCTTAAAAATAGAAGTCCATCTATTTTTTCCAACTTGACCAACCATCCACAAACAGCATCCTGCAACTCATAGAACATGATCCATATGTCTAAAAATAGACTTTGCGCCAAAAATAGCCTGCGGGCCCACTTAGTGAAGGCGACTTCTTTCCACTAAGCTCATCATCTTGTTGCAATCTCAACACTCCCTCTCAACAAGATAAGGATTATCTGCCACCCCTATCCTGCCTCTGTGGTATTCGAATTTGCTCCCGGTGAGCACGTTCGTCAAGATATCAGCATCCTGATCCTATGTGGGAATATATGAAATTAACATAATCTTCCGCTGCACACAATCTCTGATATGATGATATCGGATATCAATATGTTTAGATCTATCATGAAACACAGGATTAACCGAGAGTTTAATGCAACTTTTATTATCACAATGAATCACTGTGGGATCTAAATGCGAACCGAACAAACCAACCAGAATCTTCCTCATCCAGATAGCCTCACATGCAGCTAAACTTGCTGCCATGTATTATGATTCCGCTGAACTGAGTGCCACAGATATTTTTTTCTTGTTGTACCAAGAAACTACCGTAGATCTGATACTGAAAATCCCCCCCGATGTGCTCTTTTTGTATGTTGGGCTTCCTGCCCAATATGCATCTGTGAAGCCATGCAACTTCACCTCATCTATCTGTCTATACCTTAAACTATACTCATATGTGCCCCTGCGATATCTCAGGACATGCTTTCCTGCCTTCCAAAAGAGCTTGGTAGGCTTAACCGTAGCTTGTGAAAGCTGGTTAACCGCATAGCATATGTCCGGTCTTGTATTGACTAAATAAATGAGCGAACCTGCCAACTGTCGATAAACAGTGGCATCCACTACCTATGTCGATGTGAAACTTCTCCAGTATCTCCCGGGCATACTTGCCTTGAGACACAAACATTTCACCTTCCCGCTACCATATTTCCAATCCAAGGAAATAATGAAGGAGGCCTAAATCCTTCATCTCAAATTCCTTTGCAAGATCAACCTTGCATGAGTGTATCAAATTCTCATCACATGTTAGTATCAAATCATCAACATAAAGTACAATGATCAAAAGCTTACCCTCAACCACAATCTGGTACAGGTTTGCATCCACCTCACTCTTGGTGAAGCCAAGTCCAGTGAAATAGTTGTTGATCCGAGTGTACCAAGCACGAGGTGCTTGTTTCAGCCCATACAGCGCTCTTTTGAGCCTACACACATGCAACTCGCTGCTGAAGATCTCAAATCCTTCAGGCTGCTCAATGTACACCTCTTCCTTAATGATCCCATTAAGGAACGCAGTCTTCACATCCATCTGATGAATGTGCCAACCCATCTGCGCTGAGAGAGCAAGGATGGTTCGTATAGAAGAATACCATGCGACAGGTGAAAAGGTTTCTTCATAGTCAATCCCCTCAATCAGTGAGAAGCCCCAAGAAACAAATCTTGCCTTATACTTCTCGACGCTCCCATCAGTAGCTTGATTTACCTTGTAGATCCATCTTGATCCTACAACTGATTTCCCCACCGGCCTTGGAACAATCTCCCAAGCACTGTTTCTGACAACAGAGTCATACTCCTCCACCATGGCATCTACCCATGTGGGCTCCTGCGTTTTTCTGTGCAAGGCGGTCTGCCACACTGCTCAGAGCCATGTATCCGGGGAAGAGATTGTCAAGTGACTGTCTCTATCTGCGCTGTGATGTAGGGACTCCTACATTCTGTGCCGCATCCACCTTCAGTCTCTCAGCTTCTGTGGTACGCTTTCTGCCTTGTCTAATGTTTGGTTCTGCATGAGTGGACTCCTCCACTCCATGAATCTCCTCCCGTGGTTGATCCACCTCCAAAGGCTCATCTTTGGGAACAAGAAGTTCCTCTTCCTCATGCAAGTGTAGCTCCCTCTCAAGCGACAACTTCATGGCTTTCACCTCATTGAATTTTATATCCCGTCGCATAACAGTCATTTGACTATTTTGAAAATACACACGATAGTTATGGGGTGTTTCTGTGTACCCCACAAATATCCCAACTTCTGCAGTCGGCTCCAGCTTCTTCCTAGCGTCCTTCGTCACATGAATGTAAGCAGGTGAGCCAAAAATCTTCAAATGAGAAATATCAGGCTTCTTACCAGTAAAAGCTTCCTCAGGTGTACTCATGCCAAGTACTCTATGAGGATAACAGTTTTGCACATAAACCACAATGTTGCATGCTTCCGCCCACAAGTGCATCGGTAGGCCCTGGTCATGCAGCATCGCTTGTGCAGCACCCACGATCGTTATGTTCTTTCTCTCCGCAACCCCATTCTGCTGTGGGTTATGAGGCACTATGAGTTCTCTTTGAATTCCTTCTTTGCTACAGAATTCTTTGAATTTACCCGAGATGTATTCACTACCATTATCGCTCCTTAGAGCTTTCACCTACTTCCCTGACTCCTTCTCCACCAATGCCTTGAACTCACAGAACTTTGAGAATGTTTCACTCGTCTTCTGCATGAAGAAGATCTAGCATCTACGAGAAAAGTCATCAACAAATATCACATAATACCTGTGTTTCGTTGTTGAAGCAACCGAGAATGGTCCACACACGTCTTTGTGAATTCTCTCCAGGATCACCGAAGCACGGTTCTCCTTCTCATGAAATATGGTCTTCACAAACTTACCCATTGTACATCCTTTGCACTGATCTGACTGCGCAAGAGTACCCTTGGGAAGTCCAGTAGAAATTTGCTGCAAAATCTTCAAAGCGCCATGGTGAAGATGGCCCAATCTCCTATGCCATAACTCGCCCTCATCCCGGCTCACCACTTCTTCTACTTTGCCTACCATTTCAGCGCAGCCATCTACCTCCAGCTTTTAGAGGTTCTTAATTCGAACCCCTGTCTTCTTGGTTTGACCTGTTTTTTTATGTCGAAGGAAAGCTTTTCCCTCACTGAAAACAACATCATAACCTTTTTCTTCCAGCATTGCGACTGATACCAAGTTCTTCTTCAGACTTGGAACATGCATGAAATTCTTCAACAAGAATGGATTACCGAACACCCTCTCAAAGGTAATGGTCCCAATGCTAGTTGCACTGTACCGACCATCATCGCCCATCTCTATATGCATCTGGAGGTCCTTCTCCTCCAAGTCACTAAACAACTATTTGTCTCCCGTCATATGGAAAGACACACCATTGTTAAGATACCACACTGATCCCATGCAGCTTGAAACCAAGCATGCGATTAAGGAAAAATCTAGCTCAAATTGCGAGGCTAAGGCCTCTCCAGCTGCAGATCCAGCAGTCTGCTTATTCTTCTTCTTCTGTGGACAGTTAGTGGCGAAATGTCCATGCTCGTGACAGTGAAAACACTCCACTTTGGAAAAATCCTGCTTCTTGCCTTTCACACACAATTTAGAAGGATTTTTATTCCCCTTCCCTTTCCTTGATTTGGCAGCCAAAGCGCAATTCTCATCATCTTCATTCTTCGATGAAGATCCATCCCTGGTGCCCCGCCTTATCTACTCCTGCACAAGATCCGACCAAAGTCGCTCCCATCCTGGCAGTTTCTCCCGTCCATTGACAGAGTCTTCGTAGCTATGCCAACTCTTCGGAAGCCCAAGGAGAGCCAAGCTCACCAAGTCTTCTTCATCAACAGTAACCTCCACACTTCCCAGCTCATCCTTACAGTGGATAGACTTCGTGAGGTATTTTGGAATACTGTCGCCTTTCTCCATTTTTATTTTTCTGAGCTTGTCTTTAAGCGCCGACTTCCTCTGGTCACTTCTGCTTTGGAACAAGTCTGTCAAAGCCTTCCACATTAATAATGGAATGGCTTTCCTATGAAGGATGAAGGGGGTCCTTTCACCTTCCACAGAATCCTCTCATTGCGCCTCTTTTCCACATAACACGTACCGCGGATCAGCCTTAGGAACATCGCTATCGATGAACTCCTTCAGCCCATTATCCTCCAACACCGCCTCCATCCTGTCCTTCCAGGCTATGTAATTTGAGCTCCCATCAAGGGCATACTCCAATCTCAACCCGTTGAAAGACATTTTAATGTATACTCGATTTCTGCACCAAGAATATTCTGTAGCAAATTCGAATTGTCCACCAGCACAAACTCACTTCACAATTGCAATATTCAATCAACAATGCTCTGATACCATGTAGAAATTATATGCACTAAGCATGCATATGTCCAAGTTCCACCTGATCTCACACTATTTAACTTTATGCAAGATACTGAATCTATTCCACTTGTTAATCTTTTGTGGAAAATTTAATTGCACACACATGTGAAGCATAAACAAAAATAATCAATCACACATAAAAAAGTTTTTAACTGGGAAATCCTGAACCTTAAAACCCCAACTATATATTATGTAACATGGAGATCATATGAAAATATCATACAAACATACAAAGCTTATCACAAGCTCTCAGTACAGTACAATCGTCATACACTATACAAGCCTAATCTTGCAAATCCATGCACCGATCTTTGCCACCTGCTAGCCTGCCTCCACTGCGCAATCTCTGTTGAAGAATAGCTCTGAATGAATTCGAATTAATCTTGGATTGACTGCGCAATCCTCATTGGCATCTCCACTGTGTGTTGGATGCAATCAATGCATCACTAATAGTCACAACAGATAGTCTATCTTGCCCTTTCACCTATCTCTCCACTGGTCTCCACTGAAACTAACATGCACTGTATTTAACTGATGTATTGTTCAGTTGATTAATGAGTTATTATTTTTGAATTAATTAACTAATTAATTCACTCCACTCTCACTAGTGTATCAATCAGTTAGACTAGATACAGCTAGCTCAACTAAGTCTAATTGAGTTAAACTGAATACAACTCCATAACTACTTCTTCCAACTGTGTCATAACTCTTCCACTTGAGTTCTAACTGAGTCCTCCATGAAATAGCTCCAGTAAACCCTCAAGAATAGCGTAATTCCTTCTGTCAGTTTTTGTGCCACATCTGTCCACTGAACTGAAGTGCTCCAAGAGAATAAGTTGTTGTTTAAAGTCTAATTATTATTAAGAGCTAATAATAATCGACATTCATATATTTTTAGATTGACGATCTATAAATAGACTTCGCCCAATATTCTAAAAATAAAATTTCATCTATTTTTTCAACTTGATCAACCATCCACAAATAGCATCGTTCAACTTCTAAAATATGATAGACATGTCTAAAAATAGACTTGTGCCAAAAATAGCCTACGGGCCCACTTAGTGAAGGCGACTCTTTTCACTAAGCTCATCATCTTGTTGAATCTCAACAGTCGGAAGGCCCAAACCTCTTCTTCACTCTCTCATTTCAGAAAATCAAGGAGGCTTTGTCCCCAACCGTCAGATAGTTGACAACATCATCCTTGTGCAAGAAGCTGTTCACACAAGTCTCTCTACAAATGAAAAAGGATTCATCCTCAAAATGGATATGGCTAACGCATTTGATAGAGTTAACCTCACCTTCCTTGTATTTTTATAAATAGATATGGTTTTTCTGAAGATTTCATTAGCACAATCAAGGCCTACAAAATAGGACCTTGGATAGCCCCTCTCGTCAATGGAAAACCATGTGACTTCTTCCAAATCTCAAGGGGCCTTAGGCAGGGCTGCCCCCTATCTCCTTTTCTTTACATCCTTATGGTTGATTCTGTTAGGGTCCCGTGATTTGGCCGATTGGCTAGCCAAATGACGATGTAACATCAAACCAAGCTTTGGAGCCCAAGGACCTAGCCTTCCTGGACTCAGAGAGGGCTCTCTCTATATGTGTAAAAGATGTCGGTGTGTTTTACTTGCGGTGTTCTGATACTAGGCTAGTTATGAAGTATGTTTTTAGTTTTTTGGTTTTTTAAGTTTGTGAGGGATGAAACTGATCAAATACATAAACTGGATAACAAGATGTAGATAAATTGGGCTATGGGGTCAAACGGGTCAAGGAAGCTATGAGGTGATGATGTAAAGCTGCTGTAGGGCCGATTTGATTCACGGTAGAAGGGATCTCTGGGCAAAATGGATTGAATGGACAACAAGTTGGTGAAAGACAAGGGATTTCAAGTGTAACTAGTTAATAGCAGACAATAAACATGTAATATCAAGCCATTAATCATGCTAAGTATAACTATAAGCTAATTAATACATAGAAATCAAACATTCCAGCCATACATAGAGGTATAAGACCCTCTAACTTCGGGAAATGGCTATCAGACTTTGGGGAAAAAAACATAAGACAAACTAACAACTCATAAACTATGCCGGAACGCCTAAACATAGTCTCTAAGTCATTGGGCACTTTGAAAAACAAGCTTTCATAGTTTTAGGCAAAGGGCTAGATCGGGACTAGGCCTCCTTGGTTCAACAAGATGATCAACAAATCAGTCAAAGAGAAAGTTTTAAGGACAGAACTATGGGCAGCTAATAGGTAGGTAGGGAAAACCATACATCCTACTCAACATACATAGAACTTATAAATAAAACTTAGCAACAATACCTTAAGTTACTAAAGAGCAGCTAAGAATTCTTTAGCATAACTAAGGGAGAAGAAAACATCAAGCTATGAAGATTCAGGGATTTTGATGTGCCTCCATGGGCATATCTCAAAATCAATCTTTACTGATCTATAGCAGCAAGAAATATGTATTATGAATGAAAATTAGAAGACAAAACATATCAAGAGACACTATACCATTCTACCATGTCAAGGAATCCATCAACAATCCTTCATCATTCCTCAAAAGCATCCAAGAGGCAGTCCAAGATATCATAACACAAGTGTATTCATCAAAGCTCATATGACCAATGTATTAATTCTTCTCTCAAGTTCAGCCTCTGATTTACAATGAGAACCATGGAATAAATAGGCTTGAGGGAGGAAAACCTCATGGAGCAACTAGCTATCCCATTGGCCAAGTCAAAATATCTAAAATTGTCCTTGAGGCTTTGCAAAGCCCAAGGCACAAAATATCCCATAAAATATCTAAAAAACTGCTAAAAACGGAAATTATATTGACTTTACATCATTTCCCAAGGATAAAAATAGCTTAACGCACATTTGGGAAAAGCAGATTTTTGGAGTTCAAAAATTACAAAAATACTTCATATTTATGCCTGAAAAAGGTCCCCTGACTTGCTGAAGGCAAATGGCAGCCTTCCCGGTGTCGAAATGAGGCTCATGATGGCTCGTTGGAAATCTCTCTGTGTCTGCTTTCCGACGCAAGTAAAATCACCTCAATCTGATCTTTGAAAGTCCCTCAAAACTGTACCTGTGTGCAAAAACCCAGAAAATAGCAGACTGCTGATATGGCGGGCAGAATGTGCAAAATGAGGCTGTTTTTCGCCAATTTGAGGGGGCGAATGATCTTCAAATGCCCTGAAAATCGCTGGAGACCTGATCATGGAATTATGGCATCCATCGGTATCATCCTCCTCCCTTGACAACTCATCAAACTGAAATGGCGAATTTATGAGTTTTTGGCCAAAAACCCAAAAAATGCCAAAAAACAAAAAGTTGTCGAACGAGGCCCAAAATTGGCATGCATGACCCTCAAGGGTCCATAGCAACATGCTCCGAAGCTGAGGCCAAAATATCAAGGGCTGATATGCTTTTCCCTTCCTTCCGTGTTAGGCGCTTTTCCTTCAACTTCTTCAATTTCTCTTGTGCTACCTTTAATTTTCGCCTGGCAAACTGATTTAGCTTCTGAAAGTGAAGAGTCCTCTTTCTTTGTAGCTCAAGATCCTAATGCTTCCCTCAGGAAAATCTCTGTCAACAAATCTTCAACATGATACAATATGGTTTCTGGAAAAGGCAGACCCAAGTTAGATGTAAAATCAATGCACAGTGGTTTAGGTAACACACTCTCTGCTTGTGAGTTTAAGAGATATACCAATAAATCTATACCTCTGTCTCCAATGTTAGAGTTTCAACCATCAACAACTCTGCCCTTTAGAAAGTGGCTCTGCACCTTTGGAAAAACTTTGTTCAACAATCTTCAGAATGATACAATATAGTGCAAGGAAAAGGCAGACCTAGTTTCAAAGGTCAATACTACACCTGTACCTCTGTCTCAATGTTAAATGCAATCACCAACAACTCTGCCCTTTAGAAAGTGGCTCTGCACCTTTGGAAAAACTCTGTTCAACAATTTATAGTAGGGACAACACAGTGAAAGGGAGGCAGTCTGCTAAAGTGTGCTGTGAGAAAATACCAATAATTACTCTGTTCTTAAAATCTTTGATGTCAACCCATACACAAAAAACTCCTTGTTCAAGAAGGCTTTCAAACATTTAACAATTCTGTTCTGTACCGGTGTGCCCACTTTCCACTGTTTTGCATCTCAAGCAAATCACCACACATATGTTAAGAATGTCAATACACAGGTTTGGGGTGATAATGACAGAGTTTTTTCTAGAAGACCACAAGATTTTAGGTTGAAACTGTGTGAGTTTTCCTTTTCAAAGAAAATATGTCACAATTCCTTCCACTGGTTGCATTTCACTGCTTTGACAATGTGGCAAGGTCTGGAGGACTGTGAGGACAGTTTTCTCTTTTAAGACTAAACCCTGTCTTTTTATAACAAAGTTTTCTTCTAATCAAAACACAAATCTTTACAAGACAACCTCAAAACCCCGTATCTCTATATGTGCTCTTTGAATGACAAATTCGGCCTTTTATCATATTGCAATATTCCAGCTCACTGTGTAGAAAGACTGCTTTTGTTTTTAACAATAATGACAAGGTCCGGGGTTTTAAACCTTCTTGTCATTTATCAACACCTTGCAATCGATGGGGAAATTCATAAAAATACCTTGAATTTTGATGGACACCCGCTTTGAAAGCTGAAATAATGCTGGGGACCTTTGACACTTGCGCGGCACCCTCTGAGGAAAACACGTCGCGCAAATACAGTCTGTCGGGTAGGCCTGTCGGGCGGTCGGGCGGCCTGTACAGGCGCGTCGCGCCAACAAAGGAGACAGTGCAAAAAATCGCGCCAGGCGCGTCGCGCAAAAACCCAGGCGCGTCGCTCGGCTTCAAACGATGCTCGATCTTGCAAATTGACCCGAAAATTGCTGCTTTGGTGCTAGGGAGGCACGGGATCCGGCTTTCAGTTTTTAAATTGAAACTATCTCCCTCAACTTCATTCCTTTATATCAATTCAAAACAAGTCTTAATGGTTTTAAACTTTGGAAAATGAATGTTGGTTTTTTGACTCTGTTTTGTTTTAAAACAGTGGGTTTGTCATTTTAATATATGAACCCGAATATTGACTCTGACTCCGAGCTTTTAAACTTTGACAAATAACCCAAGCACATCTATATTATCTCTGCTATTGTTTTTAACAGTGTTGGTGCTATCCCTGATGTAAGGCAACCCACCTTACCACTGTAAAGATAATGCTCAAAAACTGTTATGTTTCTGAAGGACAGGACTTGCCTTGTTAATGTATTGTGACTGGTGCATTGGTCTTTTTGTAAGAGAGACATTCCAAAACCTCAACTCTGTCCCCTGTTTTGACAATTTAGGTGAAATGTTAACAAAGAAAAGTCATCCAAAAACTGTCAAAAGGCATTTGAAGCTGTT
Organism: Pinus albicaulis; assembly: GCA_034641835.2. NCBI lineage: Eukaryota > Viridiplantae > Streptophyta > Pinopsida > Pinales > Pinaceae > Pinus > Pinus albicaulis. Next base: position 1,196,097,191 of record CM076584.1, on the reverse strand, counting down.
TTATCACTTAACAGGAGATTGCCTGTGCCCTTCCAACTTGTTTAATAATTTCTGCTCTTAGGTGATTTATAGGCTTCCCTTTGGACTGTAAGTGCTATCCTTTGGCTATTTCCCTTTAAATCATAATTCTCTGCTTTCTTGAAAAGCGCCTTCTAGACTTTGGGCATGTGACTGTGTATTGTTTTTTGATCCCTTCCCTTAAGGAAACTGCCCCTTTTTGACATCAATGGCATATATAATCATAATGTTCCCAGTCCATCATGATGTGTATTTTGAGAGATATTTTACTATGGGCAATGCATTTTGAAGCATAACCACCACTTTTTACCTATGTAAAAGACCTCTGCTCTCTCCCTTTGCATCCTCCCACTGCATCTTTCTGACTAATCAGTCTTCAACCATGTCCAAGGCTTTGGCCATCTGCTCATATATGGAGGAGGCTCTTCATCAGGTAAGGTATCTGAAGGCTTTTTGACAATTATGTTTGACACAGCCTTTCTCTGAATGTGGTGGTAAGTAAAACACTTAAAACACCAATCTTAGCATCTTTACTTGCAAGCATTACTGTGTTTCAGAAGAAACCCCAATCACAGTGACATTGTCTCCCTGCACTGTTCTAAGGGTGACTGAGATATTTATCATTTGGCTTGGTCATCTCATAACTTGTTACTTGACAAAAAATCTTTGTGACTATGAAGGTCAGTGCTTTTTGAAAAACCAAGGACTTTCCTTCTGCCTGTGAAATGAACTATGTGCTACATGACTTGAAGTTTGAGATGATCTCCTTTATCGAGACCCGGACTCTCTTTCCTAGCATATTGAACTGTTCTAGTGCAGTATCTATCAAATTCATAAAACCTGGAGATATTGTTTCACTGTTCAATACAAAGCAAACCTGGACCTTTGCAATCTTCCAAGTCAATATTGGCCAGCGCCCTCTGCTTGTGGATGAAGGAGGCGCCCTAACCCTCTGCTTGTAAATGAAGGAGGTTCTGGGCCTTGACAATTTACCAGTTTGCTGAGACAGTGGTATCCCTTTCTTACTGTGTTTTTCATGCTGGAAAGAGCTGTAAAGTCCAGATGAGTAGCTTTCTGTTTTGCAGACATATCTCAGGCTCAGGTTACATTTAGAAGCAGTTGTTCCTCTAACTGTAAACTCAAACATTTACTCCATGAGATGAAATATATTTCCTGCCTTTGTAGAACCATAGAACACTGTGAAAAACCTAATAGTCAGCTTGAGATTGGGTTTTATGCAGTGCTGAGATCTAGGGGGTGTGAGTGGCGCGACTTAGGGCTGCTTGTCAAACTAATTTGCAAAGTAGGAGGTCAGTCATGGTTGGTCTGTAGCAGATGGAGGCTTTTTGGCTTTTTTATGATTGCCAAGGGTGAAATGTCTTAAAGCGCCACTTCCTAACATAGGGGATACTTTTGAAATAGATGTGGATCTGCCTTTTAAAGCTGATGGGCAGATCAAGAAGGCTGAAGCTAGATAGGCTAGTGACAATGAGGTTTTGATTTCGACATGGGCGAACTGAAAAGGTAGAAGGGTGAAAAAAGTTTTAGGAGGGTTTTCTGGATGACATATTGACATGAGGAAATCAGTTTCTAGAAAACTCAGCTTGTAGATATAGTCATCACTAACATGTAAAAAATACTGATGGCTAACAGATTCTCTTAGCAGGAAATTGGAGCACAGCAGAAGAAATGCTACCTTAACAAGACTCACTATCAGTAGCAGAACCAAAAGAATAAATCACTCCTTGTTTGCTCATGACACCCTCTTATTGGGTGGAGCATCTTGTATAGTTTCTAGAAGATTCAAAATCATTCTTGACAATTTCATGGATGTTTCAGGAGGGCTGGTCAATAATGGAAAAATTTGTATTTATAGATGAAACACCCGCATAAGAACTATTCAATGGATGTCCCAAATTTTGGAAATTCCTTATCAGAACAATTGGAGTCACTTTCAATATCTTGGGCTGCCCATCACCAAGAAAAATCTAAAGGCAGAAAATTTGGAGCAAATATGTTGAGAAGATGAAAGTCAAAATTCAAGCATGGGGGATGCTCTGGCTAAACCAAGCAGGTTGAATCGTCCTCATCAAATCCATTCTTGTAGCCTTGCTCTTATATCAGTTTGCATTAATAGCAATTCTAGCAAACATACACAAGAAAATTGAAATTATCATCAGAAGATTTTTATGGCAAGGAGGGAAAACTGAAACAAAAAAATTCAGCCTTGTAAATTGGAAACAAGTCACTGCTCATTACAAAAACGGAGGACTCTCCATAAATACCCCTGAATTATGAATCTGACTTTTGGAAATAAGATTGCATGTAGGTTACTAACTGGAGAAAAACTCTGGTGGAAAGCAGCACTAGAGGCAAAATACCTTAATGCACCAAGAACCTCTATTCTAGAAAAAAGTCCCCCCACAAGACCTTGCACTCAAATATGGAAAATCATCTCCGTAGAAATTCATTTAATCAAGGATCACATTTCTATGATGCCTAGAAATGGGGAACAGATTAACCTGTGGAAGGACAGTATAATTGGAATCCTCCCTTAGACAGCAATTTGGACATCAAAGATATAAAGAGGTGGATGATAAGGGAAGGATACAAAAAACTAGAGGACATCTCCAATTGGGAACCGAATGGTACATGGAAACACTGGGATAGACCCAACCTTCCCAATGACTTAACTAATCAATGGAACCTCATGACCTCTCTTCTCACTGGAGTAGCACCAATAGACATAAAAACTCAATATGCTTACTACTGGAAACCCACTAGAGGAGAGTACTCAGTTAAGACTGGATATGAAAAAATCCAAGAACATCAGAGGCAGCAAGAATGGAAATAATGGAAGCAGGCTTGGAAGGTGGAAACCCTTCCAAAGATTAAGATTTTCCTATGGACATTGTTACCTAGAAAATCATTAACAGTAGAAAACTTTAAAAAGAGAGTAATATGTGGACCATCTCAATGTCCCCTCTGTCTGAAGGCAGAGGAAACAATTCAACACCTTTTCCTAGAGTGTTCTTTCTCTAGAAAATGTTGGGAGACAATGGTGTCACCTATTGAAGCAAATTTGAATTATAGGCTCCCTCTAAATTAGTTCATAAGTAAATGGAAAAGCATCTTTCCACATTCCTTCAAAAAAAAATCCACAATTTGTAGATTCTGGAACAGCCTTCCATCCTTTCTCTGCTGGCAAATATGGTTAGCCAAAAATGGGAAAATCTTCAAAAATAAAAATCCCATAGTAAACAGGGTAAATTCAAAATCCTGGGGGTTGATGATTGAGTTTCTTTTAGCTAAACGGCTCTACGAAATAGATATGTCCCATCTCCAGAATGACGAGAGAAGCGGGATCAATTTTTCCTTCAACAAGATCAACATCAGTTTCCTGCAAAAGAAAATACAAAGGTTAACCAAATCTAGAAAATAAGAAAGACTGAGGCAGAGTTTCAGAGTTGCATACACTCTCTCAATAGAACCTGCCTTTTCTTTGAGGGAGCGTCAAAGAAAAATCTAGGCAAAGCAGGACCAGGAGGCCTCATTATCCACAAAGGAAAATCAAGACATATATACTACAATTGGGGATTAGGAAAAATGTCAAATAATAAAGCAGAGGCTTATGGTTTAATTTTAGGCCTCAAGATTCTATGTAATATCCCTTTTCAGGGATATCTCTAAAACACTAGCAAACTCTAACCAAAGATGGACTGGGAGGCATTTACCAGATATTTCACCTTCGAAAGAGGGTGAGATTTGGAGGCTATCTGGCCCTTTCCAGACTCTGTCTAAGAGTGTGGGAGAAAACACAACAAGTGGTACAGAAATCGAATTGCAAAGGAAATGAATAACAAAAATGTAAGCATGCAATAGCGTGTATATAAAATATGCAAAGATACTCAAGAAATATCAAGAGAACACTGAGCCATTTTATTATTCTGATAAATATAGAGGAGTACAATAGGTGATAGCACCTAAACTTGCACAAGGCACATTAAGAAATATTCTCAGAACGTTGTTGTGTTTCAGATCTGCGTTGCACGGGATGGCTGTGTTTCAGATATGCGTTCTAGCTGCTGAAAATGGCCGTGTTGACGTCTGGAATTATCTCCTTGCGGGTCTGCACTTTCCTCCCAATGATCATGTAGCCACTACGTGGATCCTCAATAATATGATCACCGCCGATCCAGAAATCCCCAATACGGATTACGTCCTCCCACTTAGGACTGCGCAGTCAATAAACGCGTTGCTCCTCCACAGGTGTCGCGCAGCCAATAGACGCATTGTTCCTCCAAAAATACAGCGGATCAATTATCCTACAAAAATACTGACAGGACTACCTCACCCGAGCAGGCACTCGAAGTCCCCCGGGGCTGAGGGCGAGATCTCCGAATGGAGACACTCAATGCGCTAAACAGTGCTGCAGACAAGCTAAACAACCAACGTGCTCAATAGTCGCAATGACCAGATTCAAAATGCATAAACTCCAATGATGCCAAAATGAGGTGGCTATCATCTTTATATAGTGTTGGCCGCTCTCAAAACCTACGGCCACCTCCACCCATGATACCACCGTAATATCCCTTTGCTGCGTGCTCAATTTGGCCCCCTTGATTACAACGTGCATCTACTAGGAAGTCCCCTCTTATTTTAGAGTGATTTGTGTTCCCTTTACTCACTTTTATTCATAATCTAACTACTTAAAGCAAAATTGACCAAAATCGAATATTCCAATTAGCTATTGCTAATTGGGAATATTACAGTCTCCCCCGGCAGAATGTTTCTTGTCCCCAAGCAACTGTAGTGATGGATGCTGCAAGATTTTCTCATTCTCCCAAGTAGCATCCTCATCCGGCAAATTCTTCCACCTCACCAAGAATTCTCGGATTGTCCTGCTCCGCAGCTGCCTTTCCCTGGTATCAATAATTACCTTAGGTTGTAACACCAAATTCCCTTCATAATCTGTAGGCGGCAACTCCTCTGTCACTGTCACCTGCTGCCCTAATGCCTTCTTCAGGCATGACACATGGAAAATGTTATGAATCTTGCTGCCTTGGGGCAACTCCAACTCATACACAACCTGTCCAACCCTGCGTATCACCCTGTATGGTCCATAAAAATGAGGCTTGAGCTTCTTAGCTCCCTTCTGTTTCAGTGATGATTGTCAGTATGGCTGTAAACGTAGGTAGACCAAGTCTCCTACCTCAAACTTTCTTACCATCCGACCCCTATCGGCATACCGTTTCTACTAGTTATGCGCTGTAGCCATGTTATCCTTGAGAGCGCGGAGAATGTCCTGACTCTCCTGGATCTAATCTTTGGCTCTCGGAGCCTTGCTAGCACCCAAAATCATATCAACAAAAGATAAATAATGGTATCCATACAAAGCATAGAATGGTGTCATAATAATGGACATGTGATATGTGTTGTTGTAACAATACTCCCCAAATGCAGTCACTTCAGCCATGCTCTCTGCTGCCCACTAACATAGTTACGCAAGTAGCCCTCCAGCCACTTGCTAACTATCTCTGTTTTCCCATCTGTATGTGGGTGATAGCTGGTGCTTGGTGTCAGCTCCGTCCCTAACAGCTGAAAAAGCTCCTGCCAGAATCCGCCCATAAAGCAGCTGTCCCTGTCACTGACGATGGTCTTGGGAAGACCATGCAACCTGAAAATCTCTCTGAAGAACAGCTCCGCCACCTGTGCTGCTGTATAGTGAGCGGATATGGAAAAAAAATGTGCGTACTTCGTCAACCAATCAACGACGATGTATATACAGTCCTTGCCCTGCACCATGGGCAACCCTGTGATGAAATCCATCGAAATGCTCTCCCATTTCCCCTCTAGAATGGGAAGAGGCTGCAACAAGCCGGTAGGATGGTTCATCTCCCCCTTGTTTCTCTGGAAAACTCCACACTCCCTGATATGCCGGAGCACGTCCCCCTTGAGGCCCTTCCATGAGAACCTCTCTCTAATAGCCCGGTAGGTTTTGGTAAACCCTTGATGGCCGGACAATGGTGAGTCATGAGACGCCTGAAGTATCTTCTTCTTGAGTTGGGAGCCCTCTGTCAAGAAGATCCTATCTCTATAGTAGATGATATCATCTATCACCCTGTATTTGTCATCTGTCACCTGACCATCCAGAACCTCACAGGAAAATCTATCCTTGGAGTACTCCACCAAGATTCGAGCCTTCCAATCTGTATCCAAGCTCATCATAGACAACGTGGCTGACCTACATGAAAGTGCATCGGCTACCACGTTATTCTTCCCATTGACATATTCAATGTCAAAGTCATAATCCTGGATCTTTCTGATCCACTTCTGTTGCCTCTCATGTAGTTGTTTCTGCTCCAAAAAGAACCTGAGGCTGTTGTGATCAGTCCTTACTCGGAACCTGTTACCCACTAAGTACTACTGGAATTTGGCCAATGCATGCATAATGGCCAACATCTCCTTGTCATATATAGGATACAACCTCTCATGGGGAATGAGCTTCCTGCTTTCATAGGCTATAGGGTGGCCTCCCTGCATCAAGACTGCGCCGATCCCCTCCCTCGACGCATCACACTCCAAAACAAAAGGCTGCATAAAATCTGGCAACGCAAGCACTGGACATCTGTTCATAACCTCCTTGAGCTTGTCAAAATCCCGTTGCGTTGTATCCGACCAACTGAAGGCCCCCTTCTTCGTCAAATCGGTAAGGGGTACCGCAAGCTGAGAGAAACTCTTGACAAACTTCCTGTAGTATGTGCAGATGCCAACAAATCCTTGAAGTTCTGTCACGTTTCTCGGCTTTGGCCAGTCTCTGATGGCCTTGATCTTCTCCTCATGGACCCTCACTCCATCCACTCCTATGATGTGTCCCAAATACAACATCTCCATCATCCCAAACTCACACTTGGAGAGCTTAGCATAGAACTGTTGCTCCTCCAAGATATGCAGGACTACCTCTATGTGCTGGAGATGCTCCTCCCAAGTCCTGCTATATATCAATATATCATTGAAAAATACCAACACAAACTTCCTCAGATGACTATGGAAGATATGGTTCATGCATGACTAGAAAGTAGTTGGGGAGTTGGTTAGCCCGAAAGGCATAACCAGAAACTCAAAGTGGCCATAATGGCACCTGAAAGCAGTCTTGGGAATGTTATGTTCCCTCATGCTAATATGGTGGTACCCAGATCTAAAATCGATCTTTGAGAAGAACTGGGCTCCTCTCAGTTCATCCATCGGCTCGTTAATCCATGGTGTTATCACTCAGGTTTTCCTAGAAGTTGTGTAAGAGGAAATTATACCCGAGGTAACCACAAACCAACCTTCAGATGCAGAATCTAGCCAATCTGCATCCAGAGAGGGCTCTCTCTTTATAATTTATCTTTGTTCTTAGAAGGTTTTAGGCTAGTTATAGATCCAAGAGTTTGTTTTGGAAAATGGTGGAATCCACAAACTAAGGGCAAGGTTGAAGGTTTTCAGTCCATTGGGCTATGGAGTCAAAGGATGGCTTTACTGGATTTCTATTCTACACTCAAGATGGCTTTACAGGGCAAGATAGCTAGACAGAGAACAATCCTTAAAATTTAAAGTGGATGGGATGATCTTGAAGGGATGAAAGGCAGCTAAGAATCTTTCACCATGTTCAAAAGAAAGAAATGGGATGACTACAAACAAAGAGCAATGAAGAATTCTTTATTATAGTAATCAAAAAATGTTTAAATTAGCAAAGCAAGAGCATTTAAGAATTCATGCTTATAACCAATTTAGAGGAAAACATTAAGAACAATCACATCTAAAATCAGAGTACAATTAAGTAAATTCTGATTCAATCCTTTATGTAAATTATTCAGAAATGGACATAATGATATTATAAACTGATATAAAATTTAAGACAAAGAGTAGAAAGACTTATTGAACTGCCGTCCAACACATGAATCCTGCAAAAAGTCCTGAAGCTTCAAATCGTCATCCAGTAAGCCACGAATAAACTTCTCCAAAATGCTTTTATTCTGAAAATCTCAATGTTACAGCAAAGTAATAGAATCCACCCTCAACACTCTCTTTGAGGGTTTATTTATACACAAAATAATCCTAACAATCTTACACTATCTTAGCCAATAATCTAGGCTGACTTAAAGCATATTTACAAACAAACAAGAGACAAATGGTCTCGTAAATAGAATAATGGGTAACGGCTGATGTGTTGTTCCTTTCTTCATGGACGTGCTAGAGATAAGTGCTTAAAATAGGACTCTGTGCTCTCCCTTGCGTATTTCTTTGACTTGTTGAATACTCTTTCTTCTCACGGATACTCTTTAACCTTTCATCTGATACTCTTTCATCTGTCTTTCTGTTTTTATCATTTACTTGATAGTAAAGATAAAATCTCATCCTGAAAAAAACTTTTACAGAACTTCCAGCATTTCCTTCCACCATTGATCATCTGGTATCATAGTTCTTCTGAGTTTCCTTAAAGTTTCATCTGCTTCAGTAAGTTTATAAAAAGTGGGCTCGTTCGGAAATAGATACTTTATTTCATGCTCCAGATGAAATAGATTCCTCACTTTATCATAAATACTTTTCCCAGTTTGTAATGCAGGTTCTGATGAGCTAGTAGAACCTACAGCTGTATTTTTAGCATGAGCTTTTATTCTTTTCTCATAGGTTTCCAAGTCTACTATTTGATCCTCTGTGAGCATGGGACTTGGCAATCCACTGTCCATCAAAGCTTGAAACTTCTCTCTGAAAACGTTGATATCAACCAAAATGTCTGTACACTTTCTTTCTAGATTTTGCATGAAAGTCCTCTTGGTGAAAACTCTCTTTGCTTCCAAAATTGCACCTGTCCTGTCATCAATTCCTAACAATGCAAGCTGTTGTTTTGTTCTGGAATTCAAAAATTGAATGAGCTGCTGGGCCTGCTCAGGCCTGCCTCTTAATTCATGTTTGGTTTTATTTATTTCTTCTTGTGCTATCTTGACTAACTCATTTTGCTCAAAAATAGCTTGAATGGAGGGCCAAATATCTCTTATTAATTCAATGATGTTGCACCAAAGAATATCATTTATTTCGTTCAGAGGCTTTTCCAGTGAAAGATCTTTTTGCAAAGCCTCAACCAATTTTTCCAATCTTTTTATTTCCCTGAGGTTGTCAGCAGTTGTCTTTTTGGATGTGTCATATTTTTCCTCCAATTTTGTTAATTGCAATTTTGTTTCCTGGAGCTCTGTGACCCTTAGCTGCAAACTCTCCATCTGTTTAATTAAATCCTCAGAATTCAAATTAGAAATATTCACCTGAGATGGTTGTTCCTGCTGTCCTGTAGTTGTAGTACCTGTTGTTGAAGTCTGATTGATAATTTCCTGTTCCTGCAATGCTTTTTCCAACTCTTTCTCTGTTTCATTTAGTCGCTCTGTCATATTCAAGAGCAACTCCATCATTTCTTCCTGTGAATTTCCTTTTATAACTTCCTGTGTCTGAGGGTGCCTCGACGCTGGTAGTTTCAGCTGTTTTCTGAGTGCAGCTATATCATCCTCTTTCTTTTTTACCAATGCCTCAATACCTTTAATGTCTTTGGGATTGTGACCCAAACCAATGATGATCTCTTCTAGAGACTTTATTCTATTATCCTTGGCCTGTGAGGAGGCCCTCTCAATCTTCAATTGTGCAGTAGTATTATTCAAGGAATCTTGCAGCGTTAAAGTTGCCATGGCTTTGTTGGTGAGAGTAGAATAAACCATTTCCCCTGTTTGTCTATGAAGCTCTATCTGATCCAGGGGATGGATATCTTTTGCTAAAACTTCAAAATTTGATCTGATGTAATCTACTGCTGAAGTTGGCTTTGGCACCTTTGCTTTGAAGTGGCTCATTAGCATTTTACCTTGTGAAAGATCAAATGCAGACATCAGCCTTTGCTGATTATGAGGAGCCATCTTCATATACTGATCGTATACCTTCATTTTCAATGGATCATTCTTTATTTTGATATTAATGAAGGTTTTCTTAATGTCTCCAGTATCTGTCTTTGGCGGTCTGAAAGAAGATACTTCAGTGCTTAATTGCTTTTGTATCCCTTTCTGGCTTATGTTTGTTTCACTTGCTGTACCTGTTTGCTGACTATCTTCCCTACCATCATCAAATAATTCATCTATAATTTCTATATCTGGAGGTGGATCGGACTTGTGTTTTTTAGCTTGATAAACTTGTGGGGCTCCTTTTGAAGGTGTGGTATCTGGAGCTAGCCTCTTTTTCCCTATTTCCACATTCAGTGGAGTTTGCATCTCTGGAACTTGGATTTGTTTTGCTGGCGTGGGAGAAGCCTGAGATGGTTCTGGTGTTTTGGAACTCTGTGGTTTTTCTGCCATGACCAAGGTTTCAATAACCTGAATTACAGGTTCTTTTCCTTTACCCTTGGGTTCTGCTGCTACTGATGGACTGTTTTCCTGTAACGCTTGCTGTAGAGTGGTTGCTGAAGATGTGCCAATGTAGGGTACCTGCATTTGATCATATGTTTCTAGGTCAAAATTCTTCTCAATATCTTTCATAAGTTTATTCAATTTGTCAGCTCCACTTTCCTCTTCAACAAGAGTTCCTTCAACCCATTCATCTTGATTTGCATATTGTTCTAAACCAGGAATTTTGTGGTGTATATAGGGAGATGACTTATTCTTTAATCTTTTTTCACAAATGAAACCAAAGGGGTCATAACGGACCCAACGGAAAGATGTCTGGAACTTTCTCTCTAATAAAATTTCTGCTTCTCTCTCAGCTTCCCTAGAATTGCAAATGAAAGGACCTAACTGGCTTTTGATCCTTAACTGTGCTTTCTTCTTTACATTGCAGAAATGGATCACATCTGAATTATTCATCTGTCTAAAGTATTCCAAAGCAAAAATTCTCATTGGTACATATCTAGGTAACTTGAATGGACGTAATTCACATCCATAAATCCTGATGACTGTATGGTTTTGGTACAAGTACCAATCCCCAACTTTATAACTCTTTGATAATTGCAAGGTCTTTCTAATTTCAGTACTGAGTCTGGGGGGAAAAATTCCTGTTAACAGAGTTGTGGCGGGTTGTACAAACTGATCAATGAATTCTGAATAGGAGTAGGGAGAATCAGAGGAAAAATGAATGATGGGGGACCAAAAAATGACAGACCTGGGATTACCCTTAGCATCAAGTTTCTGAACAGGGAAGGGGAACCTGTCTGACTGATAATAGATCATGAGATGATAGATAACTGAAGAGTACTTGAAAACTTTTTCAGTATCTATCTTTAAGAATTGATCATGGATTTTGTTGGCAATGAAGGAAGCATAATCATACTTAATCTCGGGAGGCTGCCCAGGGGTAAAGATGGATAGCAAAGCCAAAGTTATCTGGTCTACATACTCACTGGTATTGAATCCTAGGACAAAGGATATTATGTTAACAACTAGCCTTCCCAATGTATTGAAATAGTAAAAACCATAGGGGGGAGCCCCTTTTGGCTGATGCTCAGGTAGCATGAAATACTGACACATGGATTTTAATTTCTCTGGGGTTAACTGTCTAGTTTTCTCAATCAATCCCTCCATGGATAATGGTGCTAATTCTTGCTCTGGCTCAAAGTGTAACATAGCATTGATAGCCTGAGGTGTGATAGGAAATAGAACACTTTGATCAGGATTTAAGACAGCTCTCTGTGCAGGGTCATAGTTTGCATGACAGTAATGAATGATTTCAGGGAAAATGTGGACTGAAGGAATAAGATACCTTGGGAGATTGGATTCCCATAACCCTATAAGGTCTTGCCCTTTTGAGAATTCGTCTCTGCATCGACAGAAGCTCAATCGGGGACTTTCATCGAAACCCAGGTCTTTTATTTGGAAATCTTCATCTATCAGAGGTAGATAGTCCAATTCCCGATGAGGAGCATTCAATGGAGTGATATTTAGAGCTGTCGGGATCTCCATTTTGGTTCTTGTGGATTCAAAATGGAGGTTTTCGTTTTTTTCTTACAGACCGGACGGGATATCTGACAAAGGAGGAAATTGGAACAATTTTCAGGTTTTGGGGGCAATTTCACAGGTTTAAAATCTTCAGGGAGGACCCAGCAATGATTTTTAACCACTTTCTAAGCGAAAAAACAAAGGAAACTGAGTTTTTCGTGCAGTCGGGGCGTAAAATGATAAATACCTGTTTTTAGACGGAAACTGGTTCTTTGACAGGTAATGAGCAATGTCAGGGACGTTCTTCAATACGGGCGCAGCAGAATTTTGGGGCGAAATGGTCAATCACAGCAGAAATTTCGAAAATCGCAGCGGGAGCAACGTTCTTCTCAGAATAATGAAAATAACTAAAAAAACACGAAAAAATGGCTTATTCACAAGTTAAAATGTTTTTTGTTTTTTTCGAGATGTGACGTCATGGTAGTACGGGATGACGTGTGCAGCGTCAGGCGGTAAGTGGTAAGCGGGAAGTGCCCGCACCGCTTTTGGTTGAGGGCGGTATTAATCGCGGGGGGAGCGATTCCACAGAGCAGTTGCCACGTGGAAGTCTGACTTTTGAATACCGCTCGTTCCCCGCTGGTTAACGTTCTCACAAGGGATGGGTAGCGGGGTTCACGTGGACCATTGATCTGCGAAGGGTTGATCCGACGGCTGAGGCGATGGGGGAATAGGTGGAGGTTTCGGATGTGGGCCCGTCGGGCTTTAAACGCTTTTTAACGTTATTTAATCACTCCGGGGAAAATTTAATAAGCAGATAAACGGTTATTAATTAGTCCTGATGACTAATTAATCCCGAATGTGTAAGAAATGGGTTGCGGCGGGGTTTGGTTAGGTGGAATGCCAGGTGGACAATCCACGGTGGCGCAAGACTCCTCCAAAGTTTTATTCATATTTTTGCGTTTAAACATACATATCGCATGTTTAAAGTTTTTTTTTTGCATATATATTTTATTATATGGTAACCAATAACATTATTTAATTACCATAAGGGCGGGATTATAATATATTGATAATTTTAACCAAAGGGCATATAATGGGTTTTTATTTTTTTAAATGTGCGGGGATATAAATACTTTGGTTAAACTTTATAATAGAGGGGTTTTTTGGGTTATTTATAAAAAAGGGAATTATATACTTAGGATAGGGTATTTTACTAGGGATTTAGTAAAATAAAGTTAAATGTAAATATGGCAAAGGACAAGGAAACTCAAAACATTTTGCACATCTAAGAAAGTGATAACTTCTGAAGTAAATTGCAATATCTTATCTTCAACACTTAAACTTAGAATAGCAAGTTATCTTGAGGGATTTTTATGGAATTTTGCATGAGTTTCCTAAGTAAAATAGGATTTTACTTAGGACAAAGTTAAAGATAGATCATAATGATGGATTATCTCAAGTACTTAGGTCTTTTTGATCATTAGGCCGAGGGTCCGGTCCCTCCAGAAGTCAAGGAAATGCCTTGAGCCCCTTTGATCTCCAAAAACCTTAGTACTTTGGGGGAAATTAGTAAAACTTTTGAGGGGAAAGTGATGAGGGAAGTTAATGAGTTTGATTCTGCTTGCTGTGATTTTCCAGTGTATTTCCTGCTTCAGTATTTGTGATGAAAGTAAAGGATCAAAAACATGTAGCAGCATCATTCATCAGATAAAACTTTGCAGCACCATCTACCTACCCTATCTACTTAACACTACCATTTTCTCTTCTTTATTAGGGTGCATTTAGACTTGCAAACCCTTTTCAATCTTTTCTTTTTACAAGGCAAATCTATCTAATTCTACCCTTATTACATCCAAGGGCTCAGATTAAATTGTTGAGCACCTCTTATTAACTCTACCTATCTACTTATCTGCCAAGATTAAACTGTTTGGTCAGATCTTTATTCTCTAATCTATAACATGAAATTGAAATATGAGTAAGCCAAGTTTAAACAGTTTGACTTATTCATGAATTGTGGCATAAAATACAAGTTGCACACAATTTGTTTATTACATCAGAGTAAAAAGTAGTGGCATTTAGACTTGCACACTTTTCTTGGCCTTTCTTTTTTATGGGGTTCATTTCTTTTACTTTTTTGGCCATTTTATTCTTTTTACCCTTTGATTTTTCTTTTAGGGTATACCCTCTTTACATTTTTTAAATTTTTTGATTTTTTGGTTTTTCAAGAATATGGAACACCTTTGTCCATGAAAAAGGTTTGAACATATTCCATAGTTCAATCAAGACAATCATGAAAAATGAAACCTATTGGTATAGGAGACTAACACATGGTATGGGGTACCTATTCTTCAGGGTCTTCTTATTTAGGGCCCTATAATCAATGCACATTCTCATTGTGCCATCCTTCTTCTTCACCAACACCACTGAAGAAGCAAAAGGACTGGTGCTAGGCCGAATATGTCCAAGAGCTAACAACTTCTAGATGGCCCACTCAATCTCATCTCGATAGACCTTGGGGTGCCTATATGCTATGGTAATAATGGCCTGGATGCCTTGCTCTAGCTCAATAGTGTGCTCAAACCCCTGATCTGGTGGTTGTCCCGACGGTATCTCTCCAAATACCGTCTCATACCTGTCGAGGATGGCTCGTATATCCGGATGAACTGTCTGCTTGTTAGCCCTTGCCTCTGATGCTCGCAACTCAACTGCCCACTCTATGTCTCCCTTCCAGAAGTCTGCCTCCATCCGGTGAGCTAAAACAGTTTGAGGTGGGTAAGTGTGCATTCCACGTATCTTCTCATGCTTCCCAGTCTTCTTATCGTCCCATTCCATCTCCAAGGCCTCCCAATCTGTGGTGACTTTCCCCAAAGTAATCAGCCACTGTACACCCAATACCACATTGGTATCTGGTATGTTAACTCCGAAAAAGTGGTCGGTCACTGTGTAGGTACCCATCGTCACAGCCAACTCTGGAACATACCTAGCACACTGCATCGTCTGATCTCCTAGGACCAACACTGAAAATCCATCGAATCTCTTTGTTGGTATGCCTCTCCTCTCAACCATCTGTGCAACGATGAAGTTGTGGGTTGCCCCATTGTCTACCAGAACTGAAACTCACTACCCACGCACTGTCTCTCGGACCCGCAGCGTCAAATACTTGGGTACTCCTCGCAATGTTGCAAGGGTCCCCCCTGTGGGTGCAAAAGCTGCACCTCCTACCCCTGGAGGTGGAGGTGGAAAATGGTCTTACTCTATCTGACTATCTCCTGCCTCCCCATCCTCATACTCATCCTCTTCCCCGCTACTCTTGGAGAAGACCTCAATGAAATGTGCTTTGCCAGTAGCACATCTGTGACCTGGTGCCCACGGCTCCTGACAGGTAAAGCACAATCTCTTATTCTTCAACTCCCTCTGGGCATCATCATCGAGATGTACCCTACCCTGATTCCCCTTTGGAGGCGGAATCCTCACATACTTCCCCTTTGGCTGGAAAGCCTATTTCTGGGGGCAAGGTGTCCTGGTCCGGGGTAAGGAATCCTGCAAATCCCGAGTTCTGCCAAGGGCATCCTGGAGTGTGGCTGGTCTAGTGGATCTGACTAGACCCCGAAGTGGCTCTACTAACCCCTCAACAAACATATATATCATTCGGACTGCGGATAGATCTGGCACCATCACTAAAATCCTTAGGAAATCTGCAATATACTTCTTAGGACTCCCGGGCTGTTTGAGCCTCGTCAACTCAACAAAGTGCTCCTTTGGTTCCTTCCGGTCGAACCTCTCTATCAATCTCTGAGTGAACTCGGCATAGGTAGTCACGGTGGAATGCCCAAGGGTCACCCTTCCATGGAACCACCAGTCCTGAGCCTCACCCTCCAAATGCAGTGTGGCCACCTTGATGGCCTCTGACTCTGCCATCTGGTTGAGCTGGAAATATACATCCAACTTCTCCACCCAAGACTTTGCCGAACTGTTTGATGAACCATCAAATGTGGGAAAATGGAATCGTCTCATTGTACACTGGGTGTCTCCATCATGATAATGTCAGTGCCCTCTATGATGGTCACGGGGTCTGTTGTCCTTCTTGATCTAAACAAAGTCTTTGAATAAAATGGCATCCCTGAACTCCTGTCCAGCTGCCTGGTACTCAGCAAAATAATCACCTATGCGGTCAGACTTTGGGTCCTCCTGTGCTCCTACCCTAGTATCTGCACTCAGAAAAGTTGGCATAGTAGCACGAGTGGGGGCATGTGATGCTTGGTGTAGAGCGGCAACCTTCTCCTACAAATGGTGGGATGTGCCCGACCCCTCACCAACCTGGAAACCTTTTTGGATTTCACGTTGTCTAGCCTCCACAACCATGAATCTCTGGCCCATCACCTCTATCTGCCTCGCCAGATCCTACACTGATCTGAGGAGTGCTTCCCCAAACTGTTTTGCATCGCTATCCTCTGCCATCGGCTCTCCCTGCTCTGCTTCTACCGTAGGCTCCTCCTATTCTGTGTCCACCACTCAAATGCAGTCTCCCTCTCCGTAGGTGTTCTTCAACCTATGCTCAATATCTCTGTACTTCCTACCTCTGTGGTAGATGTAGGGTTTTTCTTCCGATTACATAGACTACTAGCTGCACAGGCTGAGCCAGATCTATGCTCTGATACCACTGTAATATCCCTTTTCAGGGATATCTCTAAAACACTAGCAAACTCTAACTAGAGATGGACTGGGAGGGCATTTACCAGATATTTCACCTCTGAAAGAGGGTGAGATATGGAGGCTATCTGGCCCTTTCCAGACTCTATCTAAGAGTGTGGGAGAAAACACAACAAGTGGTATAGAAATCGAATTTCAAAGGAAAGGAATAACAGAAATGCAAGCATGCAATAGCGTGTATATAAAATATGCACAGATACTCAAGAAATATCAAGAGAACGCTGAGCCATTTTATTATTCTGATAAATATAGAGGATTACAATAGGTGATAGCACCTAAACTTGCACAAGGCACGTTAAGAAATATTCTCAGAACGTTTTTGTGTTTCAGATCTACGTTGCATGGGATGGTTGTGTTTCAGATCTGCGTTCCAGCTACTAAAAACGGCCGTGTTGATGTCTGTAATTGTCTCCTTGCGGGTTTGCGCTTTCCTCCCAATGATCACGCAGCCTCTACTTGGATCCTCAATGATATGATCACCGTCGATCCAGAAATCCCCAATACGGACTGTGTCCTCCCACTTAGGACTACACAGTCAATAAACGTGCTGCTCCTCCACAGGTGCCGCGTAGCCAATAGACGCGTTGTTCCTCCACAAATACAGCGGATCGATTCTCCTACAAAAATACTGACAGGACTACCTCACCCGAGCAGGCACTCGAAGTCCCCCGGGGCTGAGGGCAAGATCTCTGAACGGAGACACTCAATGCGCTAAACAGTGCTGCAGACAAGCTAAACATCCAGCGTGCTCAATAGTCGCAATGACCAGATTCAAAATGCATAAACTCCAATGATGCAAAAATGAGGTGGCTATCATCTTTATATAGTGTTGGTCGCTCTCAAAACCTACGGCCGCCTCCACCCACGATACCACGGTAATATCCCTTTGCTGCGTGCTCAATTTGGCCCCTTGATTACAATGTGCGTCTACTAGGAAGTCCCCCCTTATTTTAGAGTGAGTTGTGTTCCCTTTACTCACTTTTATTCATAATCTAACTACTTAAAGCAAAATTGACCAAAATCGAATATTCTAATTAGCTATTGCTAATTGGGAATATTACATTCTAAGGGATAGAAAAATCAACAATGAAATCATTTTTGGAGACTCCTCCCTTATCATTCAATCAATGATGAGTGAGACTCCTCCAAAAAACACAGCCCTTAGTCAAATCCTGAACATAGCCAAGAACATAGCAAAGCATATAGGAATGGTTGATTTCTATCATATCCTCATAGTAAACAACAAACAGGTAGATTCCAAAGCCAATGAGGGAGTTCAAAGAATTGTTGGCCATGTCAAAATTGACAGAATCACATCCCATCTCCCTATACCATGATGTCTTCTCCCACTTCCCATTTTTTGATGCACCTCCATCCTTACATAGGACAGAAGAATAGCATCCAAGCCATGATAATATTCTCTGTCAACACTCACTTCAATCTCATAAAATCTATCACACACGGTCTCCTAAATATTTCCAACATCTTGATATACAGTACCTTCACCCTGATCCTCTTACACATTCTTGTGACTCCACAATGAAGTGCTGCCCCTCTCCTCCATTATAAAAATCTTGATCCTGATAGAATTATCACAGTGATTCTTGCAAATACTAGCCCACAGCATCCTCCTTTCATGCCTCTTGGCCCCAAATCATCCCCTCCTTCTATCCTGACTCCCCTTTCAAGCCTCTATTTGTATTTGCGTTGTGCTAGGCATCCCTTGAGTTTACATAACACTCCCCTCACTCTCCCCTCCCTCTGCTTTCTCCCTTTCATTCCCTTTTCTTCCCCTCATATGGAGCGACTTTCCAATCCACAAAAAACCTTTGTTATCTTATTTTTTCCAACCTGTAAAATCATATTTTCCCTCCACAAAGAAGGCAGAAGCATCGTCTTAACAAATCGAAGCAACACCCACAAAGGAGGAAGAAAAGTGCTCAAATGAAAAACAGTGTTAACAACAGCCAGCAGAAAAGGAAGCAGTGAAATTATCTACAGCCTCTTCAAGCAAATGGATACATCAGAAGACAAAAAGCACCCATGTTCCTTTTGTAAATCCCACAGAGTGGTGATAGAAAATTTGAGGAGTCAAATCCAGCAAAACAAAGCCTGCACTAAAGCGGAGATGGCCATCCTTCGTTCGCAATGGGATACATGCACCAAAGATGTAATGAAGGTTTAGAACTGATGCAATCATTTGGAAGAGTCTCTAAACTTTTTGAGGGAAGCTCTCAACAAAAAGTCAGAACAAGGATCCACCTCTCAGGATCATGGAAGTAGATATAGAGATAGTGAGAACACTGTGAATAAATGATCCTCCATATCTTTAGGTTTTTCATGTTTTCATCCAGGATAATAGTAGACAATCTAGTTTTAAAAACAAAATGAAAGCCAAATGTATTCTTCTTTTAGATCAGTTTGTCCAGCAATATAGCACAAGTGTAATAGTATCTACTTCAAAAAGGATAGAAAAAACTAGCAGCTACAGTAGCACTCATGGAGTAATGCTTCCCCAGCAGATAAATCCATCTTGTAAATTGATTGGGGTGATTTTGTAACGAGGAATTTCTTCTCCTCCTCCTTTTCAGATAATACAAGATAACCGAACTTGTGCGAAGAAAAAAAAAACAACAACAAAAAATAGGCAATGTATAGTTATATTGTGTACAAAGGTTATCTACGAAACATTTAAAGAATTACAATATGGAGAATTTATAAAATGAGGTCATATAGTTCTGTAAAGAGAAAATTTCTTTAAAAAGATGAGAAAGTGTAAAACACTAAAGAAGGTTGAAGCATGTATAAATTGAAAAGGTACAATAAATGCCAGTTCCAATGGAACTATATGAGCTTGCTAATCTCATAACCAACACCAGTGAACGAACGTAAACTATAAGTAATGTAGATTATCGTTAAGGTTGTAAGCTTGAAGAAAGGATTATTCCTCCTTAGCGCGGAGAGGAGAATGAACCAATAGAAGGCAAAAATGATAGACATAATAGCCCAATAGTGGGCTATTATGAAGATTCTCCAATCTGAAGATTCGCTCTTAATAAATAAAAAAAACAAAGAGATATGAAGATTCTCCAACCTGGTGAAAACAAAATCTGAGTGTCAAACTGAGAATCTTAGAGTTAAAATTCTTTTTATGGATGAAAATATGCGTCGCGCGGCATAGAAGGAAGATAGTACCTAAAATGAACATGTTAAATAAAAGGTTATTATTTAGTAAATAATTTTTATTATGATAAGATAGTGATAATATGAAATATAACCCTCGTTCGAAAAGAAAAATAAATTACCTTCTAAAGTTTTTCAATCCGCTTTTGTGAAAGTTATCATGCAAGGAAACAAAAAAAGTTAGCTTCGGAGAAACTTAAAAAAAAAAAATGAAGAGCACAATTTTGTTATGGTAGGAACCAAATATTAATTTTTAAACCCTGAAGGACTCACATCAGTGAACTATGGTAATACCTTGGCAAGTAGAAAACAATACGGAGGATGTTACAATATCTCAGAGTAAAAGAAATAATAGATTCAAAACCCTTACTGTGTTTTGATATGAAAACAAAGAAAATTGATAGCGTGGTTTCGATATTTCCCGAAATGACCAATAGTGTTATGATAATTAACCACCAAGGGTTATATAACCGAATAACAAGAAACTAAAAAACCCTCACTGAAAAGCTAAAAAATTTCTAGGGTTTCGACAGGATTAAAACCCTTTTCACAATTTTTATAACTACAGAGATAATCCATACAAATGAGTAACAAGATGAGTTCCAAACATAAAAGAATGTTGTATAAATCATGGTGGGAAGTTTTTTCAAAATACTTACTGTTAAAATGCTCACAAAGAGAACAGTCGTGTTCCTCCATGAATCGTGCAAGGGGTTCAAACCCTGGATATGTAACCTACAAGTTCAAACTAGATGCCATATATATATATATAATGTGAATAAATAAGCTTTAATAGTGTAGAAAATAACAAAACTACTAAAGATAACTAACACTATATTATTTATTTTACTTTTGGAGAAATGTTGACATGCCACAAAGAAAAATATTCTCACTCGACAGGGGAGTGGAATTAAAGACTTCGAACGACAATTGGAGGAAGCACAACGTTATTTGGTGAATATATTACATTTATTATCACCTCCATTTCCAACTATGAGAGTCAATGAGAGACTGAAATTAAACCCTAGCTGCAGAGTGACATGTTCGCAGAAAACAGAATGGAAAAATGAAAATGTTACCACAAAAATCTCTTAAGGTCATTAAACCCTCCTTGAAACCCTAGGTTTATGAATGATAGTTGATCAAGCCTCAATTAATTGACACCATAGAAAATATCAACATAAAATTACATATGTGGCAATAGGGATCAATTTTTTGGCTTAAGCATAGATACTTCCAGAACACCATGCCCATAGTATTGCTAACAGAGTTATTGAATGTATAATACCACATTGAAAACGATGAAAACCATCATGATGTATAAAATTAATTTAACCGTCCCATTTTTTTGTAAACTAAACATCTAGAAGGATCGGGAAGAATAAAAAATAGAATAATTTCATTAACAGGCGCTATTTTTAACGGAAGTGTCTTTTTTTCGACGAAACAACAGCTAATGGGTGTAATGTTCCTTTTTCAGGAATGTCAGCAATCAAAAATCTATTCCAGAGATTGAATGAAGGGGAATTTACCAGACATGTCACCTTCTCAAGGAAGTGTGAGATCCGGAGACTATCTGGCCCTTTTCAGACTCTGTCTATAGAGCTTCTTGAAGAATCCCACTCAAAAGTGAGCTACAGCAATATGCAAACAAATACATGAAGAGAAACTTGCTTCAATCTCAGAAAATGATAGAAGAAATCATAGCCATTATATTAGCTCATAGCAGCAAAATAAGTGTACAATATCTTGAGGGAAAGAGCACTCAAGAGAGGGGATGATCAACCTCAAATAACAAGTACATGAAAGCATGAAATATATTGCTGCATAAACTTCCCTAGCTATGACTGCGCAGTCTTATGGAGACACTGTTGCATACAAATGTGAAATATGGTGATATTGCAATATATCTCAAGAAATGAGGGGAAGTGTGCTCTCAACCCCTAAAAATAATGATACAACAATAATACAACAATCCTCAAGAGGATTGGCTACACTATATGCCCAGAATGGGAAAATACCAAAATGCCGGAGTTGCTGGGTAGCAGCAGCAACTCATAATGAAAATAGAAGGAGATGGTATAACCTGCTCTACAATCTGAATCAATCTCCTCCAAAGGATTTCTGGAGTGCAAGGCTGATCCCGACATTGGAAATCTCTCCCTTCAATGTGATGGTGCAAACCCCCACTGTAGACTAACTCTGAAATAACGTAGTCTATGGAAGGGATTGCGCTGATGAAGATGGGAGGAAGCTTGGCCTGCTGCCAAAATTTGCAAATGAGCTCAATAACACTCCTCAATGATATCTCCACTAAATTGAGACTCCTTTCTCTACAAATCAAGTCCCGGAGTGATGTGGTGGAAGCCTCCACTACAACCCCAACAACATAATGTCTTTTTGTTGCAATAATAACGCTGTGATGGAAGAGAATGCTTTGGCCTTGAGCCAAGATGTGGAGAAAGCTAAAGATAAATTCCTCAAGAGGCCTCTCATGAGGAGGAAGGAATCCTAAGCAGGAATTCCCCCAACAACTCTGCTAAACAGCAGGAGTATGCTCCTTGTCTCTCAAGACAATGAAATCAATAATCCATTCGTGAGCAAAAATGGTTGTCTTTCCCTCCTCTTATACAATTGTGAGCTCCCTCTCCATGGGCCCCACTTCATTAGGGTTTTCCTTCTCAAGGAATCTTCCCCCCTTCTCTATTGTGTTGTACCACAATGTGCTTTCCACCTCATAGCCTACGTAGCTTGACTTTGATCGACTTGACTTAGCCATTTTGCAAAATATCCCCTTTTCACCCATGGAGGTGTGAAATCAAATTAAAAAATGATCCCTTCTCATAATATGACAGATTTTATTGTGATTTTCATTATTCATGGGTCTCCTTACCCATTTATTCTCCTCCTATGTGAAATTAGCAAAAATTGTAGAAATTTGCTGAATAATGAATGTTTATTCACTGCGATTAACCTGATCATACATCAATTCGAATTGCATGCATAACACATAATCGCTTCTACCATTAATCGTCACATGCGGAAAATAAAACAAAGCGACAGAACATCAAATCACACACATAGAATGCAGCATGTATGGGGAAATATTATAGCTGAAAACCCCCAGCTATATGTATCATATAATGGATGAGAAACATTCAGCAATACATAATACAATACTCCTCACAAGTACTCAGTACTATCTCATATGCTGAACACAAAACTAGCTAGATCTGAAACTAGTCACAGGTTCAAATCCTTCTGCTGCTCTGCCTGCCTCTACTGCGCAATCCAAAAAGTGAATATATCTGAATGGAATTCGAATTCACCTAGTTGGTACAGCGCAATCATCATTGGCATCATCATCCCACTGATTGTGCAAATCTCATGCACAACTAATGTACAACCGCTGTCAGTCTCACCCTTTCATCTACCTCTTCCACTGGTCTTTCACTGAACTGTCCATGCACTGAGTTAACTGATGTGTTCTTTTAGTTTAATAATGAGTTAATATCAGTGAATTAATTAATAATTAATTCACCCAACTCATCTCTAGCATAATCACAAGTTAAACTAGTTAACCGGAACACAATCTCCATTAACTCCTCAATCAACTCCACCAAAACTCTGCCACATGAGTCTAACTGAAGTCAACCATGCAATAGCTCAACTAACCCATAGGAAATTCGAATTTCCTTATGTCATCTACATGCCCCACCTCCGGGGGTCAAACTGAAGTGCTCCAAGAGGATAAACTGAAGTTCATAGTCCAAATATTATTAAGGGTAAATAATATTTGACTGTTCTATTTTTAGCCCGGCAGTCTAAAAATAGAAACCACCTGAATGTCTAAAAATAGAGGTCCATCTATTTTTACCAACATGACCAATCATCCAAGAATAGCATACTGCAGCTCCCGATCCATGATCCATATGTCTAAAAATAGATATAGTCTAAAAATAGACTTTTCGACAAAAATCACATGTGTGGTCCCCACCTAGTTTAGGTGATCACTTTCCAACTAGGATCAGGAAAGATGTTTCAGGAGGCCTCCTTCACTGTTTCTTGTTGCCATTTTCAACACTTCCTCTCAACAAGAAAGGACTGTCTTTGCATGCGACATGCAACTCCATGCATTCGCCCTGCAACCTTCACAAGCGCCATGCAACTCCATGCATGCGACATGCAACTCCATGCATTCGCCATGCACCCTTTGCATGCGCCATGCAAACTCATGCATGCACCATGCAACTCCATGCATGTGCCATGCACCCTTTGCAAGCGCCATGCAAACTCATGCATCTGCTCTGCAACTCCTCTGAAACTGAATAGGCTCCAAACAACTCAATCAGTCTTGATGCATCTAGCATCTATCATCAAAGTCTTCGACTTTTGCTTGGCCAACTGCACATGTCATCAGGAACCACTGCGTTGTTGAAATCTTTGCACCCATGCACTCTTGCACTTGCTGTCAACTCTGATCCGCGCTCCAGTATCCGACACTGTCACTTTGATCTGCCTGCATCACTCCAACTGATCTTGCTACTGCCGCGCTGTGGGCACCTCGTAGCCAGGTTCAACTCATGAGATCCACACCATCTCATGAATCCTGCCCAGAAATATCCTCTTGGGATTAATCATGCATGTCACCCCACCTCTCACCTGGTGGTATAGCTGCATGCACTCCCTCTGCCCATCTGGCACGAAATTTCTTTGCATGAGTGGTTTCTCCCACTCCATGATCCTCATCTTGTGGCTGCTCCACATCTCGAGGTTCACTATTACCTGCATGCAAAACTTGCTCCCTCTCAAGCATCAGTTGCATGTCTTTCTTGCACTTCCCAACAGTAGGAAGCTCCGTAGACATCCCATCTACTTCAAGTCTGTAGAGATTCTTGGCTCGAATCCCAACCTTCTTGACTTGTCCCGTTGCCTTGTGCCGAAGGAACACCTTTCCTTCTCTGAAGACAACTTCATACCCTTTATCCTCTAACATTGCGACTGAGATCAGATTATTTGTTAGACCTGGTACATGCAATACATCTTGTAAAAGAATGAGTTTACCTGACTCCCTCTGAAAGGTTATGGTACCAATGCTGGTCGCATTGTATCGTCCACCGTCACCCAACTCAACATGCATCTGGAGACCTTTCTCCACCAAGTCACTGAAAAGATTCACATCTCCCGTCATGTGAAAGGAAGCGCCACTATCAATATACCACCCCGATCCCAATGCACTGGACACAATGCATGCGATCAATGAGAAGTCCAGCTCAAATTGTGAGGCAAGAGCCTCACCAGCTGCAGATCCTGCAGCCTGCTTGTTCTTCTTCTTCTTTGGGCAGTTCGTGGCATAATGTCCGTGATCATGGCAATGAAAGCACTTGACCTTGGACATGTCACGCTCTTTACCATCCACACCAGATTGAGAATCCTTCTCCTTGCCCTTCCCCTTCCTTGCTTTGGTAGCCAAAGCGCAGTCTTCTTCATCAGCTCCCTTTGACGAAGAACCATCTCTGGTATTTCGCCGGATCTCCTCTTGCACGAGATCAGACCACAGTCTTTCCCATCCCGGCAACTTTTCCCGACCATTGACACTATCTTGATATGCATTCCAACTCTTCGGCAAACCAAGAAGAGCCAAACTCACCAGATCCTCATCCTCCACCGTCACACCAACACTTCCCAGCTCATCCCGACATTGGGTGAACCTCGTGAGGTACTTCGGCATACTTTCCCCCTTCTCGCACTTGATGTTCCTAAGTTTATCTTTGAGCGCCAGCTTCCTCTGATCGCTCTTGCCTTGGTATAGATCCGTCAAGGCTTTCCACATCAAATATGGAGAGGCCTTCCCATGCAAACTGGATACAATGTGATCCTTTACACCCTCCAACAGGATCCTTCGACATTTTGCTTGTTTCTTTCGCCATGCTTCCACAACATCAGCATCATTAGAAGTAGGCTTTGGAATCTCTTTCTCCACGAATTCCAACATCCCATGATCATCTAATACAGCCTCCATGCGGTCCTTCCATGCAACATAATTCGAACTACCTTCCAAGGCATATTCTAGTCGCAACCCGATGAAAGACATCTTCGCTGCGGCACCAAGAACACAAATCTGCAAATTCGAATTTAACCACCAGCTGATAAACTCAATCGCTTCCGATCTACACTTGAGAGCTAATTATTTCCAAACCAGAGATTGACTGCACGGGCATTCACCAGATCTTTCACCTTACAAAGAAGGATGAATATTCCGGAGGCTACCTGGCCCGCATGCAGGCTCTGTCCGAGGAAATAATAAACAATCACCGTAATAGATCTCGACGATTAATCTCGCTCCGATACCATGTAGAAATTTGCTGAATAATGAATGTTTATTCGCTGCGATTAACCTGATCATACATCAATTCGAATTGCATGCATAACACATAATCGCTTCTACCATTAATCGTCACATGCGGAAAATAAAACAAGCGACAGAACATTAAATCACACACATAGAACGCAGCATGTACGGGGAAAGCTTATAGCTGAAAACCCCCAGCTATATGTATCATATAATGGATTAGAAACATTTAACAACACATAATACAATACTCCTCACAAGTACTCAGTACTATCTCATATGCTGAACACAAAACTAGCTAGATCTGAAACTAGTCACAGGTTCAAATCCTTCTGCTGCTCTGCCTGCCTCTACTGCGCAATCCAAAGTGTGAATATAGCTGAATGGAATTTGAATTCACCTAGTTGGTACAGCGCAATCATCATTGGCATCATCATCCCACTGATTGTGCAAATCTCATGCACAACTAATGTACAACTGTTGTCAGTCTCACCCTTTCATCTACCTCTTCCACTGGTCTTTCACTGAACTGTCCATGCACTGAGTTAACTGATGTGTTATTTTAGTTTAATAATGAGTTAATATCAGTGAATTAATTAATAATTAATTCACCCAACTCATCTCTAGCATAATCATAAGTTAAACTGATCATAACTAGTTAAACTAGTTAACCGGAACACAATCTCCATTAACTCCTCAATCAACTCCACCAAAACTCTGCCACATGAGTCTAACTGAAGTCAACCATGCAATAGCTCAACTAACCCATAGGAAATTCGAATTTCCTTATGTCAGGTGCATGCCCCACCTCCGGGGGTCAAACTGAAGTGCTCCAAGAGGATAAACTGAAGTTTATAGTCCAAATATTATTAAGGGTAAATAATATTTGACTGTTCTATTTTTAGCCCGGCAGTCTAAAAATAGAAACCACTTGAATGTCTAAAAATAGAGGTCCATCTATTTTTACCAACATGACCAATCATCCAAGAATAGCATACTGCAGCTCCCGGTCCATGATCCATATGTCTAAAAATAGACATAGTCTAAAAATAGATTTTTCGACAAAAATCACATGTGTGGTCCCCACCTAGTTTAGGTGATCACTTTCCAACTAGGATCAGGAAAGATGTTTCAGGAGGCCTCCTTCACTGTTTCTTGTTGCCATTTTCAACAAAAATTAATGTTCCAATTTTCTGCATGAAAATTTTGGAACATTATAGTCCTCCCCTCCCAAATGTTGCTTGTCCTCAAGCAACTGCAAGGACAGAACCGGAAGCCTCCTCTCAAGGCATGGAGTTTGTGAAGTGTTTGAGGAACATCTTCCTCATGTGGATCCTCCATCTCCAAGCTATGAGCCATTCAAAATGAGTCACCTTCCAACGAGGCAACTCCTGAAAATAATCCTCCACCTTGTGCTCATGTAGAATAGGTGGGCTGAAATTCTGAACATGGTAAGCTTCATGGCCTACCCCATGTTGTCCTCTTCTCCAGTCATGATAAATGTGGAGTGCAAGCTGAACTCGGGCTGCAATAATGTTTCCTTCAAGAGGCAAGATGAAGTCTAGATCCCCAAGGACCTCTCCTCCAATGCTGCAAATCAAGCTGGCCCAAATCATCTCATATGTGATGAGTTGGAATTCATCATCATATGGAATCCAAAAAATCATATGGTTCACCTCATGGAAAAAAAAATGGCTAAACATGGTGACCATATCATCTCCCATACTCCCCTTGGAGCATGAGCTGCAAAAACAATGGAGGTTCCTCCTCCCAAAGGGCACATCCACCCAATGAGTTCCTCCCTCATTATGATACATATGGGGCTGCTGCTGATATATGGCTGAAACATAATGGTCTTCAAGAGAGACCCAAGCCACCCCATCAAACATATAAACCATGAAATGCCTCCTCCAAAAATTCAGGCTCTCTAAATAGCTCCTCCCATATGAAGGAAAGAGGTGAAGCTTGGAAATCATGGGTTGCCCATTGTTTCCCCAGAAACTTACACCATGAAAAGTAGGGAGAATCATACTCCCAATGGGCATCTCCAACTCATATCCCACTTTCCAAACAAAGCTCCCTGTGTAA
Organism: Pinus albicaulis; assembly: GCA_034641835.2. Lineage (NCBI taxonomy): Eukaryota > Viridiplantae > Streptophyta > Pinopsida > Pinales > Pinaceae > Pinus > Pinus albicaulis. The sequence goes on along the minus strand of CM076584.1, from coordinate 1,196,068,898 downwards.
AAATAAAACTCAGCAACATATGGAAGCAAGAACAAATAGGAACAAGTTGTCATATGACAACCGGAAAGTGGATCATAGTTCCACTCATGGAACCTGTGTAGTGCACACACTGCCTGCATCAAAACATAAAACAATAAGTTCTTCTCCAGCCACTTGTCTGCTGCCACAATCATCTCATAAGATGGAAACATGAATATAAAATATGGTGTCAATAGTGCCCACCAAGAATCATGTGGCTTCCCCCATAGTCCACCCATGAAATAGCCAATCTCAATGCTGCAAATGGCTCCAAGTACATCGTCATATAAAACATGAGAAAGGATGATCCTCCTCAATACCACATTCTGATCATATAAAGTAAAGGAAGGAAAATAATAATACAGATGTATACCTCCTCTACCGGGTACTCTGGTCATTGAGCTAAAATGGCTCGACTGAAAGTGCTCCCTCACTCTCAATGAGTAGGAAGGTGGTTGTGACATCCTCATCATCATCATCCGGGCTATGCATCTCTCCATATGCTGATATATATCCTGCTGGATGCCCTCCCAAATGAACTCCTCTTCCAAGGAAATATATGCATCAAGATGCATGGAAAAGAAGTCCTTCTGTGCTGCAAGTAGCATCTTCTCCTTAAGACTAGAGGCTCTAGTCAAGAAGACTCTGCCATGTGAGTAGATGACCATATCCTCTACCATATATCTATCATCTCTCTATGGGTCATCAAGCATACTGCAAGCACCAAGATCCTTGGAGTACCCCACTAAGAGTGAAGATCTCCAGTAAGGATCAATCCTCCTAAGAGACAGCGCTGGTTATCCGGCATGTGTAGCTCTCCTCCTGCTGCTGTCTACTACTTTGACATCCCTTATGCCAAATTTTTCCTCCAAACTCTTCACCTCTCCAAAATCCAAGAGCGGTGAATCCCACAACATGATGCCTCTCATCAATGATAGATCTGGTGGTCTCCCTGGTGGGATGCCCCTATGCAGTGATACATCAATGCCAAGAGTGGACTGTACATATGGTTGGGAAACCTTGCCCTTGATCTCCCTGCGTAGTACAGCCTTTCTCCTATTTTCCTTAACTTTCTGGAATTGAGAAGGGTGTGTGCCTCTCATCACATGATGATGCTCTTTCTCTCCTCCTCCTTCTTCCAGCTACAAAATGGCATAATCATGCTGCTCACTGATTGTGCTTGGACCTCCATGTATGAGATCCTGGGGACCTTCCTGCAAGGATGCAAGAACCCCTCTTATTGGAGCTTGTGCTCCTCCTTCCTCTGCATGAGGTACTAGATCAGCTCTATGATTGACAGCGTTGTTGCCCTTCTCCTCATTAACATATGTGGGCAACTCCTCCAAAATGAGATCCTCTCTTGAAAGAGAGACCTCCATGACTCCTTGTGCCAAAATGCAAGATGAAGGTCTTGCCTCTTATAAAGCACCATGCAAGATATCAGCCTCCTCTAAGGGTTTCTGAAGCGATCTTGAGCCCATGAATTCCTCCATCACATGCAAGGGTTTTGTTTTTCTAGGAATGTTTGTTTCCTCCGCATGTGTTTCAAATTTATTCCCACCAAATTTTTCCATCAAAGCCCTAATGAGAATTGCATAGGAATAAGTATTTTCATTTTTCAAAGAAAAAGACTCAAATAACCACCATGCATAGACTTTACCTCCCAAGTGCAGCGCTGCTACTCTGATGGCTTCATCTTTAGGAATCTGATGCTGCTACAAAAAGGTGTCTAGCTCTTCAATCCAAGCCTTGGCTGAATAAGTAGAGGAACCATCAAAGACATATAGAAGAAATCTATCCTCATCATGCTGCTTGCTCCTCCTCACCATGATCTTGCAAAACTCCGGGAAAGAGATGTGATCTCTAAACTTCTGAGTTTGAGATTCATACTCATGTAAGAAACCACTAAGAGCTCCCTTCTCCGGTATTCCTTCTTCTTCTTTTCTTCTCATGGAAAAGTTGGCCATGTGACGAGTTGTACCCCATGATATGTAGCTACATGCTCACACTCCTCATGGAAAAATCTAGAGTTGGCCCTTGATTCGGCCCTTTTATTTTCTTCTCCAAAATATGGAGTCTTTTTCCTGCTTATTTCTTGGTCTCCTTGATGAGAATAGGAAGTGCAGGGTTATTCCTCTTCTTCTTGCTTCTCCTCCTTGGAGAGGTTCTTCTTTGCTTTAAAAATGGATGAGATCAAGCTCATCTTCTTCATATTTCTTTCTTCTTCTTTCTTGGGCTTGAAGGCCACAGGCTGAGCCAAGAAAGGTGCTACGATACCACTGTAATGTTCCTTTTTCAGGAATGTCAGCAATCAGAAATCTATTCCAGAGATTGACTAAAGGGGCATTTACCGGACATGTCACCTTCTCAAGGAAGTGTGAGATTCGGAGTCTATCTGGCCCTTTTCATACTCTGTCTATAGAGCTTCTTGAAGAATCCCACTCAAAATTGAGCTACAGCAATATGCAAACAAAAACATGAAGAGAAACTTGCTTCAATCTCAGAAAATGATAGAAGAACTCATAGACATTATATTAGCTCATAGCAGCAAAATAAGTGTACAATATCTTGAGGGAAAGAGCACTCAAGAGAGGGGATGATCAACCTCAAATAACAAGTACATGAAAGCATGAAATATATTGTTGCATAAACTGCCCTAGCTATGACTGTGCAATCTTATGGAGACACTACTGCATACAAATGTGAAATATGATCATATTGCAATATATCTCAAGAAATGAGGGGGAGTGTGCTTTCAACCCCTAAAAATAATGATACAACAATAATACAACAATCCTCAAGAGGATTGGCTACAATATATGCCCAAAATGGGAAAATACCAAATTGTCGGAGTTGTTGGGTAGCAGCAGCAACTCATAATGAAAATAGAAGGAGATGGTATAACCTGCTCTACAATATTAATCAATCTCCTCCAAAGGATTTCTGGAGTGTAAGGTTGATCCCAACACTGGAAATCTCTCCCTCCAATGTGATGGTGCAAACCCCCACTGTAGACTAACTCTGAAATAACGAAGTCTATGGAAGGGACTGTGCTGATGAAGATGGGAGGAAGCTTGGCCTACTGCCAAAATCTACAAATGAGCTCAATAACACTCCTCAATGATATCTCCACTAAATGGAGACTCCTTTCTTTGCAAATCAAGTCCCGGAGTGATGTGGTGGAAGCCTCCACTGCAACCCCAGCAACACAATGTCTTCTTGCTGCAAGAATAATGCTGTGATGGAAGAGAATGCTTTGGCCTTGAGCCAAGATGTGGAGAAAGCTAAAGATAAATTCCTCAAGAGGCCTCTCATGAGGAGGAAGGAATCCTAAGCAGGAATTCCCCTAGAAACTCTGCTAAACAGCAGGAGTATGCTCCTTTTCTCTCAAGACAATGAAATCAATAATCCATTCATGAGCAAAAATGGTTGTCTTGCCCTCCTCTTATACAATTGTGAGCTCCCTTTCCATGGGCCCCACTTCATTAGGGTTTTCCTTCTCAAGTAATCTTCCCTCCTTCTCTATTGTGTTGTACCACAATGTGCTTTCCACCTCATAGTGTGCGCAGTTTGACTTTGGTCAACTTGACTTAGCCATTTTGCAAAATAACCCCTTTTCACCCATGGAGATGTGAAATCAAATTCAAAAATGATCCCTTCTCATAATATGAGGGATTTTATTGTGCTTTTCATTATTCATGGGTCTCCTTACCCATTTATTCTCCTCCTATGTGAAATTAGCAAAAATTAATGTTCCAATTTTCTGCATGAAAATTTTGGAACATTACAATGGGACAGCTCTAGGAAACCCCTCTCCGGCGACCCCCGCGACTTTCCAGGTAGGAGGTGGACCCTGCCCAACTCAGACGATGGGTGGAAATGGCAAGTAAACCCCGACAGACGATGACAGAGACAAACTTCGGTGGACCCCGCACCCTGCCTCTGCCACCTCTCTCCCTTTGCGCCGCTCCTCTCCCCACCGCCACCCCATGACGCCACAACCAGGAGCCACCTACCATAATCAATTCCAAACAAAAGACACTTCCTTCTCCCACTTCATTTCTTCCACCCACGAATGTTTTCAGCTTCATTCCTTCCTGTATCAAGCGCTTAGTTCGGTCCACCTCCTTGTTCGATCCTCTATCGAGCTATGCAGCGAAGTCGGAATCAGTCTTCATCACCTCAATTTTAGGTACTTTCAAGTTTCTTGACCAGTTTAATTGAATAAACTTCAAAACAATGAAAATGTACTGATTTACACATTGAGTTCTTTAGATTAATGTTCAATCTAAATGAAAATGAGCAAAAACTATAAATTTTTATTACCAGCTAAGAAATAAGAGTCAAAGTGAAAAAACCAAGTTGGAAATAAGCTCACTGAAACTTTGTCTGTGTATAAAAGGCTAGTATTGTTGCAATGTATTAAGTTACCTGCAATGGCTGATTGTACTTGGAAAACCATTAAACTCACGATTACCAGCTTCGTTGAACAGTACATTTTAACAGAGAAGGATTTCCTTATACGTTCTTTATGATTGGCAGGGTCCATTGCATTTCATAGATTCCTAAAAGCCTTCTTTTGAGCTATTAATCTGCTACAAAAATATAGAGAAGTTTCTTTTTCATTGTTTGACCATTCCTAGGTCTGTTGGTTGGGAGGGTAGAGCGGTAATAATGCAAAGTTCTGCCTCTTCTTAGGAAATTTGACTTGCTTTAGCGTTTGTGTTAGTATTAACACACAAAAGTGTCATTATATGAGGAGAATTATACAACCACAATCCAATTCATTCAATTATTTTATTTTTGGTCATCCAGCCTCAAAGTACTATTAGAAATTTGATAAAACTGAAAACAAAATTATCATAGACCTCCTTGGATGCATTCAGTTTTTGAATTGAAATAAGCAACTCTCCATTCTAGAAATTAGTATCACATAACTCACCCAAACAAATGTTGTCAAAGCTCTAGAAGAAGAATGTACCTGGTTTGTTAAAGAAGAAACATTCAGAAAATTCATGATAGCTCTTTGAGCTTGAGTTGTCTTGGCATTGAAAATTAATGAGAGACTGATTTTTTTGTAACTCTTTGAGCTTGAGTTGTCTTTGCATTGAAAATTGACGAGAGACTGCTTTTGGTGTAGGTATCATTTCAGTTATCCTAGCAGCAGGGCCTTTTTCACGAGAGGCAGGAAGTAATCCTTTTCAGGACAACACTCTCTTGCATTGTCACGACTTTTTCTATTTAGTGACAATGCAAAAATTCTAGCATGCCTATGGAGCCAATGTGCCAAACAGTGAAAATGATAAAGTCCCATCCATAAGTAAAATCTACCCAATTTGATCCACATGTAATGTAATAAGGTTGAAAAATAAAACTATCTGGTTGGAGAAGTTCCAACTGAGATTGGGATGAAGAATAGATTGAGAGTGTTGGATTTGACAAGGAATCGTTTGAATGGTACAATACCCCTGCATCAAGGAACTTATACATCCCAGAATGAATTTAGCAATATGTTAAACTTATACATTCCACAACAAACTTAGCAATATGTTGATAGGAAATTCCATAACCGCTATGAACTCTTCATTGGCATAAGCTGCATGGCATGTAAAGGTTTTTACACCCTGCAAACCTGCCTCCCAGGCATTGCAGAGCTGAGTAAATGTTATTTTATAATGGAAATATGTTGATAGTAGATGTCTAGATATTCTAGTCTAGTTATGTCATTTGTCAATTTAAATCGAGATTACTGCTAGCAGACTTACATAAGCTGAAGTTTGTTGTTTTCTAAATTAAAGGATGAGATGTTTTCTTTTAGTTCATGAAGTATTTTGTGTTGTAAGAGACCGAGTAAATCCCAAAATTGTCACCAAAGAGCTTTGTAGCTATAACCTACAATTATTGCAGTGATTTGTATCCCAAAAGCATAATACAATGGACAGAAGCTAAGCGGGACAAATATGGAGTGTTATTTTCCAATATCTGTTTTGAGCTACATCACATGCAAAATTTATCTTTGACAAAAAAATTGGAAATATTATTATTTTTTATGTGCAATGACAGATTTGGGTACCTGTCACATGAGGCTTTCTAAAGGGTGAATGGAATATTCTAAGGCACAACACTCCAAAAAATTAGAACGAAACTCTGGACACAACTTGCCATTTGATAATGACATGCCCCTGTCCAAAATTCTTCTTTGATTTTTGTTTAAATTAAATAAAACACCTTCAATATCACATTTGATTCTCAGCTGGCAAATCTTACGGCTCCATTTCTGTCTACTAGTTATTTATGGCTACACCATTCTCACCATGGCTTGGTAGATCCACTCTGGGTATTAATGAATTTATAATATTTTTTATTAACTTTCTCATAATATAACAAGAGGTAAGATGCTTGTAGAAATATGGACAGTTAGGAAAAACACATGGCATGGATGAGATGAAATTAGAAAGATCTGGCAAGAACCACTCACCAATCCTTAAAGATAGAAAGACAAGATGAGGGGCTTTTTCAATAGATAAAGACCAGGTTACACACTATCAAAACAAGTATGAAAAGTACCAGAAAATTTCGTGCATTCATATAAATTCACCACCAACACTGCTACCGATGAAATAGGTGACTGCACCACTATGTCGTTTTTGACTAGTGGTGGTGTATCATCACCAAAGTTTTTTTATAGGATTGATTTTGACGCTATAGATTTTCTAATGTCTCCTTCTTCCGTGAGATGTTTATTTTTAAGTGCATTTATATACTTGTGTTTTAAAAACAAAAAAAAATATTATTTTTTTAAATAAAAACTTGTAATGATACATTCACTTTTTCACATAGATAAAAGACGGAAAAAAGGCCAATATTCTAAAGTTTATATTTGCTACATGTTTATGTATTGTTAAATAATTTTTCAATGCACATCAAATAATTGTCGCTAAAAACCAATATTTTGAACCATATGACAAAAAAATACAAATTTTCAATATAAATAGAATGCAAAAAATACACTTTCAGAGACTTTTGTTGAAAAAAACATGTTAAATAAACTAATTTTTTGAGAGAATTTTAACAAAAAAAACTTAAGAAAATAACATTTTTATTGAATTTTATGTCAAAACATAATAGCAATCACATGTTTTTTGTAAAAAAGAAGGGTTGTTCTCATAAAATATCAAATTCTGAACATTACAAGTAAAATTGATTAATAGATCTCAAAAATGAGATTTGTTTGCAAGCATAACTTAAACATTATCAACAATATCAACTAATACATCTTCAACATCATCTAGAATAGCATCGATGACTTTTTCCACAACATTTTCTTCTTCATTTTGATCATTGTCGTCTTCTAATGGATCTTTCATGTCTGCAAATCTTCCAAAGTGTCACTTTCCAATCATTCCATATAATGGTGGTTGAGGTTTCTTTGCTTTTTTTGCCACACTTGATTCATTAAAATCTCCTTTCCTCAAACCAACTTCTTGCTTCGCATCTGGAAGGAATTCAAGAGCGTTAATTCTTTGTTGAATAAATTTGCATTGAACTGGGTCTTTCTCAATGGCAATGCAATTTCTTCCTTTTAGTAGGCAACATGCTAGTGTTGCACCTAATCATCAAGCACAGAAGAAATAAGTAAGAAAATTAGTATGAAGACATAAAAAGTAAAAAATAAAATATTTAAATTTAAATTTGTATAATAAAACTTACCTGAACCTGAGAATAAATCCAAAACCCATTCTCCTTCATTTGAACATAGATCTATAAGATATTTAATCAATGCTTGTGGTTTTTTATAAATGTTAACTATATCTCATTTTTCATCTTTATCCTCATATGTTAGTTTTCTTACAACTGCACCATGAACCAATACTTGACTATTAGTCTTCCCATATACTTGATTCATAATAATATGCTTATAGCTATCATCTTTTGTCCAACATTCAACATGGATGAACTCACAATAATTTATAATAGACTGATCTTCAAAAGAAACAATATTTGACTTATGCCTTTAACATAACATAGTAAAAGTTCAATTAAATTTTACATGAATAAAAAAATTTAGGAGTAATCAAACATACAATTTGAAAGTCTTACCATGTAAGTTGCATCCTTGAGTTTGCTTTACCCTTGAAGCTTCTTAATAACATTGGAAACTGTGTGTCTGAATGAAATGTCACAAATCGTCAAAGTGGTGATGTTGTCACTTCTTGAAAACCCGTAACCACTTTACTAAAAGCTTGATAAGTATATGGTTCTCTATCATATTCAATGTCTGGGAAATTGAAACCATGAGGAATATCTGCAATAACTAGGCCATATTCCATTTTAGGTATTAGTGATGCAATTTCTTCACAGTCACCTTGTATTATTTGATATTGGATACTGTCAAGCCCATTCCAAATCTAATGATTAAGAGTAGGATCAAGTTCAACATTCATAAGATGCTTCTTTCTCATGTTTTCCACCTTAATTTTTTAAATAAAGCTTTTGAAAGTATTTGGTATTCCATTTGCATCCTTCTTCGACATCTTTAATGACATAAAAATATATATATATATATGTGTGTGTGTGTGTGTGTGTGTGTGTGTATAAGCAATAAAATAAAAATAGTTTAAATATGAATAAAATGAATGTATAAATCAACATACTTTATTGAATGCAATATAAAAATCTTTTAGTGTTGATGTAGAACTTGCTTCTGGGTAGTTGCGTACAACATCATCCCAACTGTCTTCATTCAACATTTTAACCATGTGTTCTTGTATTTTCATAAAAAATTTCTGACTGAATAAATCAAGTTAAAATCGTTAATATAGTGACATGTATAACAAATTCTACCAACATCATTATGTTTTATTTAAAAGAAAATTATAATGAAAGAAAAATAAGAAATAATTCAAGAAACTTACTTTTGAAATTCTGCACATATTTCTTCTATTGATAATTCACCCGACTTCACACGGGCTAGTACTGATTTGACTAGTTTATCATCCTTCACACCTTGCATTGTTCTCCAAGGTGTGATAGTCATATCCTCTGGAAGCTGCTTCATTTCAGGACCCGTCTTACTGTTGGTACATATTATGGGTTTACTCTTTTTAACCTTCTGATTTTTTATGGAAATATTCTCCCACCGATAAAAAATATCATCAATCAAATGCCATGTCTCCCCAGTTCTAAATGCCAACTAAAAAATGTTATCCATGCCTCTGAATAAATTTGTATTCAATTTTCCATCTTTTTCTTATTTTCATCAATTTGATAACCTGTTTCCATTAAACATTCCTTCCGAAATGTTACACTAACTCATGTCTTATCCCCATCACATTTTTCTATGAATTCATTATGAATAAATCTGACTCTTTGGATGAAAGTCATTTTCATTTTGTACTCATGATCTGCATTATGATCCCATGCCAATAACTTTGATTCTATTTCTGTTAAGCCAGCGTAAATGATGCATTTCATTGTTTTAAAAAGATAGTTATTGGGATATTCCGCAATCAATTGTCTCTTAGCCTCTACCGAATGGTTCCCTCCAATTACATAATATTTACAATCAAAACATTTTGTCTTGTCAAATGCTTGTTTGTTAGGAACCTGACATGGATCGACAAGAACCACATAATCAACCACATGCGCATATGGATTGAACCTGAATAATGTTTTCAGATTATGTACATGTAGATGATGGGCCTTTCTAATTTGATATTGAGATTGTCCTTCATCTGGGCTATAAAATTGGTTATCATTAAGCTCAAATGTTTGGCCACCAATAATTAATTTATTCTTCCTCAACTCATATCGAATAGCATTTTGTTTTGTTTTAATAATTTCATCCTCTAACTTAGCACCTGGTGTTATGATTTCTCTTCTTCCGTGAAAGCTTTCATTTTGTTCTTCACTGTTGCTCATGACCTTTACAGGTTCACCAATATTTGATTTTCTAGTCTTATTGGATAACATATCAGTTCTTTTATAAACAAGCTCTCCATCATGAGATAAAAGAGAGACATCTTTGGCGATTTTTCTTTTTTGTGTCTGAATTGTTTTCTTCTTTTGCACAATAGTTCTAATCTCCTCCTTACTAATTCTATCATAATTTTATGTTTCATGTTTGACATCTTCAAAAGAAACATGTTTAAGTTTACTAGATTGACCCACCTTAGTGACTGTTGGTTGATCCCCTCTTTGTACTATTGCAGTGTCACGAGCTATTGATCTTTGCTTCAATCTCCTTTCCTCTGCTTTGTTTGTGTGGAAAGCGTTGATCACATTCATAACATTTGGCTCCAACATATAAATACCTTCAAACATGATTGAAAGACTCGAAACAAAATCCTATGAAACAAAATAAAACATGTCAATGATCAATAATTTATAAAAAATTGAATCATCCTTACAATAATGCATAGCGGAAATAAAAATAAGCATACTGAAAATGTTATTTTCAATGTTGCTTGAGATTTCTTCGGAAAAATTTGAAGATATTTCATTTGTGTCATACTTGACAATTGATAAACGATATCTAACCTTCTCACGTTTATTAGCCTTCCTTGCAAGAACATAAATAGTGTTTGTATTAGGGACCATACATATGTCTCATACTCTGCCCATCACATCATATGGCTCATTTAAGTGAATCAAACCACAAAGCAGATAGATGTGTATATCAGCCTCTGTTTCACTATCTTCAAGTTACCATGAGAAATCATTTTTATCTATTTCCTCGGCGTTCTTCCAATCAGAAATAAGCTTTAATGAACCTCGTGCCCTGCTTGCTTGACTTTTATTAGTGTGTGCAACAATGTCCTTATTGCGTGCAACAGTGTCCATACTGCATCCAGTTGCAACTTTAGATTTGGGAGTTGTATCCATAGTGCGTGGAACTGCAACTTTAGATTTGGGAGTTGCTGCCCTAGGTACAGAAACATTCACAAAAATCTTTTTTGATGCCATTTTCCTGATAAAAAGAAATATATATATATATATATATATTAGTTAATCAGAAAATAATGCCAATAAAATAAATTTAAAAAACAAAATTTATTTCTAAAATTAAATTGAAAATAAAGTAGTAAAATTAAGTATAAAAAATTTTCATTTAAAAACAAAATATTATAAATCATTTCAATTATAAATCTTCCAGAAAATCACATAAGAAATTTTGGAACCAAAATTTCTTATATGATTTCCCGGAAGATTTATAATTAAAATGTTATGAATCACAGAAGTTTACACTCTCAATTATAAATCATATGTATATATATCTATATAATATGCTTTGAATACATTTTATAAAAATATTAAAAATGTGTTTTAAATTGTATAAAACAATTTAAAAAAAATAAACTATTATTTTCAAACTTCAGTTTTTGTTCAAAAAAATTAAATTTTATTTTTTTAAGTTAATGATTTTATTAAAAAAACAAAATAATTTTAATTTTTTGTTTTAATTTTAATTATGTTTTTTTATTAAATTTACACTTAATAAATAATATTTTAAAATTTTAAATATATGGAATAAAAATAAAACATATATTTTAAATTAAAATTTTAATTAAAAACTTATAATCTTTTAATATATTTTAAAATTTTAAAATTTTATTTTACATTACATAGCAATTAAATAAAAATAAACAAAATAAAATAAAACAAAAATTTATTTTACTTTACATAGCAATTAAATAGCAATTAAATAAAAATTTATAAACTTAAAATTATAAAAATTTATAAATTTATATAATCTTTTAATATATTTTAAAATTACAAAATTTTATTTTACATTACATAAACAAAATAAAATAAAAGCAATTAAAATAATAATAATAATATTATTATTATTATTATTATTATTATTATTATTATTATAACGTTGTTTTAATACTTAAATTTAAAAAATAAAAAATAAATTAAATTTTAAAACATATGTAATATATTCAATTAAAAAAAAAAAACACTTTACATATTACATTAAAAAATAAATAATTAAATAAATAAAATGTTGTTTTAATAATTAAATTTTTAAAAATAATAATAAAAAAATCACATTATAATTAAACAAAATTAAAAAACAAAAAATAAAATTTATTAAAAGTTTTTATAATAATTAAATTTAAAAAAATAAATTAAAAAATATATCGCGGCTATTAGAGTCAGCCGCCGCCACGGTCGCCATTACGTTTCAGCGCCTCACTGGTGGAGGCCATTCCCTGACCTGCCTCCACCCATCAGCTCGCAGTCGATCACAATGCATGCCGTCGATCGCTCAGCCTCACCAGTGCAGGTCGATTTCGAATCGGGCTCTCCGCTTACCCAGGGTTCTGACGGCTTCTGGTAGCTCCATCGCGGGTAATCATCACTAATTTCTCCATAGTCATTTTACAAGCAATTAAAAGAAACGTTTTTTAATTATTATTATTTTTTTAATAAAAAAACATACGATGCGTGAAATTTTTTTTTTTTGTTTTGAAAATTAATTATTATAATATTTAAAAAAAATATTTAATAAAACAAACAAAAAATTATTTAATTATAAAAAAACAGATATTTTAATATACAATACAGTAAATATAAAAATAAAAATAAAATAAAATAAAAAATTTAATATATAACCATTCAATAAATATAAAAAAAACAAACAAACAATTCTTGATATAACAAAACAATTAAAAAATTCAATTATTGTTCAATTGTTTTAATATAACAATACAATAAATATATAAAAAAACAATTGTTTACATAACAATACAATAAACTAACAAAATATATATATATATATATATATATATATATATATATATATATATTTTGTTAAAAATATAATATATAATAAAACAATAAAAATTAAGATTTAAAATTAAAAACAATAAAAATAAGATTTAAAATTAAAAAAAATAAAAATAGAATATAAAATCAAAAAATTCTCAAATAAAATATATATATATATATATATATATATATATATATATATATATATATAATGAAATCGCTAATATATTTATGATAAAAAAAAAACAAATAATAATATAATAATATAACTTTTTTTGTAAAAATATCATTTTATGGATTTGAATCTATAAGCCCTAAAAAAGAAAAAAAATTCTAAATTTTTATCTTTAAAACCCTAAAAAAATTAGTTTTTTTGCATTTTCTTCACTAAAAAAATACAAAAAAATTATAGTTTTCGAACCTAAAAACCTTAAAAAAGTAGTTTTTGAACACACAAACTATAGAAAAACATATTTTCCCCAAAATCTCTTTAAATGGACAAAATAGAAGGAAAGTTAACCTTTGAAATGCAAAAATTGCTGTCACGAGTGCCAACACAATGCCTCCACAAAATTACCAATAGCAACACAACGCCTCCAATGCCAATGCAATGCCTCCACGAAGTTACCAATGCTAACGCAACACCTCCAGAAAATTACTTTAACAAATACCAGAAAACTTGATGTGATGTGATGAATAGAAACAATCATTCTTATTATATAACAAATATTGTCTGATTGGGTTACTGTTTAACGAATGTATGATTAAAATTTAAAATTTAAAATTTAAAATATTTACATTTAGTTTATTATAGTTAAAATACTTAATATTTGCATGTACTTATCATAGTTAATATTTTATTTAATATTTACATGTACTGAATGTTGAATAATTCAAATATAATCTGAGATAAAAATTTAAAATATAAAATACTTGCATGTAGTTAATTATAGTTAATATTGTAGATAAACTAGTTAATATTTGCATTTAGTTATCATAGTTAATATTTACATTACTCAATGTTTAAAATCATGGGATTAAATTTTAAAATTTAAAATATTTACATGTCGTTAATTATAGTTAATATTATAGTTAAAATAATTAATATTTGCATGTTGTTATTTTTGTTAATATTTACATGTAGTCAATCTTAAATCATTCAAATAAGAAAATTATTTTAGTTTCGAAGGCATGCATGAAAGGAATATTTTGTGGATATTTTGAATAGAAAATATGGTGAAATATTTGAAGACCAACAGTTTATTAAGAAATTTTGAAATATATTTTAGATGAATATAATGTAGGTTTAAAATTTAAAATTTAAAATATTTACATGTACTCATTATAGTTAAAATAGTTAATATTTGCATGTAGGTATTATAGTAATATTATAGTTAATACTTACATCTAGTCAATGTTAAATCATTGAAATAAAAACATTATTTTAGTTTGGAAGGCATGCATGATAGAAATATTTTTTGGATATTTTGAATATAAATATCGATAAAATATTTCAACACAAACAGTTAATTAAAAAAAAAAATACATTTTTTGACTAATATTTTGTACGAAATATTTGAAATGAAAATTTTGGAGGGAAAGTTTTTCGCGAAATTTTGGGGGGGGGGGGGGAATTTGGAGGGAAATTTTCAGTCTTAAAGCGATATATTGTAAGTGGGAGAGGCATTGGTATCATTCAACCTATTCTTGTTGAAAGCCATGGTTTCTTCTGATAGCAAAGTTTTTCTTTGTACAACATCAACATCTTCGTCACGCAACAACTCTATTCAGAGTGATGAATATAACAGGAGTTCGTTCACCATGAATAGAGAGTCAAAAAATCGACTTGGTCATAATCCTAAAGATGATCAGAACAAAATTGATGAGGCGCAACAAAATGAAATTTATGTAAATCGAGAGCCAGTGATACCACTTACTCTTAATCCTAAGGATTATGAAAGCAACAGTGATGAAGGGCATGATGAAGAATTTCCAGAGTCAAAATTTTCACTTCATCCTAATCCCAAGGATTATGAGGACACCATTGATGAAGAGGGAGATGAAGAATATCCACTTCAGCTTAATCCTAAGGATTATGCGAGAATGACAGATGAAGAGGGGAATGAAGAATTTGCAGAGTCAAAATATCCACTCTGTCCTAATCCTGAGGATTATGCCAACACCACTGATGAAGAGGGGGATGTAAAATTTCCAGATTCAAAATATCAAATTCGTCCTAATCGTAAGGATTATGCGAGCACCATTGATAAAGAGGGGAATGATAAATTTTCAGAGTCAAAACATCCACTTCGTCCCAATCCTAAGGATTATGCCAGCACCATTGATGAAGAGGGAAATGAAAAATTTACAGCGTCAAAATATCCACTCAGTCCTAATCCTAAGGATTATGCGAGCACCACTGATGAAGAGGGGGATGAAAAATTCCAGAGTCAAAATATCCACTTTGTCTTAATCCTAAGGATTATGCGAGCACCACAGATGAAGAGGGGAATGAAGAATTTGCAGAGTCAAAATATGCACTTTGTCCTAATCCTAAGGATTATCCCAGCACCACAGATGAAGAGGGGAATGAAGAATTTGCAGCGTCAAAATATCCACTTCGTCCTAATCCTAAGGATTATGCTAGCACCACTAATGAAGACAAGGATGAATTTCCAAAGCTAAAATTTTCACTTCATCCTAATCATAACAATTATAAGTTCACCACTAATGAAGGGGGGATGAAGAATTTCCAATAAATATAGATTCAATGCATTCACTTATTCCTAATCCTAATGATTATGAGAGAATCATTGAGGAAGGGGAGGGGCGAGATGAAGAAATTCTAGTGAATACAAATTCAAAGCTTCCACTTATGCCTAATCCTAAGGATTATGAGAGCACCACTGAGGAAGGGGAGGATCAAGAGTTTCTTGCAAATGATAATTTTAGAGGCACAGATCTAAATATTGCATTTTCTCTTAGTGATCATTTCAAAGACACTCATGGTGATGAAGAATTGAATCCTCCTAGGGAAGAATTTGAAAGCATGGGTCAAGATGGTGAAGAATTTCTTCTGAGTCAGGGTTACAAAAGCGCCGATGATTCTTGTGAAATGTTTTCTTCAAGTGATGATGGTAAAGAAAATTTTCCAGGCAATGATGTTGATGAATTTCTTAACTATGTTGAGGATGATGATAGTGGGGATAATATTCCTCCTAATGGTGATGAAGTTGCTTTTACAAATGATGATGGAATGATGAAGCCGTTGCTGCTTTTACAAATGATGATGGAGTGATGAAGCTACTTTTACTAGGAATAGGAGTAGACCTTTTCATATCAATCCAAAACATTCCAGTTATACATGGGTGAGGACAAAATGTCTCACAAAAAAAATTTATGTCGTTCATTTGATTTCAAGTGAATGTTGTCGAAGGGATTGCTTGAAACATATGGATTTCAACTTTGTTTTGGAGAAAAGGTAAACATATATGTCAATGAATAAAAGCATGCAAAATTCATATTTAGTAGGTTTCATGCAATCTACACTAGCAGGTTATGATTATCATATTGGGAATGCATTGCTCTCCAGAAAGGCGTTCAAAATGTTGCATTCAATTGGTAATTGTCGTTTGTCAAGAATCCAGGAAAGATTGGAAAAGGATCCCACATATTATTCAGAAGTACATTATAAACAGGAGGTGGGGCCGTTTGCAAATACTGCTAAGACATGGATGAAATACTAATTTTCAAATCATGGAGAGTGTATGCCAGATAAAGACACAATACATATTCCAGATAATTTCTTGAGACGAGAAATATTCATGTTATACAAAGATTATGCAGAAACTGTTGAAGGAATTGGTAATTTTATTACATATTCTTATTTTACAAGGTTATGGAAAACTGAATTCAACAATGTTAGTATTCCTAAGAAGACAAGGATGGGGGTTTGCAGCACATGTGCTTCTCTTAAAGCAAAAAGAAACAAATGTCAAGGGGCAGAAAGAGGTATGCATTCAAAACATTGTTTTTTAAAATTGGATACTTATCAACTATGAAAATATATTTATTCATATGTTTCTTTTATTTTATGTACAGATTCCATTGTCAAAGAACTTTAAGACCATCGCAATCAACGAACAAGTGAAAGGAAAAAGTTGTATAAACATCGAAAGAAGTGTTATGATCATCCAAATAAATATTTGGGATTGATAATTGATGGTATGGACCAAAAGAAAACACTTCTTCCACATTTTGTCCGCACGCCAAAAAAATTACAGGAGGAAAATTTCATTCAGTTTCACTTGGTTGGTTGTATGGTATTTAATGAGAATATGTTTCCAAGAGTTTTCTTCACAACTTCAAATATTCACAATGATGCAAATTTGACCATAAATATAATCCATGATGTGGTTACTCATTGGTATGGTATTCTTCCTGAAGTTTTGTATTTACAATTAGACAACATAAGTCGTGAAAACAAAAATCAAGTTCTTTTTGGGTATCTAAACATGCTCGTTGAATTGGGGATTTTTAAAAAGATAAAGGTTGGTTTCCTTCTTGTTGGGCATACTCATGATCATATTGATTAAATATTCAGTCGTATTTCAGTAACATTGAGGAGGAAAGGTGTTGGGATCCTACCATCATTAATTGAATGTATTAAGAAATCGTACATTCCAGAGCCTGTTTTTCATGTGTTGGAAGAAACTATTGACATGCAAAGGTTTATTTTTGGATCGCATGGTGAGGAGAAATGCATTGAACAACTTAACGACATTAGCTTCCAGCATCAATTTCGTATCAAAAAAATTGATGGGATAACACTTATATGGGGCAAGAAGTATTCAACCATTGAAGAATGGGGGCCATCATCAGGTTTAGCATTTTTGAAGTTCATTCCAGAGCTTCCAATATTTACATCAAAGATATTGTTATTACAGTCAGTTGCTGAACTCCATAATGCACGAAGGCATAAGAGAGACATAAATTATTTTGAATGTCTAGAAAAAATTAAAAGATGTATTAGAGATACATATGAGTACTTCGATGTTCTTGATTTAGTTTGGTGGGCGTATTTTAGAGGAAAGATAAATCTATATTGGTTCTAGAAGATCACGTGCACAACGTGAAGCCATGGAAGACCTTTACAGGGGTTTTGTGCAGGATGTTAAGGAGGGTTGCATGATAGCAGTGTTAGCAGATGAAGATCCACTTGGCTATCCATTTTGGATTGCCAAGGTTATAAAGGTCATTAATTAAAATGAAGATATTACATTTGTTGATGTACATTGGTATGCCACAAGTACCCACCCTTTCAATGGTGTGTACAAGCCAAAGATGGTAATTGAAAAAAGAATTGGCAGAAAGAGAAAAAGAAAGGGCACAAATATAAATCGTCGTTGCACAGATGTCTTAAAATTGTAGGGTGTTGACATACTTGTGTATGACTTCAATTTGACAAAGAGAGGAACTCTTCAGTTGCCGACCATAAATATTTTGAAGAAATTGCTACCAGAACAATTACTGTTGAGATGGGACTCTACAGAATGTAGTCGTATATCTACAAGACTTTTGAACTCTGAAATGGTGGGCATGCATGTTGACTCAGATGGAGCACTAGTTGATGAAAGAGAAGAATATGGATCATCTTCATCTGCATCGAGCCATTCATCTAAAGATGTAGGTTTTGATGGTGTGCCAGAACCTATGGTTGATTTTGAATAACTATCTAAGACACTTTTATGTAATTGATGTTTGCATGGTAACTTGAAATAAAAATTTTGACTTCCATCTCATTTTTCATGAGGTTATGAGACATTTCTATGTTTGTTGGATTATATGTTTTAATTATGAAGAATTCATCTCTTTAGAATATCGACAACGCAACAATGAATTACAAAAATAATTTATGTTATATTCAATGTACCAATCTTGATA
Organism: Pinus albicaulis; assembly: GCA_034641835.2. Taxonomy (NCBI): domain Eukaryota; kingdom Viridiplantae; phylum Streptophyta; class Pinopsida; order Pinales; family Pinaceae; genus Pinus; species Pinus albicaulis. Next base: position 1,196,050,160 of record CM076584.1, on the reverse strand, counting down.
TTTTGATTATAAGCAAAATAGAAAATAGAAACTAATGTTGAATTTTTAGATTATGCAGTGATATTACCATGATATTATGTATTGTTACCATTTGGTATAAGATAATTTTAAAAATTTTAATAATTATATGTGTCATTGAAAGGGGACACTTTGTTTTGATGCTTGATTTTTAGGTTTTGGTTGAAACTAGATTTAAATTTGTCTTATGCTAAGATTTGAAAAAAGATAAGTTTGTATCCTTTAAAATTAAATTTACTCTTACTTGTTTATGTTCAATGATAATTTTTTCATTTACTTGTTCATTTTTTTAAATTTCTTAAGTCTTATCATTTCTCCATAATTTCATTGTTCAAGTATGTTGAAAACTTAAGATTGAAAAACTTTATATTTACAACTTGTCATTAAGGTTTTTATGCGCTAGCAAATTTTATCTTTAATGTTATGGTTGACAATAATTACAATTTTAGGGTTGTTTAGAGTCAAGATATTTTATGTTTAACAACATGGATGAAAATTGTTCAAAATGATAAGGCCTTCAGACATGTTTTTGTTTATCTTTAACATCATATATCAAAAAATTTAGAAATTTACGATTTTAAAAAATTTCCTAACATGTTGTCTTTAATTCCATTGTTACAAGTGTCAAAAGTATGACACAATTATTTTTTTTGTTATTCCAGCATCAACTGATTTTGTTTTGAGGGTGTTTTTTCAATCTTTTTTTCAAGAAACAATTTTGTTTTTAAAATAATTTTATAAAATATTGAAATTTGACCTTCAAAAAAAACCAAGCGTGTTCTGGAATACACACTTTTTGTTTTTGGGGTGTTTTTTCATGTTTTTTTGGTCTTTTTGGGCTAGAGTTCCCGTTTTGAGGTAATAGTTCCCATTTCATCGGTAACTATGTTCACCTAACACAAGCCCTAAATAGAAGGTTGGGAGAAACTCAACAAGTATAACAAAAACTCATCTCCATCTCCACTATCAAAAACCCTAAATAGGGGATTCTAGTAACTGGATATTTGATATGCATATAATTTTTTTTTCCTGTAGGCACTAGAAAATCATTTTCCAGCGCCTCCAGGAAAAAAAATTAAATGCATATCAAATATCCAGTTACCAGAATCCAATTATTAAAGAAATACATAAGATGATATATGCCATGTGCTAAAGAAATACAGAAGATGATATATGCCATGTGATAGGTAAGCATCCCAATAATGTTAAATCAATGAGCCAAGTAGGCATCCAATTAGTGAAACAAAAAATAGATAACAATTCCATGTGATTGACATTCGCATATTGTGC